>CM024271.1:22193615-23393615 GCA_013621005.1 Aeschynomene evenia
ATCTTCCTGGACAAGTGGCAGGACTTGTTGGACGAAGCGCCTCACATTTTGTCAAGTGCTTTGTATGTGTTCCTTAGGGTTTTGGCTGATCATTGTAGACCAGATAGGGTGATTGTTGAGAAGTTGGAGAGTTTGAGGCGGTTGGAGATTAATTTGTGTGTGAAGATAGTGAGGAAAGAGTTTCACTTGTGTTTGAGGATTGGGAGGGATTTTGTTCGGTTGTTGAAGGATTTAGTCCATGTTCCTGAGTTTGGGGATATATGGAAGGACTTGGAACTGAATCCATCAAAATTTAATACTATGGGATTTGAGGGTATTTCACAGATTTACAGCACAAGGACTTCTAGCAGGTATGTCTTGCTTAGGATCACTCCTGAGATGGAGACCCACCTGAGGTTTTTGATGACTCATGTGAAGTTGGGGCGGCAAAAGAGGCACCAAATATGGTTTGCTAGGAAGTTTCTCTATGATCAGGACAGAGAGACTATCATAGTTGACATTGTTAGATTCATATGTTGTGCCCACCACCCTTCTAATGAGATCATTCAATCAGACATTGTTCCTAGATGGGCAGTCATAGGTTGGCTTTTGACGTCTTGCAGGACGAAACCTGTCGAGGCCAGCGCAAAACTGGCCTTGTTTTATGACTGGCTCTTTTTTTATTATGTGGATAATGTCATGAACATAGAGCCGGCGATTTTGTTGATGGTGCATTCTATTCCGCAGTACATCGACATGACCAACGCTCTTCTGGGTTTCTTGCTACATCTTCTGGACCATTATGACAAGGTGCATAAAGCTCTCATGGTGAAAGGTGTTACATCAGCTTTCCAGTTACTTGCCAATAAGGAGGTGATTCGATCACTCGATGTTTTGACTAACTGTCCCGCGCTTTCGCCTGTTCTTAAAGACGGTCTGGGAAGGTTGTTATCAGGTGTGAAGTTGGTTTGATGTAACTTCACCTGCTACAAGTATGTAGCAAGCAGTTCAGATTCTTGTTACTTCAAATTTTAATTTGATATATCCCACCATGTAAAAAATGCAGCTACTGATATATTATCAAGTTGTTCTTCATAACTTGCTTCTTGCCCCTCTTTTCTTTGTTTCAAGAAATACCATGATATGAAACCAACCTGCTCTGGAATCTTGATTGATCAAATGCTAGTTCCTTTGTACATAACTAGGCTCACAATCACGTATTAACAATCTGATTTAGATGTGTCTCACAATCACAACATGTTAAAATCAATAAGCTAATTTAGTTAAGATAATTTAAGTAGCAAAAAGTTAGAACCAAGTTTTCTATCAATCATGCATATACCAATTTCTCGTGTAAAAAAAGTGCTAGTTCCATCAGCAATAATCCTTACACTCACTACACAATAACAACATTTCATTTCATGAATTCCCAACGAAACAACAAAAAGCAAAACATATATAGAAACATTTTGACCCTATTCAGACAAGTTTCTAAACTTCGTAAGAGATAATTTTCCTTGCATATATATATATATTTTTAGAACCAAAAAGAGGAACTAATAACAGAGTAGAAGTACATAGAAAAAGCACATGAGGTCTCAAATCCCAATCAGATATTCAAACACTTGCTCACAAGCCACAGAAAATTACTTTAACAATTCATGTCATCACAAAATCACAAAAACGAGTGGTGAAACCTATTAATAGTAGAGCATATTTCTTTTTATGACATTATATCCACGGTCACGTGACTAATCATTCACTGACTTGAAAGTACTTCGAATTGTAGTTTTAAATTTTTTTTATGTTCATAGCAAAGATTGAACTCTTGACGTTGGATCAAAGTAGATGAGTCTAGATTACTGTTCTTTTAATTTTTTATAATATTTTATTTAGCCCAAAAAATTAATTTCTATGGACTTTGTACGTACAAGGTCCTTTGATTCTTATCCAATATATTGAATTGGGCCTGTGTCCAAGAATTTGTCAACCCTTTTGGGGACTACAAGAAAATTAAGGGATTTTGACCTAATTAAGTTTTCTTATGGGCTATAGGTAATATTCAAAAGCAATAACCTATATAGTTTGGCCCAATATAGTTAGCACTATTAACTATGACTAATCCAAAAAGAATGAATAATTAAAAAAAAATAGTTGTTGGACTGTACAACATGGTTACAAAATCAAAAAGATACCTCTAAGAATCCAACCCAAAAAAAACAATTCATAGATAGCAATTTCAATATTGAGCTTGGCCTCACAAACATTGTCACGGAGACTAATTTTAATCTTCTTTTTTTTTCAAATTATTTCAAGGCTAAATTGATAGTTCTAAATTGTAGGGAGTAGGGACTAAAGTGAAATACATGTGGTACAATTTTAAGAATCAAATTGAACCTTTACTCAAATTTCTAGATACCACAAGTTATTTTATCCACCAGGTGATCAATCAAGTAACTTAAAAAAAAAATGTATATACATATTATGCTTGATTTAATATTTCGTGACATAATATATTATATGTTTTATAATTTTAGAATACATGAATTATTGAAAGACATAACATTAATGATACAAACATAGCTAGATAGATTATTATGTGAGTCCAAAAATGATGCAAAAGGGAAATAGTATTTCTATTAGCATGGTCGCAGGTTATAAGTACTGAAAAATGCAAACAAAATCCATGTCTAGTGGATGATGCTACTTAGTAGTAACTAAATTCTCATTTCCCATTCCCAATGAAATTACAATAATAATCTATTTTCATTCTTCCAATATATATATATATATAATATAGGGCCCTTCTCTACAGATTGATGAAAGTACAAATATGACTTTGCCTGGTTATACCGAAACAAAAGGAATCATCATGACTTAGTACAACATGGCAAGTTTTGAGACCAACTTTCCTTTCACTTTCCCAATACTTATTATTATTCCCCTTTTTCTTAATGTTTTTCTTTTCTGGTTATACTACATATGAATAGGAATACTATGTGTCATGTGCTTTCTCTTCTCTACCTCCCTTTACGCTTTCTTTTTTTCTATTTCTCCTATATATGGGTTTTCTTTATTCAGTCTAAAAAATCAGAAGAATATTCCATCGCTAAATACTTGTTGTAGGAAAAAAAAAAAAAAACTAATCAAAATAGTTAATATATTATGTACAATATATATAATATAATATACATGTCGTATATCATATGTTGTAATATTATCTTTCTTTGCAACATATAATATACATTATTATACATATTATATTATATATGTTGTTCAGAACATATTAATTGTTTTGACTGATTTTTTTATTATACATAAAGCGATATGATACTCCATTCAATCAGAAGAGTAGACCAAACGAGAGATATTATAATGATTACAAAAGAATTATCATGAAGATTTAAGAGTTAATAGATTAAATACTAATATAATCTGCAATGAAATACAATAATACATTATTTGTTCCAACGATCTCACGTATTAGGATAAGACTTTTTCTTTCATATGGATACTTACTTGGATGATAATGATGATAGCATACCATTCTTTTCTTTCGGCAATAGTAAAGGGAAACCAATTAATCAGCCAACAGAACATAGACACAAACCCCAAAGGTATCTAAATAGAAAGTCCTAATGCTAATTTTTTAGCAATTAATGACTTTATTGTCACGTTTCTTGGAGGACTAAGTCCAACTTAAACAGTTGTAGTAACTTATTTTTTATATATATTAAGTATTTATAATCGTTCATGAACAACATGTTAGCACGATAGAGACTAGCTATATTTATCCCTCACGAATCTTAAAAGAAATCAGATTGGTTGATTTTCTCTAGTTTACGAAACAGATTCTGTTAAATGCGGCTAATGGTAATTAATTAAATATGACAATTATTTCATCACTACTATTTATTTCAAGCTTTAATTAGATTATTACCAAATTGCTAATCGATCTATTACTAGAATTTTTCTCGAATAAATAACCGAAAATAATTGGATCCGATTAGATTTATGTTTATTATATAGAGCACATGCAAGATAGTGCGTCTAATTATAATAAGTATTCTAACAAAAAAAATCATAATAAATATATGGCGGTAAGTAAAATATAATTAGATAAGTATGTAATTATTACATTTAATTTGTATTTTACAACTAGTTCACATTATTATATGGCAGTAAAGTATATGGATTTTGTAAGAACCCACATACTATAATAACATTTTGTATATTCTCAGATATTATTATTGGATCGGTTTAGATTTTATTTGAATTAATTTCAATATAATTGATGTTAAAATAATTATTTTTAAAATAATTAATATAGAAAAAATAATTAGTGTTTAGGAAGAATAAATGTTAGAAAAGTGGATTTAAGAGTATTATTATGAGATGGTAAAAGTAAAAATTAATATTTTCTGTTTTTATTAGAAATAACTATTTTTAAAGAAATGAAAATTAAATTTTTAATTATAATTTTTCAAATTACCCTTTATTAACTAATTGTTATTGTTAAGAGACACATAAAAATGCAAAACATGTTTTTAATTTTTTATAGATATTAATTTTCCAATTCCACTCCACTTTTAAGGGGAAGAAAAATACACATTTGACGGTGAAATAAGAAGAATCAATCCTTATGATAATTAAGAAGTGTTAATTAATGAAACTTCTAAACATAATGTTTTCCTTTTTATTATACATCCAAGGATAATAAAGAAGTGTATGTATGTCCAATAAAATACTTAGTAGACGTTACGTCGAAGCTAAGTAATATATTTTTTTAGTTAAAACGAAGATAAATATAATGATGCTCTTTCGTGAGCGTTCATTGAACTTAGCTTGGAATATGTTCTAATTTTAGTGAATTGAATTGGAAATAAAAGTTAATTAATGCTTAATATTAATTCAATTATTAGATTTTAGGAGTTTAGACAGAAGTGTTTAATCTATAATAAAATTTATTGAACAATAAAAATAACGATGGTTAAATATTGACTATTTTCTCCATTTTAAAACTAATTATTTTAATTTTTTAATATACTAAAAAATTAATTAATCTAGAATTAATTTATACAAAAATGTTCGTACATAATAAAATCAGTTATTATCAGTCATCATATACAATAATTTATTTTTCAAATTTATTGATTTAATTTTTAATATTATATATTAATTCAATATATTTTAAAATTAAATTAATAATTTTAAAAATTAAATTATTATATATAATAACTAAAAATGACTCGTTTTATAGTATATATATATATATATAGTATTATTATGATAGATACATACCCATCTAAGTATATATATGGATGCTCTAGGGCGTATAGTAATAGTAGTCCCCACATGGTGGTGGATCCATCTGAGTGGTGGAATCATTTTCGTGACAATGACGCATCCTATGCTTATATGTATGTATGTACATCCTCATTATATTCTTCTACCAATAATGATAGTCGTACAAGAGAAACACGTCCAACGAGCATTCACATGTGCTATACATGAAATGGAATGTGTGTTATACGTATGTGTGCTATACATATAGCACACATTCCATATCATGTATAGCACATGTTAAATACTCGTTGGACGTATTTACGTTGTACGAAGATTATTATTGTTCTTCTACTAATAATAACCGCACACAAACACCTTTTCCCCCAAAACTGCATTGGAGTGAGTAGTAAAAGCTACTCTAATAATCTTCATTGAAAATTGTGCTTTAATTATTCACCTCATCCACTTTTCATCTTTTCTAATCAATACGCTTAGCATCTCTCTCTATCTACCTCACTTAATTGCATATATAATCCTCTTTTCCATTAATTCATTAGTAGTTGTCTATTATATATACAATAATGCGTAATTCTGATCATATAATAGAAATACATTCAACTAGTATTTAATGTATGTTATACATAATATAGAATGTGTGCTATACATACGTATAATATATATATATAGCACACATTCCATATTATATATAACACATATTAAGTATTTGTTGAGCGTATTTCTATTGTACGACGAATATTATCGTCATACATAGTTCTAGCCTACTAGGGATACAGCTTTATATATTCCTAGCTTATCCAACTCATATATTAAAGCATCTACCCCCCTTCTCTCCGCAAAGATCGATTGGCTTATACATCAAGTTCCCTCCTCTTTCTTTATGCTCTGCTCTACTACTTGATTGTTATATATATTATATATTCTTAACTGAATTAGCTTCCAGATTTATACTCCATCAATAATCATCATGTTCATCACCCATGACTAAACTCACCTTTCTTTTTATTTTTCACTCATTAGTTTATAGTCACGCCCACCTTTCAGCACATACATCTTCAAGAGTAAAGACAAAGAAACGTCAAAATCAAGTCACCCATATATATGAGATTAATTATAATTTAAGCATGTTCTCACCTATAATAATTAATAATTGATTTATATATATATTAGATTTTCTTAATTGGTTTCTTTTTTACCCTCCCTTTAGAAACTTTTTCTTCAGCAAAAACAAATACGTAAGTAGATGCTAGAGGCCTATATATGTTATTAATTATTAGCTAGCTAGATCAAAGGAAATACAAAAAAGGAACCATGCCTTTTGTTATAAGATGCCTTTTTATTATTTTTTCGGTTTCTAATACTGTATTATCAAAAGATAATTGTTGGAAAAGATAGTAGTATTTGAGATTTTATAATTAAAAATATAGCTCTCTGGGTTTAAGCCTCAGACTATTGAGCAAGGAAAGAAATATCTACCATTCCAAGTTCGAACCAATTTATATTGATTATGATGTGCTTTAATTAACTTATGATATTCTTCGAAATATGACAGTTATGTGATCCCATGAAATATATGATGCGAATTTAAAAAATATTCACAACTATATATTTTGATTTATAATATTTAGAACTTATTTAAAAAATATAAATATCTGACAAGTATTTTTGTAACATAAGGTGAATGTATTTTGGGGCGGTACAAAATTGATTGCATTGAAATAAAAAAAAAATTTATTGAATGACATTGAATATTTCAAAAACAAGCTTCAAGGTTTCCATATATTATACAATTTTTTAGTAAAGTTTTAATATTATTCAAAATTATAGGAATTTGATTAAAAAAGTTAAGTTATAGGAATTTAATTGAAAATTTTTGTAAAGTACATGAACTTAATCACAAATTGTTGTTAAACTATAACTACCCAATTAAATATTTTTATTTAGAGACTTAATTACAAATAGAGTGAAACTATATGAATCACCTACTCTAAAATGACCAAATCTAAAATAGACATTTAAAATAATTATCAAATGTTCTTAATTATATATTTTACATCACAATATGAAATTATAAAAACTATTAGAAAATGTATGAAGTAAAGGACGATGAATTATATATGATCATTAGCATAAGACGCGTATAAATTATTATATGTAATTTTTAGTTAAAATATAAAACCTAAAAATAAGTGTAATAAAGTTAATATGCTTTAAGCTTTAATTTAGAGAAATTATTAAAAAAATGTGATGGATATATGGGTGAGTTAAAAATTGGTGTACACATATATGATATTTGTGTAGATTTTTTTTTTTATTATTTATGAGAATCTTATGGAAACATAATTTCTTAATCACTACTATTCTGTAATGAGCTGTTGGATATTAGATAGAAACAAATAACTTAATACCAAAAAGAAAAGAAATAGAAACAAAAAGAATAGAACAAAAATCGTAGTTGAGTTGCATATTAAATCCTCTATCTAGAGCCAGCTGCCAAATTTCCAAAAACAAAAATAATATCTATAGAATTGCATTGTTAGAGACAATAATATTCAAATATGGCGTCTAATATATATATATATATATATATATATATATATATATTTTATATATATATATATATATATTTATATATATATATATATAGTTTGAGATTTATTGTATTTCTTCATAAAAAGACAAAAACTTAGCTACTGTTCGAAAACCACAAGGCACATAGCATGTCTCACCACATAACTCTTCCATCCCCACCCTCTTAATATCATTATTTCATCTACTCCTCCTTTTTTTTCAATTTAAAAAATCATTTTTTCTTATTTTATTTGTCTATTTAGTTTTTATTTTTTTAATTATATCTTAATTAATAGAGGAGAAGCGAGATAATTAGTAGAACATTACTATATGCATAATAAAAAAATAATCAAAATAACTAATATGATATATACAAGATATATCATATATTATGCATAATATATATCACATGTTGTAAAAAAATGATAGTACCACATGTTGTGCATATCATGTTATGTTTTGACTAATTTTTATTGTGCTCTAAAAATTTCGGTAAAATATTAAGAACAATATGTAAAGTAGGTATAAAATTGAGATATACAGAAATCAAACTTATCTTAATTTATATACACAATTTAAATTAGAGAAATAAAAAGGAAATCGAAGAAAGTATTTATCTCTCTGTTTCACTCTGTCATATATTTTTGTGCACAAAATCAAAGTCTTTTCGTCGATCCCAAAGCCGCGTCGAATTGTACACATTCATCATGCATAATTGTCAAAGGCACAAATTAAAGACAGATCAACTTTATACTAGTTTATACATGTCCCTTGATTCTATACCAACAATAACTAATCACATAAAAAAAACAAATATAACTAAAATTAATTGTTAATAAATTCATAGACTAATTAAAATGCTGAGAAAAGTGCGTTTCCTTGTAATAAAATAGTAACAATAAAAACAAGCTAAGTGATTAAGTCCATCACGTAACGAAAGCCACCAACCTCATCTACCATATCGTTTTCCATTCCCAGAAACATTATTACTAATCTTCATCAATTTCAACACTTTCGATCAATTATACAGACAAAATTTAAACGACCATATATATATATATGAGAATTATACAAGGAAATTCTGAAAATTCACTCACCGCTTTCGCTGATGCGATCATCGATCTATCGAATTCACGAAATTTCACAGAGAGAAGAATAAACAAATTAACCAGATCAAAATTACAATCATCTAACATATGAATTAACAAGATAAATCCCAAATTGAAGAGAATTGAGGATATATATATAGGATTCATCATCAGGATCCAATATTTCACATCTTATACAAATCAAAGTGATGATGTAAAAAACCATAAAAATTGTTTGAGAGAGAGAGAGAGAAATGATGGATCCAATAAGTGGAATTGGATTATATAAAAGAGGGGAAAAAACAAAAAAATCGTGTAATTTACGTAGCTTCACATACATCTCTGCAGCTTGTTGAAGACACAGCGTTTGGAGGAAGCTAATTGATGATGTAAACGTCGGAATCTTTTTTTTTTTTTTTTTGATAATTTATTTTTTCTTCTTCTTCTTCTTCAGGTTGATCATGTACAGGGGCAAGTCCTCTTGGGGAAAGTGGATCTGAAGAAGGCATCCATGTCCTCCTTGTTGTTCACCTCAAAAAATTGAAACTCTTCTAGAAGCTTCCTCTTGCAGGAAACGAACGGCTTCGTCTTCTTCGGCGCCGGAGGACACGTCAGCACCGCCGGAATCTTGCTCTCCTTCGACGTCGGCGTCCGGTAGCTCTCCTCGTCATCGTCATCCAAAACGGCGCCGTGGTGTACTACTTCGTCGGCGCCGCCGTTGTTGTCGGCACGTGAAACGACGGAGGTAGCGCCGTCGTCGTCGTTGAGGACGGTTTTGGTGCTGTCAACGGATGAGGAAGGAATTACGGTGTTGTTGTTGTGGTTGTGGTTTTCCATTTTGATTGGAGGAGAGATTCGGAGCTTGGGGAGATCGTGATGGAGGTGGAGATCGGTGGACATGTTGTGGAATGGGGGTGTGTGGGATTTTATAAGGGGGTGATAATTTCGATATTATGGTGAAGAAAAAAAAAATGGAATTTGTTTTTTTTTTTTTTTTACTAAATGGGAGGTGCGTGAATCTGGAATTGTTGGCGTTTATATAGAGAGAGAGGAAGAAAGCTTTATGGAAAGGTTTGAAAGCGTGCGGTAGAAGGTTGGAGGGAGGACGGGGAAGACGGAAGGAAGAGATAAAAAGAGAGAGAGAGTGGTTGGAGGTGTGGGGTATATTACTAGAGCTACAAGAACTATAACTCGTAATTATTCCACTCGGTGAGGGAGGTTCCGGGTTTGGCTGAAATTTGTTCAATTAAGTAATTCTCTTTCTTTTTTTTAAAGGATTCAAACAAGAGATTGAGGGAGTATTTGCAGTACTATCTCAGCAACTTAAGGTTTTAAGGAGTAAATTAACAATAGAAAAATCATAAAATTGTTATAATTCTCTTTTTTTATTTTTTAAATTTATGGGTAATGTCTCTAAATTATTTATAAAATTACACCCAACTCATTGAGTTTGTAGACCAGTGTACATTTTGCATAAGTGGATGTATCTTAATCAAATTATGAAGTAAGCATACGTGAATTGTATCGTAATTATTCGTCAAAAATACTATATAACTTTTATTTGTATTTATATTTTAAACAATTTAATAGTGTTTGACAAAATTTACTGGTAATTATTGTAGATGTCTCCCAATTTCTCCCAAATTGAGAATAAACAATAGTTTACACAATTTGGAAAACACAATATTTTGTTGAATCCTGAAAAAACTGATGTTGTGGTGATTGTGATGTTATTAATTTCTTTATTATAGATGGGTTTATCTACAATTTGGATTTTATACACCGACCAAAATGCTGAATAATAATCTTCAATGTTCACTCCATACCTTAGCACAGTAAAATTTTCACATGGGAAATAGGGAGAATGGAGAATTGGATATCACAGGCCGGATAATTAAACAATAGAAGATTTTATTCATATAATTAATGTGAGCACTATAGGAAACTTGAATCAACTTTTCATTAGAAAGTCTTAACTAGTTCTAATTGCTTGCATAAATTGTCATACCGCAAATATATAGTATTTATTTATTTATGATCTCGATGATATTTATAATTTTCATTGCATATCTTCCAGATAAAGTAGAGTTTCTTTTCTTTCATGTGAAACTGAGTTAATGATGGTTAATAACGGTAACAACGGTTTTTAATACTAGTAATAAAAGTAAAACTCTTATTTAATCTTGTCCTTTAATTTCTTATTTATTGTTCCCCTGAAAAATATCAAGGGGTGTTATATTCTTATTCTATTCTATTCTATTTCTATATTGCGTAAGAATATTTCTAGGAAATAACAGCGTTTTAGGTTAAAGTAATCCACGTGTAAAACGCTTTATCTTGCGTATTCCGTGAAGTGTAACGGGGAAATTGGGTGCAGCAGATAGAATAGAACAGGGTTATCCGGAAACGGGATTCACGGTGCTTGCTTTTACGAGCAGTCAATTAGTGGAACGTGCATATTACGTTATAACCCAAAAAGAAAGTAGTAATTCTCCCTTCGACTACCCTTCACGCCTCCTATGTGGCGCGTGTCAACAATTCCTACAACATTAACTACTTTCTATTCACATTCACATACAAGCTAAATTACATTAACTTTTTTTTTTCATTAAATTAATAAAATTATTTTAACATCTATATCTCATATTTTAAATAGGTAGATATTCAATTTATTAATTTTAAATTTTGATTTAATTTTCATCCACTGACAGTGTATTATTTTTTTACACAGTCATCCAATCATGTGTTACCATGTCAGTCATGATTATTATGTCTACTCTCTCTCATTACCTGAAAAGTCATACAAACAAAACATTTTGATTAGACGACGGTTATTTTACACTAACAGACATCCAAACTAAACTCTTTAAATTTTATAGAATCTCTATGTACACACTTTTTATGTTATTTTTCACCGTTGAATTTGGTTTGTGTAATTTTATAAATATCTAATATCTATGCTATGAATATTAATATGAGTTTAATTATAATGTACTGATTTTGTAAATAAAATTTATATTATTATTTAATCATATAATGTTATGTCAGTAAATATAATTAATTTTACATTTATTACTTAAAATTTCATGCAAAAGGAGAGATGTGATTGAATAATAGTGTAAAATTTTTTATTTGAGAAATTTTATTTAAGAAAAACAAGCATCAAATTTTAGTGCTAATAAGATTGACAAATTGACAAATGGCTAATGTATATGCAAAATGAAAATGACTTCCCGGATTTTCACTAAATTTCTATGTTTGGCCACTAAGAATTTTGAGAGCTAAGGACAAATTAATAGCTATAATCATGTCATTACGTATGCTGTTAATTATTATTAATATTATAGAAATTTGCTTACCTGTTATTAATTATCCTTTATTGGAATAAAATTTGTTTTGATTATAAATTTATAAATTTTACTAATCCGTAAATGAGTTTCCAATTCCATTATTATAATATGCTCTTATCACCATATAGAAAACACGCAAACACATTACAAGAGCGGGAATACGAATTTTAAACTTGAGAATGATTTTATTTATCAATAATGATTTTATATTTGACTTTGTATATAATTGGGTTCTCCACTTATTTCAACCCATAACCAAATTGCTCTAATGATCAAATTATAAAGTGCGTCCTTCTTGTTTTCATATGATACTATTATAAAATTTGGTTCGTGTGTGGTACATGTAAATGTTAAAAAAGTAAAGCAAAAATTTTGTTTGATATGTTATTATTTAGTTCGTTGAAGACAATATAATCTTGGATGTAATTGATTTGTCTAAAGATAAATCATTTGTTTTATGTAAATTGTAATTAAACTCAAATAGTTAGTACTGCGATAAAACTAAATAAGACTATATCGATCTGTATTTTTCCCAGCAAACAATATTTAGAGATAAGTACTTCAAGAATAACAATGTTCAAAACTTCGGAATATTTAGATGTTGATTCATTTTTATATATTGTCCCCTGTAATATGGCATTAACATGTGTTCTGATAGTCTCTTTGTCTGATTCACAAAAAGCTGGGTCGGCAAACATTTGATTTATTCCCAACATGATTCGAAATTACAATCAACATCTACAATTGCATCCCATAATATTACTCTTCCATTGCATAGATCTTACTACATGAAAAAAAATAATAAAGATGGTATACAATAAAATTTAAGTCAAAATAATTAGTAATGTTGCTCTATAATTGTGCACAATAAATAGTATTTAGGCTCCTATTTAGGTAAAGTTTTTTTTCTAAGTAGTGTTAAAAAAATTGGAGCTCCTATTTTACGTTTGGGAGCTATTATGATTCGCTTTTCAGAATCAGTTTTGATTCTTTGAAAATAAAAATATATAAATAACTTTTATTTATATAATATATTTTAGTATTACATATGTTATGATCATTTTATACTTTGAGAGTCACTTTTATGCTATTTTACAAAATATTATAATCATGACTCATGTTTATTTAAAGTCACGTATGCATAATTTTACCAAACAATACTACTGTGACTCTCTAAAAACAACTTTTTGAGAGTCCAATAAATTCAATAACTTTTTAAGAAGCACAATTTTATTAAATTCAACCATAATATATATATATATATATATATATATATAAAAGCATGAGTCACAATAAAAAATCAGCCAAAACAGCCAATAAATAGGAATTTGGGCCACAATCACTCAGCCCATTAAAAATATACTCATGATTAAAAGTGTTAATTGCATCATAAAGTGTTAAATGGACTTTGTTGGCTGTTTGGCTGATTTTTTGTTGTGCCCAAAGCATTTGTGATATATATATATATATATATATTAGTATGTAAAGAGAATACATATCATTTATTAAAAAAATAGTGGTAATAAACCGTTGGCAATAATAAATGAGATGAGGTATGTAGTTTCATTCGCTTTCATCCACACGAGAGAAGATGCGCGTGCACATGGGCATATATAACACCACCTATCTATATATCTTTCTGTGCCTTGTTGTTTTTCTATTCTCTGTCTTTGATCCCAATACTATTATTTTCTTCCTGATCTTTCCTTTCATATCATTAGCATAGGATACCGTCTTAGAGCCTTCAATACGCCCATCTACCCTATACACTGTTCCTTTCTCTTTCTAATAAAAAATTAATAATACTTATCATACACAAAAAATACGTCTAACCAGTATCCAACATATACTATACAGAATATGAAATATGTGCTATATGTATGTATATTATATATAGCACACCTCCATATTATATATAATACACATTATATACTAGTTGCACATTTTTGTGGTATCACAAACAAAATAAAGAATTGTGTTAGTTAGTAGAAGTAGTATGTGGATTGGGTTTACCAAATATATAAACCAACTAACCCATCATCAAATGAATCTTTCCACGTGCAGTGTCTACTTACTATTGTTGCTTGGGTTTCACCGCTAATCATAAGCAAGGCAGTTACTATATTGTTTTTTGCTCTGTCATTTCATATCTGCTGGTATAATTCATGGCATATGCATGCATTCCAAGCTACTATTACAACAAACACTACTTTTAACTTTAATTTTACATCATGCTTCGATAAGAAATAACAATCAAGTTTAATTATTTTATTTGACTTTAAAATTAAGCGATGCATGAAACAACTTGCCTTGTGTAATCATATTATTTCAAACGAATTTGAATTTATTTATATATATATTAGAGTGTTAAATCAATGCATTCATCATATAATATAAGATAATAACTTTATGCTATAGTCAAGGATTTTATCAAAGTAACAAACCACAATGTATAAATGTAATAATAATGGATAAATTTTAATCATAAAACTCAACACAAATGGTAGCCAACTATATAGTGAAATACTTCATATATATATATATATATATATATACTAAATTTGATATTAAATCAACCACTCATTTTAATTCTGATACAATCTAACATTTACAATTATACCATTTAACTTATATCATAATTCAATTTAACATCATATTTAAATTTTTATATTAATAAAATAATGACAACTTTTATACTGACACAATTTAATATTTATACCAATCTATAATTACCATAGTTTGTTTTATGCTCGGTGTCATCCACTAATGCGCAAATTTATGCATATGTGACAAAATTACCCTTTATAATAATAAATCAGACAATATTTATTTCTCACCTCTTTCCAAATCTAATCTCAATTCTAATAAAAAATACTTAAATTTTGATTTTACTTAATATAATACTAATTTATTTTTTCAAAGAGTCTCAATTAGCTGATAAAATTTAACCAGAGTATAAAAATCAAATTAAAATAACCCAAATAAAGTGCTTTAATTTGCGCTTATTGTTGGCTGCTGGAAGAAAACCAAATCTAATACATGGATGTGATTCAAGAAGTCACAACAAGTACTATATATCTACACGTACTAACTATATATTAAAGAAATAAAATCCTTACATTGTAATGTAATTATTTTTGACCAAAATTCATGTTAGAACTCTGAATGGGTCACGTAGAGTTTTTGACTTTGTAGAATAGTGAATACCACTCCAGTTATGTCATTCATTAATCGCAGCCCAAGGTGGCACGTGCAGATACCGGTTTCACAATGATTGTGACAGCACCCAGTGAGTATACACACAAATTTTTTTAATATTTACATTGCATCTAATAATATTTGATATAGCTTGATTGAGTTTTGTAAAAAAAAATTTACATCGTGGTTCAATTAAAATTCGATATGTAACTATAAAGTTGATAGTTTTTTTTAGAATTTATGTATATTTGACAATAAAATAGGACACATAGTAATTTTTTATTGACTAATAGTTTAAAATATTACACCGTCAGTGTGTGTCAATTAAATTCAAAATTAAAACATTGAAAAATAGAGTTAAATTATATTTCACTGTTAATATAAAATAATTTTACACTGAGATCGAATCATATATTATCACATAAATAAATAATTTAATATTTAAATCTACTATTTCAAAAAGATTTACTTATTCGATTATCGATATAAAACTATTTCACAATAACTTTTAATCACAATTAAATTCAGAAATATTTGTATAAGTTATGTTACATACAGGTGTCTTGTTTAACTTATGGGCTAAATCGGTGATCCCATCGCTTGACACTCCTAGGCACTCATTCCTCCTTGACTACTGACTTACTGCACACACATACAGTAACTAATTTAGGAGAAACAGACAAAACTTCAACAATAATAATAAGAGTATGGCTAGAGACACAACAAAAAAATCAGCCAAAACAACTAACAATAAGAAATTGGGTCTAAATCACTCCGTCCATAAAAAAAAATACACATGGTTAATAATGCTATTTGAGCCAAAAGTATTAAAATAGATTTTGTTAGCTGTTTTGGCGGGAAAAATGTTGTTCCCCTGTCAGTAACCTAATAATAATATTCGGTTAGCCTTTACCGGCCTAACTGCCCTTTACTCTACTAGCTAACCTTACCTATTCTTCCCATGTCAAAAGTTAATAATAATAATAATCCAGAAAATAATTGCCTGATTGACCTTTCCTTAGTTTCTTTATTTCATAACCTTTTTCATATTAATATATATAAGATTCGGTTTATGTATATATTCTGTTTTCTTAGATCAAAGAATAATCGCCAGATCCACACAGAAAGAATAAGAAGAAGTGTTCATGGCAAGCTAGCCTTGTGCTAAAGCCTGTCTTTCCAATCTGTCTTTATCTCAATCTTCTCAATCAAGTTTTCTTTCTTTTCTGACCACATGTTTTTTTTCTTTCTTTTCATTAATTAATGTACGATTATTAATTAATTAGGATTATATATGAAAGATTGGAACCTAATGGTCAGATTTAGGCGGTGCATGAGATCTGATGTATGTATATATAGATTATAGTCATGCTTTTGTATTTTTTTGGGACGAAATCAAATTAGATATATAGATTATCTAAACAGTACTGTGATTTGTTTCTATGAATACATACACAAAAATTAAAATATTTTTATAAACAAAGTCCATACACGGTTTCATACGATTATCAAATCCATATAGTGCCGACCCGACCCGACTGGTTCAACCAAAACTACTTTAAAGACCCGTAATCATCTAATTTATTGTTCCAACTTTTCATTTTAGACCAAATTTATAATTAATTCGATCAAACCATCACAATATTTATATTTATGTTTAATATATTTTTTATATTTTGTTAATTAAATTCGAATAAACAGGTTGGATCAATGGCCACTAATTCAACCGATGACCTGAAGATATGATCGAGTTGATCACCGGTTCTACTACTATGTGATTGTGGGCCATTACAAGTATAACAAATTACAACCACAAACATAGCCATTAATATTACATGAATAATAAAAATTATATAATATTTATGCAATAATTATATTTATTGCTGAATTATAATATGAATTTATGAACTAACATAATCCAACAATAGATATAATTATTCTACAAATATTATATTGTACATATATCATTCTTAAAAAATAATTGGTGATCTCACGACAATTTAGAAGTATGTGATAGTAGTAGTTATCTTGCACCGAACAGAAAAAGAATTTAAAAATGGAAATAGGTAGAAGACAAATTACATTGGTGAGAGAATTAATTAGGTTTATCTTGCTTGCTTGCTTGCTTGTTCACTCTAACATGTGGTGCTGTTGTTGTTCCAGCTGGACATGCATTGGCTTTATCTGCGCTTGCATGAGGGAGAGACGGTCATATATGTTTGGGATAGTATAAACTCAGCTATTATCAGCTACCATGTGTAATAATTTAATTTTTTTAAATTATTAATTTAATTTTTAATATTATACATTAATTAAATATTTTAAAATTTGAATTAATAAATTTAAAATGTTAAATTATTATATATGATAACTTATAGTAGTTCATTTTATAATATATATGTAGCATTATTCAACGAAGGATTATTGATGACAATAATAACCCCGTAACCATATATCAATCATGATCCCCTAATAATTTGTTCTCAAAAGGAATCCAAAGTAACATACACTACTCCCTTCAGAATATCTTAGCCATCATAGTAATACTACTCCGTTCATTCCCGAGTCTTATTAGGAAATGAAAATTATTTCATATTGATTTTTACTTTAATATTTCTATATAAGTTTAATGATATTATTATATCAATTTTATTTATAATATAATTAATGTACATATTCATTTAAAAAATGTATTAGCTATAGTAGAATTGTGAAAAATAATCTAATTATTTTAACATATTTTAAAACAAATCAACAATATTAGTGGAATGGAGGGATCTGAGTAATAATAATGCATCTCGAAAATCACCATTCTAGCTAGCTAATATATAAAGCTGAATTCTAATTTGATGCATGGAAATTGAATTTTTGTAGTTTGCTTTGCATGCACTACTATTCAAAACAGAATATTTTGATTGAATAATAATGTGAAATATCTTTATACTATTATAACATCAAAATCAATTTCATATACTATATGCCCTCATGAAATTATATAAAAAGAAAATTTTATTTATATAAAGTTGCAGTCCACTCCCATTTTGACCAATTTCTTTTAGTCAAACATGCATCAAAATAATTCATCAGCTGATGGGATAGTAATTAATTCCCCATAATCATGACTAGAGGGTCTTAGAAATAGCTTCTCATTCAGGTGTCTCTTTCTTTTTTTTACCAAGAACTTATTTTTTGATGGGGTAAATAATTAATAAGAATTTATTGGGAAACGTATGCATTTGAGCTAATTAAGAATTGCCTCAAAGGGTAAGAAACATACATTAATTCTCTAATTCTAACATTATTTTTTATCGATCATATAGTATATCCTTACAAACCGCTCTGCAAATAGATTGTCTTTGTCCTTATAATAAAAAGAAGGCGACACATAAAAATATTAATTAAAAAAAAGAGGTTCATGTTCATGCATGTGTCTTGTACTGCATGCAATATATATATATAATAGAGCCAAACATGAAGCAACTTATCATAATGTGGTAATATCAAAATAAAGGTGATTTTGCGGAAGACAAGATATGATATAGTAATAGTATTTTAATATTCACAATAAATGATAACGCAGCAATTGTTTTTATCTTAGGAACCTAATCCACCAAGAAGTCGTTGGAGAAATTACTGAATCATAAATTAAAAAATAATCAGAATTTTGTCCAAAATACATTATGAGCGTTTTTTTAATTGAGTAATGCTATATGTTAAATTTTCAGTTGCACCTAATTACACATTGTCTATCACCAAAAATATACCGTAATTAATTTAATTTATTATATAGCTTCATTTCAATTATAAATCAAAATTGTAGATGGATTTAATACTAAGTTAGTAAGGCACGTCGTCTCTATCAGTATTGCGGAGCTAATCACGTTCATTATTCTTATATAATTAATTAATTAATTAATAATTGAGCTGTAAGTAGCTTTCAGCATTAAAAGGTATACGTCTTGCCACGTAATTCAAAAGGAATCCTATGAACAATCAAGCACCTATCTATCTATCTATGAGAATAACAACTACGATACTCTTATTATCCCCATGTAAAATAAATATCTCTTTTTATTTATTTATATTAATTAAAGTAATAATTTAATTGTATACGAAATTAAATAATAAAAATTAAAAAGATAAAATACTTCCTATTTTATTATTAATATTTTTTATTTTCATTAACTTATTTTTTCTTATTTCTATTAATATTATCTCTTCTACATTAATAAAGGATCGGATATAATAGAAAAAAATAAATATTTTTTAAATTATAAAGAGACAAATACTATGAATCAAAATAAAAAGTGAAAAAAGATAATTATTTTGAACCGAGGTAGTGTAATTATATTATTTTGTATGTGTTGATAAATAATTTTTCTTTTTTTAGATGAATTGTGAATTTCATTCATCTGAGACTAACATTCATTTCAATTTGCCCATATATATAAATCGAGAAAATTAAAGTTCAAAAATAATTTATGATACTGTTGCTCGCGCCTCCAATTGGCTTGGCTTGGCTTATAGCATTATTTCTATTTAAAATAATGATTCTTGTAAATCTGTTAAAGTTACGCTGTTTAATTCACATTCACGAGTATATGACATATATGACTAATAATATAAGATCTTACTATTTACACAATAAAAAATCAGTCAATATAGAAATTTTAGATCACAATCACTTAACTCATTAAAAATTAACTCCTTAAAAAGAGTTTCTTTTTGGACCAAAATATAATTAAATAGATCCATTTACTGTTTTGACTGCTTTTCTATTGTTCATCAAACATTTTTCATAATATATATTGTATATATATATTCCAAAATGTATTGAGGTTTGGAACCTTCACCCTTAATTTCTTACTTACAATATCACATATAATAATTTTCTATCACGTATGGCATGGAAATAAAGTAAAAATGAAAAAGTATTTTCATTGTCTTGTCTTTTGTTCTTGTAGATGTTTATACATCCACCACATGCAATGCCGCAATAATAATATTATAGGACTAATTAAAAAGCGCATAGCAAAAAAGCCAAAAAGTGCATATATTTGAGCCATGTATGTGCTATGCTATATGTATATATTTCCTAAAATCAAACACACACATACAAAATTTATTAGGGGGAATGATGAGTATATTTGATTTTATAATTATATTGAACTTGTTAATCTAATACTCCCGGCACGAGAACTATATAATATTTAGAGCTGCGATTTAAAGGTTTAATTAATCTATGAATTCGTATAATCTTATCAAACTTTTAATCAGACATTTATAATTTAATTTTTTTAATTAAGTCTCTATATCTTAGAAAAATTAATTAGATTCTGAAATCTATTTATATTATAAAAATATAAATTTAGAAAAAATATTCCATATAATTTTATAAAATATATTACTTATTTAATAAAAAAAATTCTATTAACGCTTTAGCATTAAATTTTTATAGCAGTCAATAAGTCTAGGGATAGATTAATTAAAAAAATCTAGTTTAAGTTTGAACTTGTTGGCCATTATATTACGAGCGAAAATGACATATTATAATAATTTTATTTTACCTATGATAAACCAATCAACTCTAGCCTATATATATGTAAACGAGAGGTGGTTTTATTTATTGTTGATGGAAGTCACGATATATACACACCAACTACAAAATGTAAGAAAAAGAAGTCTAACCTAATACTTATGTAATCCTAGGGTGTTTAGTTCCGGTAATTACATTTAATTAGTATCTAATTTGTGCTATATATCATACGTAATATGTTAATGTTTCTTACGTATAACACATATTACCTATGAAATATAACACACATTAAATATTAATTAATTATATTTTTATTGTGCAACAAATATTACCGAATTAGTTCTAACTTCTATGCAAGCTTAAATATATGTTGATTATCTTCCCTATGAAAATGGTCGATCACACGTGCACAAGTTTCACGCAACCCCAAGAAATAAATAATTGAAGCTAGCTTTTCCTTTGACAATAAGGCGCATATATAGTTTTGGTAGAACCAAACACAAGTTAGTTTCCTACTCTAATCTAATTTGCTTAATTCTTTAACTGCCTTTAACAATATTGATTGACCTTTCATCATTTGTTACTTCAATTATTTTTTATGAGAGAGATCACATATTATGGTTGTATGTGATTCTCCTTTTTATTCCATTGCAATCGATCCCCTTTTGCAAAATAAAATATACAGTATTTGCTTGGTTACTTCAAATAATTGATCGAATAATATCTGTTTATACAATCATGTGACACATTTTGATTAGTTGCGTGATCTATGTCGATATCTAATCAATAAATAATGATTGAGTATTGATTCGATGCTAACATAGATTACACAACCAATTAAAATATACCACACAATAATATGTAAACACCATATGGTAAAAGATCAGCACATCATAATATTATAGTGGCCACCCATCTTCCTCCTTGACCTATTGCTAACCAATACGCGGTGGAAAATTAAACTGTTTTTGCCATTACACTAATTTTAATTAGTTTAATTTCTCATAAAATATAATTATATAATCACAATCAACGATAATAATTAACACATATTTTCAAAGTGGTTCATAATTTGTGCCGTGGCTTGCAAGAAATCAATTGCAACAATAATTTTCCTTCCACACAATTAATATATATATTATAAATGTACTTAGCCAATAATCAAGATAAAAGAAACTATAGAAAATAAGTGAATTGTCCCATCCAGTTGAAGTTATGTCTAACACCAACTACTAACCAAAGAAATTCTCAACCTAATTTATGATGTTGTTATCTAATTAAGGGGTTTAGTTTTGACTTTATCCTAATGACTTTATAGGTCACACGTGCAGAAGTTTGCGAAGGATATGTATGTGTTCATGCATCATTATATATATTGTTAATAATGCTTGTCAAACTAGTATCTAACGTGTGCTATATACATACCATGTGTAATGTATGTTATACGTAATATGTTATATATATAACACACATTACGTATGATATACAATCCACATTGGATACTAGTTAGATGTATTTATGTTTAACAATAAATATTATTGTTATATTGTTAGAGGATAACAATATACCATTTGACTATAGAAGCCAATTTTGGTATAGAAACAAACAAAACTACAACATTCATAGTCATTGTCCGCTTAACTACCACTTCACAATTCACAAGCAAATTACTTCTATTTATTTATTTTATTACTAGAAATATTATATGTGTAATAAAAATTTTACAATATTTATATACCAATCATATTTATCATTGGATTGCATTAGTTTATAAATTTATATTACAATTCAATGATAGATATGATTGTTGTATAAATATTATACAATTTTCATTGTATGCATATAACACTAATCTTTTTATTATTTGACTGATTATATATAGTAAGTTTGAATCATCACTTGTCTTCTTGGAGTAGGTAAATGTTAATAAGTTAGGTTCTTCTATTGTGTTAATGAGTCTGATAAAATCTTTTCTTGTATACATAATATGTATCATATTGATAGTACATGTGCGTATGACACACAATACGTATTATGTGTAACATACATTAGATACTATAGTTGAACGAATTTTTATTGTACAATAAACATTACTGCTCAAAAATTGAATGCTTTGTTGCGTTTGTTATACACACTTATTGACTAACTCTTCTGAATAACTATGCTATTAATGTGAGAGTGAGACATCTTTTGTTTGGATATACGTTGTAAGGTATATTGGTTATTAGATCATAAAAAAAAAATAGAATTTAATAACTTTTTTGAATATATATATCTCCAGAGAAATACTAATAATTTAATTTGAAATGCCCTTTAGATCGGTTCATTATTCATTGGAAACCCTCAATTATGAGGTTTCTATGCAAATTCCGAGGGATTGTATACATAAAGAGAAATATATATGAATTTATAATAATTAACTAAATAAGTTTGAATTACACAAATGCTCGGGACACAATAAAAAACAGCCAAAATAGTCAACAAAGTCCATTTAACACTTTATGGCCCAAATAACACTTTTAATCATGAGTATATTTTTAATAGGCTAGATGATTGTGGCCCAAATTTCTATTTGTTGACTCTTTTTGCTGGATTTTTGTTGTGCCTCTAGAAATGCTAATTTTTTATCTATACCATCAATTAGTGCAAGAGATTTAATTTTTGAGTCAAGCTATGTGTCAAGAAAAAAATCATATATCTAACTAGAACAATGATTTAATTTTTACACACTAATAGTATAAATAACTTTTACATGATTAATTAATAATATAATTAATGACACATCATCAAAATTGGTTGGTGATATTTTTAAAGAAAATACTTGGTGCACAACATACAAAAATCCAGTAAAAACAATTCTTATATTGTGTACAACATATATAATATATAACACACAACATATATTATCTATTGTGCACAATATATATCACATGTTACAGCATCATCTTTTTTTACAACATGTGATATATATTGTGCATAACATGTGATATATGACGTATATGCATACATAATATGTAATATTTGTTGTGCAATTATATTTATATTATATATATTATGCACAACTTGTTGGCTGTTTTGACTTATTTTTTTTATTATATACGTAGCAATGTTCTAATTTTAATTTCATAAAAATTTAGGCAAAATGTAAGGAATAAGGTAGTAAATTTTTATTGAGGACAATCAAAATTAAAAATCACTTATAATTTTGTTTCAACAATCGAGAAATTAAGTTTTTTTTTTCTATAAAAAGTAATTATTGACTTGATCTGGCATTATTATTTTTATTGGAAAATATAATTTATATGTCAGTAAAAATGATTGATGAATAGTGTCTCTGTGTCCTTCATCATCCTGAGAACTACTCATTAAATTTTGTTTTTTTCATTGAATTATTAGTTGACAGTACGTTGTACCAAATTCTTCAAATAATTCCTTTTTCTTCTTCTTCTTCTTCTATTTTTTTGTTTTCAGAATTATGATATATATACTGAGTTGTATGGTAGTGAATCAAATGGACCCAAACCACGTTCTTCAAAGTTGTATAGTGTTAGGTATAATGAAGCGGTGCAATTATAATATATACTTTTTGCAGAAGTAACAAGCAAGCAAGCAAATGCCCAAAATAAATAATTAAAGCTAATTATTTTGGCGTTCACAAGATTCTTCATTGTGTTTCTTATTTTTCTATCACATGTATGTTTGTGATGACTCATCATCATATATTAACAAGCACAACATTTCACAACAAAAAACCAGCCAAAACAGCTAATAAATAAGAATTTGGGCCACAATCACCCAGCCCATTAAGAATATACTCATGATTAAAAGTGCTATTTGGGTCATAAAGTGTTAAATGAACTTTATTGACTATGTTGGCTGAATTTTTGTTGTGCCCCAAGCATTTATGTTAACAAGCATGAAAGAAACTTAATAAGTTAATTACTAAATATAGTAATAATAATAAAGATCTCAAGACATCAATTTTATTATTTTTTTATTATTTCATTAGACACATTTCGAAATTTGCTTATGATTCCATATACATGATTATTACTGTTGCCAAATTCAAATAACTTCATCATGAGGTTTTTGACTCTATCACCTATAAAAAAACACCGTAAAGGACATACAATTTTTATTTGTTTATTTTCATTAATTCTGAATATAGAGTCAAGAGAATAATGAAAGTTTGTATTATAAGAATTAGAGACATAATGACTCTAAAATTGATTTCCTATACATTCTTTTAATTTTTGTTTCCATTTCAACATATAATGACTCTGATTGAACTGAAAAAAAAATTGTTAATTTTATTTACTCAATCACTACTATAATTCCATTCCTATCTCATTTCATCTCCATTGTGATCTCCATACCAAAACCTTAACATACTAATTTGTTCACTGACTCATTGAGTCTACGACGAGGACACTGACTCATTGAGTCTACCACGAGGATCAATAAAAACAAACAATGTCTGTCTAAGTGATCAATAATGATTCATGATAGATATTATATGCCGCAGCAATTGTTGTTCCTCCATTTGCCCCACATGTACAACAAGAAAGAAGCTATATATGTATGTATGATCCATATCTGAATTTCTTGGTGGTAACGTACATTTAATTTATATTACATTGACTGACAGTTGAATACATATAGATCACAACGATTATTATGGATCAGTATTTGTCAATGTCACCTTTATTCATAATTCACGATAAAAAAGCTGTGTGATGTGAATCAGTCAGTGACACTTAGCTTACACATGTTTTGTATGCAAAAATACTGATTTTACATTTATTATTCATTTTGTTATTTTTAAATTTCAATACAATGTCACTTTAATATTGAGTAATGCTAAATGAACAATGAAAAATCAGCCAATCAGTCAATAAATGAGAATATGGGCCACAATTATTCAGCCCATTACAATTTCAATGATTATTTGAGCCCAAATCAAAGCCAAAATGGACTCATTGTCCACATTGGCTGGTTTTTCATTGTTCATATAGTATTATTGTTAATATTTAAACTCTTCTTATCCGACTTTAGTTTTGACTAATGTTTTGTTAACATCTAATTTTATATGTTTACGTAACATTAATCATTTATAGTTTATTTTTGTGTATCTCTCTGCTATCACTACTTTAATAATACACAAATGTTTGGGGCATAACAAAAATTCAGGCAATATAACCAACAAAGTCCATTTAACACTTTATGGCCTAAATAACACTTTTAATCATGAGTATATTTTTAATGGGCTGGGTGATTGTAGCCCAAATTCCTATTTGTTGGCTGTTTTGGCTGGTTTTTTGTTGTGCCTCTAGCTCTTAGTATATAACATATATAGAACATTCAGAAAAAAAAAAAGTAATGGTTGGAGTATATATTGGCACTTTTGAAGATATATATATTTAATTTTTCTACCTATTTAAATAACATATAGTTTAATTTCAAGCTATGGATGTAAATAAGTGCTAGTATGTGCTTTTTCTGAATTCGGATAAAGCTGTGAATGAAAAATTGGTTAGAAGAAGATTCACCTGCCCCTTTGATCGATTTGTGACATGTTTGATTCATTCATTCATTCATTAATAATAAAATCAGAAACTACTTTGCATCATCAGAGAAATAAAAGTGTATAGTGTAGAAAGTAGAACTACTTTTCATTAATTATTATTGTAGCTGATCGATGTTATCTAGAAAGTAGAAAGGAAGAGATTATTAATCACTCTGTTCTAGCCCTGATTAGACTCAGAGGATCAGAGCAGAGAAGCTAGAAGAAGCTCAGTTATATCCATGAACTTTAATTTCACACAGCTCATGAGTGTGCCTCAACAAAATATGTGAAGACAAGAAAATTTATGAAGTTGTTGGAGTTGGAGGTTTATATAGCAATTGAATAATAGATATCATTATTATAACTACTGATTTATGAAGATAGGTAGAAATTGATATAATAATGAACTCTTCATGAAAGTCTATATATTTCATTTGGTATATCTTTCACTTGCAAAATAAATATGACAAAAATGATGAAGAGACTAAATTGTGGGAAATTGTGTAAGTACACATTGTTAAAAATTGAAAAATATTTGTTGTACAACATAAATACGTTGAACGAGTATCCAACGTGTGTTATATATAAGACGTAATGTGTGCTATATGTACATATACTATACATATAATATACATTACGTCTTATATATAGCACACGTTGGATGTATTTCTGTTGCACGATAAATATTATTGGTAAAAATTGGGTAAAGTAAGAAAAAAAATAAAGAATTATGTATTGTTTGAGATTATAATTCAAGTAGTTGTTGTATATAAGGGAAATTAAAACAGAAATCATTGCAATTGAAACCAAATATGTACAAAGGTTTGATGTTTATTCAATTGACATTCCGGTCTAGATCAGAATGTGTCTTCGAGCTTATCAAACACTTATAAAGATCGATCATGTGAGTTAATCCTTATCAATCGGACTGCATTATTATTGAATTTATACAAATAAAATCCAATCTCTTCAATCATTAAAGTCTATTTCTATCATACTAGTTTCACTTGAACATGTTAATATAGCGAAAAATAATGAATTATTGAATTAGTGGAGTTGTTGATGCATAGCAATTAAAATTTCAGTCAGTAGTTGAAGGAAATTATGATTGATGAGTACAATTGTAGTTGCAGCAACCATATATCAGATAGATAGCTAGTAAACAATCCTGAAACATTTTAAAAATGGACAGTATAGTGCTACTGAAATATTTAATCATTATTAAGACAAAATTAATCATGATAGATAATTGGGATACATTCATAATTAATTCATTCTTGATTTCTCTCCTATTCTAATAATTTAATGATGCTTAGCTCCATTATATATGTTCTCATCTTGTCATGCTTTTGTTAGAATTCACCCAATTTTGTAGATGAATACATATGTAATGTATCTGAGGCCGCATATGATATTGTATACGAGACAGAAATATAGAGATCGAAATATAGTTGTGATATATTTGGTTATGGAGTCCCCGTTATATTTATACGAATCTAAAATATGATATAACAACTTTTACTTTTACATCTCTTTATTCAGTTTTTCTATACTTTTGTCTTTTATACATAATAACAAATGCAATTTAATAGAGTTATTACATATATTTAAGATCATAAGCTGAAAAAAAGTTCCATGACATCTTAATTTATTAAGCAGTAATAATATTTATTGAACAACAGAAATACATTTAATTAGCATCCAATATGTGTTATGTGTTATACATAATGTGTGTTATACATAAGAAACATTACGTATGACACATAGCACACGTTGAATACTATAGCCTTCAATTTCTACTAAATTCTAATATTTAAGTAATTCAATAGTTTAAAGACTATAGTCTTTACTTTTATAGTCTTTTTAGAAAATAGTGAAATCTCATTTTTTTTAAAGCCTATAGCCTTTAATTTCTACTAAGTTCTAAAAATTATGCAATTTAATATTTTAAAAACTATAGTCTTTACTTTTATACTATTTCTAGAAAAATAGTGAAATCTAACATTTAAAAGTCTATAGCCTTCAATTTCTACTAAATTAAGTAATTCAATATTTTAAAGACTATATATAGTCTTTACTTTTTATAGAGTTTTTAGAAAAATAGTGAAATATCATTTTTTAAAGCCTATAGTTTTTAATTTCTACTAAGTTCTAAAAATTATGTAATTCAATATTTTAAAGACTATAGTATTTACTTTTATAGTGTTTTTAGAAAAATAATGAATCTCACTTTTTAAAGCCTATAGCCTTCAATTTCTACTAAATTCTAAAATTTAAGTAATTTAATATTTTAAAGATTATAGTCTTTACTTTTATAGTATTTCCAGAAAAATAGTGAAATCTCACTTTTTAAAGTCTATAGTCTTCAATTTCTACTAAATTAAGTAATTCAATATTTTAAAGACTATAGTCTTTACTTTTAAGAGTTTTTAGAAAAATAGTGAAATCTCAATTTTTAAAGCTTATAACCTTCAATTTCTACTAAATTCTAATATTTAAGTAATTCAATAGTTTAAAGATTATAGTCTTTACTTTTATAGTCATTTTAGAAAAATAGTGAAATCTCATTTTTTTTAAAGCCTATAGATAGCCTTCAATTTCTACTAAGTTCTAGAAATTATGCAATTTAATATTTTAAAAACTATAGTCTTTACTTTTATATTATCTCTAGAAAAATAGTGAAATCTCAGATTTAAAAGTCTATAGCCTTCAATTTCTACTAAATTAAGTAATTCAATATTTTAAAGACTATAGTCTTTACTTTTTATAGAGTTTTTAGAAAAATAGTGAAATCTCACTTTTTAAAGCCTATAGTCTTCAATTTCTACTAAGTTCTAAAAATTCTGTAATTCAATATTTTAAAGACTATAGTCTTTATTTTTATAGTGTTTTTAGAAAAATAGTGAAATCTCACTTTTTAAAGCCTATAGCCTTCAATTTCTACTAAATTCTAAAATTTAAGTAATTCAATATTTTAAAGATTATATAGTCTTTACTTTTATAGTATTTCTAGAAAAATAGTGAAATCTCACTTTTTAAAGTCTGTAGCCTTCAATTTGTACTAAATTCTAAAAATTAAGTAATTTAATATTTTAAAGACTATTTACTTTTATAGAGTTTTAGAAAAATAGTGAAATCTCACTTTTTATAACCTATATAGTCTTTAATTTCTATTAAATTCTTAAATTTAAGTATTCAATATTTTAAAGACTATAGTCTCAACTTCTTTAATATTTCTAGAAAAATAGTAAAATCTCACTTTTTAAAGTCTATAACTTTCAATTTCTACTAAATTCTAAAATTTAAGTAATTCAATATTTTAAATTATGTAGCCCTCAATTTCTAGCATATCTGAAAAATTCATAGGATTCAATATTTTAAAGGAATAAAGGTTGATTTTGATCTCTCAAATTGTTAGTGTGATTCACTTTAGCCTCTAAAATTTTGAAATTAATTCTTTAGCCCCTCAAATTGCATTTTGTAGGTCACTTTAGTCCCTAATTAAACTTTTGTTAGTCATTTATTACCAATTTGCCGACGTGACAAGTCAAAACACCACGCGTTAATGATATGTCATGTTTGGTATATGTGGTATGTCACATGTCGATTACACGTCATGTTGGGTCCATGTAGTATGCCACGTGACTGTTGATGTGGCATGCCATTTGTACGGAACATGACACATCATCAACACATGACGTGCCATGTGTCACTTAACTTGTCACATCAGTAAATTGATAACAGTTGACTAATAGAAATTTGATCAGGGACTATAGTGGCCTACAAAATACAATTTGAGAAATTAAAAAGTTATTTTTAAAATTTTAAAGACTAAAATAAATTATACTTACAATTTAAGGGACCAAAGTGAACATTTATTCTGTTTATTATTATTAAGTAAGAATGCAATAATAGTTGAGGTAATTACTAATTAGTGTATCAAATTTTCTTCATTTCCTAAAGTGTTAGAGTGTTATATATTTATATTCTTTGTGATAACAAGGTTGTCCCTATGTGTTTTGGTTTGGTTTGAATAAAAGTTTCTATGCTACGATTCTCTCTCTCAATTACTACACCTAATTAAGTAGCCAAGTCAACAGAAGATATCGATGACACAAAAGAACTAAGAAGGTTAGCTTAATGTATTGTCGTTGTTGTTAGATCAAGCCAAGCATATACATTCAAAGCTATACATATATGCTTCGCTTGAAAAAGCTTTAAGACAGCAAATCCTAAAAGTAACATGATTTGCAAATCTAGTTATTACTCAACATGGCTTTCTCCTCCAGCTGTAAACACTGACAATACTTGTCTTCACATGATGTTTTCTTGGGCCCATAGATGTGGGCTATAAATCTGGCCCATTAGCTACAGTGGTGACCTAAATCATACTCTTTTGTATCCTAGTGGATAAGATAAGCCCATCTTTGGATATTCATATTTAAAAGGAGGGTAAGTGCCCTAAGAGATAAGAGCATTTGTTGAGAAAATTTAAAATGTTTTGATAAACTTTTTATATAGAAAATATCAAATTACATTTTTTTTCAAGGTGAACGTTTCCACTTTTACTACTTTTAACAAGTGTCATGGGATACCTATTAGCAAAACTCTTAGCAGAATAATACTTTATTCATTTCATAGTAATAGTCAGTTATTACTTTTTTTTGATACATTAGAATATCAGTGCATAAAAAAATCAAAACGACTATTAAAATGGATTTGGGGGAGTAATCTATTACTTTCGTGGAATAAATTGAAGAGAAAGAAACGAGCATGAGATTTATGGTGTATGAATGATGAATGGTTTTTGAATACCAATGCTTTAGTGTCTTGGTTCTTTTTGGTTTTGTCATTTTTATTTTGTAATTATTAGTATTCATCTATGATGTGTTTTCTTGCTGTCTTGGACATGCTTATTGCCTCATTGCAAAATAAATTATATACACAACAGTGTCCCTACAAATATTCTGCATTCCAATTTTTATTGTCTTGTCTCCCTTTCACGTCCACACCAAAAGGCCCTCAGTGTTTCAAGAGATTAATTCTAGGTTTTACTCACACACTTTCCTTCTCAAAGTTTTGTAATTTTCAAAATCACTTTTGATTACTTCTTTTCCTCAAATTAACCGTGTTGAGTTAACATTGCATTTTTGTAATTGCTTGAAAGGAATTGGAGTTGTTTGTAACCCTCTTAGGCCCAATAAGCCCCTATGCACATTCGGTCCAAAAAGGCCTAATATTAGTCGTCCCCGAATTCATGGGTTTGGATCTCGGAGACCCAACCCCGTATCCGACTCAACCACGGTAGCCACAACCGATGGCCGCGTGATGGAATGGAACGTGATAGCGGTTCTACACCGTGAGAAGAAGACGGTTGCAGAGCTCAGGACTTGAGCTCCGAGTTAATTGCTCCATACGCAAGACACATTTAAATTCTATAAATACTAGGAAGGTGGGGTACTAGGTACATTTGTTCTACCATTTTTCTCACTCATATTGCTAACTTAGCCACCGGAATCCTTTCAAAGTTACAACCCCTCATTTCACTTGAGGTGGAGCACTCAATTTCTAAACAATTTTTACAAATCAGAACAAGAGTGTTTCGACAATTCGAAACATGACCGAGTTAAGCACAGACTCGGATAGATAAATGGGTACAAACATAATTTCTCTCCTTGTATTTACATTAAAAATCTTCCTCAAAATGGCTTGAAGTCAAAACAGGTAATGCACCTATGTAAAATAATCCCCGTTACTGAAAAATTAGCCTCTAAATCAACACTAGCCAATTAATCACAAAACACCATTTTAACTTAAGATTTTAGTGGAAACCACTAAGTTAAACTCTCTGCAAACACTTCCAAAAGGACGTTTAAGCTTAAGTTCACACTGTTTTTCTGCTGTATACAGTTGAAAGATCACTTGCAAGGTTAATGCCCCCTTCTAATTGGGGTTAGGTTGCTCAATGTTGGATAAGTCTCATGGTTGCCTCGAGAACCCTCTCCTTAAGTAAATACTTCCACAACCAAAAATATGCATTCTACATTACATGGCTAGGAAAATTCAGATTTAAGAGAAAAGCACTTAACTATTAAATTTGCTATTAGTGGATTAGGCAGATCAAGTACAAATTTCTCTTGGAAAAGTGTGTCATCATGATTGCCTTCAGATTTTGACTCACCCTCTTATAAAGACCAGGTTTTCCCTAACATTCTAGATTACCTTTTTTTTTTCATTAGAAATTGTAAACATAAAAAGACAGCAAACATTTCAAGACTAGCAGCAGGGTAAAAATGTTTCAATAATTTGGTTAAGCACCATTGTACTAAGGAAGCAATAAGGAAGCAAAAACACTGTCACAAACCAGGGGCAGCAAAGGAATTTCAAACCTTTTGAAATTACACATCGAAGAAGAGGGAACAGAAGTAACTGAATTAGAAGACTATGAGCCTAGATTTTAGGAGTTGTTAGTAGTTAGTAGTATTTTAAATTCAGAAAAAGGGGGATTAGGGGGCAGTCAGGAAATTAGTGGGAAGATTAATTGTGGAGAGTCTTGGCCTCTCGAATGCCAAGTGTAACCTTCTTTCATTACTCATTCTCATTCTTCATCTTTCATTCTGAAATAATACTTTGGTTGAGAGTATCACATTGATACCTCATTCTTTCTCTACCCGATTCTCTATTCTTACCTTTACTACTCTATTTGCTATTTCTCTGATATTCTATCTTCTCTATATTCTGGAATAATTGAGGGAACCCTTACAAACACCACAGCAAGATGAATGTAGTTAAGGCGACATTCCAAAAAAGAGGATGAAGTTGTGGTGCCAAACAAGCTCCAATTATTTGACAGAGAAGTTTCTTTAAAGAAATTTGAGGCAAGTAGAACACAACTATTCTAATAGCACAAAACTAGTTCGAGTTTGGAATTTATAGACAACATTACAAGTAGCAGACATATATAAACACTTTGTTTACATTCTACTATACATGTACCAACTTATCATTCTTAAACAACCTCAATAGAGGTATGCTTCCCATTCAGAAGACAATCAGGTAAATCAAACTATACAAAGATTAAAAAATTAAAGAAATTTAGTATCTTTCTATATATGTTGCACAAGTATAGGATCAATTACCTCTTCAATAAGACAACAGGCTGTTTGCTTTGTTCAGCAAAACCAAGCTCTCTGTATAATAACCGGCATAGAGATACCATGTGTACCCCTCCCCTCCGATTCCAAGGTCTGTAAATCTTTTCCTCTCAATGTCTAGCGAATATAGGCTTCCCTTTCCTGACTCATCCATGAGTAGCAACACCTCTCCACTCTTCCTAATGCACAACGCCACTGGAGCACTGGTCACGTTGGCCACCGATATCCCCAACGCCGGCATCTCCAAACAAAACCCCCTCAAGCTAAAACTGAACACCTTGTTCCAAGACTCCACGATGCCATACTCCTTCATTACCCAAATGTCAAAACTATTGGACAAACCACCGCTTTCAAAGTATACACTAAGCCCCTCCCCACCCCCAATTACTGTGACATTGACACTATCCACACTCCCACGAGCCAAGCTCTCTGGGAGCAACACTTCACCAAACACCTCGTCAGCAAAGTCAAATGACAACACGAAGTTGTACCACTCATCACCGTCCCTGCGCTTTGCACCCCAATGCACAACCCCATCAACGAAGCCATGTGGAGCATCCCTACCAACACAAACTAAACTACACACAGGAGCAGCACCACTCAAGGTCCTCCAAAACCCAGTTGCAAGAGAGTAAACCTCAACATTGGGAACAGAAAGTCCATACCTTGATAAAGCAAGCATAACAACACACTTCAGTTAGAGATTAGTTTTAGTTCATTCCATCTTATCCTTAGTCATAGCTATAGATTTGTATAATGAAATTAATTTTGATAGGAAAAATTAGTGTTTTCAGTTTTCACTAATCACATCTTATCTTCCACACCATTTTTGAGGCATTGGTGAAAATAGTTAAATAACCAATTATATATAATAACTGAATCCCCATTTTTTTTCATCTTATTGCTATCTAGCAAGATATACTTCTATCTATGAGTTTAATTTTGATATACTAACACAAAAGTTTTCTACCCTATCATCCAATCATATTAGTAGAAGTGGCAATACTTGATGCAACTCCTCTACCCAAGATGAAAAGTTTCCATTTTTAACCCCTTTAACTAGTGCTTCTAACAGTTAGTAAAACCCATAACAAAATCCTGGCATGAATTATACTTCAAAGATAGCTCAAATAGTAATTCTTGGAAACTTCTTTGATACCTGTGATCATCAAGCATGCAAGAGACCCTAACAACCTTATAATCCTTGCTTTTGGAATCAAAGCCAAACCCAACAGTGGCAGCGTAGAGAGAGGTGAAGTGCTGCGGCCTCGGAAGGCTAACGTATCTTCTGAGAAAAGGGTTACATATAACGAGCGAGTGGCAGTGGTTTCCGGTGGTTATGCACACGAGGCCGTCGCAGATTCCGATGACAGAGAATTCGCGGTGGGATGGATTGGGAGGGAGGAGGAGCGCGCCGGAGTGGGAGGAGGAGACGAAGGGACCATGGTCGTCGTCGCGGTGGAGAGAGTAGGAGACGGCGGCGCGTGAGGGGTTAGGGAAGGGGCGCTCGTCGCAGAGCTGGAGGAGGAGGAGGCGTGGGGAGTGGGGGAGGAGGAGAGAGATGAAAGAAGGGTCGGTGATGAGGTTGCGCCATGATTTGGAGACAGCGGTGAATCTGATTAGGGATTTGGGTGGTACCCTCTGCAGGATTTCGATCAAGATTTCTTGCGGCAGGTGTAGTTCTGCCATGGAGGTGGTTTTCGTGTGGAGTTGGGGAAGACTTATAATGTTCTTTTATTTTGTTGTTTTATTATATTATTATATTTAACAAAAAATGAAAAAAACTTTATTTGTGGAGCTAGGAGATGGATATGAACTGGATATGCTTTTCATTTCAATTGTTCTTTCATTCTCATTCTCATTTTTGAGGTTGCAAAGCATGCGAATCTACAAGTCTTTGTTAACTACCACTCACTCTTGAATATATAATGCAATTAAATAAAATATAAACCTTATTTACACACTTTATTTTAGGTAATAAAATATCCTTTATTTAGAATTAGAGAATCAGTAAAAAATTGACTCTGTCAAATATTTGGTATGAGAATTACAGTGACTCACTGAACAGAATTATAGTAACTCAATGAACAAAATTATCAATTTTTTATCCACTTCAATTTTGGAGTCACTGTATATTGGAATGAGGTCACTAAGAGAGGCACAAATATATGACAGTGTGTTCATAGTCAATTTCAAAATCACTATGACTCTGACTCCTATGACACCGACTCATAATTTCCTTAACTCTGATTCCAGAGTCATTGAAAACAAACACTACTATAGATACCAAGAAAATACAGTTGAAAAAAAATTTGACATGATGATTATCACTCTCTAATTCAGTGAAAGCCCTTTTTTAAGTCGGTGTCCTAATGTCCGTTGTAAGCAAAAAATAATAAAAGTAAAAAAAGAAAAAACACAACTTTCTTCGTCAGAAAACATGCCTTGTCATTCGTGCCGATTCATAGCAAAATAACTCGTAAACCGAAGATCATTACTCTAATCAAATTATATTAGGCCAATCACTCGGTGTCAGCTACAGAACATCACACTCCACGACTACCAAAGCTAAACACAATGGAAAAAAATAATAATAGAAACTGACTGTAAAATCTTCATTCCGACCAAAATTTTACCAAGGCATCAACAAAAGCCTTAAAGATGGCTAAAAGAGGGTTGGTTTCTTGTTTTGTAGAATTCTTGGGTGTTCCATCCCATGATTCTCTGTAGTGACATACAGTAGAAAGAACAAATTAGCTGTTGCAAAAGAACCAAACTAAGTTCAATCTGCATAATATTTTATAGATTAAATCATCAAATATACTTACAGATTGATCCTATCTAAAGTTGTGCTGCTTCTTCTCTGGGCGTTGCTACTCATTCGCCCATCATCTCTATGCTTATTATTAGCTTTCTGCACGCCTTCTTCACCATAAGGTTTGGATCCCTCAGTAGAAGTATTGGTGCGGTTTTTGGCTTGGAAGTTATCTTGAATGCTTGTCTGTAAAACATCATTTAGCTGCTATAAGGAAAATTCTACTCCCATAGCTTCAAAAAAATATTTAATAGCAAGGGATTACTATTCTATGCAGTTAGTTATAATATGTGCTCTTGCATTGAAAGGGATTACTTATACTTTTTCCAATAGTTAGAAAAGCAGAATCTTAGACTTGAAATTGACATGTTATGAGTCTCTTTATTTGTTCAGACTAAAACAAGACTATTGTGTTTATTACTCACAACTCCTTTATAGATATGTATTTCCAAATCAAAAGACTATCACTGAAGAGTGAGAATTCAAACTATGTTTCAAGTAAAATCAAAAAATAAAAAATAAAAATAGGACAACTTACCTTAGTTCCATCTGTCATCTGGCTTTGGTTAATGGCTTCAATGGTCATAGTATTTTGATGAGATACCCTAACTTGAGGTTCAGTGTTGTCTTCAAATTCACGATCCTTTGCACTTTCTACCAATGTACCACCTAGGCTTTTCTCTTCGTCCTGGCCAGCGATGTTCTGTAACATCTGATTTCCAAGGCCATCCTCAAATGTCTCATCCGGTAAAGTAGAAGTCTTCACGGTCTCTGGTGAATTGCTTGAGCCTCTCAACTCTCCAAGAGCTTCTGTTCTGTCAGTAGTACCAGCAACAGGACTTACTGAAAATGTCTCCACTATCGAGTCTTCTGTCACAGGTGTCTTAGCAGTAGACAACTCTTGTTCATTCTGTATGGGTGCCATAGGCTCACTTACCTGCATCTCAGGATAAGCAGCTTCACTGGATTCCTCGTTTATCACATCCACCTGGCTACCATTTATGAATTGCCCTTTATCAACAATTTGATGCTCAGCTCCAGTATAATGCCCATCAGAAACAGTAGCTTCAGAAAATTTGTTGTTCGCCACATCTACCTGACTACCACTTATGACATGGTCCTTATCAACCACCACATGCTCAGCTCCACCATAATAACCATCCGAGATAACCGTAGCTTCAACATATTCCTTTTTTATGACATCTACCTGGCTTTCATTTATGACAAGCTCTTTGTTAACCACCTGATGCTCGGCTCCAGTATAATGCCCATTGGAAACAGAAAGCTTTTTGACATTTGTATCCAGAAGGTTGTTTGGTGCAGGATGATTTTCATTTAAAGATGCAGCCAAAAAGGATTGAGGATCTCTAGCAATTGAACCCAGTGGATTGTGTTCAAAAAACTGATCAGAAGTTAGCTCCTGTAAAGTGATCTTAGCAGGACCTAACACTCTATTTTCTTGAATTATATCCCGTACGATCTCCCGCACTGTGTAGAAAGAGCCACCAACTTCTTTGTGAGTAAGATTAAGTGATGGGAAGTTTCCATTGTTTGACTCTTGGTACCTGGAATCATGTAACTAGATGATAAATAAGCCGATGATTATAGATTCAATAAATCATGGACCAAAGTACGGGCTTCTAAAGTTGACTTAAATTAACAATTGAAAGAAAACAGGGGTATGCTAAAGAGTTCAAGTGTTCAACCTTTAAGCATATAATACAATGACACATTATTTAATTAGCAGTTACATATCATCTCTTAAGTAGCAAAGTAAACAACAAACAACAAAAGAATTTGTAAGCATTCATTCAATGACGTCCTACAAAATTAGACTATCAAATATTCATAAAGAAGAAGTAATAGAATAAGTATAATGTATTATATTTTCTTGACTTAGGAAAGAAGAAAACTTGAAACGAAAGTGTGGATTGAAATGAAAAGAAGATCTTGAAATTACATATACAACACAGCATCCGAACCTTTTTTCACTCAGCAGATTGGCTAGCTAAATAGTGAATACACCTTGAAATTATATAATAACGATAAATACATCTTAGGAAAGTATAATCAAGAGATACTAGTATCCACTTACTTTTTTATAAAGGTTTCAACCATTGCCTTTCTTTCCTCCTTTGAACGTCGAATTCGAGACTTTCTACCATCAGATTCATTACGCTTAGCAAGGGCAAATGTTTGCCCCACCCAGCCTCCCTTTATAGAATGCATCAAGTTTAACACAACTCTTAGAAAATAAACCTGCACATATTTGTAGTTCAGTCAGAAAGAAAGGTTCTATGTTTACAACACATATAGCCTTTACATCATTTGCTAATTAGGCATAGAAATATCAACACTAGCAAAAATCAATTGCACAGTTACACAAGATTCTCCCAACATTCCAAAAAATATTTCATTATTTCAGAATCACAAAAGTAGCCCTGAGTTTTTAGCAGACAATAGACTATTACAATGCTACACATATAGGAAGGTAAAAAAACAGAGAATAAAAAAAGTAATAAACAAGGAAAAACAGTTCCTTTACATCAAACAAAAGAAGAAAACAATTTATAAAATCCTAAACTTTAGCTATACAGCATCACTGATAAAATAAACAACATCATTCATTTTTTCATTGTTTTAAATAACAATGAAAATTTGTATATTTGTGCATGTAAAAACAATGTGGCAGTCTTTTGAGATAGCAAATAGTACTATTATATATGCTAAAACAGAGAATACTAAAGGGCACAAACTTCTGTATAGTTTTAGACACACAAGTGTTACAATTTTACACTATGAATGCATCAACCTAAAACCATTAACTGCGATAAAGCTACACACATGACTACTCTAATCAGTAAACAACATAGTCCCAGTACCAAAGAAAAAAGTTAACCAGTAATTAAAAAAGGCATAGAACTGTTTCCTAGGGCCATAGCAATAACAGTTTGTTGTGAGTTGAACAAAATATGGAAACAGGTGAGACAAAATTCACTACACTAAATGAAGAGAGTGCCGAAGATAATTTCTGGTGTTGAATTGATTTCAAATTCAGGAAAACAAACAATTCAATTAAAAGAGAAAAGGGAAAATGAAGAGGCCAAACCCAGAAAACAGAAAAAAAAAGATAGGAATCGAAGTGCAGAGGAAAATAGAGAGAGAGAGAGGGAGAGAGGGAGAGAATGAGACTTGCCTCGATCGGCGGGAAGAGGAAGAGGTGGTGGTGTCACTCGGGAGCTAGAACCTTAGAAGCCTAAAACCCTGGAATTGGAATTTCATTTCACTCTGAATTCATTCATTCATTCATTTTCATTTCACTGTATATATATGGTATCGCTATCGTGGCGACAGTGATTGGTCCAATCGGAGGGCGCGGGAGACATGTCATTTTATTATACTCTTTATTTTTAAATTTATAAAGAATGAAGTAACAAAAAAGAATATAAAAGATTTTACCGTAATTAAATTTTGTTAAAATTATCTTTGATTATTAATTTTATCAGTGATATCATATTTCATATATCTTTTTGGTACTTCAACCATTTAAAAATTCAGAGCAAAATTTATATTTACTTCACTTATATTTTCGTTTTAGGTTGCATAAAAATTTAGGGAAGAGAGTTTTTGTATTAATTATGGTAAGAGGTAATTATGATGATAAAAGTAACATTTTCCTCACATTGCAAAAATGAAGCATTACAAAAACACTAATGAGGGGGACAAATACAGAAAACTTTTCAGGAGAAAATCGGGCATTATTCTACTCAAAATTGCCACTAATGTTTTTATCAAATATACAGAAAATGAAAGAATACAAATTGAAGCTCAGTGAATTCAATGGAAGAATGGATATTTCTATAAACTATGAGTACATTTTATCAGTGTGGAACCGCCTCTGTCTTCTATGCTCTGCTCCAATTAATTGACTCTGAAAAAAAAGGATGGCAAAACTCCTTTGCTCTCTCTCTCTCTCTGTGTCTCAAACCTTTTCAGAGACTTGAGGGCTGAGTGTATAAGTATTCAGTTAATGAAGAATAAAAAATACCAGAATACTGTCTCCTATGATCTCTGCCAATATGTTGTTAGAATCAAATCAAAGCTTTAGGCTTTTCTCCAACTCATGAATTTCTCAGTGAAGCAAAATTGGATTCACTAGCTGAGTTATGTCAGATTTCAGAAGTGTTTTGGTTTGGCCATGTAAATTTGAAATCTAGGCTTCTCCCTATCTATCTATCGTCCAAGTGATTTCTGCTTGTAACCATATTTCATTCTTTCATATAATTTCTCTTTTGTTTTTCTCTTTTTGTCCATTTTTTGCCTATACCTTTCTTCCCTCTCCCTTTCATAAATCCCTTGCCAGTGCACCTCCCCTGTCATTGGCCACAACCACATATCCCTTGGATGGTCACCGTCATCTGCGGCCTCGGCTAGATCTTCATCCATAGTTTTCAACATCGAAAAATCAAAGTATTTTGCCCACATAAAACCCTTCCGTTGCTCAATGGGATGCTGCTCTTCCATAGAACCAGTGATGGGGTTTAGATATACCATCTTCCTTGCACTGTGATAAGCCCATACATTGATGAGAAGTTCTAACACTCGACAGTAACAATGCTTTTCCTGCGAAGAACGGAAGAAGTAAGAAATACAGATAATTCATGAAACCTTAAAACCAAATGCTAACAAATTACCTCAAACTTTGAAGAGCCTAACAAACACTTCTCATCTGTTCTGGAATCTTGGTGCAGAGCATCAATGGAATCAACAAACATCCTGCACTCAATTGATAACATTTCAGTTTGCAGTTTCATTCAGATCAAGAAAGCGCCTTCAATTAACCTCATCCTCATGTTAAGAAGCTAAGGTTTGATTCATTTGTTACCGTGAGAACATTATAAACTCCAGGAAAGAAGGGGTTGGCATCACCCAACTGTGCAGTGCTGACCAATGACCACTGTCTTCAGGCATGGGAGGAAGTGCTTCTGTATTGGAAGGCAATGCATACATCTGACGGAAGGCGTCTTGAAATACAGTTCTGGTGCAAGTTGAAGCCAAATATCAGACAAGTTTAAAACACAACAAAACACCCAAAGACCAAATTCAAACTGGCAAAAATTTATTTTTGGGTTACATATGACGATTGCATCACCAACAGAGTTCTGATAACAATATGGCCACTTTATGCCTGGAAACTGTGTTTTGAACACATGCATTATTACAGAGCTAGAGACTAGGGCAATTGTTTTTTTTTTCACAGAAGCTGTAATACATAATTAATTAACCTAACTTTAACTATGTAGGCAGTGTAAACAGCTACTCTAGGATAGAACAAATTGGGGAAGGTAGTAGGATGGAGGAAATTCTAAAGCAGCTGAAAGACAGCACTGAACAAACTGAATGTATAACATTAATATTACATTCTATATTACATACCTGCAGTTGCCTCCATTTAAGATGTCACACATGGACCAAAAGGTAAGTGCATTGTTGCTTCCTATGACATCCCCATCCATGTCCAACCGTCCCCAAAAGTATATTACATCTCCTTGAAAACTATCTTCCATTGTCTGTTCCAAAACCTTTTCAGCTTCAGCTGACAAAGCTACCTGTTTCAGCAAATCATGAATTGAGCAATAATTTTAGGAGTAACTTTTCATAGCATTGGAAAATTATAGTAGATACACACACTAGGAAAAATAATTAAGTGAAAATAAAAAATAGAAGACCCCATTTTCTCAAACATGACTTCATTGGTACATAACCCAAAATAAATGTTGGTTAATATTCTCAATTAAATTTAAGGCTTATATGAGTATAAGAAGTTTTTTTTTAAAAAAAATCTGGAAGTTATTTAGCATTGCTCAACATAAACCCAAAAAAACTGTTAGGATACAAATATTGCAAAATTTTAAACCAACATAAGGAATACCTTCCTACCAGCAGCTCGCCATGATTGAAACCCAATCCAAGGCCTCCCATGAATGCTGTCCACCCTATTTGCAATTGCAAACATTCCTCCCATTTCACAGAGAATGTCACGGTAATATGTGTCATTCAAAATAGGCAAACGACCAACAGCATCCACATCATCAGAGCTTTGTCTCTGTGCTCTTCTAGACTGCCAAAAATAATATTTCATTATTACTGAGAAAGGCGGATCAAGCTATTTCCAGCAGAACTCACGTGTAAGACTTATAAAATGAAACCTTTTCCATTTAATTTAAACTCAAGTGGTAACTCCAACGGAACTAGACCAAAAATAATCTAGAAGAAAGTAGGTAATAAAAAATACTAGTGTGTATCTCTCTCTTCAAGGAAAAGGAAAAGGCAATGAAATTAAAGAGAATTCTAAATTTCAAGACTTTAAAAATGGTACTGCAGAAACTAGAATGAGATGTAGATAAAAAAAAGGAAAAGCAAAAAGAAGACTTAAAGGGAACAAGGGATAAATTGTCATACATAACTATGGATAAAGGTACCTACAAGGCTTAAGCCACGGTACAAAGAACCATGGTGCAAAAATGGCCAGACTCCAGCTCCATTGTATATCTCATAAATGCACACTGGTTGTCCTGTTCTCTCAAGCTCCCCTTCATCCCTCTCATTCGCTTCAAACTTCAGCTTCTCTGATTTTCTAGCATTTCGGTATATCTCATCCCATACACCAACATCTTTCTCCATCCTCTCTTCTACCTGCAACATAAAGAAATGATTGTTCAGAACCAGCTATCTCTAAAATAAACTAAACATGAGTTCCAAAAAGATGAAGTAAATATAAAGGCAACTGAAAAAGGAAGGTTGGAAGGTAAAGCAATTTATGCCATGGCAAGATTACAGCATACCTCTTCCATTTCCAACATATCATTCTCTTCGGATATTTCAATTTCTCTCAGAATACTCCAATCCAATTCAGTTAATTTATCTTGCAGTGGAACCTCTATTCCATTCTCAGATATGCCAGTCGAATAATTAAGACTTCCCAACTCTTGCTCAACAGCATACACAATGTTGGTTTTTCTAATAGAAAAATCACCATCCGTCTTTGGCATGTCAATGCCTAGTTCTATTTCATCCTGGAACAAATTCCATTGCCATGCCCCCTGTTGAATCTGAGAAACAGGCCCAGGCAATGAAGCATCTGAGGGGAAATTGAGTACATTCTCCAGAAGTCTAGCATACCCAGTAATGCACTCCAAAGCTTGCACATTTTTTGCAAGCTCTCTTCCAGCTGAAGCAATTCCTTGAGCAAATTTGGAAAGTCCTCCATTTGAAAGCAAAAGTGAAAAAGCATTCATCAAAGCTTCAGGATTGTGTTTAGAAAAAAATATCCCATGGACTCCATCAACAATCTGTACATAGAGACAAGGTCAATAAAATGAAGAGAGAAGTAGTTATAGTTACATAAGTCAATGAGGTATTAAACAAACTTACATATTTTTTTAAGACAGGAAAATCAGGTACAATGACTGGAATTTCAAAAGCCATTGCTCTGATTAATAATGGAGGGAAACCCTGCACCTCTTGAGCAGAACCATATAGGATGATATCAGCCATTAGTAACACACTATTCACATCAGCGTTCAAGCCATAATGCCTTATAGAACCATCAAGAAGCCCCAAGCGGGAAGCAACTTCCTAAACCAAAAGCTAAGGGATCAGTAGACAATTCAAAGGCAATATTTTGGAGCTCAGAAAATGTTGCTGAAGACAAGTAAAAAATAAGTAAAAGATCATCACTATTAATACAATTCATATCTTGTCCATTGTCCTAGGGTCAGTTTGAAAATAGATTTTCAAAAGTGTTCAGATTTCAAGAAAATATAAACTTGTTTGATACATCTTTTTTATATAGATTTTGGTTTCACAAATTCATTTGTGAGACAAGTGAACTCCAACAATGACCTCAACAGAGACCAACCCATTCAAAATACCGTACACAGTACAGTAATATTCCACTAGCATCTGTCTTGACAACAACATAACAACTATTCAAGACTAGTGCAAATAATTCCTATAGACTGTTTTTCATTTTTTAGATAATTTAATGTCACTAGTCAATTATTTGTCCATCAATTTCTCCGAGATATGGTTAAAACTCTCATCATTAAGTAAATTAATTTGAGATGAGTAATCTACTTCCGTATATATTATATTACCATCAAAATAACATATAACTTACAGGACATGATAAAAGAAAGACTACCTTTAAAGCATCATCGTAACCATCAGTGGAATTTCCGGATAAGAAAACAAATTTGAATGGCTCATCTGCATCATTCTTCCTCGCATATTTGGTCAGGAGAGGTCCTATGGAATGCATTGCAACAGCATAGTCCCAAGATAGGTCATCATAGAAGATGGTGCTCCCAACAACTAGAACCACCATATCATTTTTACCAAATCCACTATGTTCTCTAAGCTGGTCCTTTGCATGGGTCTTACTATAGCTTTCTGCAGCCCAAACATCTACCGGAGATCCAGGAATTACAAAGAAGTTTCCAGTGTCAAGCTCACTATACAACATCTGATACAGGGAGAGATAAAAGTGAGCAAGCCAAAACAACCAAGGCAAGTCCAAAGGATAACAAATTCTAATACGACAGTGTTTGTGTCTTTATGCGTATATAACAGCAACTTTACCGGATAAGTGAAATCTGGAAAGACAACAACACTGGCTCGGCTAAAAGCACTTCTCCAATGAGAAACGAGATGTTGCCAACCTGTTTTTTCATAAACTGGAAGACGACTTGAAAGGCTATCTTCTTGAATAATCCAAATCAATGGTACTGAACAAAAAGGCTCCTGCATAAGGCTGCACAAATATAAAACTCACTAATCATAGCATATAATATTTTCAAAGAAGAAAATTTTCCTATGACCAGAGAGAAGAAGAAAGGTGCCACAATATGCTCTGCATAAATTTAATTATTAAACACTTCTATCAAGGTACTTCAGTTCATAGTACAACTGTTCAAGCAATTACTGAATAAGTAGGGGAAAAAATATGTGAAATTTCACGAAAAAACACCCAAAGAGTAGCAATAGCGTTCAACTTAGGAAGATCCAAATGGAAACCCTCCCTAAGTTGAACATTTTGCTACTTCTAATGCTACTTCTAAACTGAGTAGGGTGAATAAAAGAAAACCCACCTTGAAATGGCTTCTTTTGCATCTAGGGAGTCAACAATGACACCTTCAAAACTGCACAGAAACATAGAGAGAGAAAAAATGTCAACCACATTTACCAAGAGAAAAAAATGTTAAAGCATTACATGTGGTGCAGGTAATCCCAACTTGAACACCAGTGCCAAACAAGAAAAGTAAGTTAGCAAAAAATACACATACATTGACCAATCAATCTGGCCTTGCTGCACAGTAGTCAAAGGAGAAAGATCACTATCTATGCTTTCCCATATTGAGCGGGCCTTCCCATGACCTTCTGCAAATATCTGCCAATAGACAAAGGAAAATGCACAGGCCTCTATAATCTTTAATTAATTACAATTCCAAACATGAAAAATAACAAACTATAGCATCAATATTATATGGAAGGGGAACTCATTTTGGCTAAGAATTATGCAAAACTATTTAGAAGATCTGGATCTCAGGGTTAGCAACATTTATGGAGAAGTTAAGATGATATCACACAGAAAGCACAAGTCACTTACCTTAAAAACATAACCCAATTTTTTTAGACTTTGAATCACAGTAACCAACATCAATGATTCGGGATCTATCTTCATGTGCCCTAATATCTGACAGATGACAAGCACAAATAAATATAGTAAGTCAATTCATGAAACAAAATTTAATCAGATGTTTTTCATGCAGGGTAGTGGATACTATGCCAAATGATGCAAATGAATTTTGGGACATTTAAATTTGATAACCCAATGAAGAACTGAAAAACTTAATGTTTGACAATATTATTGGCACTTTCATTCCTGTTAATGAAATTCTTGTACAAAGGGGCCAAATTGACAAGCTCATCCTTTAGGGCCAGTGCCTTTTGGCCATAATTTAAAATCATTCATTATATAACGTAAAGTAACACAAACTCCAGGCAAATTCACTCTTGCACAAACTCTGTTATAAGCTGCTGCTATAAACTCATGAAGTACAAATCTGCTAAGGAATATAAGCCATAGATATTTCAAGACTACTGACATTCAGATTCAACAGCTCATCAGCATGATTGTTGTTCCACTTAGTCTTAATCCAAAGGGGGAATTTTATTTGAAAACTGGGGTAAGAAAATCAAATTATTCATGCTTAAGCACCAACAATCAGTCTGGAGTTTAGTCACTGGAACGAAATGGATGATTTTCCTGTTATAACTAAAATGGATCCATACTAGAAAATAACTTGTCAATTAAGTAACTAAACTTAATGGCCAAAACAGTCCCAGAAAATGATCAAGAAATTTCTGTTTAATAAAACATCTAAACTTTATTAAACAAAACAACTCTGGAAGAAACAAATTAACCAGACCATTCTACACATGGCAGCACAGCCCGAAAACAAATATAATGTACAGTTCTCTAGTCATAAATTCAGAATCCAAACGGATCCTTCAAATAAAAATATCTTCTCCATCAACTAAGCATTTTGAACTAAACTGAATATATTACCCGTACGAATATGCATCCTTTTCATAATATCATCCAATCATGTATAGTCGCAGTAGCAAAGGTGATTGAGTGTCACACTCACTATTTGAAAGATTACATGGGAAGATTTGAATTGGATGACACTATAAATGCAGCACAATTAAACTCAAAGAACCCACAGACTAAACATTTCTGTGCTCTTAAACTTAATTAACTGTCCCTAATCAAAATTAACCGCCACCCCAGGATCCACAACCCTGCTTCTTGGCATTGCCATAACTAGCATTAAAACAACCATAATCTATTAACATATACACACATTTAATATATTAAACAACTAAACAATATTGAACATAAATAAACAAATTAGTATTGCATTAACTACCATTCAATAAAATTAAAAAAAAAAAAGAAGGAAACAGAACTCACGAGAGCTATCTTGGGAGGACGAACACCAATACGAGGCTGAGACCTGACTCGATCGAGCCCATCACCGGCGAGGAACCTCTGCGATGCTCTTCCTGGAACGAACTTGAGAGTGCTCCCGAACTTCAGCCCTTCACGGAGGTTCCTACCGCGCTCCCCCCGCTGCCGGAACACCGAAGTGATGGAGTTCTGCATCACCATCGACGCGAGCGCAAACAGGAACACAACAGCGATGATCATGGCGTAGAAGCCGGACTTTCCTTTGAAGAACGGGAACAGCCATAGCAGGCCTTTACGCGTGAACCGGTTCTGGAGGTGAGATCTAGCGGCGGCGGAGCTGCCAGCAGTGGTACGAGGTAGTTGGCGATCGAAGGAGGATGAGCGGTGGTGGCGGTTGTGGTGCTCGTGGTGCTCCTGGTGGTTATGGTGGTGGCTAGGGTTCCTCTTGAAGGGAAATCGGCCTCGGATCGAGTGGAATCCGACATCGCTTCCGTTGCCGGCGTCATCGATCTCCGGCTGGGACGATGCGTTGCGTGACAATCCCATCGGAGAAATGAGAACAAAAGAATCACAGGGAGAATGGGAAATGGGAAGATTTTTGCCGGGAAAGTGACGGAAAATTGAAAAAGAATCTGTTATTTAGAATGGCGTGATTTGCAGAGAAGAAGAAGAAGAAGAAGTGAAGAAAGAGCTTGCATTGGTGAATTCGTTCCTTTTTTTTTTTTTTTTTTAATTTCACATTTGATTTGGATTTTGCTTCTGCCCAGTTTTTTTGTCAACCTTGTGTATGTCACATGTGAGTGAAGAACCCACACTCTCTGTTTCTCTCTCTTCACTCACTTTCTATTCTTACTTTCTTTTATTATTTCGAGATATCATTTTCTTTCTTTATAAAAACTTTGAGGCATCATTTTCTTATCAAATGATTCATTTTGATAGGTCGATAAAAAAAAAAAAAAATCTAGAGATTTTCTTTCTACATTGTTAATTTATTGAGAAAAAAAATTAACTTCTTTCTACATTGTTTATTTTGTACTCACTCATCCAATCATGTGTTGCCATGATAGTCGTGATCATATTTTTTTTTCCTCTCACTACTTGAAAAGTCATACAAACGAAGTATTTTGATTGGATGACATTTTACACTGTCAGTGCATCAAAATTAAACTCTTAAGAAATATTAAATAAATATGAAATTTTAAACGAGATATTATTAAATAGAGTTTAATTTTGATACACCAACAGTATAAAAATAGTGGATGAGAGAAAATACATGCATAATTAACGTAATAATACATGATTAGATGACTATACATATTAAATCATATTAAGTATAAAGATTAGTACATATACTTGCAATAAATAAACAATGAGGTTTGATTGCATTAAATTTGATCTATGTTCATTCAACTTGATGAGCCAAACATCACATCCTAACATCTCCTCCAATGTTGTTGTTGTTTTTAATGAATTATTAAAAGGAAGTAATAATGAATAGCAATATCTATAGAGTATAGGTAGTATATGCTGAATTGTGGTTTTATAATTTAATAAAATTTGGATTTGTTGTGTGGATGTGGGACCATAATGGTCCATAGAGCAAGGGGATGGGAGAGGCAATGAATGAAATAACGCGTTGAACGGCTTTTGGAAAGTTTAGTTCCATTTTCGTTGAATTCAAAGGACCTAGGTCTGTATGTAACTATCAAAACATAAATGCTACTACTAAATCAAAATATTTAATTTATTAATAAGTTGGAGCCGACCAAATAAGGATCATTTTTAATTAATTAATCTTCTCTTGTTTGCTCAGCGTTAGCCTATTCTATAGTTTCATACTACTTATATTTTTGGATATATATGCGTGTGTGTGTAAATTTTGATTATTTTTGTTATTATTATTCATTCTTCTATAAATTTTGGATATATTATTTTTGTCCCTCATACACTTATAAAAGAGATACTAATTTATTGATAAATTAAATGTGAGAGACAGTCTTGATAATAATTATGTTTTTTATTTGGATGTTTAGTTTGAAGGGACGGAGACAATTTTCTAAAATTGTTTCTGTCTCTACCTATATTTTCTGTATTTTCATATAGCTGAGACACAGAGACGCAGAAACGGAGACGGGAGACGTATACATTTTTACAATAATACCTTGTTTGTTTGGTGGTAGTTCAATGGTGGTCAGGTGGCAGCCGGCGGTGGTCTGGCAACAGACCATGGTCTGGTGGTGGCATGTGGTGGTCCGATGGCAGCTCACAGTGGTCGGCGGTGGTCTGACGATGATCATTGGTGATTTAGTGAGGATCAACAATGTCATTTTGCTTTTATATCAATTATCTCCATCTATACAAACAAATACGAAACAATTATTATTTTGTATTGTCTGTCTCTATCTCTCCGTCTTTCTCGACTCTTTAATCCAAATGCAGAGGAGGACAATGGACAAGAAAGAAGAGATGCCACCGCTTAAGTGATAGCGACGTGCATTTAACCAAATTTCCAAAGTTTGGTGAATAGTATATTCAACGTGAAGGCCAGGGTACTCTTTCATTGTAGAATGAGATACCATCTAATTTGATCTTATATCTCTTTCTTTGGTTATAAATTGTTCTCTCTTTTTCTTCTATTATTTATTATTTTCTTCGTTATTTCCACCACAATCTAATGCACTAACAAGTTTGTAGATAATAATGTAAAAATTTTACTAGCATACTGATAATAATATTAAATTTTACTAAAAGTTTAATATTCCTTATTAAAAGTATTTATATTTCATGGTACATTGAAAGTGCATGTGTAAATTTTGAATTATGCTACAGACACCTGCTGAATCAAAACATTACTTTTGCAGCAGAGATCTCATCCTACGTCCAGATTCAATCTTTTATTAGATTGCATACATTATACAAGTGAATTTATTGCTTTACATATCAACAACCAAGTGCATTCATGGTTCAACAATCACTGCTTGTCGTCGGGACAAGCTTCGAGAAACTCTCTTATTCTCAGTCGTTCATCCTTTGTGAGATCAGGATCATCGCCGGTCAATCTCTCCCGAAGCGATGCGCGATCGCTGCTGGGATCATCAAGCACCTGTTCATGGAGGATGATGCAATATGTCTAAAATGCATAATGGTCAAAATTTAAGCTCAAATGATACAATATCATGCTATGCAAAACCCTCCATGTTGTAAACATTTAGGAGATTATAAGAAACAAATTATGAGTTAGAGGGTGAGACCCGTCACAACAATATCATTGTTGTCTTGTAGTCTTACAGGTTCAAACCCTAAAAACAGCCTCACAATGTCGGAGTCTCGTGTATTAGGCCGCTCTTTTTTTCTAAGTATTATGTTATGAGCAATATATTGTATTTTACATGTTAACAATTTCACAAGTATAGATTCTAGCTTCTTTCCTCAACAAAAAAGCTACCAACAATTCCTTAGGATTCAAAGATGTGAAAAAAAAAAAGAAGAAATGAGTTAGGAAGATAGTTGGAACTTACATCAAGAAAATTATTGACATGGCCATCCTTATTGGGAGAGGTCACAAGCTCATCCTTGTTGCATGTCCATTCCCCATCAACAATGTACTTGTACTCATAGCGCCCTTCCTGGTAAATAAGATAATAAGAAACTTGTTTCTTAAAGAATTTGAGTTCCAAAAGGTAAAGTTTAAACTAATAATTGCAGTTTTAGTGCACTTACAGGCAATTCCCTTTTGAGAAACCACAAACCCTGCTTGTCATCAAAATTTAGAGGGATTCTCTGAAAAGGAATCAAGATCTTTTCAGATGACAAATTCTCTAACATCATAGGAAGAATATAGCATGTGTTTAAGACCTAGAAAATACATCAAATTACATGATGTTTGGTCTGTATAAGATCAGAAGATTTTGAATTTGAAACATAGTCTTTGAGCATATCATGCCGGCAAGATGCGAGAAGCAGTCAAGTGTAAATAATTTGTTGTTATGCAGCATTAAACTTTCTATTACAGAGGAATTGAAACAATTATTGGATATTAATGAGAAGACTCAATCATCATTCATCACCTGCCCCCATCCAATGTCGAGTCCCGAAATTTCCACTGAAGAGCAATTGTTGCCTTCCCATGATAAAGTGACAGACTTCTTACTCAGGCCTGAAAGCTTTGAGTACCATAAATAAATGATGGTTAATGGAACAGTAAAATGGTCCAGCTACATAAAAATTTCCTTTCTTTCATGTTTCTTTTGTTTTAAATCCATGATCTTATTGGAAAAATTCAGGTCGCATCATTAACCAATGTGATGAGTTGTTACGTCGGATCATAGAGAAAAAGCACTTCCAAGGTCAGGATTTTATTAAGAAAGAAAGAATCATTAGAAGCATATCCTATAAAAAAATTGAAAAAAAAAATGAGAAGGATGGCATCGTATAAATTATCACTTGAACTTTTCACAAGAAATAAATCAGGTCAGCTTTCAATGAGAAAATCACTTCTCATGTAGGTCATACCCTCAATGGAAAACATAAAAACTAAAAAGCTTTTATTAAAAAAATTGTAATACAGAGGACAAGATGAATGTATAAAAACAAACGACTCACAATGTCAGCAGTCGCACTTTTTATGGCATCCAGTTTTGGAAAGCAAGATCTTTTGCTCTGCAAGAATAAAACATTCAAGAAAATGAGTATTATTACTGTTCAAATTAGAATTGCAAAATAGATAAAAAGTGATATTGAATTAGGAATGCCAAGAATATTGAGTTAAAGTATACAGGAAAGTTTAGTATATACTAGTAATTAAGAATGCTGGTAAACTAGAGGTGAGAAAATCAGCTTATCAGTGGATGAACTGCCGAACTTGACGATTTCATGATTCACAAATACACTAAGGCAAGAAACATATATTCTAATCTATAGTGTTTCAACCAAAATTGTTCAAGAATCAAAATTACAAATTCTGTTAATTCAATTTGAGTTACTTGGTAAATTAGGGAAATTAATTAAAAACACATCTCACATCTGTCAAGCCTAATATGAAAAAAAAAAAAAAGAAATCCAATTAGCAACTAGATTCCTGGATACAGTGACTTCTCTAAATCCAAGCAAACTCAAAACCATGAAGGATATTTAATCTGGCAGGACTTAAGGCCCTTAAATGTGCAATGAAAAAAAGAGGTATGACGGGAAGTTACCTGGAGTAAACTATGAGCCTCATTAAGTTTATAACCCTGAACCCAAAACATATATGCCAGCTGACACAAAAATAAACTGTTAATAAATGACCAATGGATTTAAATCAAAGTGTATCATTTCAAGTGTACCTATGCTACAAAGCAAAGAAATTATGATGGACGATTTGTGCTCTTTCCATATCAACTAAAACCTTTCTAGTAGTTCACAGCAAAAGGATAAAGACCATGCGACTCTCACTACTGTGAGGTCAGAAGAGAGTCGGATATACACAACCTTAGCTCCATGACTGAAGAATCTACTTCCACAACTTGAACTCGAGACCACCAGAGACCACAACTATAGTACCTTACATTTGCACTGATTAAATTTTGATCCAAAAATTTTGTTTTTTTTTCTTCCTGTGTTTAATGAGTCTCTAGTCTCTACTTTGAGACATTGTCATGATCTATAGGTTTTGGAGCACAAAATTAAAGGATGAAACCAATAGTGTCTTACATTTCAACTGATTTCTGGGTGTTTATTTCATACGAACAAATGTAAGTGAAAACTGCTGAAAGCAATCAGCATGTGAGAGGCCACTTAATACATTTAGCATCAGGTCTTTCCTTTTATTAAATAGTTCTGAGAGTAAAATGCACATAGAAAGTGAAAACAAGAGACATACCGCAACAGCTGGAGCTCTTCCAAGTCCAGCAGTGCAATGTATGTATGTCACACCTCCATTGGAATTTATTGCCTTGTATAATTTGCTCACTACAGCTGGTAGACGCATCCGTAAATCAAATGCATCAAAGTCCCTGCTTCATCAATGTTAGATCTCCTATAATGTGAAGAAATGCAAGCATACAAAGAACCATAAAGCATAATAGAGAGAATACTAGTTAGTTACCTATACCATAAGTAAATAGTAATGCTGATAATCATAAAAAGTATACAATAAACTATTTGTTACCAATGCAAGCCATGCAATAGTAAAATATATTCAGTAAAATAGAACAAAGTAATAAATATTTCTGACGGAATTATCCTAGCTATATGTTATAGGATTTCATAAGATGAATCTAATCATAATAGCAATAATTGAAGTCAATTTGAATCAACAATCGGTTGCCTCTTAATGTTATAATATAACTACATCATGCCATAACCAACCTTATCCGAGCACGCAAGTGTTGAATGTCATTGCATGCCTTGGCATATTCTCGTATGGCATTGATATCAACTCCAAAATATCTGAAATAGTGGTAAGGAAACATAGTTGTAGTTTTCCCTATGTTTTCTAACATCATCAATATGCAGAATTGTCCCAACTCCCAAGTGCTAAAAGCAAGCCTTATCAAACAAATTGTAAAGGATACTCTAGGTCTGGATCTTGTTGCAAGCAAAAAATGGTTTTCACTCCGATTTTACGGAGCTTGTCAACATCTTCAGGAGTCTGAAAATTTGCAGATAAAATCAAAGAAGTGAGATGAACAAACATGATTAGACAGAATCAGACCAGGTTTCCATAATGGAAAAAAAAAAACACCTGTAGGCATGATCCCACTATCAAGTCTGGACGGATGAAGTTGTAGTTCATTCCTAATTCATGCCTATATGTCAAAACTGAATGGATCTGTGTCAGGAACGGTTAATGACATTAAATATTCAAAGTACAACCAAAAAAAATGACCATTCTCATGAAAGGAGCCATCCTCCAGTTAATGCAAACTATTAGCTGAACACAAATATTATATCTTCATAACAAATGAAATGAAATGGAAGTTTTTTTACCATCTGTTTTTTCACTCAAATTGTCTTCTAATTTTTAAGTTAATCAAACTAGAACCACAAAGTAAGAAAGCACCAATAGAGGCTCTAGCGAGAAAACAGATCAAATGGATGATGATCTAATTCAGAGAGGTAAAGGAAGACTAAATGAAACTTTAGGAGAAACCATTTGTGAAAACCTTGCTCTAAATGAACCTACCAAAAAACTGTTTTTTATAGCCCAATGGCGTTGTTTGATCAATGTACAGTATCCCTCCCAGTAGGATGAATCTTGGTTGTTTTTTCGTAATAAAATCAGAAAGTGAACAAACATACCAGCGCCCATGGCTTCTGTCATGTTATGACTGTATGTCTCAGACTTTTCAGACTCTTCCTCCTTCATACTGCCACTACTTGTCTCTGCACTGGGTATGGAACCGGAAGCAGACTGCAAAAGAAAATGTCAATCGTGTTCTCCACCGAGAAAAAGAAAAAACGAAGCACTAAAGATACAAATAGCAGATACCAAAACTCCTATTTACAAAAGCAAATCATAGGGCAGGACAAAGAGGTAAGAGATGTCATTCCTCTATGTATTATTTGTTCCCATGCATGCACCAAAATTACAAAATGTACAACTTTCAAATGCTATCACCATTACCATATCATTGATTTTGGCCGGATTCAGAATATGCCTAGAAAATTACATTCACATATGCTCTTATTATTCTTGCTTACAGCAGTTAACTCTCTCCAAAATTCAGCTTTGCAATAATGTTTTTGCAAAACTGAAACAATCCCAATCAAAGGATCCTCACATTATCAAAGCTTCTAAGAGCTTATCATGTCTAAAAATCAACACCACCAACCCCATATTGATAAAACTTCAGATGCAAAATAATAATAATATAAATAGTTTACCTTAATTGCCATACTTCGATTTTGATGGGAGTTATTGAGGATCCCCTGAACCATCAACGAACAAAATGAAGAATTTCACATACCCATTGATGCATTAACCGTGAAAATACAGTGCAAACTGTAAAGGGTGAAAAGGGTACCAGTGAAACAGAGAAAGGAGGATTCTTGTGGTGGCGCGTGACTGTCTGGAAGGGCAAAGCAGAGGATCTGCAAATATGAGACGAAAAACAAAAATATGAGAAAAATCATAATCGAGAATCTCAAGGGATAAATGGAAAAGCGAAAAAAGAAAGAAAAAAGAAAGAAGGAATAACGAACCGAGGAAGATTCTGAAGACAGTTCATGATTGGAACAGGAACCTGAGCTGTGTGATGAGTTCAGTTTTCTGTTTTTGCTGTGAAAATGTGATAGTTACACAAAAAATCTCTCTCTATATATATACATATAAATCTATATAATCTCTCTCACTATGTGTGCCTTGATATTTTCTCTTTTGTTTTCTTTCATTTGTGTCCTATTGATTTTGTTCTTGGGACAAAATCTGATGGGTCCAAGTTCATCCATGTGGGGCTCATGGCTTTATGCTTGCTTTTCAGAATTATGTGTCTTTTAGAATGTGATTTTCAAATGAGAATTCATGAAAGTATTTGAAAAATTACAGCAATGTTACATGTACACGATTTATCAGCCATTTTTAGTCACCAACACACTTTTTAAGGTGGGGCCCACAAAAATATTAGTGACAAACCATATGCATTTATTATAGATAACTGATGGTGACAACATTTTGATGTACAAGAAGCATTGTTAGAAAAATTAAGATTGAAAATAGTACATGTATTTTGTATACCAAGCATCCTTAAAGAATATTATCCTCTTGATACCTTGTTGGATAGAAAATTATTGAGTTTGTTTTTTAGTTTTATGAAAATAATTATCATTTATCAGCCAATAAAAAATTGGCAATCACCTTTTAAAAATGATATGTCACAATATAATTGATTAGTAATATAAAATATATTCATACTGTATTATGATTAATTCCTATTTTTATTCTGTTCATGCAAATAACTTCTATAAAAGTGAGCTTTTTTTTCATATGTATAGTAAAAAAGACACTTTCCATTAGAAAAGTCCAAAACAAACCTATTTAAGAATGTGTTTGTTTAAAGGATAAAAATAAGAGTAAGTTCTTACTATTAAGTTCTATTAGTAATACATAAAGCTTAATCATAAAAAGTTTATCCCTAATTTTACTTCCCAACCAAACATACCCTAAATTATTTTTTTGAGGTCTCATTCAAATTTGGATCCTGTGTTCATGTTAGGAATGGAATCATTTCTTTCTACAACCCCTTCACTACTTTAGCTTGATTGATTGAGTAAAAATATGGTCCATGTTTCCAACTTTCCATGTGTTTCTTTTAAATGTAAAGGCATAGAACATAAAAAATAATACCCAAAGAATAACAAGAAAAGAAAACAGAGAACAAAATATAAGAGGCTATACCAATGTAAACAAGAATAGAAAATAATGAAAATAGACACCAATCCAAATATGGCTATCCAATTTGAATCCAATCACAAAGATCTAAAATAAAGCACCCTCAGGTACAGCTTATGAATTACAGAAACCAATTTGATTATTCCTAAAATTGACTATCCAAATTACATATCAAATGAGATCACAAAAGAGTAAAACTCGTGTGGCTTGTGATACAAGTAAAGTGTCTAAACCTACACTTTAACAGCTACTGAAAACTAATGCCAACAACACCATTGAAGACTAAATCAAGAAAAGAAATGTCAAATGTGTGTCACATGTCAAGTGGTCCCCAAGTGCTATCATCAAAGGACTGGGGATCTCTAGATATAGGTTTGAACTTTGGTCTTGGTTGGTTCTTTCCCATCGGAAAGTTCCAGAACGAATCCGAGTTCTCGAAGAATACATAAAATGCAACAGCTGATGCCAAAAATAGTCCTAGAAGCACCAAGTAAATCTGCCATTCTGCATGTTTGACACAAAAATTAAAAAATGTCACATTTGGTACTTGGTAGACATTACTATTGTATGGACATAGAACAGAAGGGTTTGCGTGTCGTGCGAGCGTCGGTGAGAGAGATAGATAGATAGAGAGAGAGAGAGCACCTTTCCAATCTTTAGGAACAGTGAGTTTAGTGACCAGTGCTCCCCATTCTACTGAGGTTGTAAGTACAACCCTGCCAAGACACAGTTGCGATTTGTGAATAGCCAAGAACAAAAGAATGAATTTGTTTAGCAAATACATAGTTGTAATCCAATGCATGTTTCGATATTCGAATGAATAACTTAGCCCCAACTTTGTTTCATGGTGGTTAGGAAAGTATTTATCACAAGAGGTCCAAAACTAAACCAAAAGTGCATAGAGAATTTACCTTTCGGAGGGACAGAACTCGAGTGTTGCGATATTTGTACCAAGGTGTAGTCTCTTGCTATAGTGGTGTATCTGCATTTTCTTTACTTCAACTACACACACGTCTCCATCTTTACTCCCCCTAAAATTATAGTATTCAGTTGAGTTGAAGAAATGTTAGAGACAAAAACTTGCAAGTGCAAATCACATCAAAAGCTTACAGGCCTTGAAATTTTTTTAACCTAAATTATTACAATTATAGGTAATGAATATCATAGCTACCGAGCCAAAACTGCAAGGGAAGGACTTCTAGCAATTTCACAATAAGGCTGTAAAAAAAACACATGCAATGCCCCAGTAGGAAAATATTTGGATCAGACAAACACTAGGAACAAACATGACAAAGTAGAACAACAAATCTTTTAGAAAAGACAAATAACCTACGATCTACACAACTTAGCAACTAGGCAGAAGATATATTCTATATCACATAGTTGGTAAAAACGAAAGGCTGGCAAATGATAGTAAAATAAAACCACCACTGGATAAGCATTAGAGAGCGAAACCGACAATAGACGAAAGAAGGTAATCATAGGTTCTTACAGAGAAAGGTATTTCCCATCAGGGCTAATGGCCATGACTGAAGCAGACTTTCTAAGCAGCCTCTTATGACCAATTTTATTCCAATTGCTTATGTCCCAAACTCCAGTAACAGATTTATCACCTGCTCAACCATAGAAGTATCCATAATAAAGCCCATTCATTCTTGACCACAAGAGATTAGAAATTTAGAAGACTGTAAACAAACTGAAAGATATACTAGAAACGAAACACTCATGTACCTTTTTGAACAGCACAAAATAAAAATGGTTTGGTTCCGTCCTTGGAAAATCGACATAATTCAATCTTTTCATCCTACAGAGACAAAAACCAATACTTCAGATTAAGCTATGCAATTAACTGTGCACAAATCCTGCCACATGACCTTAAATGCACCGTACCGAGTTACGAGACAAAGTAGTCAAAAGAACACCATCTTTAATCTTCCAGATTCTTGCTGAACCATCAGTAGAAGTTGAAGCTAGGAATTCTGAGTCAAGACTGAAGTATGATACAAAATGACGGACAACATATTAGTTATCAATGTCACCGAAGTTTCAAATCCCTTTCAAATTATGGCATAGCCAAGCAATTTAAGACATTAACATAATGTTTTTTTAGGCCAATGTGCCACATAGGCACATGGGTTAATGCATCTATTAGCATGATCCTAATAGGCTTGTTGAGTATTCTACCTGAAATCCATGTCCCTGACAGACTTGTGAGCTCTTGGTTCATCCAAAATCTTGCTCATGTTAGGCCACTCCATAATTCTGAGATGCCCATCCTGTATTTGTTTCAGACAGAAGTCAAACATCCAAGATCAAACTCTAAAAAGGAAAACTCGAAGAACCATGCAGCAAATGAACACAATTGGTTGGATTTGAGAGTGATGCTTACCAACCCACCAGCAGCAAACTTAGATCCATCAATACTAAAAGTTAAGCAATTCTGAGGACCGATATCCTGCAGAGGGGTCAGTTCCTTGGCCAACAGCTTTATGCTTGTTGTTTCACTACCATACAGCTCAAACAATCTGCAAGAGCATGAAGAAATATGTCAACCTACATCTTCTTTTCAATTGATCATCCGGGAAGGACAAAATGATGATAACTAAAGGCATAGTATAACTTGCTAGTCATGCTTAAGAAACAACTATGACTACTATGTCAACCATTCAGCTAGCTCCCAGGAAACTGAATCAAGAAAGAGTCACAAGGTAATTTGGTAGAATTGATCCTAGGTTTTACATTGTACTTCAAATAATCAAAGGAAGATAAGACATTACGCTTCTGATTGTGAGATTATTGCAAGTGACAATTGCTGTTAATTCGGAAATAAAAATGCGACATCTATGTAAGTACTTTTCAATGGACCGATAAATTATGACAGAAGAACAAGATTTTGACCACCCAAACTCTTAGTAGAGAAGCTTACTTGCAGCTACCACTGCTGAGAGAGCATACAAAATCATCCCCACTAGGGTGCACTGCAATAGCAACAGGATCACCTTCCTCTGCTTCCAATACAAAAGTGGCCTGAAATTTAAAACAAAACAAAACAAAATGTTCATTAGAATCAAACCCCTCCTTCCAAATTACACCTCCATTCATCAAACCAGAAACTCAACACTCAAAATACTTCTCAATAACATAAATGCTATACAACATATCCACCATATATATATAATGTGTGGTCCAAGAAATAAGAATTCCTCAGCTAAAACCCAAAAGGGTATGCACCAAACACATTTCCCAGCTTAAAATCAAAAGGGTATGCACAAAAAGTCAAAAACATAATCATGTTTCGAAGTTCAAACAGGTAACTTTGCAGTGCATACATAAATACATAAACATAAGATACTCATATATATATATATATATATGATCATATGACATGCCATAATTGAGAGGAATACCAGAGGGGAGGTAGACAAAGAAGTGGTTTTGGGATCAAAGGTGAAAATCTGAAGCAGAGAAGGGCAAGAACTGCCACGCCTGGACCTTCCTAGCACCACCAGGTTATGGTTCTCTGGCCGCCGAATCCATGAGCCGCACGTGACCGGACCCTGCGGTGACCCATCACCGTTCTCCATCGATTGGAATCCCAAGTTCGATTCTTTTTTCCAATTCGGGTGCCAAAAAACCTCAACCCCTTTCCTTTCTTTTTTTTTTTTGGTGGGTTCAACCTCTTTCTTCTGAGATCGATGAATTCAATTGGATTCTTCGGCGAATTTTATGCGGAAAAAATATCAGAGATAGAGAAAGAGAGAGAGAGAATACTAAAAAAAAACGAAGTCAAAGAAAGCAAGTGGGGACATAAAAGAAGGTTTTAGCTTTGTGAATGCTACAACCTTATTCAATGGCGCATATACTATTACAAGCAGAACAAAGTGTTGTTGCGATCATGGTGTAATACTACCATTAATTAATCAAAAAGGTTATTTTTATCTAAAAAATTTTTTTTTTATTAAACAGAAGTTTAAAATTGAAGTGATTTGTTTAATTAAGAGATTTTTAGGTGTATTAAGAATAAGAAATTTATTTATTTTGTATTGGCTATCTTATAATACATCAACTATTTTATTGTCTTATTTGAAATTTAATTTTTTTCTTTCTCATTATAATTGATCTTTTAAACGATGTATCATTCAAAGTTAATAAATTTTGGATTTTAATTCAGTACCGAGAAAAATATAAGGTACAAATACTCAACATATGGTTTATCGGTAGAGAGAGAGCATTGTGCGAGAGAGGAAAATGAGGTGCGATCAGAAATAAGACGCGTCCAGAAAAGTTGTGATCGTGACCACCATATCAGTACCAAATTATATTTACTTTAACATATACTAATATATTAAACACACAATTATATACAAATATTTGACAAAAATATTTAATACGGAATAAATGAGCATATATTTTTTATTTTAGGAGCACATAAACTTTTTTTTATTAATTAATTAATAATAATAATTGAAGGGAGATGAGTCCAAGAATACAATGATGGAAGGGGAGAAACATTGTGATATGTCAACGATGTGGATATTCCATAAAGGATTCCACGCCATTATGGCTGTAGTATGCCGTATGTGACAAAATACAATGTTCATATTGCAATCAAATTAATATCAAAAAAATATTGCGATCAAATTTAAATTTTATCAAATAAAATAATTATCTTTATCAAATTTATAAAAATTCAAATGGTTTTGTAACAACCTTATCAAAATATCCAAATTGAAAATTCGTGTGTATAACATAATGATCCTTTTTTAAATTCTTTTAGAAAACTAATTTTTATATTTCACAAAATCAATCATTATACAATAATGCTATATGTACACCATTTTTCAGCCACCAACAACTTTTTAAGGTGAGACCCACAAAAATATTAGTGATAAATCATATGTATTTATTATGGTGGCAGCATTTTAGTATACAAGATTATTGATCATTATATGCAATAAATAATATATTTTTATTTAACTTCACTAATATAATAATAATTTTATTATGTATTTTTATTGTTATATTTACAAAATAAATTTATAAATAATATATTTTCATTTAACTTCACTTTATACAAATATTTTTGTCATTAATTATTTTATATCTTAAACGTAAAATTTGATATAATATCCCCGTGCATCGCACGGATACAAGACTATTAATAAATTATAAATTATAAATTATAAATTGAGCTAGTTGCTGATATATCATCAAAGTGTCTGACTTTTACATAATTGATTAAAATGTTCAATCTTATTTAAATCATTTCACACACTTGTTAATCATCAATTAGTTAATAAGTAAACTTTGTCAATTTAAAATGTTCAAGTATATTTTTATTCAATATAATTATATTTGAAGTATAATTGAATTTCACAACAACTTAGAATGCATTTGCTTATTGAGCCAGATAATTTTCAATTGCTATATGATTAACATTTATGGTGAAGTACCAAATTGTCCTTTAGTAGCCAATAAAATGACTCATATAAGACGTTAACAACATATTAATTTTGGAAAGATTCATTATTTTTAACAAAATACATATGGTCAACATTTTGAAAAGGATGTTAATATGGACTATACATTGTCATAGTGTAATCTAAATACACGTACAGTGAGATATGAAATTCTAAATACTCAAATTTCTCTCCTTGAATTTACTTATTTCTCTCAAATTAAAACTTAAATTCCTAATTTGTCTCTTATTAGAAACTCCAGAAAGTAGAGACTGAGTTGTCTCTTATTAGAAACTTCATTGCACACATGTCACTTAATGTTTACGTGATAAAGTTAACTGTCCACATAGGACTACTCCGTCACTCATTAACGGAGGGACGAATATGTCTCACGAAATTTAAATTTAAAAACTCGATAAAGATTTGGTCAAAAATAAAAGTGGACATTGAAAAAAGTTCAGGGAATTTGAGTATTTACCGTTAATTATGCGTTGAAATATGTAGTAAATAAATTCACCGTGAATCTTCACTCTGTAACCTCAAAACGTTGAAAGCTCCAAACCCCCAAATAAACCCTCCAACCTAGCGGCGCCGTTTCTATCATACGCACTCTCTCTCCCCGCCACCACCTTCTCCGCCGCTAGTTCCGTCGTATTCTACATCGACCTTCGAAGAAGCTGAAGCTACACTAGTTCGAAGTCCTCTCTTCTCTGTAGCCGGCCACCATGGGCGAGGCACAAGATAACAATGCTCTCGCGAAACATAAACCTTCCACTGACCAGGTAATAACCTCGACGATTTCCTCCGATTGTAACCGTCACCTTTCAGATTCAGAAACTTCCTCCGATTGTAACCGTCACCTTTCAGATTCAGAAACTTTGTGGTTCGAACCTCGATGTGACTAATTATCGCATTTCGTAGATAGCTTCTCATAAACTTGTCTATGAGCTCGCAAAAGGGTAAAAGGATATTAGAATTCGTAGTTAGAGTCTCTGGTCGGAATGCAGAAAAGAGAAGTAAAAGTAAATTAGTTGCAGTTAGTACTTCAAACATTTCTTTACATTAATATGGTCCTGCAATAGTTTTAAATAACCATTGGGGTCGTATTGATTTTGCATGTGTTTTGGTGTATTAGTTTGAGTATTTCCTTGAATTCGAATGAGTTGTCAATGTTTCTGTCAAAATTGATTATTGCTATTTCTTTTCTTAATTGTGCTTTAAAATTCTGGCATAATTTTGTTTTGATCTAGTGAAGACAGAGCTTGCTGGATGCTTCTTTTCTGGTGCTATATCTTTGTGGCGTTCAAGGGTTTTTTATTCTTATCATGTTGCGTTGCATTGCAGGATATTTCTAATGAGCTAGAACTGAGAATACAGAAGTATCTCAGAGGTGGAGGTGCTGATTTGGAGGTATAAAGCATTCTGCTTTATAAAATCAAGATGTTGGTTCATGATAATGTTATCTTTTAATCCTAAATCGTCATCAATAATTTACAGGTTTTGAAAGATGAAAAGCTCAAGGGTCAACTAACTGTTAGAGAAAATTTACATGGACAATCTGCAAAAGCTGCTGCGAAAGCAGAAAAGGTTGGTTGTTTCTTATGTGGCTTTTTTGTTTTCTTAATTGAGTTTTCATTTTTCATATGCATTGTGCATAGGTAAATTAAGAGTTTTCCATTGTATTTCCAATTTTTTTGGGATGATAGTGACATATGGAAAGTGAAAAAGGGAAGTTAAGCTTCATTCCATGATCTGTAGAGTTGTTAGTTTGTTTATGATAAAATTGCATGTTTTGAGCTGCCAATGTTCTCACCTTCCTAAATCTATTACTCAGTGGCTTATGCCCAGCGAGGGAGGTTATCTAGAGGCTGAAGGTATAGAGAAGACATGGAATATCAAGCAAGAGGCAATAGCACGGGAAGTAGACATTTCAAGCGCAAGGAAACAATATGATATTGTCTTACCAGGTACTTTTTATTGATTGCACTGAAATCCTCAGTCATACTTTGTTATTTTCTTGATCTGTTCTTTATTTTATCTCTTTACAATCCATCTTTGCAGAACTTGGTCCATATACTCTGGATTTCACTTCAAATGGCCGATATATGGCAGTTGGTGGCCGTAAAGGCCATCTGGGAATTGTAGACACGATGAATGTGAGCCTAATAAAAGAATTTCAGGTATGCTTTGTCACAGTGGAGCTTATTCTATGTGGTTTTGAACTTGGAATTTTATGAATGCTTGCTTTTGGTTTAAAAGCATTGTTTGGTTTTACCTCTGAATTCTGAATCGGCAATGTTTATTATGGCATCTTCAAATGACATCATTTAATGTTCATCTTGACTGTTGAGAGAATTTTTAAATTGCTAGTTTGCTACTGCACTTATTTTTACTTGATTGTTGAAAACTTCAAATCTTATAGTAGAAGACAAATACGTTGCTGACTTGCTGTATAGTTATATGCATATTATTGAGATTTTTAGAAAACTTTTCCTGCTTTTTCCAGGTGGGTGAAACAGTGCTGGATGTGGTATTCTTGGGTCATAAGCTTGACTTTGCTGCTGCTCAGAAAAAGTAATTTCTCTTCCCTGATCTGATTTGGTATTGAACTGTTTACTGTATAAATGATGGTTCCCTGCATATTTTAATCTATACAGTGAGAAATACAGAACCTTCCAGATGCAATCGGTTTTATGTTTTGTCTTTACATAATTTTGTGTGCTTCCTTCTAATATTCATCTTATCTTGTTGTCTCATCTCATGATAACTTGTTCCATGTATTATGTAAACCTCGAGATGTTATTTGCGATTTCATATCTTCTACATTTTGGAAAAGCTGATTATATATATATGTTGTCTAAAATGATTTATCTAGTTTGGCTTCTTTGAGGATATACTCTTGTTCATGTTAATTAACTGTAAAATTTCATACTTGACAGGTATCTATATATCTATAATCGAGAAGGCACAGAACTTCACTGCCTCAAGGTTGGTACTATATTGGCTTTGTTGTTAAATGTTAGCTATTGTCAACCTCTAGAATATTTTGGCATCTGCTGATGGTTAATTGTTTTCTTATCGGAGTTGAACTATTCACGTTGATATGCTGGAGTTATAAACCCCATGCTCTCCGCTTGATATTTTTCTCTCTTATTTGCCACTCATCTGAAGATTTGCTAAGTTCTTAGAACCCAAGTATCATGTTTGAGTTAATCACTAAGAGTCCGTTTGGTTAAGATTTTGGTAGAATTGCTTTTGAAATAATTGATGTTGAAAAAATTGATTTGTGTTTGAAAAAGATGTTGAAAAAGTGGATTTGAGAGAGTTGTTGTGAGATACTAAAAGTAAAAGCTAATATTTTTAACTTCTATTAGAATCAATTATTTTCAAAGTTAGATACTTATATTGGAAGTGTTTTTTTTCAACCCAATTATTTTCACCTCAACCGGATTTTTTTCAATAACCAAATAGACTGTAAATCACCTGCCTACTAATGCTGGTTCAGATTTTAATTACTCCAATTTTATTATCTTAATCTAGCTAGGATAAAGGTGAGTCATGCTAATATTCCTTCGAGGTGTGTCCACTAGTGGAATATAGGATAGGGCATATATGCCCCTCCATTATATTTTTGCTTATTACTTTTTTATTCTTATAAGCCTCAAATCAATTTGCTCCACTTTTCCTCACAAATGTGTCCCTAAGTTGGTTACCTTCAGTATCTGCAAAAAGGGAGGTTTTGAGGGCTATTTTTTCTGTCTCGTGAAACTGTACAATGGCGATACATCCTTATGGAGTTAAGTTGTTTCCTTTTCTCTCAGGAACATGGTTCAGTGCTAAGGCTTCAGTTTCTGGAAAACCATTATCTCTTGGTTTCGATCAACAAATTTGGGCAGCTTCACTATCAAGACGTTACAACGGGTGAGATGGTTAATAATTTTAGAACTGGCTTAGGACGTACAAATGTGATGCAAGTGAATCCCTTCAACAGCGGTTTGCTCGTAAGAAACCATCATCGTGATGAAAAAGCCTTTGAGCTTCCATATTTGTATCTGTTGTTACCTTTTAATATTTGTAGGGAAAAAGCCTTTTAAGGCATACCCAAATTTTGCCATCAATTCCCCTAATTTAGAGTTTGTAAGATTTTCTAAACACTCTTTCTCTGTTATAATTTTAAAAAGTGAAAACTGAAAAGTTTTATTGATATGATTATCCATCAACAATTCATTCTATAATTTATAACAGACCAAAAAGGCTCTATTATTGAAACATGCAACCTATCGCATAACCTCCAATATATACAACATGTATTAATGTTTTTCACAATTAAATGAATATGAATCGATCATGCATATATATATTATTATTCAATTGATGATGAAATGCATATTTATCTTCAAATTCCTTGAAGCCTTTGGAAGAGTGAGCAAGTATCTTAGAAATTGCAGCTTCTGAAGGTTGTTTTCTTCACTCTCATGTTCTTGTTTGAACACATAGATGTTAATATTTTCCAAGACACACCCATATTTGATGAAATAGCAGCAAGCCATAATCTCATTGTTATTATCATTATTGGTCCCTCTAAGTCCCTTCACTTCCACCACCTTCAGGCTCTTTGCCACGCATGGTGCTACTTCTGCCCTCTCCCAGAATTTGTTAAGGTCCACGCCATTGGCAGGACTATAATAACCCTACCACCACCATGGCACCATGTTAATAATTAAATATGAGTATTTGTGTACCGTTGTTTGCATAATAAAAAAACAATCAGTCAATATAGAGATTTTAGATCACAATCACTCAACCTACTAAAAATATTTTGGATCAAAAGATTGTCAAATAGGTCTATTAGCTGATTTGACTGTTTTTCGATTGTTTATAAAGTATTTTCCTTTAATTTCTATGCAGCCATATCATCATCCAATCACATGTTAATATTTAGAATTTTATAGCTGACCTAGAACTATAAGATATTGGTACCCTTACATAAAATTTTAAAAAAACTAAGTTATTATGTATTATATATATATATATAACTCATTTATAGTCATAAATTAGTAATTCCGTACCCATGAATTATAGGGATATTTAAAGAAAAATCCCTAACATTTAAGTAATGAGTCTCACACATAAAATAATTTTATTAGATGATCATGTAAATATATATATATATATTATATGCATCAAAATTGAATTCTCCATTTTTTAATGCACATATATATGTCTATCTAAAATTTATGTAAAATACTTTGGATTTAATTTTTGACAATATAATTTTTTCACATGATATTTTAATAATATATTATCACATCAGCTATAATTATTTAGTGTCCTATTTACTATGTTCATTTTTTTTATCTGTATAATACTCAAATAAAGTAATAAGTGAGATAGCCAATTATTATGGCCGATATAACAATGATTTTTATACTTAATGGATGTATATTAAATCCAATTAATGTCAATTATATTAATTAGTTAATACAATAGAGAAGAATAATGTTTGACGTACAACAGAAATACGTCCAACTTGTATCTAACGTGTGCCATCTATGTTACAGGATGTGTGCTATACGTATAACATGGATAACACACGTTGGATACAAATTGGACGTATTTATGTTGTACGTCATTAATTATTACATAGAGCATAGATATGGAGATAGTAAAATAATGTAAAGTATAAGAATGAACTCACAGGAAGTATATTTTGAGGGGCAATGTGTAAAGTAAGTTTATGAAGGTTAGGACAACTGTTGAGAAGGAACATGAATCCACACAATTCATGAGCATGCATCTCAGTCTTCATTGTCAAATGTCTCACGTTCAAACCTCGTTCTATTCTCATTGCCTCATGTCCACTAGGAATAACCTTTAATTATATAAAAAAAATATAGTGCACCAAATAAGGAAGAGTGATTAATTTATGTGTATTTATCACAAAATCTATGAAAATGCATCAAAGAAATTATTAAGTACGATGGCCATAAATAAAACGGTGTTGCAATAATAACACGTGAAGCAGAGAGAATTGAAGATTTCATGCAAATTGACACTTATACATTAGCTAAGATATATATGATTAATTTGGAGAGTACAAAAATTTAAATTTGTTGAGGATTTAGATACATTAATTACCAAGAGTAACTGAAAGATAAATTATGCGGAAAAATAAAAGGAATTGAAGTTCATTTTGGTCTTTAAAAAGTGTTTTAATTATTTTAATCCTTAAAATAATCATTTTGGCGATCCAAGTTATTATCCCCCTACCATCTATCACTAATTTGAATAACCGTTTTTTAAAATAATGTTAAATATTAAATTGATGTTTTTGAGTTTAGTACCATGTATATATATATATCAATGATCAAGATTCAATCATTAACTTGATGAATTAAAAAAAACAAAGTTACACAATTCATTTATAATTACAAATCATCAACAGAATACCGGAATAATTTTTGAATTTTTTATAATTTTAAAGAAATTCTAAAAAATTATACTTTCTTAACTTTTAAAAACAAGAATGTTATTTGTATATACACATCTTCCATACACCTTTACACACCACTCACAAAAATATAAGAACCAACATAGATCATTTATCTTTCAAGAACTATAGCAAAAAATATCTTTAATTGTGATAAAATAAAGTATAAAAACTATAAAAAAGAATAAATGTATGTAGGGGGAAAGGGATACATAGATAAGGAGACTGCTATTTGTTCATACAACAATGTCATTCATCTATTTTTCATTCATTTAAAAATTAGCAACTTTTTAAATAGATAAAAAATAGGTGGAGAGATATTATTATATGTACAAGTAGTATTTTTCTACCGATAAAGAAAGAGTACCTGAAGTAGGACACTACAAACTGTCAAAACCCTAACAGGGTAAAGATCTTGTAGCAATTTATAAGTTTCATTGCCACACTGACAGAATGTAGACATCAGAGCAAAATCAACATCAGCCTCTTCCATCACATGAGCTCTCACATCTATTCCTGAATATTCCACCATTCTTCCACAGTACTTCAAATACTCAAGACATGGCGCATTCAACCTTATATATTCAAACTCAAACATGCATTTCTCTATCACCAATCTTTTCAGTCCAATTCTTCCATCACCCATGTCAAAATCCACCATATCCCAGCAACATTTCAGCCTCAGATTCTCAATCCACTTGCATGTTGATAATAGTGTCCGAATTATTGAGGTTCTGATTTCAATCCAACCAAAAGAAACTTCCTTTAATGATCTGAAATTGACCAATTTTGACATGTTACTGTAACGGCATGAGTATAATTTTAGCGACTCCAGAGTTTGATAAACATGCGAAAATTTCTCTGGCAGATTAAACAGAAAGTAATTTTGATCGTCATTATCAAGATCATTACTATTCTCGTCCCAATTTGGGTCAGAGAAATCGATCCCCAATTCCTTAATCTCGAGCTTCGACAAGGCGAATTTGATGCAATTTTGAACGGCGTTGATGCAATTGAGAGGGTGTGAAATCTTGAGGGAGAATTTGTCCAAGTTACGATCTTTATAATGTGAAATCCAGTTTGTGATGAAACAGAGGAAGTTGGTCCTCTGTTCTTGGTGTTTCGTTGGGTTATCGAATTCGGAAGCGTTGACGAAGTCGAGTTCGTTGAAGTGAAGGTTCCTGGTTGATTCCCAGATGGTGGACCATCGTTTGGAGAGGGTGGATGTTCTTGCGGCTTCTTTGAAGGGGAGCAAGGAAAGAATGATGAGCAGAAGTGAATCTGGTAGCTCAGATAACATGTCCATTTCTGTTTCCATGGTTTTTATGGAAGAACGAAAAGATACAACAACAAGAAGAAGAAGGAGGAGGAGGAGGAGGATGAGGGTGTGATTGATTTGATTAGTGGAATGATGATCGAGTTGAAGTGGTTTATGAATGAACGTGCTTCTCTCCATTTATATTGTGTATCTACTCCAATGTATACACATCCACAAATGAACCATTTTCTTTACGTAGTCATCCAATAATGTGTTATTACGTCATGATTTTGTTTTCTATCTTCCACTATCTAAAGAGTCATAGAAATGGAGCATTTTAATTTGACGATAGTGTCCGTGCATTAAAAATAAATTCTTATATGTATATCTTTCTTTAATTTATATGTTGTATAAAATGTAATTTTGATATTTTGACCATGTAACTCTTAATTTGTATGACTTTTAAGATAATAAGGAAGAGAAAATATTATCATGACTGATGTGATATTATATGATTAGATGACTGTGTAAAAATTGTGGATGAAAATTAAATCCATATTTTATAGGAAAAATCCAAGTGCACAGTAAAAAAATTAGTCAAAACAATCAATATGATGTACACAATATATGATATGTAATATGCATACCATATATGACATATTTTGCACAACATATATCACATATTGCAATATCATCTTTCTTTACAACATGTGCATAATATGTGATACGTGTTGTGTACATCAAGTAATATATGTTATGCACATTACATAATACTTGATGTGCATAACACATTGACTATTTTTTCATTGTACATATAATAATGTTCTATTTTATAATGTCAATCAATTATTTCTGACCTATAATATGTATTGAGTCGTATTTTAGAATTTTTTACACACAATAGTTATTTGAATTTAATTTCATTTATATATAAATTTTTATTCACCTCATCCAATCATATGAGTTTAATTTTGATACCCTAACAGTGTAAAAGTATTTTAAATTGTCATTCAATCAAAACACTCTTTGTATGATTTTTCAAGCAGTAAAAATAAGAAAACACAACCAATTATGTAAAGAAGTTGTACAATATCATGAAAATTAAATCTCATATTCTATCACGATAGTGTTTTCTCATGTTTTCTTTCTCACTGTCTTAAAAGTCGTAAAAAATTGAAGAGTTTTAATTAGATAACTCATTAAAATTAAACTTATTTTATAATGAGGGAGAAATAGATGCAACTAGAAGTAAGAGATTTAACAGTTACATAATATTAATTAGAAGTTACGAGAAGGATGAAAAGCCTAAATTAAATGAGTCATGTTGAAATGATAAAAATCGGAATTAAATTTCATGGAGCATAAATAATTTATTGATTACACACTCTACAAACCGAAAAGGCTCTACTGAAAAATATTACTTTTAATTAATTACTAGATATCTCTATACCACTACACAAACATATTCATGCATTCATATAATTCATGTCTTTTTCACAATGCATTCAACTAATGATATATATGTATATTCAAATTCCTTGAAGCCTTAGGAAGAGTGAGCAAGTATCTTGCCAAAGCAACTCGCAATTGCACCTTCTGATCAATATTCTCTTCTTCTTCCTTCAATACGTAGATGTTAATATTCTCCAACACCCTCCCACCTTTGATGAAATAGTAGCAAGCCACAAGTTCATCCATCGTCCCTCTAAATCCCTTCACCTCCAACACCTTCATTGTTCTTCCGACGCACCGCGGCACCGCTACCTTTTCCCAGAATTTCTTCAGGTCCACATCATACGGAGCGCTATAACCCTATTAACACGTTATATACAAATACACACAACTAAGTTTCTTTTTGAGATAAAATATATTATATAATATACAGACCGACTTTGTATGAAAATTAAATCCTAAGAATTAATAATTCACCGGAAGTATTTTTTGAGGGGCAATTTCTAGTGTGAGTTTATGAAGGTTAGGACAACTATTGAGAAGGAACATGAATCCACACAATTCATGAGGATGCATCTGAGTCTTCATTGTCAAATGCCTCACGTTCAAACCACATTGTACGCGCATCGGTTCATCTCCACTAGGAACAACCTTTAATTTCACACATTCAAAATTGCATTATAACTCATTAATTAATTAATTAAAAAGCATCAAATAAGGAAGAGAGAAAGAGAGAGAGATTAACTTTATGAGTATTCACAAAATCTACTAAAATGTTCAAAGAAAAGAAGCAACAAATCTAATCTATGTCTGTGACTAATTACTTACTAATAATTTATTGAGCCTTTATTGAAAAATAAAAAGAATGGAAGGAATAAAGGTTTATTTTGTTTCTAGATATTGTATGTGTGCTTTAATTTTATCCTTAAAATAAACAAAACTATAAACATAGTCCCCAAAATGATAGAAATGGTTCAAGTAGTCCATTTCAATCACTTTAGATAATTTCAAAATTACTTTTTATCTCAGATTAAAATAAAACATGCATATAGTTTTGGAGACCAAAACAAACATTTTACTAAAATAAAATAAAATATATATATAAAGTAAGTTAACTGATACGAAACAGTTTCACACAAATATTCAATTATGTACAGTCATATAAGTAAAAGTTTTGAACTCGATATAAATACGTTTAATTAAACTCATAAATTAATATGATAAAATTAAAAGAAAAAAAACAAAGAAAGAGTACCTGAAGTAGGGCACTACAAACTGTCAAAACCCTAACAGGGTAAAGATCTTGTAGCAATTTATAAATTGCATTGCCATAATATTCATCAAATTCAGATACAACACCAAACTCAATATCAGCCTCTTCCATAACATCGCGCCTCACATCAATTTCACTAATCCCAATCATTTCTCCACAGTATTTCAAATACTTGAGACACGGCGCGTTCATCCTCAAACATTCATACCCAAACTTGCATTTCTCTATCACCAAATTTTTCAGCCCAATTCTTCCATCACCCATGTCAAAATCTTCCATCTTCCAGCAACGCTTCAGCCTCAGATTCTCAATCGAATTGCATGTTGATAATAGATTCTGTAGTGCTGAGGTTCTGATTTCCATCCAACCTAAAGAAACTTCCTTTAGTGATCTAAAATTGACCAATTTTGACAAATCGAAACCGCACGAGTATAGTTTCAGCGACTCGAGAGATTGATAACCTTGGTAGAATTGTTCTGGCAAATTAAACACGAACTTTAAGTAGTTCTGATCATTCTCGTCCCAATTTGGATCAGAGAAATCGAGCCCTAATTCCTTAACCTCTCGCTTCGCGGAGGCGAATCTGATGCAAGTTTGAACCGTTTCAATGCAATTATGAGGGTTTGAAACCTTGAGGGAGAATTTGTCCAAATTACGGTCTTGGTAATTTGAAATCCAGTTTGTGATGAAACAGAGGAAGTTGGTCCTCTGTTCTTGGTGTTTCGTTGGGTTATCGTATCCGGAAGCGTTGACGAAGTCGAGTTCGTTGAACTGAAGGTTTCTGGTTGATTCCCAAATGTTGGACCATCGTTTGGAGAGGGTGGATGTTCTTGCGGCTTCTTTGAAGGGGAGCAAGGAAAGAATGATGAGCAGAAGTGAGTCTGGTAACTGAGATAACATGTCCATTTTTTCTGTTTCCATGGATTTTATGGAAGAACGAAGAGATAGAACAAGAAGAAGAAAGGATTGAGGGTGTGATTGTGGAATGGTGAAAGATTCAGGATTGTGTTGTTTTGGATTTATAGGAATTGAAGAGGTGTGTGTGTAATGAAAAGACGTGACTTTTGAAAGGAAGCGTTTGCGAAATCAAAAAGGTAATAATATACTCTGGTTTGGTATCTCCTCTACTCACTCCCTCCAAAATTAATACTAGTTTTAGAATTCAAAAATACTATCAAATATCATTTATAAAAAGATAATAAACGCTTCATTGGAATTTTAAAGAATTTAATTTTAATGGTTGTATTTTATACTATTATTCAATAAAAAATAATCTATTTGTATGACTTTTAAGGTGGTGGTAGAGAAAAACACAATTATGACTGACGTGACAGTACATGATTGAATGACTGTGACAAAAAGTTGTACACTGTCAGTGGATGAAAATTAAATCCAATTTTAAAATGATGATAATATTGATTCAATTAAAGTATTTTCTCTATCAAGACAATAATAATTCAATAATATTTGTTGCACAATAAAATACATTCAATTAGTATTTAACATGTGCTATATGTATAGTATGTTATGTATAATACACAATATGTATGGTATATAGCACACATTTAGATACTAGTTGAATATATTTATGTTGTATAACAAGTATTATTGATTATAATTGGAGGGAGGAAATAGTTAAAAATTGCATTATTTAAACAACTCGAAATACTAAACATCAAATCCAAATACTCCTCTTATAAAATACATGAAACTCACACTAATTTCCACTCACTCGGTCTATATTTTTTTTTCTCTCCATTATATTTGAGAGGTAGGATATCCATATAATTGGGATTTTAAAATATCATTTCCAATTGTAATTTAGTAAATCCACTACTCTCTCTCTCTCTCTTCATTAGACTATGTCTTCTAAAACCGTTACATTAAAATAAATTTTAATGGTTGTTTTTTCAGATAAACTTTCATGGTTAGAAACTAGTACTGGAATTATTTGATCTTTGGTTTTTCCTTTTTTTTGTTCTTCAGTTTTTGTATTTTGATCTCGGCTTTTTTTACTTGCACATCTAAATAATTGATTCTGTTGAATTATTATAGTCTATGGCCATAGGTGAGATTGTTTGTAGAAGAGAAGGATTTGAAACCTTCTGTGAAATATTTTAGGCTTCCTTATTCTATTGGGCCGAAGCCCCATTGTTTATTTTGTTTGCTGAGGAAAGTGTCTCAGTAGTTGTGTTGGACCAAGTTAAAACTTTGACCTAGATTGACTTGAAAATAACAAATAAAAATGCCATGATCTTTTTTATTTCATTTATGCTAATTATTCTTTTAGTTTTTAAGGTATATTTATAAAACTTAAAGGTGACACCCCTCCCCCAAAAAATAATAGTAGTGCCTTTTAACTATTTACTGTTAATAATCAACCATGAATATATATATAATATACAAGTGTTAATAAAAGGAATAATTTTAGAGTTTAATTTTAATCCACAAAGTAATTTTACATGGATATAAAATCATGAATTGACATATCAATAAAAGTCTTTAAATCAATCATTCATTAACTAAAAAGTCACACAAATCAATGGATATGATTGGATATGATTGACTGATAATGTAAAATTTTTTATACTATTAGTGCATCATAATTAAATTTATAATTTTATATTAAAGTAAGAAGAAAATTTTTTATGAGTATACATTGGTCATAAAACATTTAAGAGTCATATGAGTACTCTCATGTAAAATCACGGACTCTCCTTAAATATGTCCCCTTATTATTAAATCACATGTATAAATGTACCCAAAAGAATCACATGTGTTAAATAAATAAATAAAAAAAATACTGAGATATCAAAGATAGTAAAATCATAAATTTGTACAAACACAGTCAAAAATTCAAAAAAACACTTACCTAACAGATAATAATTGGTTTGTTGGCAAAAAGTACTTAGTACTAGATGAATCAGAGTTACAGGGTAGGGTAGAGAGTACTATATAGTATATGGGACCAGAAAAACAGAAAGCAACAGAGAAAGTTCTAGCCTTAGCAGGTCACAACATATTTCTCTCTCATTGTGGTAAAAAAATCATATGCACATTTACCACTATTCCACCATCACCTTTCTCCTTTTGGCCAAAACAAGTTTGTTAGGGATACATAACAATACCACCAACTTTATACATGTATACATTGATGGAGGAGTACTGTACTATGTATGAATAATATTTTTTTATAATATATTTTTATTTTTTCTTTTTTTATACAAACCCTTACACATGCTATCTAAGGTCTTTTGTATTATTTTGTACTAATGCACACTGTGGTTATGGTTGAGAATATCAGTTTTTTTTAAATAAAAAGGAGATAGAGTTCCCAAAAAATTTATCATGCTTGGATATAGATTAAAAATTATGTATAATAATCAAAAGATGATAATTTTAAGCTGAACAATAACCTATAATTATAAGTTTCAGTTTGATGTTTTTATTATAAACATAAGGTAATTATTCTAATGTCATAGATTTTATAACTATAAGATGTATAATTTTCTGATAGTATATATAAAGTTAGTTTGTACTGTTAACTAATACAAATTTAAGAAAGTGATAAATCATCATTAAAATCGTTTATTATAATAATCACTCATTATAATTTACATATTTCTCAATTTTGATTAGTTGACAACATCAATACATAGAAATTAATATCATAAGATATAATTAATATTATAATAATAATTTATTATTCAAAATTAACCAGTTCAAAATATATTATTTTAATATCATATGATTCAAAATATATTATTTTAAAACTATTTTTCAACCAAAATATTAGAATACGAATTTTAACATTTATATAATCAATCATATAAAAAATAATTATATTAATACTTTTTACATATTTATTTAAATTATGTATTGTCATATTAAATATAATTAAAAAATAAACTTAATAAATAATTATAAAAATATTTCTATATTTTCAATTCATGCTAAATAAAATCATCATATAAATTATTACTACTTTTTAGAGTTTAATTTTGATACAATGACAATGTAAATGTATTTTTACATTGTCATCCAATTAAAACCCTGACTTTCAAGGTAGTTGGAGAAAAAATACATTATCATAACAGATGTGACAACACATAATTAAACGACTGTATAAATAATTTTTACGTGCATAAAAATTAAATCCTACTTTTTAGTTTTTAATAACTTTGCACATACTTTCTTATTTTTGCTTTCTGGCTTTTGTGCTGTCCTCACTTGTCATGAGTCATGACCCTCTTATCCTTCACACAATTCCCTCATCCTCTTGCATTCTCCGCCTTGCGCCGCCACCAACCACCACCATCCACCACCACCCTCTTTGCTCATAAATGTAACCTTTTCAAGCAGACAACAACAAACGACACTCATGGTGGTGTCCGGTTTTTGTGTTCTCCAATTGTTGTTCCTGTCAATTTGGGTCAAAGGGTAGCCAGGTTTGTCGTTCCACGTGGCCTTCCTGCGGAGGACCTTATCTACAATGGGGGAGCCACCCTGGCTGTTCTTGGCGGCGCTTATGTCCTTGTCTCTGCTTTTGATGATCTCACTCGCAGGAACATCCTCAACCAGGTAACAGAGTACTCTATAGTTCTCAGCTTTATTGCTTATTGCATGTACTTTTGCTAGAATTTGGGTACATGGGTACATCATCTCAATGAATCTAATTATTGGTTATTTGTTTATGCTTGATTTTGGTCTCCAAATTTGGGTTTTTGTTTTGAATTTAATTTTGATACGTATTAATCCAATCATATGTACAAAAGTCAGATACTATTTTGCTGGTATGACAATGTATAGTGATATGGCATATACATTAAATCCTTTTGTTTACTAATGGAAATTTTCTGTGCTAGGTTTGTGACTTAATTGATTCTATATTTTGAAAATTGGTGGCAGGGTTTGAGCAGAAAACTAGTCCATATATTATCCGGTTTGCTATTTCTGGTTTCTTGGCCAATTTTCAGGTACCCCATTTTTATTTTTGGTCCTGTTTAGAAGATTAAGTTATCTTTACCTGTTTCACATTGATTATGCTGTATTTGGACTTTGGATCTATTGTGGTCCAGTGCTTTTTTTTTTGCTTTGTGTTGATTTGTTTGTTTGAATGCTTTAATGTTAATGCTAGGATAGCAACTCCTCTGAGGCTCGCTACTTTGCTGCATTTGTTCCCTTTGTGAATTTCTTGAGGCTTTTGGTGAATGGTCTCTCATTGGCTTCTGATGAAGGATTGGTTAAATCTGTGACTAGAGAAGGAGATCCAAAGTGAGTTAAATTGTCTTCATTCATTTAATACAAGTGTCACTTACTTTAGCCTTATTTTGGTCATTCCTTGGAGTTGAAAAGTCAAAAGCATTAATTGTTCATCGTTTCTGCAGAGAATTGTTAAGGGGTCCCCTGTATTATGTTCTGATACTGATGTTATGTGCTCTTGTCTTCTGGCGTGAGTCTCCAATTGGGGTGGTGTCATTGGCATTGATGTGTGGAGGGGATGGTAATGTTCACATTGTGATCATGTGAAAAAAAAATGATTTTTTCCCTCCTATTTGTTTAATCCACATTATTGAACTTGAGGGTATGTATTGCAGGTGTTGCTGATATATTTGGCAGAAAATTTGGTTCTATGAAAATTCCTTACAATGAAAAAAAGAGTTGGGCTGGTAGCATATCCATGCTTGTCTTTGGATTCTTTGTTTCAATAGGGTGTGTTACAACTCATCCTACCTTTTAACTTTAAAGTTTTCTTTTACTTGTAAGGGCATGTTTGGTTGGAGGATAAAAATTATGTGAATGAGTTTTATATGTTATTTTACACACAAATTTCAATCATGTAATTTCTATCCTTCAACCAAACACAATATGAGGAAAGTTGATATAATGTGAGGTATTGTTCCAAGTAGATTTTGACACTTGTGTTCTTTGATATTGTTGGCATGTAGGATGCTATACTACTATTCAATTCTAGGGCATATGCAGTTGGATTGGGTGAAAACTGTGCCAAGAGTTGCATTTGTTTCATTAGTGGCAACAGTGGTGGAATCACTTCCAATTACAAGGGTGGTAGATGACAACATATCTGTTCCACTAGCTACCATGGCAGTGGCATCTTTCACTTTCTCTCATTAACTTATGGAGCCTATTGGTCTAATTGTCTCATGTATACCCTTTTACTGTTCATTTTTTCCCCTCTTCTTGCAACAGCTATTTTGCATTATTGTTGCCAATACGATTGTAATTTGTAAAGAAATTATTTGTTAAATGAATTAATATTGAAGTTTTGTAGTATAAAGTCATTTTTGAAGATCAATAGTAAGATTTTACTTCTGCAGAAAGTACTTGAAAAGCAAGCTTACAAGTGAAGTCTAAACATTTCACTTCAACACCTAAAACTATATATAGAATTGCCTCATGAAGCCTAATTATTTACAGTTCCTTAATAAAGGCCAAATCATCATTTAAAACTTATCAATTCAATGATCCATAAGCCATAATAACCAAAATTGCTATCATCTTCCAATTCATAATAATATTATAAAAAATAACTGAATTTTTTTCTTACAAAGTATTGATTCCAATCCCCCAACATAACATACAATTGGAACATCCACAATTTTATCACCCCATTGAAGCATGAAAGAGAGATTGGAAAACTCATGACAAACTCAATTAAGCTGTGATGAGGAATTAGCCTTGAACAAGCTTCAGCAAAGCTAAACCTGCAACTTCATTTGCTTTTGATGAATAATTGATTTTTGGGCAGTCAAGTGTTTTGTTCTTTCTTGCAGCTGAACACTCTTAACATATCTGAAAGAATATTGTCTCAAAACCAGAATGAATGAACTCATCGGTTTTGAAGCCCTTCGATCGCCTTTTTCCACTGCCATGCTCTTTGCTTTGCATCCTCAAATGACATTACCTTTTTAGGCTGCATTATTACATTTAGTGAGAAATATATGAAAGGAACTTCCGAAACAAACAGAAACGAATTAAAACGTAAATTTTATATAGAGAGAGAAAGAGCAAAACAATTTAGGGCATATAATGGCCATTAAGTAAACTAAATGTTTCAAAAATCATTCAAATCCGACATTTAGGCCTCATACTTGGTACAAATTGTATAACAATACTGGTAGAAGAAAATGCTTACTGTGCAGATTTTGAAATTTGATGGACTAATCACTTGGATGCTTAGATCATTCGGATTATCAGACCATATTATATTTCCCTTCACAATTAGCTTCGACGGGTCCACATAGATCAACTTTGGTTTGTTGGTAAGGATAAGCTGCACCTTCTTGCTTGTTAGTTTCTGCAACTTCTTCACCATAGAGATCATAAGAACAGATTCCCCAGGATCCAAGAATTGTTGCCTGTAAGATGTGCACTGACTTTTAGAGGACAAGCCAGGTAAACATGGCATTTCCCACAAAAATTCACAACTGGATATTATAAATAACAAAGTTTTCCCTTGATTAAGTACCCCAAAAAAAGAAAAACTGGCATTCTTTGATGTTGAAAGCCCAATTGATTAAAACAGAGTAAATTGAATGATAACGTGGATCATTTGAAATTATATCTTAACATTTGAGCTTTTTAATATGACATGCTCAGAAGACGATTAATGATTTTGATGCAAAATATAAACAAGCAAGCAGGAAGACTCATGCATACCATTTTGAGTCGAAGGAATCAATTGAAGCTAGCCTGGTTATGTGAGCAGTCCCATCAGAAGATGATGTAGCACCGTCAGGTTGTCTAGCAGAAGCTCCATAACCATCCCCAATGTGAGAAGGACTCCATGATGGGTCCTGAGATTCATCAACCACGGGCGACTGGGTCTAAAAGTGAAAATAAAATGAAAATTAAGAGACTTAATGTTCATCAACATGTAATGTTGAGAAGAAATAAAGGGACCCTTTCTATCCTACACAAATAACATTCAAACAGAAAAGCAATAACAATCATACCCCAGGTTCCATAATAAGTTTTGGAGGAACTTGTGCTCTTAAGTTATTCCAGTCGATCCCTTTAAAAAAGGGATGCCTTTTCAGAGCAGCATAACCGTCAGGTCTTGCACCTGGTCTCCTGCTGGGGTCCAAATCCTGCATTGTAGTTGCATCACTAATTAAAATTAAAACTTCACAAATAAAAATCCGAAGCATTGGAACTAAAGCACAGTAAAAGTATTGTTATATGTACCATTAAAGGATAAATTGTATTATACTGCAATACAATATTATTTATTATTAATGTATCATTTTTTATGTTTATCAACTATTTTGCATTATTATCGTATTGCAATAAGTTTGATTGTTAATTTGTTATGTAGATATGTACTCATAATTTTGTTTTTCAATTTTCATGTATATTGGAATGTCAGAGAAATTCAAATGTTATAACTCCAAGGAACCCTCATAAAAAGAAAGACTACCCTCCAAGAAATTGTAGAACTTGGACAAATTATTCACTTCGGCTTCCATGATCCACAAGATCAATATTGATATGGTTTAGCCAGTGAATGTTGTCCACGCTAAAAAGCACCCGCTTTAAAACTTTCAAACATGTTTTTGGACATCAACACCCTATTACTGTCCTACATGAAAGCCACAAGTGGAACATTCCAATCCTGGAGTTTACTCTTCTTTATGCTCCTTTATGTCAAATTAAATTTTAAAGAGTAGCAATGCTTGCAAAAATATGAAGAGCACAAGGGATGCTTGATGTCTTTGTGCAGATGCAGTGTCAAAGAATACTAACCAGCAGCCGGTCGATGAGGTCTCTTGCTTCCTCTGAAAAGAAATCAGGAAATCGAATTTCTCTTGCTATAATTCTTTGGAATATAAGCCACTCACTTGCATCTTTAAATGGGGAAGTTCCGGAGAGCATTTGGTATAATGTGCAGCCAAGTGCCCAGAGGTCATTTCTGTGGTAATGTATTGAGGGAATTCAAACAAAAAGAAGAACATTATTGCATGGAAAAACAAAAGCAATAATGAAACTCAGTGCCTGAACAAACTTGAGAGCTAAACTACCAAAAGTTATCCCTGATTTACAAAAATAATGAATTAAACTAAAAACTAATTTCCACACATCGCAAACTCACGAATGAAACAATACTATCTGAACAAACATGAAATCTATATATATTACTGAAAAATTTAGTCCCTACCCAAAAGTTGCAGGAGAGGAATTGAGAACCTCTGGAGGGACATAAGCAGCTGTTCCCACAAATGTACAGGCTTTGTCATCTAGCAATGGAAAAAAAATATAAATAAAAACCATATGCAAGAATAATCAGAAACATTACAAAGCAGCTTCAACATTGTTCTTAATTTACCTGATGCTGCATTTGGAAGGACAGTGATTTTACTGTCCTGCATAGGCTTCACACTCCCAAAATCGGCTATTTTGATATGTCCATCAGCTGTAAGTAATAGGTTCTCTGGCTGCAATTGATGAAACATAATATTTTCACATGGCAATATATGGCAATGATGCAGTATAAGGATGCCACAGAATTCAGAACTACCTTTATATCACGATGTATCAATCCCAACTTATGTATGTATTCAAGAGCATCCACAACTTCAGCTGCATAGAATCGTGCCTCATCCTCGGTTAGACGACCTTTCTGCATACAGAAAACCAGAAAGATTGCTAGTAGATATAATGCAGTAACAAGCATGTACAACAAAACTGGATGACATATTAACAAGTTCCAAATTCCAAATTATACTGAAACTACAAATATTTCTCTTAAGAGAGGCTACCATATCGCAACATGTCTTGATAGGATCACAAATATAAAAGGTTTCAATAACTGCAATGGCTCATCAGAAATTTCACTTATATTCATTTGATGTACATTGCTCATCAAACAAATTTGAGAGGCATAACAAATCAAAATTGGTGTAATCTATAATTTCCTCTCTTTGGAAAGTTATAAAGAGCATAAGAAAATCAAATCAAATATTAGAGTTTAATTGTTTTACAATAATACCTAACACAAGACTAAACCTGGGTCTTCTTGGACCAAGACAACTTCAGCACATGCTAAAGAAAATTTATCCAAACAATGAAGATATGTTGCAGCACATGGACCACATGTCTTGAAGTTTTATGTTAGCTTACCCTGGTTATTTGATCAAAAAGTTCTCCACCTTCACAGGATTCAAGTGCCATGTCTTCTCCAATTGAAAAGGAACACAGAGAAAAAAAATACAGATGTCAAATAATATAGACCAACACGGCAAACAAGGGAAGCAAAATGAAGACAAAGAAGAAATCACAAAGAGATGAGTAAGCTACAGAAAATGCAAGTATATATAGGAAAACACCCAGGAATACTCACACAGAGAAAATGAGTCTTGAAATGTGAAATATAGCCGAACAATGCCAGGATGATCCAATTGGTCAAGCACTATGCGCTCCAACTTTACATAAGCTGTTTTGTTCTCTTTAGTAATAAATTTTTTGTCCATAATCTTCATCGCATACACAGTTCCTGTGTCTTTCTTCTTTGCTCTTACAACCTTTAAAGGAAATAAGAAACACATTTGATACGTATAATGATATTTCCTTGAAACATCAGCAGTTTTTAGCACAGCCAGCCAAAAAGTTTGGTCAAGGGAAACAAATCATAAATCATTCAAGACAGTACAAAGAGAGAGTGAAATTGCCAAGGAGGGCAAATAGATTATCAAATCTAACAAGAAGTTCACAATACCATGAGGCCTGTCAAGTAATAGTACACCAAATACAGGACATTTTCATATCTTGTAATTTGTAAAACAAAAGGATCACCGAAATAGATTTTAACCCAAAAAGATAATTAAAAAAAGTCACTTTCTCTCTAGAGAGGACAGGAGGGCGTGGAGGTGCAAGCAGTTTTCATGACAGTTTTTTCAGCAAACATTCATGACAGAACATCCTAAAAGAATCTTCCTTATTAATCAATATTTCCTAATAACAAGTACCAAATGGTGTTTCATACAATAAATATACATATATAATTATATATATAGCCACAAGGATGAGAATATTGCCCAATGATCTCCACAGTACAATACCCATCAACAATTATCAAAGCAACAAACATCAATTAACAAAACAAAAAAGAGTACAAGTGTTTATATAACAAAATCGCAATGCCAACATCATCCATAAGTTTCATGCACTATCAAAGCATTGCACAAAACAATCACAAATATAATAAAAAATTATAAATATTTAAGCAAACCAACACCAACCTAGAAGGCTAAGAAAACATTAAAAAAATCAAAATTCCACGTGTCAGACCTTAGAATAAGAGCCAACACCATAGATCTTGCCAAGCTCAAAGTCCTGAATGGTGTAATTCTCCTGAGGAGCCCTAAAAGCAAAGCTCTTGGATCTCTGGACATTATTACCACCACCACCATTGGAAGAGGAGGAAGAATTATTCGCTTGAATCTTCAACTTCGAATCAAAATCCTTCTCCATTTCCAACATTTCTCAGCTGCCAAACCCAGAAAAATATATAAAAAAAATTTTTTAAAAAAATCTCCAATCTACATTCACATCACATTCTCTCTCAAGAACCCAACTTTCTCTCTCTAGAAAAAAAATAAGAAAACATGGGGAGGAGAGCTTGGAACGGTCAAACGGAGACCAACCTGGGAGACCCTTTTGGATCAAAAGGAAAAGGGTGCAGGGAATTGTGTGATTACAACGTGAAAGTTTTGAGCTTTGGGCTTGTTTTGTTCCAATTTGAAAACCCTATCCCTAGAGAGAGAGAGAGGAATAAGAATGAGGGGGAAATTGAAGAGGAGGAGGAGGAGGTGGGAACATCACATGGGGAAGGAATGATGGTGGAGATCATTCATTCTTTCTCATGCCTTTCAATTCATTCACTCTCTCTCTCTCTCTTGTCTTTGTGGCTATTATGCCTAAATCAGGAATGGAAACACCTTTCATGGAGGAGGTGAAGGTGTTGCATAAATAATGCATATGATTACAAGCTTTTGTGCAATTTCATGCTTTTATGTCTCTTTCTTGTTTGCTGCATTGGATAAAATGGGTAAAGTTGCTGTTAACCCTTTTCTTTTTTTTCTTACATTTTATTTTGCTTATATATATATATATATATATATATATATATAAGTTTAATTTTAATACAAAAGGTATTTTATATTGTCGTCCAATCAAAATGCGACTTTCAGATTGTGGGAGAGAGAAAAAATAATCATAGATGACGTGACAACACATGATTGAATGACTGTATAAAAGATAGTACATCTGTCAGTGGATTAAAATTAAATCATATATATATATATATATATATATATATATGCTTCTTAAAGCTATTTATAAATTAATTAGTAAAATTATGCCTTTTACTATATATACATATATACATAGAGAAACAAAAAATTTAACAAAATTTAGGGTGTTACAACGATGTGTTAGTTCAAAGTAGAGAGAGTCTATGTGTTCAAAGAAAACTTATCGATAAAATTATATATATTAAAAAATAATAAAAATTTGAATTTATTTTTATCATGTTATATTTCACTCTATTAATCTTATATGCACATAGAGTTAGTACACAAAATGAGATGGTTCATTTATGATGACTACAAATTTAACATTCAGCTTGCTATGATTTAATTCCGAAAGCAACTTACCTTGTATTGATTGAAGTGAATCGAATGAATTTATCAAACAAAAATTAATTGAATGCAAGAGAAAGAAAGAAGTTATGTTGGACCAATTATATTTATAACAAATTATTGAAATAATCTTAATCTTATAGTAATTTTCTCAAACACACAATTAGACTATAAGATGCAATGTAAAATTTATCACAATTGCATTAACCATAGATATTAGATATAAGCCAGAGAATTAGGTTAGTTCAATTGAGGGACATCCTTTTTTGATATGGATTCAACCCTGGCACATGAACTTTGGAGAGAGTCATTATCTTTTTTTTCTTTTTTGTATACAGAATGAAGTCTTGTATAATTTGTGCTAGCCCTTTCTTAAACAAAAAAAGAAAGGCTTTCCTTTTTCAGTGTAGAATGGGACTAAAATATATAGAAATTATCAAAATATTTAGCTCATAATTGCGCCAACAAGTTAATTAAACTTCAAAAACTTTGCAACCCTAACCATTTTTTTCCACAAGATAATCGGTATTTAAGTCTATTAGAAATTTGTATAATTAGGCTTGATCCAATTGAATTCCTTTCAATATGAATAGGGGTAAAGGTCTCTCAATCAATGTAACTCAAATAATATCTCCCTTGGTCGGGATTTGTATACTGGATCAGAAATTCGATCCTCACATGTCCATCCCAATTCTCATTTCTCCGCTCGACTAGGAACTCCTAAGAACCAAAAAAGAAATTTATCAAAAATCTAGTTTGCTCATCCATTTCTTGTTTTTCCCCGGAGTGTATTACTATTTTCTTCTAAAAGAAAACGAGGGTATCCAAAAAATTTCCAAAATCCTATCTTTAAAACTTCGACAGCAACAATTTTGTTGTAAACACCAAAACCTCATCAAGAGTTCTTCTGAGCTGGTGATTGATTTTATATGCGCATCAAACAGGTCACTAGTACAATGAAACAAGCACAAGAAATCAACATCATTGAATCAAAATCCAATCTTAAAAAGTATTTTCTCACATGGAACCTGATGAATGAATCCGATTCCTCTTCCTTTGTGAAAAGAAGAGATCCTGTTTTGTTTCGAGTGGAAAATATAGAACTGCTACAACACTCTTATTAGGAAGAAGAGACACTTTTCAGTTTCTTTCATTAGCACAAATTTTCTTACGAACTATGACAATAACAAGTTTTACGTGGAATCGGCTACATGGATCAAACAATGTTATTGCGCGATGTCATTGCGCTTTATACAGTGCAGAAAAATGTTAATGCTACCAGGGATAAATCTAATGATGCAGAATATGCTGCAAGATAGTTTTGCCTTGCAATATCATCTATATCTATAGATTCATCTCCTTCCCAATCCAAACCAGAAAAGAAGTCTATCAAAGAATAAAAGGAAGCCACTCTAAAAAAGGCTAACAAATATTCCAAAGAAGTATTCATAATTAGAAACTAAGAATCAATGCCAAGGATCACAGTTACAGTTTCTGAGGGACAGTTCTTCTAGGCCTAGTTCTGATTTGACTCACTCATTCCTTCTTTTTCCCTGTGATTCCACCTTACATCCCTACAGCATCCACAAATCACACCCCAAGGGGGTTGGAGGCACAAATTAAAAAATATAACATGAAAAGGCCATTATAGAACCAATTTACATGTTGCATGTTGGAAACATATTCTATTGGAGAAACCCCCTTCAAATAAGATTCACAGTTGGGGTAAAAGTATAGACAAGAAGACTTTATACCCTCAAAGAAGTAAAAATACAAAAAGTTTGCAAGGACCTAGCTATAACAAAACTCCCCTACACTATACATCCCAACCATCTTTCCTGCTGTCAAATCCTGATTTCCTACCATTCAAACTTCCATACATCCCCGAAAATTTCTCGAGGCAAGTACTCCTCAGCCGATAATGCACTTGCGTGTTCCGGCTGATTGCCGCACCGGAGAACTTTGAAGTGTCGATTGCCCATGCTGGTCTCACATATTCAACGGTCCTCGATGAGCTTGCATTTGCGTACAAGTAATTCAACAGCACATCTTCACAGTTAAAATACTTGTCCACAGTTTCCCTCCCTTGTTTGGCTTCCTCACTCCAGTACCTCTTGAAAGCAAATTGAGAATCAATGAAAGCTGCACCAGTAAGGATCATGTTGTACCCTTTGTGCAACCGGGCGTATTTTTCTCCCCTATATTTTAGTGGGCTACCGCTGATAAGCCGGGGATAGAATCCAACGATCCGGTCCGGGTGCTGACGCCACACATTAAAGCCTCGCTCAACATCATCACATGTCATCATAATGTCATCATCAAGCTCAAGAACAGCTCGTGTCTTAATCAAAGGATCGAGCTTGAACCGATTATTTAGAGAGTTCTTCTCCTCTACTCTGATCCTTACTGGCACTGCAGAGTCTAGATCACTCACTTTCGGTGGGACTCCCTTGTTCCACACTACAACAATCTCCCGCACAGAAGAGCATCTAGAGTAATGTTTCACATACATCTTCAAGTTCCATAAACGAGCATCATAGGTCATTGTTAACATTGTGAACTGTGAATATTGTCCTTTATACAGGTAAGGTTCTTCCGATCCGTTGCCTCCATAAATATTTTTAACTCCGACGCACATCAACCCAACTCCCACTGCAAATATTATAGCAAGAACAAACCTCCTGGCACAAGCATTGTGCTTTATCTTACCTCGAAGAAACGTGGGGAATCTGTTCAAGCGGCTGCAAAACCGTCTAACTCTGGAACAGAACACGTTAGACCTTTCCCAAGACAAGACGGTTAAGTTCCTCTTCCCAGAGTTATGAATTAACCAATTAAGAGGGACAATACAATTCACAAACCCAAGTAACACACCCAATAGCACAATGAGTACAGCAGCAACAGAGACAGAAACACAACCAACCATGAACCGCCGGACTGAATCTCCAGAAGGAACCCGATCTCCATCCATAACCCCAATCCATTGACCAGATGGCAGCTGTTGCGCATCTAGGTGGTGGTATCGAGCTCCATTCCAAGCATTTGGACCCTTCTTTGGCTCAACAAATCCGGAGGGCACTTCAACTTCTTTGTATTCATCAGTGGTAAGAGTTTCAATCTTAAAGACACGCACCCGTCTCCCATATGTGTCACCACAGTCCTGACCAGCACGGTAGAGTTTGTCTTCATATAAAAATGGCCTGCCCCCATTGCGAGCTCCCAAACTCTTGTCAACATTATAGATTGGGTTCTTCTTGTGAGGTTTCCAAGGTCCAAGAGGTGAATTGCTATACCAAATCTCCAACTGCCCATTTTTCTTTGTGCCAAAACCACTGTGATCTGAGCCAAAAAGCCAATACTTCCCATCATAATTGACGATAACAGAATCAATAAGGGGCTTTTTTATGAGGACCTTTTCCAATGTCCAGTGCAAAGGGAAGTTAACTGCTCTGTAGAGACGAAGATCTCCTTTTTTACTGCCCTCAGGCATCATATATATCTGTCAAGTACGAGAAGACAGAGGAAAAAGAAGATAAGGACCATCATAATTTATCAAAAATAATTAGTTTAACATGTAAGAGCATTAGAAAAGATCATGTGTATAAGATCATGTGTATAATGATAGACACAACTAAACATACAATTCATTTTCTAAAGAACAATACCTGGCCATCATGCTCAAAGACAAATGGATAGGAAAGATGCCAATCCTCATTCAAGGCAATTCCCAGTTGTTGCCATGATGCTCCTTTATCAGTACTTTTAGAAACACCAATATCACCTTGCATGGTGATTGCATTCTTTGTCTCGTAGAACAGATAATAAGTATCTCCCTGAATTGCAATGCCAAGGTAAGTGAATACGTTCATACTCATCACTGATTATCCATATAACAAATAACAAACAAGAAGCACCGATGCTAAAGAGAACTCAATAATCAGATATTATCCATTTTACGATTAAGATTTTTCATCACTCATGGATCCTCCACATACATAGTCATACAAGTAAGCAGGCATAAAATAGTATACGGATAGGTTGTCAGATATCAAAACGACATATAACAATACAAATTGTTAGTAAAGACGGTATTTTGTTGCAGCCTTGATGATGCCAGAATTTGCAATTAAGGATAGTAAACAGCCTACTATAAACAGAGTTAGTTTGCGAAAGAAACTTTGACCATCAACAGAAAATGGTGGGAAATAAGGGAATACATTTATTCTTTCCATCAATCTTGAAACTATACTAGTCACCCCCATTTTTAGTCCCATACCAAACACACCCTACCTATGACACATAAAGTGAGAAACCTACTCCCTTGAAATTAAGGGCAAGAGCTTGCAGTTGCAGAAAAGAACAACATACAAAACAACATCATGTCTCATTTCTAGCTCCATTTCTGTATATTAATCATTTTCCTTATAGCCCCTTCAAATAAATCTCAAACAACTACGAAAAATGTTACTTTGAATATAAAGATCCAAGCCAGAACCAGGCAAGTTATGCAGAAGAAACAATACTATTAACATGATGATAGTGATGTATACTCCTTCACAGTTCCCAGTAGTAACAATATCCTAATAACATGCTTCCATCATGTAAGATTGATAATTGAATCCAAAAACTGATTTTGTCAGACAAAATAATAAGCAAAAGCAGATAGGATTTTGCTAATAATACAAAATTTTCTTTTTTAAGGAAAAAGCAAGAGAAGAAAGATTTGAACTTTATTTTTCATAGAATCAGGAAAACACCAGCAGAAGATATATGAAGGACCTAATACCTGAATAAAAAGAAAAGGGTCAGCAACAAAATTGCTGGGAGAGCCAGCATCAGAAACTGAAGCACATGTCACAACAGGATTGGCTACTGGCCAAGCTGCACTCTCATCGTTCCCTATATCCGCCTGCACAGAATCAAAACCCCATCACCTCCAAAGAACTTAAAAAAGAAAAATTAATCGCTTCCACATACCAACCCACATCACAAAAACAAATCTACCCTCCAAAAAAATTGAAATAGTTTTTTTTTTTTCTTATGAAAGATTATGATGATGATGATGCTGGAAACTGAAAGGAAAAGCACAACAGAACAAAAGCAAAACACCCAACATATCATAATTCAAAAATCACAACAAGATATAAGCCAAAGACACAAACAAAACCCATAAAAAAACCCCCCTCAAAAATTCAATTTTTGTAAAAACTTTCATTTTAAAAATGAGAACTTTATCAAATTAGAAATTAAAACAGGGCATGCATATGAACAAAACCCAACAAAAGAACAAACAAGGAGAGTGAGATTTAGAGAAGAGAAGAAGAAAGGGGAAGAAGTCAGAAGATAGAAGAGATTGAAAGAGACTCACAGCTTCAATGGGTTTAAGGGAGAAAGGTGAGTCACCATAGAAAATCCCAATGGACCAAGAACCCTCACTATCCTCTTGACAACCGTAAGTTGAAAGAGCAGCATGAACAGAAGGCGAGAAAGCGAGCCAACCATAAAGGGTCGCAATCGATCCAAACATAACGAAGCATCCAAAGAAGAAAACGAAACCCGAAGAGAAGAAGCGGTTATAGTATTGCTGGTTCTCCATTTTCCACCTACACGAACACTTCACGCTCATGTCGCAGCAACCGTTACCATTGGAACCGCCGCCACAGCTACCGTTACCACCGCCGCAGCCACAACCGTTACCGCCGCCGCCGACTCCGACGCTAATCGAACCCGAACCCAAACCCATCTAGCAAAAAGGGTTGCCGGAAATGCTGAGAACCAACGATGTCGTCGCCGGGGAAGATCTGTCACACCGCCGTGGCTGCGCCACCGCGATGCACGCTTGTTACAAGCATTTCACAGCAACAAAATGCTTTTTTTTTTTCTTTTTAGTTCTTCGATTTTTAAGGGGGTTTCTACTTTCTCTTTCTCTCTCTCTCTCTCACAAATGAAGTTGACAGGACAAGTTCGTAATTTTCAATTTTGAGAGTTTTCGTTCTACTGGAACATGAAGTGAACAACAATGTTAAGTGCCTATGTTTATGTATATATATATACTATCGACCGTATTTTTTATTTTTTTTTAAATTAATATAATCAATAATACTATTTATATTTTAATTTTGATACATTTGTTCATATGAATTTTCAGAAATTGGGAAGGAAAAATACTATCATCATTGATGTCACAGCACATAATTTAATGATATTGTAAAAGATTACATATTATCAAAAGATAAAAATTAAATCATATTATTTATTTAAAGGATTTAATTTTCATCTACAACAGTCATCCAATCATATATTGTCTTATGATTGTGTTTTTTTTCTCTCATTACCTAAAAACTCATACAACGGAGCATTTTGATTGAACGGTAGTGCATCAAAATTAAATTCTTATTTAAATTGTATCGGTAAAACTAACAATATTTATAAAAATAAATAAATAGAATGATGGAGATCATATAGTGATTTTAGAAAGAGTTTAATTAGTCTGCATTGTTGATAGTTAATCACATTTATTAATTTATGAGACTTTTTAGTTAATAGGTGGTTGAGTTAAAAAATTTTGTTAATATGTCAATCTATAATTAGATATATGTGTAAAATTATTTTACTTACAGTTGATTGAAAGTAATTTTAAAAAATAAATAAATAAAGTGACAATATAAAAAGAGTTTAATTTTAATGCACTGACAATGTAAAGATATTTATACTGTCGTCCAATCAAAACACTTCGTTTGTATGACTTTTCAGGTAGTGGGAGAGAGAAAACATAATTATGGCTGACGTGACAGTACATGATTGGATGATTGTGTAAAAAAGTTTTACACTGTCAAGTGGATGAAAATTAAATCTATATAAAAATATATATACCAAAATTAAACTCAAAAAAGTTATAATATTTTATTTTTTTAATCTTATTTTTAGAGTCTAAACTCTAAAGTAATTTTTTACGGTTTTCATTTTTGTTTTTTTTTTATTAATGATCTTATATTCAAAATTAATTAATTAATCAATTGAATTTTTGTTTATGTAGTGTTTTTTATTGCGTGCGTAGGGAGGTAAATAATACTGGCTGGGAATGAGGGACAACTGTTCAATACGGAAGCAATGAGAAGAACAGATATGGGTTCTTAGCAAATGACGTGATATTTGTGTGTGTCAATCATATGCCAAAGCCACCCTGCACTATTTACTATTTTCATGAATTTAAATACTATTTTATTATTCACATATGCTTGGGACACAAAAAAAAAACCAGTCAAAACAGTCAATAAAGTCCATTTAATACTTTATGGTCCAAATAACACTTTTAACCATGAGTATATTTTTAATGAGCTGGATGATTGTAGCCCAAATTCCTATTTATTGGCTGTTTTTGCTGATTTTTTTGTTATGCCTCTAGCAATGCTCTTTATTATTTTATCCATATAAAATATTTTATATTTTTATTGAATAATTTTGTTAGTAAATATTTTTAGGACACACCATCTACTATGGGTATAAATAATCTTGAAAACTTTTTTATGAAAATGCTTTGCTAATTATCAAAATTGATAAAATAATCGGAACTCCCATTTCTTTTAATTTTTCCCCCTTAAAAGAAATAATAAAAGTTAGAGTTAAAGGTGGGAAGTTGAGGAACGCGTGGGCGTCGTATTTGGAGGGCTGTGTTTGGCTGGATTATGAAGGTTTTTCAAAGAGGTGGCTAGCTAGGGTTTCAAAATTTGAATGTGCAAATTAAACAAGTGGGAGATTGGGTCCACTTGCTTTAATTTTCCAACTAAGGACCAAGGAAAAGAAGGAGGAGATTACTATGATGTGCATATATAATATTGAGTATGGATAGAGGGCATAACAAAAAAAAATCAGTTAAAACAGTCAACAAATAGGAATTTGGGCCACAATCACTCAGCTCATTAAAAATATACTTATGATTAAAAGTTTTATTTGGGCAATAAAGTACTAAATGGGCTTTGTTGGTTGTTTTGACTGGTATTTTGTTGTGCCCCAAGCATTTATGTATAATATTTTACTTTTAATTATAATCATTATACTACCACTATGCTAAAGCCTTTGTTTGTACAGGTTGTATTTCAGCATATAATAATAATCTACATTAATATATAAGTATTATTTATTGTACAACAAATTTATTCAGTTAGTATTTAATGTTAGTATTTAATGTGTGTTGTATATAATATGTGTCATGTATACATAATGTGTGTTATATGTAACTTATGTTATACACATGACACATATTACATATGATACGCATTATATATAATACATATTGAATAATTGTCAAATGATATTCTTGTTTTACAAGAAAATATTATTGTTTATATATTTTGGCCTGGTTGTCCCATGTTTATTTTTTTACAACCTCAATTAAACTAATTCTGATTCCATCGGATATAAGGAAATAATCATTTTGTGGAGATTCCCTAATTATATGTCTTCAAATTCACTAATTAATTTAATCATCTAGATAATAATTAACCAAGGTTTTTTTTTTCTCACTTCATGCACGCTAAAAGATTTATGTCATTTTTCATAGTGGCATTTTTAGTAGTAATTCGTTTATGTATATCATTACCTCAGTCTAGTAGCGTATTTCTTTTTGGAGAGAATTTGAATAATCCTTTAAAATGTCGTGTATGATAATTTATAAAAAATATTATGAATTGAATTTTAATGATTTTTTATATTTTGTTACTTTTATTCTTGTTATCTTGTATGTCAGTAAAATATTTACAATCGTAAACTTTGTAATAATATAATTAATAATTATCTATTTATAGTTTTTTATTTGTAGAAAATCTAGCTATAAAGTTAGATCTACATACTTTTGTTTAATCGTGATGAGAACATGAAAAATGTGCTGTTAATTAATACTATTTATTTTTCTTGAAATCAAATTTTAAATTCAAGCCATAACATTATTCCATGTTACTAACTACTTTAATCCACCCTTTATCACTATCTATACACTATTATATTATCTAAAGTTTATCATAAACTTCTCTTGTGTCAGGATATGTTATGATTTTGAACATTGCTGAATTTCTGGCTCCTATTATTCAGCATTGGATCAAAGAGACGGGTTCGAAGCTCGATTACAAAGTAATTTTTTATTCAATAATATACTTATTGCACAATAGAAATACGTCTAATTAATATATAATGTATGTGTGTTATATACGATATGAAATGTGTGTTATATGTATATCATACGTATGTATAATACACATTTCATATCATGTATAGCATACGTTGGATATTAGTTTAATGTATTTATGTTGTACGACAAATATTATTGTTTTTTATTTGTATGAAACTTTTTTTTTCCAATTTTTATGTTGATAATTTTTTTAATTTTGTGTTGGATTAGTTATAATTCTCATTTAAATATGACTCAATTTATTAATATGGAGACCGAAAATAAATTGACACAAAATTTATTTCTATTAGTTGCTCTCGATCATATACAATAGAATAGGAAGAAAACAAACAATATAAAAATGCAAAGTTTATAACTTTTTGCCTTTTCAAATAATAATATATATACATGTACAAGATTTATCAAATCTCTTTCCCCAGTTATGATATGATTCTTGTTTGGGCCAACAATAATTACATGGCTCACACAATGTTAGAATTTGACCATGCACTAATTGTCCTTTGGAACAAATAAAAGAATTTTAATTGTAGAAAAATTTTAGATTGCTATTTTGTCCACATTATACACAAGAAGGTCCAAGAGTAGCTAGAGGGAATTTCAACCATATATGTAAAGGAAATGAATTAAAATATAGAAATATAAAATTATATTATGTTTTAACATTGTCATATCTGATGAAATTTATAATGCAAAATGTGTTTTGTTCATGAATAGCTTAGATGGAGAGATGAATATAATGTTGACATAATGGGACTTGAAATTGAACGGAAAAGAAGGATTTGGTGAATAAAAGGTTGACTTGTTATGGTCAACAATCAACATTCTAATTTCTTGGTGCCTAAGATGAACCAACCTTGACCATATGTTTTTGAAAAATAAAAATAAAAGAGTCCGTGTTTCCTTCATGGCAAAGCAATCAATTATTAATATTAGGGAAATACTTGGGGCACAGTAAAAAAATCAGTCAACATAGTCAATAAATTATGCACAACATATATAATATAAAATGCACAATGTATATCACATGCAATGCACAACATATTTCACATATTGTGCACAACATATATCACATGTTGTAGCATCATCTTTCTTTATAACATGTGATATATGTTGTGCACATCATGTAATATATGACGTGTACAATATGTAATATTCGTTGTGCAATTTATATTATACATGTTATGCATAACTTGTTGACTGTGTTGGCTGATTTTTTGTTGTGCCGCTAGCAATGCTCTTAATATTATTATATATTTCTCTGACTTGGTCAATCTTGGCTACAAATGAATAATTATTATTTTTTTCAACATTGTTCTCATTTATTCAATGTTCAATTTTAACTTTGCACATTACTAAAAAAAAAAGCAAAATTTAACTTTGCTAACCTTTTTTTTTCCTAAATGATTTTTTATTTTGAAATTTGATATATGAAATAGTTATTATTATCTTTCATTTTCAAGGAGATTTATTTATTTAAAAGAAACATTAAATCCATTTTTTTTAGCACCCATGGAACCTTTAATGAATAACGGTATTTTTTAATTTATTTTTTTACATGTTATATTATACAAATTACTAATATATATATATATATATAATTTGTAATTAAATTATGAGTTTCGCTACTCTAAAAACACTCATCAAAGATATTTAAAATAATGCATATATGAACTTTAACAAAGTTTATAATATATATGATAGATTCATTTGTATTGAACATATAAAAATTTAATTTTTTAATATAAATGTCTATTTTACTATTTTAACAAGTATAGTAAAGATCTCGTAAAACTCTTAAATTATAGGTGCTGAATTCAAAAGAATTCTGATATTTTTGAGGTACCGGAACAAAGTTTTTTTTAAAAAGTAATTATGATTAAATATTCAGTAATATTTTTTATACAATAAAAATACATGCATCTAATTAATATTTAATATATAATATGTATTATATATATATATAATATATAATACATGTTAATATAAATTTAATGTATTTATATTTTACGACCAATATTATTATTAAACAAAGCTCACAAAAGACCAAAGCGCATTAATATTTTACGGAGAAATAAGCTGATAAATGAATATTTGATTGATTATTGGAAAACTGAAATATCATTTTCAGATGGGTCGCTTTTTAAGGGGTCTTGGTTTGTTCCACACTAGAAGCTTCGTAGGGGCAGCCTCACAGTCATAGCACCCCCTTGGAAAAAAGCCTATGGAAGCTTCACCATATATATAAAGTCAATGCCTCAAAGTGGCAACTTTATATTCATTATCACAAATTAATGGGTCACCCTCCTTCAAACTCTTACTTCATGCCCATTCACTTTCACTCATTATATTATACTATTATTCTTTAAATTATACTTACCTCCTTCACACAATTGATAAAATTCATTCCATCTCCTTTTTTTTTATTAAATTTTGTTAACAAGTATTTTAAGGATATTAGGATACTTGTTAGGCAAATAAAAAATAAAATATTAATTTTGAAAAAATATATTTTTATTGTTTTTTATATGATAAATTCACCATTATCTTTATAATTTTTTTTAACTTATCATTTTAAGTATCTTTAACAAGCTAAGTCTTCTAAAAGATAATTATTAATTAGCAAAACCATTTTTTATTTATATTAATAAATCTCTTAATTTATAAAATTATTACATCAATTTTTTTTTATAATTATGATGATTCTACATACTTCCTCTAAATAGTATATCTAAAGAAGGTCAATATCACATGGATAAATAGAGAAAAAATGAAATGGTAAAAGTAATTTACCCTAAATAATATATTAATCCAACTATAATATAAAAAAAACTAACGTTACATGTACATCATAAAATCAGTCGTCATTAGTCACTATGTGTAATAATCTAACTTTTTATAACTATTAATCCAACTTTAAAAATATTAAATTAATATAATTATTAAAAATTAATTCATAGTGTAAAAAACTTAGATTATTACACACACAAGGACTAAAAAAACATTTCTAAAAAAAAATATTAATCCTAGTCGTCCAAATAGTATGTCCATTTTTCTAAAGAAAGATTGAGAGGGGTTGTTGACTTCAATGTCCATTAATGTATAAATTATAATAAATGCAAGGGACACAAAGTTTGGCGAAAATTAATTATCAGCTGTATATTCTTCTTTACGTTCTTCTAATCTCAATTGATTGGATAGCAACCACGAAGAATTTGACAGTGGAGAATGGAGAATTTTGTAATCAATAAATTCTTGTTTGTTTTCCTTTCATCCTATTCAAATCCCAAAAGATTCTTCGATGCGGTAAAAATATCAACGCAATGACATAAGATATATTATTCACAATTAAAATTAAGTTTTCAGAGTAATTAACAGTATTTAGAACATGTGGATGGATGCCATTGGGGGTTAATTATTATTTTTATTACTTTAGTCACTACAATTATAAAAAAAAATTAAATTAATCTTTTTCATGTTTCTGTTCATGAAAATATCATCTTATTAAGAACTGATGATTTAATTTTTTTTTTTACAATTTTAAGAATTAAACTATTAAATACTAATTTCTTAATTTCAAATACTAAAGTGAAATATACATGTGTAATTTTAAGATTTAAAATAACCTTGTAATCGAAAGCAGAACATAAAGATAAAGGAAGGGATATCCTCCCTGTTTAGGAATAAATGCATACCTGATTAGTTCAATCTCCAAACTATAATATTAATTCCAGAACAGCTTGCATTTGTGATCAAGAAGTTATATGACCTTTGATACTTTAATAAATATCTGTCTTTATATATTTAAATTGGACAATTAAATAAGATTTATAAAGCCTAAATCCTTTGGTGTCCCCAATTGGGCCTTCAAAATGAGAATATTCCTTAATTGTCTCAATTAGGTTCACTTGCTATTAGAGCCAAAAGATGTATGGCAAGGATTAGTGGTAAAATTCTCATCTATTTATTCATCTATAATTTGAATCATGAGAGCATATAGTAGTCTAACCCATAAGATTTTGTTTAAATTAAAGTATCCTTGTGGAGACATGGCATATCACACACTATCCACCCGGAAAGTGTGATTGAGCGGTAGGAGCTCATCCTCCCTTAACTAAGTGTCGAGGGTTCGATCATCGCTTTGGGTATGGAAAAACTTTAAAACACCGGACAAGTTATCCCACTCTTTGAGGTGCCTACAAACCAACGAGAGATTAGTCACTGTCGGCGACAGTGGATATTCGGTAAAAAAAACACACTATGCATTTAGCTACACTTACAAAGAGTGGTTAAATACTGGAAAATGTGGCTAAAATATAAGCCGTGTAGTGCACTACACTTCATAAAGAGTTCCATAGCATTCATCTTATACTCATATATAATTAACCAATACTATTATATGTACAAGTAATGTACCATCCAACTAGCATTCAACCTCTAATACATGTTCGGTGGACTCAGTAGCACACATTAATATGGAGTGTAACTACTTTAATTGGATAGACGTTATAAGATATACTCGTTGTACGCAGTAACTTTTTTTTTTTTATAATCAACCTAGTAAAACAGTGTAGAAAGAATCTTGCAAGTCCAAATTGTCAAAGCAAAAAGGAAATCAAAGAAAGTGGTATCATAGGCTTGATCGATGATCCTTATAATGGATAACTACGTCTCAAATGGATTAGTGGTAGTTGTCGGTTATATATATTCCCCTTGCACATTGTAATTTCGAGAATGTAAGTATATGGAATTAAGAATCTATAGTGAAAAGATAGTTATAGTACAAATTTATTAATTATCTTTCTTTAGCTTTGTTCTTTTTGCAAAATAGTATTATTCTCTTCTTTTCTTTTCATTTGCTCTATGGTGCTGATGGTGATTGACTTCCTACCACTTTCATTTCTATCATTATTATTATTGTAAAATATAAGTCCGCAGCATCCCAAAATATACAATACATACGCACACGGAAAAAAAATATTTTAACCGGTAGTAAGGATAAAAAAAAAACTAATCAAAACAGTTAATTTAAATCAGTCAAATAATCAACAAGTTGTGCACAGTATATATAATATAAATTGCATAATAAATATTACATGTTATACACATCATATTCACATGATGAACATAATATATATCTCATATTATACACCACATGTAAAATATATTGTACATTTTATATTATACATTGTGTATAATATATTAACCATTTTAACTGAAATTTTTTTTTTTATAACTCAAGTATTTCCTTTTTAACCATCAACCGCGGTCGTTATTATTTTATTCTTAACATAACGGCAAATAAAGAGATATATTTTAATTTTGGCCCCAACTCTGATTAATCCATCGTCCATGTACATAAGGAAAGTGTTCCCTATATTATAATGCAAGTATAAGATCATATATATCCATGTTAAAATATATGAGATACGAATTAGATTGAAAAAAGTAGCAAATTGGTCAAAACAACAGTACTAAACTATAACAATATCAACCTGAATGGTGTATAAGTACAAACAAAGCACAAAATTATTAACTAACTAAACAAGGGGCGTGACAAGGCACCTAAATTTTATCTACTTTAATTCAGAACTTGATTAAGAATTGAATTAGGTGTTGTAAGCGTATCTTAATTATTTTATGGCAGAAATTAAAATAAAGGGGTTGTTGAGTGAAGATCACATTCACATTATTTCACTATACGTGGCCAAAAAAATAAATCTCCATGCATCACTACCTAATGTACTAAACTAGGTTTCGTCGTTCATGATTCACATTATAATTTTTGGATAGTTTTTCGTTATTGATCTCTAATTAAAGCTATGTAAGCGGACCTCATTTTATTCATTAAAATTAAAAAATAAAAATAAAACATAGATGCAACTTCAGAAAACGAAATCAACATTACGACAAAAAACAAAGTTGGACAAACTCATGACATGGTGGCTCTGCCAAATGTACCATAAACAATAATAGATCATATATACCTTATTAATTAGAGAATTGCTATGATACCTTGAGATTTGAGAGGGTTTAGATACCCTTTCTAAGTGGCACCACTCGATTCATGCTACGTTTTTTATTTAATGCCATATCATCAATTAATGGTCGGATATTTTTTGAGCCTCAATATATTTTATTTTTTTATACTTTAACCCTAAATATTATTTGAATTTCGTTGTTTATTTCATAAAACTTGAATGTTAAAGTACATAATTCAATTGAATCAAATAATTTTAAACAAAATAAACCAAATCAGAGATCGTGCATCTTTACACAAATAGTAATGAAAGGTCAAATCAAATTTAAAGAGGAATGAAGGAAAAAAATGTTTCATTTTGCTGTAAACCCAGCCAAGCCTCTATCATTGCATAGACCCAATCGCAGTGGGCATGGTTGCTTCAACCCCAACCTTGATGAACCATCATCGTTTCCTCTCCCAAGCATTCTTTGTCAATCACCATGACCTATTGCAAATCATCTCACACCATGCTGATTGAACTCTCACAATATTTTCTCTCAAATGGATTTCAAATCCTAATCCTAATCCCTAATTGAATGAAGGTTGTCGAAAAACACACACTAAGTGCTCGCAACCACCACTCCAACCTGAATTCATGCTATAGCTATCTACCTTGTTTTAGACCCTTTAATGGTTTTGCAACCGTAAGTCGTGTCATTCATTCTATGCCAATCACAATTAAATGTTTCTTTTTTCGTTTTCGACCATATCAGGGTTGCATCGATGATGACGATGGAGGTGTAATTGAGGTTGCAGCAAAGAAAAATTTCATGATTTTGGTTTGATCTAAAGGATTGACATTTTTCCCTTTCTTTGATTGGGTGTGATTATAGTTGCAGGGATGATTTTATACCTGAATATAAACCTTTTGATTTTAAAGTTTGTTTGTTTATGGATTTCATCTCTGATATTGTTAAAATTTGATCAATTATTTTATTCAATCTTAGATCTTCAATATTAAATCTTATGAGTAAAATTCAAATAATATCTAGGGTCAAAGTATAAGAGGAAAAAATATTGGGGTTAGAAAATTTATTTAATCATCTATTAATGACATGATATCAAATAAACACATGTCATAGAATGAGTGGTGCCACTTAGTAAGGGTACTTAAACCCTCTCAAATGTGAGGGTACACTAGCAACCACCTATTAAACTTATGTTTTGGGGAATAAATGAGGTTACTAGTATTGCGTGGCATCAATATTTCAATATTTATATTGTTTCCTCAATAATATCCATCTCTATGAACTTTTGTTGGCATAAACTTTGCTTCTCAATTTATCTTTATAATAATGACATTAATTAATTAATTGGGGTACATATTGAGTCATTGAGTACTTAAATCTTCTAGTTGATGATATTATAGCACAATATATATATATTTAATATTTAATATGCAATTTAATAATAATTTCTAGAATCTTATTAATACATATAAAAAAGAGTGTGTTTTTGCCATCAATTATGACTTTGAATAATAATAAGCAATTGATCATCACTAGCAATATTAGAGTCATGGTCATGGTCCATATCTCCAAATTTTCATGCTTATTCAATTACGCCATTTCACCCCACTTTTCTTCTTTTCAACTCATACAATTCAATTCACCATCATATGAACTTGATAAAGTATTGAAATTTATTATAAATAATCTTCAATTCTTGATTATTATAATATGCAATTTTTCTCTAGCTTTCAAAAATAGACCTGATATAGTAGTAGCATTTTGTTGACCGATTTACGTGTGAGGTGGGTTCATATGTCCATGAGTTTTGTTAATAAATGTCCTTCGAGCACTTGTTAATGATACTAAAAAAAAGTTAATTCTTAAAAAATTAAAGAAGTTATGGTGGGTCAATTACATAAAAAATATCAAAATGTATGTTTTTAAGAATAATCTTTCTACTTTTGTTATCTTAACAAGTGCCTTCGGGCACTTGTTAGCAAAATCCTATATATATATATAATATTTTTTTTGGTATAACGAGGTGTCCATTGTCGACAGCGATGTCTAGTCCCCCTCGCCCCGGAAGCTCACACTAAGCGGTAAAGGGCTGGCCACAAAAAGAATTGTGGTTAATATATATATATAATATGATGGAACTTAACAAAGACAGAAACTAGTCATGAATTTGGATGAAGTAGTGGGACTGGGGACACTAAAATTAAAGAGAGAGTAGCGGCATTGATCACTTTGAAGCGTAGCGTTGGAAGTTTATTAGTATTGGAGACAACGAAAGAGACATAAACACACCAAGAGGGTAGTATCTGGTGTCTCATCATTAATACAATAACGCATGAATTAATTCATTGATTATGATCACAATGCATACCAATAATATTTGTTGTAAAATATAAATATATCTATTTAATTAATATTTAAATTGTGTTATATATTATATGTAATGTGTGCTAGATATTAAATATTATTAGAGATATAACAAAAAACAAGTCAAAACAGTCCATAAATAGGAACTTTAGCCACAATTATCCAGTCCATTGAAAATATACTCATGATTAAAATACTATTTGGATAATAAAATGTTAAATGAGATTTATTGATTGTTTTAACTGAAAAAGTATTGTTTCCCCAATATTTTATGCTAAATATTAATTTGATGTATTTCTTTTTTACAACAAATATTATTTCAATGCATACCCAAAGCGGGATTAAGTTCGTTGTTGAAGAAATACTTTTTGTTGATTGGAGAAAAATTGGAGAAAGACCGAGTCAAAAAGAAAAGAAGAAAAAATTCAATATTATTAAAAGAGATGAGATCACTTATTTTTATTCAGAAATATTTATGTATACTAAAAATTAGTCAATATTAATTATTATATGTAATAATTTAATTTTTAAAATTATTATTCTAACTATTAATATTATACGTTAATCTAATATTTTCAACAGTTGGATTAATAATTCTAAAATGTTAGATTATTGCATATGATGATTAATAATGACTAATTTTATAGTATACATGTAACATTATTTTTTTTAGTATAATGTTCATATGTTTGATAAAGTATAATGTATAAATTGCATTAATTCATTATTAAAAGACTTTTGGATATACTTTGCACATTTTATAAAATTAAGGGTCTGTTTTGCATATTTTTAAAACTATGTTCATGAGCTAAATTGCTCAAATGCTATTAACTAAATGGCGGATAAAGTGTCTTTTTTCCTGTAAATTACAATCATGTATAAATGCACATGTGGTGGTGATGGCCCAAATTAAACTCATAAATCGTGGAGCCATAGATCGATATTTATTGAACAGTTTGTTAACATAACAGCAACTCAATATAATTTCTCAGATCAATTAATAATAATTTAAAAAGAATTGGGGTTAAATTAAATTAAACTCGATCAAATCATGGTATTTGGAGTTTAGTATTAGAAAACATAGAAGAATATTGATCATGGATGAAGTTGGCAGGGGTTGTTTGGGAGTTGGGGGTGGTTATTCATTATATTTCACCAAATAATTGTTTACCAACAACATATTACATACATTATTTGATTACTAATGTTTGGTGTACGACATATTATTCAACATGTGTTATATGTCATAACGTAATGTGTGTCACACGTAATGTTTCTTATATATAGTACATGCACATTACATATAACACATAACACACGTTGAATATTAATTTGATGTATTCTTATTGTACAACAAACTATTATTTGACTAATATAGGAGGTTCAAAAGTAACATATAGTGTAAAGTAAGGGCAAGTTCGAATAGGTTAAGGTTTATAGGTGTTGCTGCTACCGATGATGATGCATAGAATTTGATTATTGGTCAATATATATATATAGTATGGGTGATGCTAAATGAACAATACAAAATCATTCCAACCAACCAATAAATGAGATTTTGAGCTATAATTACTCAGCTCATTACATTCTCAATAATTATTTGGGCCAAAATCAAAGTTAAAATAGACTCATTGGTTGTATAAGCTGATTTTTCATTGTCCACTTAGCATTATTATATAGTATTACCGTATTATTCTTTATATATATATATATATTTGTGTATCAAATGTTATAGATCATTCTCATGAAGATCATCGTTACTTGAAACAGCTATATATATACGATTATACGACAGGCTTATAGCGGCCTATAATTATGTATTTATCTCATTATTTGATGTAAATATCGTCTTGTATAAGTTTATATATGTTAATATATTGTCTTGCAGAAATAAACCAGATTAGACTTAATAACGTAGAAGACAATTTTATATTTTATTATATTATTAATTTAAAATGTCTCAAATAAAAACAATAAATATGTAATAAAAATATTATAATATTTTAAAACATAATATTAAAATATATAAAGTGATTATCTTGATCAGTGTGTTTTTCTAGAAACAAATGAATTAAGTTAATAACAATAATTATATTTAGACTGACTTCAAAATTAAAATATGACAATTTAATTTTGTATTTCTTTTTGACTAATATCTTCAGTTTTCACAATTTTAAAAGAAAAACAATAGGGGTTACGTATAAAGAAAGTTTAGTAACGATAGGGGTTTACTCGTTCCATTGAAAAAAAAAAATAAAGATATGTTCTTCAGATAAATATATCTTATTGCTTTATTTTATTCAACAACTGCCTCTAAATTATTTTATCGAAATTTTGAATAAATCTTCTTTCTTTTTAAATGCAACATTATTAGTTTCCAACAGGCAGAATCTTGCAATATCTAATTTAGTTTTATTTACTGACTGATCATTGACAACAACGTGAATGTGATTAATTTGATGTTAGTTGGAATTAACATTTCTTTTTTCTCATTGAAAAGTGGCTCTTAGAGGAATGTGGGGGAGGCTTTATTCGGTTGCCACTTCAACTGCTGAATAAATTATTTTCGAAATCACTTTAATTAATTTATTACAACTTAAGAGCTTAATTTGAAGGGTTTGACAAGCAAGTTTCGTGACAACTAAATTTTGGGTGTAAGTGGGGAAATATTTATCGTACAACTAAAATTGTCTAAACAACATCCAATTTATTAAACACGATTGTAAAGTTTGTTTGTTAATGGATCTGATCATTATATAATTATAAATTGGATGGAAGTTTGATGATTTTATATTGTACCTATATAATTACCGTTTCGATTAATATTGTCAAATTCCAAACTTTTCATGTTTTTTTTTAAAATTTTGTACATAATATGTGTTTTTTTAAGTGTCAATCGAGTATTGAACATCCGAATTAATAATTTAATTGGATTGATCTATTTGGGTTACTAAATGAAAAGTCATAGAACCGAACCAATCTAAAGTGATCAATTCTAATTTCCAATTAATTTTATCATTAAAACCTACAAGTTGATACTATTTGATTAATATACTATTTGGTCTTTTTAGTTTGAATATTAGATATCTTGAGCAATTAATTCCAATCCCTAGGATCAATACCATTTTCTTATGTTATTTTATTCAACATTCTTAGGCTGTACCCGACAAACTAACCCATGTTTAGAAGAAACCTTTATCGAGAGTACTATTTTTATTAGAGTAATTAAACTCAAAATTTTGTTATTCTATTAAAAATCGTATTCTTACTTAACCGTTGATGTTTATACAAGTTTTCTTTTTCTTTCTTTCTTTTTTTATCCATTCCGAAATATTTATAAGATTGAAGAATTTTAAAATAATTATTCCTTAGAAATTTTGTCGTAGTAAAAGCATACCCTAAGTTTTATACCCTTAGCTTTTACCAATTTAGTTATATTAAATATCAACAATATTAAAATTCCAATCCACAACACAAACATATAATATTCAAAATGGAATCGAGAAGTGTTAAAGTGAAAAAGATGGACCTGGCTTTATTCAGAAACTTCTTAGTAAAACACAAACAAGTTGGTTATGCCGTGGGATACAAAAATACATACATATGGTCCCATATATTATATTTCACATTTGATACACATTTCGATTTCATAGCTGCTTCCTTGGCTCTTGTATATTTGGAACTATTTAAGGCTGATTTGGATTTCTCAAACTCCTTTCTTCTTAAGCTCCAAGATTCAAAGCACCAAGTCATGGTGGGGCTATATGGAAAAAACGAAAGGATAACCTATTGGATAATTGTGCATATATAATTAATTTAATAAATAAAAAATGAGTAATCTACATTTACACAATAAATCACTCACTGTATCCAATAACTCAATTTTGTAAAATTATTAATTTAACTTTTAAAATGTTGGATTAATATGTAACATTAAAAATTGAATTATTGCATGACGGATTGATTTTATAATGTATAAAAGTATTTTTCATAAAAATACATTAATGTTTGGGGAACAACATTTTTCAAGCCAAAACAGCCAACAAGGCTAATTTTAATATTTTTGGCACAAATAACATTATTAATCATATGTATTTTTTTTTAATGGGCTGAGTAATTTAGGCTCAATTCCCTATTGTTGACTGTTTTGACTGATCTTTTATCGTACATCTAGCAATCATAAAAATATATACATATAGTACTATATGAAGGGCAAAAAAATAAAAAAAAAATCATAACAAAGAGCCTTTTTTCCCTTTTAAGAACAAACACTCTTTCCATATTCTCCCTCATCCACTACTAAGAAAAATGAAGAAAAAGAAAAGTTCTTGAACCAAACCTAAACCTCAATACATAGCTAGTTTCTTTTTCTTTACATTTCATCTCGGTTCTTGTCAACCAAACATTACCTTATGTATCTGAATAAGCCAAAATTAATTTACCTGAATAGAAATAATAATAATTAAATTTAAAAGGCTAATTAAGGTTTGATTCAGAAGAGTATATATATATATACAGAGAGAGAGAAATATTTAATTAATCAACGAAGGAACATTTGTGGCTAGAATCATGGTTCGTGCAAGACATCCAACTATATAGAGCTGGTTCATGAAAAGCATAGGTTGGCATGTTAGTCATTTGTCCTTATCTTTTTGCTTTGTATAATAATTTATTAAATAATAAATAATCATACGAGCTTATCCCAATAAGGCTATAGATAATCCTCATAATTATTTATAGAGCATTGCTAGAGACACAATAAAAAATCAGTCAAAACAGTCAATAAATAGAAATTTGGATCACAATTATCTAGCCATTAAAAATATACTCATGATTAAAATGTTATTTAGACCATAAAATATTAAATAGATTTTGTTGGCGGTTTTAACGGAAAAATGTTGTTCCATACGCTTATTTATATAACGTTCCAGGCTGTACGGAGCATACGTTTAAAGTTTTGGGCTTTAATTTTACTGAGAATTGACCAAATAATAATAATAATAATAATAATAATAATAATAATAATAATAATAATAATAATAATAATAATAATGGAATTTGCATTTTCAATTTAAATCTATGCCAATGCATAGAATATTTAATAATTTGATCGAAAATATTTCATTTATAACAAGTGATATTTCCTTTTAAAAATAAAGATTACACACATTTTTATTTTTGAGAATAATTAAATTCGGTTCTTAAACTAGCACAAACTTAAAATTAATGAAAAAATTATAATCAGAAACACTATATTTTAGTTTAAAGATGATTAGTTCAATAATCTTACGCATCATTCAAGAATTCACATCTTAAATAAAATTTTAGTTTTCTTCTTTTGGTTAAAAAAAAAAAAAAATAGAAATTGGGCGTATTAACTTTTATGCTACTTAGGCTTTTGTAAAACACCTACTGAAATTTGGGCTAAACCTGCTTTGTAACACACTCAAAAATAATGAAGCAGGACCAAAAATTATAGGGCCAACTCTAATTTTGTATAGTACAAGATTCACTCAAATAAAATATAAGCTCTATAACCAACTTGAGTTGGTCAAGTGGTTAGTTCACTTGTCCGCTTAAATAAGGATCGGGGGCTCGATTCCCACCTTGGTATGCAGCAACTCATTGGCTAGCGGCAAACCTTTAAATAGAACTCAGATCCGCAACGAATTAGTTCTTGACCTTCCGGATTTGGGGATACTGTGGGAAATAAAGAAAAAAAAGAATATATAAGCCTATAAGTCTAAAACCCATTACAAGAGAAAAAAAAGTCTATAACCATACACATAGATTTGTTTGCGCCTACACCCACCATATTGGTTATTGCACTCCATTTCAGGGCTTCTCTAGCCCGTATTGTTCCTCTGTAGTTTTTGTTTTCTTTTTTGGGCTTCGGCCCAATTACTCAACAAAAATATATGGATTATCAAGGTTTATAAATGATCAGTGACCACTACTTAAAAAAATTCACACAGTTTTATATTTCTGATTTCATATTTTGCTCTTGTCACTCTCATAATATATCGGAAAATGATAGGTTGACATCCATATAAGATGTATGAGATGAAAATATATAATTAATGCCAAATAATAATGTCGTGATGTCAAAAAAATGACCCTTAATGCCAATTTATTTTGGATATCCATCCTATACATCCTATATGAATGTCAACCTATCATTACCCTACTATGAATATGTCCAACTAACTAAGTTTACAAGGTTCCACTAGTGCTTTGTGAGCTCATTGGCAAGGTAATGCCTAATGTTTGTATTATGTGAGGTGGTTGACATGTTTGTATGGATCATTTAGCACTAGCATACTCACTTCACTTGTGTAGTTGTGTAGTACATTACAACAAGGACTTGGGCTTGCATGGAAATTTTACATAACTCAAAATGCTAATGGTATGAAAAACAAAAAATCTTTGCTAATCCATAACAACATAAATTTAATAAAAAAAAAAACTATCACAACTAACCTTCTAGAAAACATACTATTGAAAACAAAAATAGCCCAATCCATTGTTTTAGTGGTTGAGGCAAGGTGGCCCATGAATTATATATGAATAAAGTTTTAATTTAATACCAATAAAAAATATAAAACATTAATTTATTTAAAAAATCAAATTAATAAGTGGCATTTTTGTAATTGTAAAGAACTTGGACTTTTTTGACTGTGTATTTTCTAGGTCTTGACGCTACATATAAATTCTATCTTTTCCTCCTTTCTTTTCCACTTCACTGTTTGTCCGCCGTCGTCAAAACTCTCGTCGTAAAACCCTAGGTATGCTAATTTTTACTTAATTCACTTGATTTTCTTGCTAATTTCTCTGATATTAACCTTATGTCAACCTTAAATCGCTTGTAGTTGAAGATTGAAAGCATTGCACTCGCTCAGGTTAGCACAACAATTCTTCATTTCTAGAGTACGAAGGTAAAAGTTTCATTTTGAAGTTTTTCAAGTAATGAATCGTGTTGTTTTCTTGTTTTAGATCATTGAATTGTTTGATTGTGCTATAAATTGAGTTTTTATGAGGCTACAATAATTTGTACTAATTAAGGTTGGAAGTTATTATCATTCTAAGATAGTAAAATTTTATCAAATATTTCATAGACGAGATTCTAATGGTGAAAATTATCCTATCATTTAAAAAACTCAACTTATGACATGTTATGATATCAAAATTAATATGCAGGCTTAAAAGTTGGTCTTATGTCTGTTTTCTTCTTTTTTACAAATATTGTGATAAACCGTCTTTCAATTTCATTAGATTGTATTTGATGATATGTATAAGACATATCATAATACCATTATCTTGATCAAATACTTCACATTTTATGTTTGAGTATCCACAATTTTTGCATTTTTATCATGATTTTTCATGTAAATCTCACCATTGGAATTGATAAAAGCAAAAATGAATATTTTGAATTTCCTATTCCATTTTGTATAGTTTTCTCTTGATTGCTATGCGTTTATGATTGGTTGAACAATATATTATTATAGGAAAATAAAAGAGGCTGCTCTCTCAAATTTCCACTAAAATTTCTGTCAACTTAACTATTAATAATCTACCTAACATCCATATATTAATGTTCAAATTCTATTATTAGATGTCAGATTTTGTAGAGAAAGAATCATATATGAAGAAAGCAAAGCTCAATGAAGAACAACAAGAACCAAAACCAAAACCAGAAATTGACTACTTAACTAAAATGCCAGACTCTGTCATCACAAACATATTGGCTAAGTTGACCACAAAGGAAGCTGTTCAAACTTGCATATTGGCCAAAGGATGGGAGCATTTGTGGAAAAATCTCCCTAATCTAATGGCTACATCCACTCACTTCGAAAAACATGAGCTTTTTATCTGGTTTGTGTCCGACTTCTTGGACAAACGCAACCCAAAAATTAAATTGACCAATGTTGATTTCCACCATGATGAGTACGTATACGTCCCAGTTTCTCTTGTGAAGAGAATCATCAACGAAGCTATGACTCATGATGTTGAGAGCCTCAAAATAAAATGTCACATCTACCAAGATATTTTCCTGTTCAATGGAACAAAATTCCCCTGTTCCACTCTCAAACATCTCGATCTATCATTTGAGAGTAGATTCAAAGCAGTGCTCCCGAAAAGGTTGGAATTTCCAGAACTAATCGAGTGTCATTTGAGGAATATAGAGATTCAACGATTGGAAGAAGGTGAAGAGAAGATTGGAGAGCCATTCTCAAAGTGCAAGAAGATGACAACATTGTGGATCGAGAACTGCACATTGAACGATGATACAGAGTACCTTCTTGTGGTTGGGGAGAATTTGAGCAATCTTTTGGTGGTTCATCATACTAATGGCCCATTTTTCAATATTCAGATGAGGACTCCAAATCTGGTTTCGTTTTCTTATGAGGGTCCTATTGATGATGACACTGATCATATGTTGTTTCAGCACGACGTTAACTCTCTTCAAAGAGTGACGTTGGGACCCTTGTTCCCAATTAATAATATTGAGTTTTCTCTACCAACTTTATGTGGCTGGCTGCGAAAATACACCAATGTGCAATATTTAAAAACTACTTTCACAACTCTTGAGGTACGTACTTTATAATTTATTTGTTTGTTTTCACCACATAAATTGTTTTGCATCTACATGTACTTTAGTGAATATATATAAGTTTGGGTTCAAATTCAAATTACACTAGTTATATCATTTATAACTTTTTCTAAAATATTATTTTTCAATCCAACTGTTGAATTATAATAATTTATTGTGAAAATTATTCATGTCAAATTTTCTTTTATATATATATATATTACTAAATCACTTTTTTATGTCTAGATTTTATCCGAGATTCCTGACAATTTTGAAGATACTGAACGTCTTAATCTGGGTAACATCAAGAAATTGACCATATATAATCTACCGATTGACCCATTTGGACCCATTCAGAGTCGACAAGCACAAAAACCATTGACCTATTTACTCCGAGATTCTCCCATGGCAGAAGTTATTGTTGCTTCTGGTAAGTTTCTTAGAAACCTTACATTATATATATATATAATCTTTTAAGAAAATTTTTCTTCACCTATCTTTATGTCAATAAATACTGTATTCTATTTGAATGTGATGCACATCCCATTTAATAATAGGTCGAGTGTTTATTGACATGAAAATTGAATTTTTTTTATAAAATAAAATAATTAATAAATACATAGATTTATACTCTAACTTAATCAATTCTCATGTGAATATTTCCATTGAATATAAATGTATTTTTCTATTTTTTCATAATTAAAAATATCAGGGATATGTCATGTCATGATTCTATATATCTTCGATGTTTAAGCTAATAAGTAATATCATATGAATAAGTTTATACTTTAGTAAATCTATCTATTCATAAAATTATCTCTTGGCCTAAAGTTTAATTATTTTTTTTAATATAATAAATGATAAGAAGAATAAAATCAATAGCATGATGTTCATGTGTTGTATCTCTTCACTCAGTTTTGTTTTTTTTTTTCAGAGGGTAACAATCATTGGATAAACATAGAGAAGATGCACTATTACCTTAGAAAAGCTAACCGCCAGCCATGAGTCTTTTCTTGTGTGTACTAAATAAGACAAGGAGCTTTATTTTTCATTTTTTGTTTTTTCAGGAGTATTTTAGGTTTTGATTTATATTGAAGAAACTCAAGTTAATTGAGAAGACATGTGTATGGTTTAAGATTATTTTTTTATGCCCTTATTATGGATTTTTAATTGCAGTGGTATCTTTTATATTTAGATATTATTGTTTTTTACAATGGTAAACTAGTCAATTTAGTTAATGAATTCATTTTAATTTTTTTTTCTAAATAATCATTGAAATTTTAATATACTGAGTAATTATGACTCAAAATCTCATTTGTTAACTGGTTTGATTGATTTTTTACTATGCAACACTCTTTCGTAGCGTTTGTTTACTATGTACAAGATACAAAATACAATACAGAAAAGAAAATGACATGTTTATTTAGTACAGACACATACATACAACACAGAATGTATCTGTACAAATTTTTTCTGTATTTTGTGTCCACACTGAGAGAAGGTATTTTGTGGTGATACATAATTTTTTTTTAAAAATTTTATTCTTAGTTTATACCTATTATATATTAATCCATAATTCTACCAGTTGTCCTTCTTATTTTTTTACCGAATCACCAAAACAAAATTTTGTATAAATACAAACACAAACTTATTCTGCACACTACACACTAAAATAAACGCAAGATAAAATATATAAAATTTTCCGTATTATATTATATTGTATATCTGTATTTTTTGTATTATTTTGTATTAACTCTAAAACAAACACTATTTTTCTGATGTTGATTTGTGTTCATCCCTATTTTAAGTTGATCAATTAATTCACAACTAAAATTAGATTCCGATGGAGTAGTCAATATTACCCTTTATCACTAACCTGTTCTTGGTCTCACGATTTATTGCATTCCCCAAATGATTCTCTAGCGTATGGTATTTTGGGCTTAGGTCTTGTCTCCTAACATGATTGTGATAAAAAAATTTATGACCTAAGATCCATTTAATTTAAAGAAAATAATAATATAGACTTGAATTTATTGTGAATCATAACGTGATAATATATTAAATAAATATTTTATAATATTACTATAATTATAATTTTTCATTATATCTTGATGAACAATTGTTATTTATCGTACCACTTGTAAGGTTTACTATAAACCTGAATCTATATATATTAACACAACTCTTGATTTAAATCGTGGTAGAATTACGTACTTTTAAAATAATTGATGTTGAAAGAATTATTTTTACAATATAACTAATATAGAAAAATTGATTTGTGTTTGAAAAATATGTTAAAAATTGGATTTGAGAGTTACTTAGTGTGATTAACCCAACATCTTATGTTGAGTTCAAAATAATTGATTTTGAAGGAAGTGATTTTGTTTGATTTGATATTTTGATGTGAGGAGAAGTGAGATGATTGGGTTAAAAAAAACACTACAATTATTGAATTTTACTTTTGTTAATTATTTGTTCTCATAATAATAATTTCTCCATCACTATACTTTTAGGGTTACTCTCAAATATAAATTGGAGCTTGAACGATCGGTTAAAAATCAAAATGGGGTTGAAGTAAAAATAATCAATTTTGAAAAAAATGAAGTTATTTATTTTGTATTTTCACTTCTTAAACAAGTGATTAACTTTTAAAATAATTGATTTTAATAAAAACTCAAAATATTAGCTTTTACTTTTCCTATATCACAATAATCCTTTCAAATCAATTTTTTAAAGATCTTTTACAAACATAAATCAATTTTTTCTATATAAAATATTTTAAAACTAATTTTACAAAAATCTGAATCAAACAAACCTTGATCGTCATTTACATATAAATTCTTTTAAAATAAATTTTTATTTTCAATTATTTTAACAGTTATTTTACTAAAATCTAAACTAAATATACTATTGTTTTAATATGCACCGTTCATAATCTGTTGCTAGTGAGAGAGTGCATTATGCAAGAGAGAGATAAAGAAGATGTGTGATTGAGAATGAGACGCGTTTAGAAAGGTTGCGATCGCGACCACCGTGGTCTGTTGGTACCAATTATATTTACTTTAGTATATATTAATTGGTTAAACAAATAATTGGGTACCGGTACCCAACAAAAATATTGGATACCGAATAAATCCAATAATAATAATAATAATAATAATAATAATAATAATAATAATAATAATAATAATAATACTCTTGTTTGTATCGCAAAATAAGTGTATCCAACTAATTCACCAAAGTTTTCAAGATTTTTTATTTATTTTTTGGTTAACAAGTTTACAAGGTTCGACCGGTGCTATGCGAGCTAATTGCTAAGAGTTGGTTTAAATTTTGATAGAATTGCTTTTAAAATAATTGATGTTGAAAAAATTGTGTTTAAAATAATTGAGGTAGAAAAAATTGATTTGTGTTTGGAAATGATATTAAAAACATGAGTTTAAATAGTTGTTATGAGATACTAAAAATAAAAGCTAATACTTTTAGCTTCCATTAGAATCAATTATTTTCAAAGTAATACGTTTCTTTTAAAAGTAAAAACACAAAACAAACACAATCAATTTTTTCCAACCCACTTTTTTTCAACTCAACATCATTTTTATCTTAAACCTGTAAGTTGTATGGATCATTACTATTGAAAATTAAAGAGCTAGCCCAATCCATTGTTTTAGAGTTGAAGCAACTTGGCCCATGAGTTACACATACTTTAACAATTATATGAATTTAAGTCTATTAGCAAATACTAATAAATAAATAAGTAAAATTCATATTTTAAAAAAAATAATGAGTGGTATTTTTGTAATTATAAAGAACTTTGACACCTTTTTTTAATTACAAATATCCTTTAGGTCTTGATGTCATTCATATAAATTCAATATCTTTCTCTTTTCCATCCATCTTCTCTATTCGTGCGCCGTCATCAAAATTTCTCATCGCAGAACCCTAGGTATATTAATTTTCATTCAGTTCATCTTATTTGTTTGTTCGCTATTTTTTACTGATACTAATATCGTCTATGCTTTTAATCGCTTGTAAATGCAGATCAAAAGAGTTTGCACCTACCCAGATTGATATCATTATTCTTGATTTCAAGAGTATAAGGTAAAAATTTTCATTTTGAATATTTTCAATAAGTATGGTTTTGTTATTTGTGTTAAAGATTTGTGGATTGTTTGATTGGTGGGTGCTATAAATTGAGTTTTTACAGGAATTTTTGCAATGGGTGCTAATTAAGGTTGAAAATATTACCTACTCAAAAAGTAAAAGCCTAATTGAATACTTGTAAGATTAGATTCAGATGGTGAAACTTCATAAAAATGATTGAGATAGTGGAAAATATTCTTTAACCATAAAAGCTCATCTTGTAATTTATTATGACATCTCAATCTTTATTTACAGGCTTAATCTATAGGTTTTTTATGATATCTCAATTTATTATGATTTTTTTTGGGTACATTTTTTTATGAAAATTTTTTTTTGGTTCATGACCATGGTATCCACTGTCGACTACAGTGACTTGGTTTTTTATGAAATTTTTATGAAATATTTTTTTTGAAATTTTTATCACATTGTACCTTGGTTTTTTATAAGCAATTGGGCTTTGTGTACAATTTGAATTACCCACACAGGCTATATAATGATGGGAACGAGAGCCCAATTAGTCCAATTCAAATCCTTTATGACAAGAAAATGAATAATTGGAAATTTCTTTTAATTTCTGTTGTAGTTTTCTCTTAATTGTTCTGTTTTGTGATTGGTTAAAGATTACTCTTGTACATTAAAAACAAAAACAGAGATATCGATTTGTCAAATTATTCCAAGTAATAAAAAGTGCTATTTGTTTTCTATTGTCTTTTACAATTTTTCATTTTCTATATTTTTTATTTTCATAATTTTATGATAAAAATACTGAAGAATGAAATGAAAAAAAGACATAATTTTATTATTTTTACTATTTCAATATTTTTTATAAAATTCTAAAAATAAAAAATAAAATAGAAAATAAAAATAATAATCAAACACATTTTTATTGATGTTAATTTTTTAGTTTAATTATGATACAATGATAATCTCTTAATTTTTTTATCATCAGATGTCAGATTATATTGAGAGAATTGAGCGAGAAATGAAGAGAATGAAACATGGTAGTGATGATGAAGAAGACCACATAAGCAACCTTCCTAGCAATGTTCTGACACTGATATTGTCGAAGCTGACAACAAAGGAAGCTGTTCGAACAGGCATTTTGTCGAACAGGTGGAAGAACCTATGGAAGTTCGTCCCTAATATCTCGGCAAGCACAAGCCAATTCAATGACCACCGACGTTTCATGATGTTTATGAACAAGGTCTTGGTCCACCGTGACAAGTACATCAACCTCGACAAGGTTGATTTTGAACACGATCAGTTGATTCACCATTCAGATTTGACCTTATTATTCAACTATTCCCTGTCACATAATGTTGAATCTCTCAGAGTCCATTGTTGCATGCTCCCAACAGTTCCAAGAATTGTTCTGTTCTCTCAAATCAACTCTGATTTCCCTTACAATCACCTAACTCACCTTGATCTCTCATTCCGCACAATCTCTGATGCTCCGATGCTTCCTAGAACTATGAATTTTCCTGAGCTTGTAGAATGCAATCTGAACTACCTCGTGATTCAGGCAAAATCTGAACACACCGATTTTGCAGAGCCATTCTCAAATTGTGCCAAAATGATCACTCTGTCTGTTGAGAATTGCAAATTGCAAGATGCAGAGTGCCTCTATGTGGTTGGTCACAGATTGAAAAAGCTAACAATATGGAACAAGATTTTTGGGTACCCTCCTTATCAGATAATGATCGATACCCCAAATCTGATTGAATTTGGGTATAAGGGTCCTATAAGAGCTGATAATAGCAATGGTTTGGTGCTGGATGACAATCTTGATTCACTTGAAAAATTAAGATTGGAAGTTCGTTGTCTTCTGATTGATTATGATTTTGTTGCAATAACTTTGTGTGGTTGGCTCCAGAAGTTCCGAAATGTGCAATTCATCGAGATATCTTCTAGAGCTGTTGAGGTACTTCTTTAGTTCTTTTCATTATTTTAAGTGTGAGTTTTTGGTAAAGTTTACTGGGCAAGTGTTCCTCCTCTCAAAAAATATAAGCTCTTCTTTTATATTTGATAACTCAAAAAATAAGGAGTATTTGCTCCTTGGAGCATTAGGAGCAGCTTTTTGAGAGTCACAACACTACCAAACCAAGCCTAAAGTAAAGAATTATTATTATTATTATTATTCTTGAAGTTAACTAAATCAGCTTAAATGTGTAGATGCTGGCAAAGATTGTTGGTTTGCCAGAAGCTCGACGTCTTAACTTGAGTAACCTGAGAACTTTGACTATAAAGGTTGACAATGCGTTGCCATATCGGGTACCAAGAAGAGTCATAAATTACATACTTCAGGACTCTCCGACGGCAAACGTTATTACTAATTGCACAGGTGGTAATGCTTATTCTTATGTTTAATTCAGTAATGTTTGGTTTATAATAAAAATATATTCAACTAATATTCAATATATATTTTATATCATATATAATATGTGTCATACGTAACATATTATATATATATATATATAACACATATATATCATATGTTAAATAATAGTTGAATGTATTTTTCTATTGTCCTATTGTGTTTAATTTGGTGGGTCTTGATTGATTTGGTTAATTTTTTTTCTCTTAATATAAGATTTTAATTCTTTAATTTGGTCTTCAATTTCTCTCTCTCTCTCTCTTTTTCAGGTGATGGCATATATATGGATAGATATGGATATTTTCGTAAGAACTGAAAACTCAAATTCTCTTTCTATTAGGCAGAGGGAAGGGAACCTTACCTCTTAGTTTTGCTTTGTTAAATTATTAAAGACATTGTATGGTAGTATAACGTTATCTCTTTGTGTTGGTCCCTTTAACAATTTTTTTTTCATAGCAATATACAATGTGGTATTTGATTAATCTTTCTCTCTTTATCGGATTAAAACATTCATTGGCCCAAATTTTTTCTTTAACAGAAAATCTCTAGATAGTAGAAATACATGACTTACATGAGTCTCACAAAATCACCACTAACATACATAGCTTGTTGATACATAGGTTGTTGATACAATAATATTTATCGTATAATATAAATACATCCAACTAGTATTAAACATGTGTTACGTACCATATATAATAATGTGTATCGTATGTATTGCATATTAAGAATGACACACATTATATATTTCTATTTTTTATTTGTCCTTGTCGTTGAATTTCTGGTCATAGCAAACCGACACTTTTTAGTTTTGTGTGTCTTCTAATCTTAATCTCACACATATAAATTGATTAAATTCAACTTCTTCTTCCTCTTTTCCATCTTTATTCTATGCTTGCCATTCCTCATCATATTCGTTCCTATTTTAAATTTGTCCAATGTCATTGAATTCTTCATCATACAATTGTAGCTATACTAATTTTCATCCCGTTTAATTAGTTTTATTGCTTGTATGTAATTTTTGTTTTAGAAACTTTTGTCGATAAAAGAATTTTCGTAAACATAATGAACTTCTACACTTTTCTAGTTTTCTGTGTCTTCTAAGTCTTAATATCACACATATAAATTCAACTTCTTTATCTTTTTCATCCTTATTCTATGTTTGTCTGTCGTCACTAAAATTCTTTATCATATTCTTACTTTCTATTTGTTCAATGTCATTGAATTTCTCATTATACAATTGTAGATATACCGATTTTCACTCAATTCAATTAGTTTTCTTGCTAGTATATAACTTAAATTTTAGCAACTTTTATAAGTATTTTCACATAATTAAAATGTGAGATTTCTATATTTTTCTATAAACACTATAAAACTAAGTCTATAGACTTTCAATTATAAAATTACATGATCTTTTTACATATAGTAGAAATTGAATGTTATATATTTTAAAATGTGAGATTTCTCTATTTTTCTAGAAACACTATAAAACAAAGGCAATAGACTTTAAATTATGAAATTATATTTTTTTTTTACATATTGTAGAAATTAAAGGCTATATACTTTAAAATGAGAGATTTCTCTATTTTTCTTGAAACACTATAAAACAAAGACTATATACTTTAAATTATGAAATTACATGATTTTTTTTATAGTTACTACAAATTGAAAGCTATATACTTTAAAATGTGAGATTTCTCTCATTTTTCCACACACAATTTAAAACAAAGATTATATACTTTAAATTATTAAGTCAAATGTTTTTTTTTTTTACAAATCATAGAAATTGAAGGCTATAGACTCTAAAATGTGAGATTTTTCTATTTTTCTAAAAACACTATAAAACAAAGACTATAGACTTTAAATTATGAAATTACATGTTTTTTTTATTTATAGCAGAAATTGAAGGCTAATTACTTTAAAATGAGGGATATATCTATTTTTCTAGAAATACTATAAAACAAACACTATAGACTTTAAATTATGAAGTTATAAGATTTTTTTACATATAGTAGAAATTGAAGGCTATATACTTTAAAATGTGAGATTTCTCTATTTCTCTAGAAACACTATAAACTTTAAATTGTGAAATTACATGACTTTTTACATATAGTAGAAATTGAAGGTTATATACTTTAAAATGTGAAATTTCTCTATTTTCCCGAAAACACTATAAAACTAAGACAATATACTTTCAATTATGAAATTACATTATTTTTTTTACATATAGTAGAAATTGAAAGTTATAGAATTTAAAATGTGAGATTTCTCTATTTTTCAAGAAACACTATAAAACAAAGACTATAGACTTTAAATTATGAAATTATATGATTTTTTTATATATTGTAGAAATTGAAGGCTATATACTTTCAAATGAGAGATTTCTCTATTTTTCGTGAAACACTATAAAAGAAATACTATAGACTTTAAATTATGAAATTACACGATTTTTTTTACATATACTACAAATTGAAGGATATATACTTTAAAATGTGAGATTTTCTCTCATTTTTATAGAAACACTATAAAACAAAAATTATACACTTTAAATTATTAAGTCAAATGTTTTTTTTACAAATAATAGAAATTGAAGGCTATAGACTTTAAAATGTGAGATTTCTCTATTTTTCTAAAAACAATATAAAACAAAGACTATAGACTTTAAATTATGCAATTACATGATTTTTTTTATATATAGTAAAAATTGAAGGCTATATACTTTAAAACTAGAGATTTCTCTATTTTTCTAGAAACACTATAAAACAAAGACTATAGACTTTAAATTATGAATTTACATGATTTTTTTTATATATGGTAAATATTGATGGGAATATATTAGAAACACTATAAAACAAAGACTATAGACTTTAAATTATGAATTTACATGATTTTTTTTATATATAGTAGATATTAAAGGCTATATACTTTAAAATGTGAGATTTTTTTTTTGAAACCCTATAAAACAATGAATATAGACTTTAAATTATGAAGTTAAATGATTTTTTTACATATAGTAGAAATTGAAGGCTATATATTTTAAAATGTAAGTTTTCTCTATTTTTCTAGAAACACTATAAAACAAACACTATAGACTTTAATTTATGAAATTACATGATTTTTTTTACATATACTACTACAAATTGAAGGCTATATACTTTAAAATGGGAGATTTCACTATTTTTCTAGAATCACTATAAAACAAAGACTATAGACTTTAAATTAGGAAGTTAAATGATTTTTTTTACTTATAGTTGAAATTGAAGCCTATATAATTTAAAATGTGAGATTTCGTTCTCTATTTCTCTAGAAACACGTGTTGTTTGGTTTCCATTTTCATTTTCTGTTTTATCTGTTTTCCAAAATTTGTGAAGGAAATACTGAAAACAGAGAAAACATGATTTTATTGTTTTATCTGTTTTCAGTATTTCCTTCACAAAAATTTGAAAACACAGAAAACAGGAAATGAAAACAGAAAATAAAAATGGAAACCAAACAACATTAGCGATAGAATTTTTAAAAATTGGTCTAATTTTAGTTTTTTCCAATCTTTTCTATAATGATGGGCCTATATCTTCTTTTCTGTAGATTGTTATATGTCTTTGTAAATTGTAATGATGCATTTTATGTTGATTTTCTCCTTGAGTTTATCACTATTCATAACTAAAAAAATATTTTTGTTTTAGTACTATATCTTTCTGTTGTCATCAAAATTTTTCGTCATATTTATATTCTTTATATGTCTGCCATTGTCAAAATTCTTCTTCATGTAATTCCAAATATGTTGATTTTCACTCAATTCAATTAGTTTTCTTGTTAGCTTTTTTAATACAAACATCATCCTTTGCTAATAGATAAGTAATATATTTTAAGAAGAAAAACCACCATAACTAATCTCATACTAAATACTATTGAAAAACATTAGCCCAATCCATCATTTTGATGATTTAGGCAAGTTGGCCCACGAGTTACACTAATTACTTTAATAGCTTTATGTCAATAAAGCTTATAGTTTTTCTTTTCATAACAATAAAGTTTTTTAATTTATTACCAATATAAAAATAGATAAAATTTTAGATTTTTAGTTTAAAAATTATAAAGGGGCATTTTGGTAATTATAAAGAACTTTGACACGTCTTTAGGTTTTTGGTTCTTCTAGGTTTTCAAGTCTTACACATATAAATTCATCCTCTTCATTTTCTCTATCTCTATCCTCTGTCTGTCCGCCGTCACAAAGATTTCTCGTTAGAAAATCCTAGGTAATCTGTCTGTCCGCCGTCACGAAGATTCATCGTAAAATAAAATCCTAGGTATATCATTCTTTGTCCGTCCGCCGTCACGAAGATTCCTCATCATAAAATCCAAGGTATATCATTCTCTATCTGTCCGCGGTCACGAAGATTTCTCGTCATAAAACACTAGGTATATGGATTTTCACTCAATCTCCTTATTTTTCTTGCTAGTTTTTCAAATATGAACATTATATGAGTTGCAAGTCGCTTGTAGTTGAAGATTGAAAGCGTTGTATCAGCAAAGGTTTACACAACTATTCTTCGCTTCTATTGTACCAAGGTAAATCTTTTTATTTTGATTTCATCGAGAAGTATTAATCATGTTGTTTGTTTAAAAGATTTGTGGAATGTTTGATTGGAAAAGAGTTGAGTTTATGAGGGTTTTATGATCAAATTCTTCTTAATATATGAAATTATTACTTTCTCATGATCTTAAAAGGCAGATTGAATATTTAAAAGATTAGATTAGGATGGAAAAAATATATTTTTAACTATAAAAGGCCATCTTACTGGTTATGATGATATCTTGATTAATTTGCAATATTAACACATTGACAAAAGTCCAATTAGTTCAACGATTGATAAGAGCCTGATTTAGTTCCCATTTGAGCACATTATGTAGCTAAACTCAATTAAAAGGATCTCTTCAAAAGATTAATTTGTCAAAGGCTCCCCTATGTTAGGGGGCTCCCCTATTGTCAAGGGATCCCATAAGAGCTTTGTTGGGTCTTTACAACCACCCTGGATTTTTTTGTCCCTCCCCTTTGTAGATGGTGTTTAGGGTTTTATCATGTTCAATCGGTCACATGTTCAAAAAAAAATCAAGAATGAAGATTTTGGGATTATTCCTTAATTATTTTTATTAAAATTTTATTTTCACTTGTTTTTTCTTCTATTAATTTAATTATTATAATTACATTAACTTCAATCAATGTTGAATTTCTATTATCAGATGTCTGACTACATTAAGAATGAACCAACTATGAAGAAAATAAAGCTAAGTGTAGAAGAACCAAAACCTGAAACAGACTACATATCCAAAATTCCAGACACTGTTATCACACACATATTAACTAAACTGACCACAAAGGAAGTTGTTCGAACTTGCGTGTTGTCCAAAGGATGGGAGAATCATTGGAAGAATGTCCCTAATCTCGATGCTGCCTCAAAACACTTCGAAAAAGCAGAGTTTTTCAAGAAGTTTGTGTCCAAGTTCTTGAACAAACGCAACAATGACATCAACTTGACAAACGTTGATTTCCAGCACGATGGTTATGTCAGAACCCCACATGTTGACAAGGTTATCAATGATGCTGTGTCTCATGGTGTCGAGAATCTCAAAGTCAGCTGCTTCACAAATAGAGAGATACCAAATTTTCATCTGTTCATAGGATCCAACAAGCTCCCCTGCAACACTCTGAAACATCTTGAATTGTCCTTTGAATACAGTCTCAATACAATACTGCTCCCAATCAAAATGGAGTTCCCTGAGTTAATCGAGTGTCGCTTGAGAAACGTCACAATTCAGCCAATAGAGAAAGAAAATGGTGATGATAATGGTTGTGCAGAGCCATTTGCAGGGTGCAAGAAATTGACTACTCTGTCAATTAAAGATTGTGCAATGAAAACTGGGGGAAAATGCCTTATTGTGGATGGTGACAATTTGAGTGATGTTTCCATATGTTACAGGACTGTGTGGGGAACAAGTACTTTCAAGGTTCAGATGAGGACCCCAAATCTGACATCATTTACCTATGTGCGTCCTATCATTAGAGGCCATGATCTGGTGTTTAAGAACAATTTGACATTTCTTGAAGATGTAAGCATGGAAGTTTGTTCCCAGCGAAGTGATTATGCTTATTTTGCACCATCCTTGTTTAAGTGGCTCAAATTTTTCACCAATGCACACTCATTGACAGTGTCTATTGCAACTCTTAAGGTACTTAATTAAATTTGAATTATTTCATCTGTTTTCAATTCCTATAAACCCTCATATAGTGTCCTATTTATCAAATGCAGTATATATATAATTATATGATTGTAAGATTATAGATCATTTGTTAGAGAATGAACATCACTCAATCTATTTAATTTTTATAGAATATATGAAAATTTAAGTTTTTTACATAATAATAGTATAAATATTATATAATTTTTTGTTTAATTTACCTATAAATCAGTCTAGTTTCATCAAATTTTTATTTGTATCCCTATTACTATTAAAAAAGTACAACTTAAGCAAAGTAAATATTTTATTAATAAGTTTTATTTGTTTAGAAATAAATAGATTCATGGGTTTAATTAAAATACAGAGATCCAACTAAATTTTTTTTAACATTAACTATTCAAATAAAAATTTGATAAACTATATAAGGACATATAAATTAATTAAACTATAATTATTTTATTTTATTATTTGTGCACTATAGTTACTGAATTTGTTTTTTGTGTCTAAATAATGTTCAATGTCTAGATTCTGACAAAGCTTGCAAATTTTCCAAATGTTGAATCTCTAAACTTGAGGAACCTGAGGACATTGACCTTGAAGTTTGACCCTTTTTTACCTTGTCAAGTATCAACTTATCTTATCCAATACTTTATTCAGAACTCCCCTCGTGTATCAGTTAACATAGATACAGGTAATGTTTTTGTTTTTTTAATTTGGTGATGAGTTTTGATTAGTTTTTGTTTATTTTAAATACATAATTTATTCTCTTAACATTTTTCTAAACTAAAAAAAACACTATGTCTTTTATTATTCTAGAATTCATTTTAAATGTAAAAATCTGATTAAAATGTGTTAGGATGGAAAATTTTCTAATTAAGGACCCATTGCTAATATTACACTTGAATATTTCACTTATTGTATGCAATCTTTATGTGTTTACTTTGTTTTCTTTTGAAATCTTCAATTGAAGAGTTAAAATAAAATTTATGTTTTCATTAAGAATTAATCTTGAAATATATATATAAAATTTTTTCAATAATTTTGCTCCTTAAGTATTTAATTTTGGTGATTTTTAGTTAACCCTCTCTTCATAGAAGATTTTTTTACCTGTTCTTTCTAAGTTGTTAATGAATATCTAACATTTGTCAAACCTATATGTCACAATTTTATTTTAATTTTGCAAATTGAATTCCTCATTTGTCAAACCTATTAGTTTTCTTGCTAGTATGTAATTTTAGTTTTGACAACTTGAATTATTATATCAGTAAAAGTATTTTCATAATGATAATCAACTTTGACACTTTCTTTAGTTTTGTGTGTTTTCTAAGTATTGGTGTTACAGATATAAATTCAACTTCTTACTCTTTTCTTTGTTCTATATTCTTCTGTCGTCACATAAATTTCTCATCATATTCCTAATGTCATTGAATATCTTATTGTACAATTGTAGATAAACCAATTTTCACCCAACTTCATTAGTTTTATTGCTAATATATAATTTTAGTTTTAGCAACTTGTATCGATACAAGTTTTTTCATAATCATAACGAAACTTGACACTTTTTTAGTTTTATGTGTCTTCCAAGTCTTGATGCCGACACATAAAAATTCAACTCCATCATCTTTTCTATCTTTATTTCTATATTCCTCTTTTGTTACATAAATTCCTAATCATCATTTTCTTATTATATTCTATTTGTCTAGTGTCATTGAATTCCTCATCGTACAATTGTAGATACAATAGTAAAATGTATCTATTTCAATTCACCCAATTCCATTAGTTTTCTTGCTAATATATAATTTTAGCTTTGACAACTTTTATCGATAAAAATATTTTCATAATCATAACAATCATTGAGAAGGACTTTTTCAAGGAATTTGACGAATCATAATCATAACAATGTTATTTTATATCAAGACCTACAAAATATTTTTAAAATGAAACTTAATTGTGGTTAGCTAACCATTTTAGTTTAATATTAAAAAATTAAAAAAAAAATACATATGATCTACAAAAAATGAAAATTATCTCCTTTATGTATTACAGATTCTCTTAAACACATTTTTCACATATTTTGTGACATTCTTTTAAAACTTACTATTCTTTTTATAGTAACATAATTTATTATTTTTTCATGTAAATGATGATGGTTATATATGTCTTCATCAAAGTGAAAAATATCAAATTATTTTAATTTTCTTTACTCTCATGTTCTTAAGATAAATGTGATACCTTTCTCCATTTCTTGCTCTATTAATTTTACATTTTTAGCATGTTTTTATCATCATGCTTCCTCTACTTCCTTAGTTTTGGATTCTTTTCTAAGTTTTGTGTAACTAATTCTGTATTGTGGGATCTAACTATTGTTAACATAACATTGATGAATATCTTGTGTTGGAATTTATGTAGGGGACAGATTCTACAAGGGATTATATACTTTTGGTGGTACTAATTTTGCCAATACAAACTAATTTTTATTGATACCTAATGATTTATGTTGATAGTTAATGTTATGATTTTAACTAGAACTTTATGTTTAATTTTGTTTTTGTATCCAGATTTTCATTTTTTGTTTCCTAAAATTTACAAATTATAATGTGATGTTGAGATATTGGACATGTGTGACAATATCTTTTAATGAGAAGTAATAAAAAAGAAATCTCTATTAATATATTAAAACACAAATTAAATAATGACTATTTACCAATAAACTCATTGACTCTACTAAATTAAACAACGTTTGATAATTTTGGAATTTCATAATGAATCTTTACAAATAAAATATTCTAATATCCAAATACATACATGTAATAGCTATTTACAAATAAACTTATTTATTGATCCTCCTAAATTGTCCCGCATATGATAATTTTAGAACTCTAACTCCGAGCGAATATTTAATGAATCTTTATAAATATCATTTTCTAATATGTATCTTTCAATTTATTTAGGTGATATTTTTTCATATTAATTTTAATTATATTTGGTCTATAATTTAATTCAATTCTTTTATTCATTCTACTCATTCCTTCATACAAAATAGTTTTATTTTATAACCTTTTTAAATAAGGTTGATTCTGTTAATTAATCGAGTTATGTTAATTACTGCATCTTAAGTGGCATACACAATGATTGATTGACACCATAATTCAATTATTGCACTTTTCATTCCATCCAATGCTAATTGACATAAATTGTAAGCGATATCCTTCTTGACACCCGATTTTATTATTCAGTGCATCTTAATTGGCATAATTAATTAAGTAGAATAATTGATTAGAACAATTTTCAATTCCATTCCGATGCCTTTTCATATTACACGATAAATATTTCTTAAATACCGCACTAATATTATATTTCAATTTTATTTTCATTGACTAATTTAAGAATAATTTTATTATGTATTTTTTTATTATATTTGGAAAATAAATTTTATAAATAAAATTTATTCATTTTATATAAATATTTTTATTTTATTATGTTTTTAATATTTTAAACATAAAATTTGATATGTTTCTGTGCATCGCATGAGTATATGACTAGTATTATATAAAAGTGTCACTAGCAGGGTGTAGAAATACAATAAGGGATGTGACAAAATGTTTATAAGGAAAATTTGCTTATCCATAACGTTGTTCTTGCAACTTTTTTTCACTCTTAATAATAAATCACTACTCTAGCTAGCTAGTGCTCATTCTCAAGGTGGTATACACAAATATACTTTATCAGTTATAGGCGAATAAAGTTTTAGTTTATTACCGTTAAATAAATTGACTAAATTTTAGGTGTAGGTGACAATAAACTTCAAATCATACTTGTGTTAATAAGAAATGTGAATAAACAATAATGTTGGTCATACAAATAGAAATACGTTCAACTAGTATCCAACATGTATTATACTTAATATGAAATGTGTGCTATACATATAGTACACATTCTCTATTATATATAACACATGTTTGATACACGTATTTCTGTTGTACGACAAATATTATCGATGACTTCTTTCCTTTTTTGCTTTAGCTTATTGTACAATATGCTGTGTCTTAGGTAATTAAAGGTTGTCATGAAAGAAGAGTGGGATGCAACAAAGCGTTAATTAGTTTTATAGAGATAGAATTTTTTTAAAATGGTGTAATTTTAGTTTTTTCCAATCTTTTTCCTTGAATTTATCACTATTCATAACTAAAAAAATATTTTTGTTTTAGCACTATATCTTTGTGTCGTCATCAAAATTTCTCAATGTATTTCTATTCTTTATATGTCTGTCAACGTCAAAATTCTTCTTCATGTAACCTTAAATATGCTGACTTTTACTCAATTCAATTAATTTTCTTGCAAGCTTTTTTAATACAAACACTATTGCTTATTGATAAGTAATATAATTTAAAAAGAAAAACTACCATAGCTAATCTCTCCTACTAAATACTATTAAAAAATATTAGCCTAATCCATTATTTTGGTGAATCAGGCAAGTTGGCCCGCAGTTACACTTACTTTAATAGCTTTGTGTCAAAAAATATAGTTTTTTTTCATAACAATAAAGCTTTTAGTTTGTTACCAATATATAAAATAGATAAAATTTAAGATTTTTAGTTTAAATGTTATAAAGGGGCATTTCAATAATTATATGGAACTTTGACACGTGTTTAGGTTTTCAGGTCTGACACATATAAATTAATCCTCTTCATCTTTTCTATCTCTATCCCCTGTCTGCCCGCCGTCACAAAGATTCATCTTCATATAACCCTAAGTATATCATTCTATGTATGTCCGCCGTCACGAACATTCAAAGTCATAAAATCCTATGCATATCATTCTTTGTCAGTCCGTCGTCATGAAGATTCCTCGTCATAAAACCCAAGGTATATCATTCTCTATCTGTTCGCCATCACAAAGATTCCTCGTCATAAAACACTAGGTAAATCAATTTTCACTCAATACACTTAGTTTTCTTGCTAGTTTTTCTTAAACGAACATTATCTAATTTGTAAATTGCTTGTAGTTGAAGATTGAAAGCATTGTATCTGCAACGGTTGACACAACTATTCTTCGTTTCTACCGTACCAAGGTAAATGTTTTCATTTTGATTTCATCAAGAAGTATCAATCATGTTTTTTCCTTTCAAAGATTTGTGGAATGTTTGATTGGTGCAACGAGTTGAGTTTATGAGGGTTTCATGATCAAATCCTTCTTAATATATGAAATTATTACTTTTCATGATCATAAAAGTCAGACTAAATATGAAAAAGATTAGATTCAGATGGAAATTTTTTTTTTTTAACTATAAAAGGCCATCTTGTTGGTTATGTCAATATCTTGATTAATTTGCAAGATTAACACGTTGACAAGAGTTCAATTAGTTCAGCTGTTGATAAGAGTCCAATTTAATTCCGATTTGAGCACACTATGTAACTAAACTCAATTAAAAAAGATCTTTTCTAAAGGTTGATTTGTCAAGGACTCCTTTGCTATTAGGGGGCTCCCCTGTTGTCAGCGAATTCCATAAGAACTTTGTTAGGTCTATACGGTCACCCTGAATTTTTTCCCCTCCCATTAGTAGATGGTGATTAGGGTTTTATCATGTTAAATCCATCATATTAAAAAAAAAAAAAATCAAGAATGAGTATTTGGGATTCTTCCTAAATTATTTCTTTTAAAATTTTCTCTCTATTTGCTTTTTTTTCTTCTGTCAACTCAATTATTATAATTAACTTAACGTCAATCAATGTTGAATTTGTATTATCAGATGTCTGACTACATTGAGAATGAACCAACTATGAAGAGAATAAAGCTAAGTGTAGAAAAACTTGAACCTGAAATAGACTACATATCCAAAATTCCAGACACTGTTATCACATACATATTAACTAAATTGACCACAAAGGAGGCTGTTCAAACTTGCGTGTTGTCCAAAGGATGGGAGAACCATTGGAAGAGTGTCCCTAATCTCAACGCTACCTCAAAACACTTCCAAAAAGCAGAGTTTTTCAAGAAGTTTGTGTCCAAGTTCTTGAACAAACGCAATAATGACATCAACTTGACCAACGTTGACTTCTAGCATGATGGTTATGTCAGAACCCCACATGTTAGCAAGATTATCAACGATGCTATGTCTCATGGTGTCGAGAATCTCAGAGTCAGTTGCTTCACAAATAGAGAGATACCAAAGTTTCATCTGTTCATAGGATCCTACAAGCTCCCCTGCAACACTCTGAAACACGTTGAATTGTCCTTTGAATACAGTCATAATACAATATTGCTCCCAATCAAAATGATGTTCCCTGAACTGATTGAGTGTCGTTTGAGAAACGTCACATTTCAACCAATAGAGAAAGGAAATGGTGATGATGAATGTGCAGAGCCATTTACCGAGTGCAAGAAATTGACCACTCTGTCAATTAAGGATTGTGCAATGAAAATGGGTGGGAAATGCCTTGTTGTGGATGGTGACAATTTGAGTGATGTTTCCATATGTTACAAGATTGTGTGGGGAACAAGTACTTTCAAGGTTCAGATGAGGACCCCAAATTTGACATCGTTTACCTATAAGCGTCATATCATTAGAGGCCATGATTTGGTGTTTAAGAACAATTTGACATTTCTTCAAGATGTGAGCATGGAAGTTTGTTCCCAACCAAGTGATTATGCTTATTTTGCACCATCCTTATCTAAGTGGCTCAAATTGTTCAATAATGCACACTCATTGACAGTGTCTATTACAACTCTTAAGGTACTTATATTAATTTGAATTGTTGAATTTATTTTCGATTCCAATAAACTGATTTATAGAATATATGAAAATTTAAATTTTATACATAATAATGTTATAAAATATTATATAATTTTTTGTTCAATTAACCTCTAAATCATAGTTATTTCATCAAATTTTTATTTTATCCCTATTACTATTGCAAAAAGTACAACTTAAGCAAAGTAAATATTCTATTAAGTATTACTTTTTTAGCAATAAATAGATTCATGGGCTTAATTAAAATATAGAGACCTTGCTAAAAAAATTTAAACATTTGTTATTCAGTTAAAACTTTTATAAACTATGATTAGGACATGTAAATTAATTAAATCATAATTATTTTTATTTTATTATTTGTGCGCTATAATTACTGAATTTGTTTGTGTCTAAATCTACGTTCAATGTCTAGATTCTCACAAAACTTGCTGATTTTCCAAATGTTGAGCCACTGAACTTGACAAACTTGAGGACATTGACCTTGAAGTGTGACCCTGAATTATTTTTGTATTCTCAAATACCATTTTGTATTGTCAAATACATAGTTCAATACTCTCCCAGGGTATCAGTAAACATAAATGAAGGTAATGTTTTATTTTATTTTTTTATTATTATATATTTAGTGATGAGTCTTGATTAGTTCGTTTATTTCAAATACATGATTTATTCTCCTAACATTTTTTCTAAACATTTAAAAAAATACTTTATGTGTTTTAATATTCTAGAATTCATTTTAAATGTAAGAATCTGATTGAAATGTGTAAGATGGAAAATTTTCTAATCGAGAACCAATTTCCAATATTACAACATTATTGAATATTTCACTTATTATATGCAATTTTTGTGTATTCACTTTGTTTTCTTTATTCAGTTAAAATAATTTTTTTGTTTTAATTAATAATCTTGAAATATATATATATATATATTTTTCAACTATTTTGCTTCTTAAGTATTTAAGTTTGATGATTTTTAGTTGACCCAGGATTTTTACCCTTTCTTTCTAAGTTGTTTAAAGAATATCTAATATGTGCCAAAATTAATTTTGTTTTTGCTCTTTATATAGATAAAAAAATAAAAATATTATCTGAATTCACATATAAGTGTTTTAAAAAACATAAATGCTTGGGGAATATTTTTCCAGTCAAAACAACAAAAAAAAGTTCATTTTAGCACTTTTGGCCCAAATAACATTCTTAATCATGTATGTTTTTTTAATGAGCTGAGTGATTTATACCCAATTTCCTATTATTAGCTGTTTTGACTAGTACAATTTTGTTCCCCTAACAAAGTTCTTTAAAAAATATGAGAGCTATTATACTTTTACTATTCAAAGTTGTTTCATCAAGTTTTAGAAAATGATAATTTGATACAAAAGTTAAATATCTCATTGAACATTTATTTTACTAACTTTGGATGAACTTATAGTCCCTACTATTTAATTTAACATAGGTATCCAATATCCAATGGTGATAACAACCTACCATATTAAAATAGCATTATTGTTGTTATATATGTTTTTTTCTTTAACATAGGAATTCACACTATATATTTGTTTTAATTATTTTTTATTGTTTAACCTGCAGGGTTTGCGCCCTTATTATTTGATATCATGAAGTATGTACGCAAGGGGTTATCTGCATATGCTATTCTTCAAATAGCTCTCTCGAAAAGACTAATATTCAGAGTTTAATTATGTGTTTTTCTTAGAGTTTTGGATTATTTGAACTAATTATTGCTCATAAGTATTGAAACCATTAAACAAAAACAATTAAAAGTCAACAAAGCATCGTTGAGTAGTTAATTATGATGTTGTGATTTTAGAATGATGCATGTTAACATAATCTTATAGATGGAATATGAGTTTATCTATCAAATTGCAAGCTAAGCAATTCAATTTTTAATGTGATTTTGTGTGAGCAAGTAATGATTTTATCTAATTGCATTTTTTTTATTTCATAATTTAAAGTTTATAGTTTTTCTTTTATAGTCTATTTAAAAAAAATAGAAAAATCTCACATTTTTTACGTATACAGTCTTCAATTTCTAGTATATGTAAAAAAATATGTAATTTCATAATTTAAAGTCTATATAGTCCTTGTTTTATATAGTGTATCTTAAAATAATAGAGCAATCTTACTTTTTGAAGTATATAGTCTTGAATTTCTAGTATATTAGAATCATGTAATTTCATAATTTAAAGTCTATAGTCTTTGCTTTATAATGTATCTCAAAAGATAGAGAAATCTCACATTTTGAAGTCTATAACCTTCAATTTCTAGTATATGTAAAAAAATCATGTAATTTCATACTTTAAAGTCTATAGTCTTTCTTTTATAGTGTATCTAAAAAACAGAGAAATCCCACATTTTGAAGTATATAGCCTTCAATTTCTAGTATATATAACAAAATCATATAAATTCATAACTTAAAGTCTATAGTCTTTCTTTTATAGTGTATCTAAAAAAATGCAATCTCACATTTTAAAGTATATAACGTTCATTTTCTTGTATATGTTAAAAAATCAAGTAATTTCATTAATTGAAGTCTATAGTCTTTGATTTATAGTGTATCTTAAAATAATAGAGAAACCTTACTTTTTGAAGTATACATCCATAAATTTCTAGTACATGTGAAAAATCATGTAATTTTATAATTAATGTATGTCTATAGTATTTTTGTTTTACAACGTATCTAAAAAAACAGAGAAATTTTACATTTTGAAGTGTATATCATTCAATTTCTAGTATATGCAAAAAATTATGTAATATCATAATTTAAATTCCCTAGTCTTTGTTTTATAATGTATGTTAAAAATTAGAGAAATCTCACATTTTGAAATATATAACCTTCAATTTCTAGAATATGTAAGAAAATCAAGTAATTGCATAATTATAAGTATATAGTTTTTGTTTTATAGTGTATCTTAAAATAATAGAGAAACCTTACTTTTTGAAGTATATAGCCTTAAATTTCTAGTATATGTAGAAAAATCATGTAATTTCATAATTTAAAGTCTATAGTCTTCCTTTTATAGTGTATCTAAAAAAATAGAAAAATCTCACATTTTAAAGTATATAGCCTTCATTTTCTTGTATATGTAAAAAAATTATGTAATTTTTTAATTTAAAGTCTATAGTCTTTCTTTTTATAATGTATCTAAAAAAATAGAGAAAAATCTCACATTTTTTAAGTATATAGCATTCAATTTCTAGTATATGCAAAAAAAAATCATGTAATTTCATAATTTAAAGTCCATAATCTTTATTTTATAGTATAAAAAAGTAGACAAATCTCACATTTTGAAGTATATAACCTTCAATTTCTAGTTTATGTAAAAAAATAATGTAACTTCATAATTTAAAGCCCATAGTCTTTGTTTTATAGTTTATCTAAAAAAGTAGAGAAATCTCACACTTTGAAGTATATAGCCTTCAATTTCATTTTTTTCCTAACCCACTTTTTACTGCCGCAACACTAAAAAAGTGACCATCAAACAAGCTGGTAGGTTTGATTGGTTTAGATTTTGAAAGAATTATTTTAAAATAATTGAGTTGAAAAATTAATTTTTAAAATAATTGATTTAGAAGAAAACTTATGTGTATTTAGGAAAGATGTTAAAAAGTGAATTTGAAAGAATAATGTAAGAATTTTATTATGAATTTTTTTATTATATTTGGAAAATAAAATTTATAAATAATTTTTATTCATTTTATATAAATATTTTTATTTTATTATTTTATTTAATATTTAAAACATATCATTAGCAGGGCGTATAAATACAATAAGGAATGTGATAAAATGTTTATAAGGAAAATTTGCTTATCCATAACGTTGTTCTTGCAACTTTTTTTCACTCTCAATAATAAATCACTACTCTAGCTCTCAAGGTTATACACAAATATACTTTATCGCGAATAAAGTTTTAGTTTATTACCATTGAATAAATTGACTAAATTGTAGGTGTAAGTGATAATAAACTTCAAATCATACTTGTGTTATTGCAAACTATTTCTAATTTGATGTGTGCGAAGTTCTATAGTTTCTGAGCTGCGTTAATAAGGAATGTGAATAAACATTAATGTTGTTCATATAATAGAAATTCGACCAATTAGTATCCAACGTGTATTATATATAATATAGAATGTGTTCTATACATATAATACACATTTCATATTATGATTGGATACTAGTTGACGTATTTCTATTGTACGATAAGTAAATAAAAATATAAATTGAATATAAATGCATACCGATGACTTTTTTTTCTTTTTTTCTATAGCTTATTGTACAATATATTGTGTCTTAGGTAATTAAAGGATGTCATGAAGAAGAGTGGGATGGAAGAAAGCGTTTATTAGTTTTATAGAGATAGAATTTTTTAAAATTGATGTAATAATTTTAGTTTTTTCGATCTTTGTGATAATGGTGGCCTATATCTTTGGTTCTTTTCTATAGATTTCTTTAGCCATCTTTGTAATGATGCATTTTATATCGATTTTCTCCTTGAATTTATCATTATATATAACTAAAAAAATGTTTTTGTTTCAGCACTATATCTTTCCATTGTCATCAAAATTCCTTAATGTATTTCTATTCTTTATATGTCTGCCATCCATCGTTGAAATCCTAAATATTCTGACTTTCACTCAATTCAATTAATTTTCTTGCTAACTTTTATAATACAAACACTGTACTTTGCTAATTGATAAAAAATATAATTTAAGAAGAAAAACTACCATAGTCATTCTCTCCTATTAAATACTATTGAAAAATATTAGCCGAATCCATTATTTTGATGAATCAGGCAAGTTGGCCTGCGAGTTACACTCAATTTAATAGCTTTATGTCAGTAAATATAGTTTTTTTCATAACAAAAAAGACTTTTAGTTTATTACCAATATATAAAATAGATAAAATTTTAGATTTTTAGTTTAAAAATTATAAAGGGGCATTTCGGTAATTATATGGAACTTTGACATGTTTTTAGGTTTTTGGTTCTTCTAGGTTTTCAGGTCTCACACATATAAATCCATTCTCTTCATCTTTTCTATCTCTATCCTTTGTCAGTCTGTCGTCACAAAGAGTCATCGTCATATAACCCTAAGTATATCATTCTCTGTCTGTCCGCCGTCATGAAGTTTCACCGTCATAAAATCCTAGGTATATAATTCTCTGTCAGTCTGTCGTCACAAAGATTTCTCGTCATAAAACTCAAGGTATATCATTCTCTATCTGTTCACCATCACAAAGATTCCTCGTCATAAAACACTAGGTATATCGATTTTCACTGAATACACTTAGTTTTCTTGCTAGTTTTTCTAATACAAACATTATCTAATTTGTAAATCGCTTGTAGTTGAGATTGAAAGCATTGTATCTGCAACGGTTGACACAACTATTCTTCGTTTCTACCGTACCAAGGTAAATGTTTTCATTTTGATTTCATCAAGAAGTATCAATCATGTTTTTTCCTTTCAAAGATTTGTGGAATGTTTGATTGGTGCAACAGGTTGAGTTTATGAGGGTTTCATGATTAAATCCTTCTTATTATATGAAATTATTACTTTTTCATGATCATAAAAACCAGACTAAATATGAAAAAAGATTAGATTCAGATGGAAACAAATTATTTTTAACTATAAAAGGCCATCTTGTTGGTTATGTCCATATCTTGATTAATTTGCAAGATTAAAACGTTGACAAGAGTTCAATTAGTTCAGCTGTTGATAAGAGTCCAATTTAATTCCGATCTGAGCACACTATGTAGCTAAACTCAATTAAAAAGGATCTTTTCTAAAGGTTGATTTGTCAAGGATTCCCCTGCTATTAGGGGGCTCCCCTATTGTCAGCGGATTCCATAAGAACTTTGTTAAGTCTTTACGGTCACCCTGAATTTTTCCCCCTCCCCTTTGTAGATGGTGTTTAGGGTTTTATCATGTTCAATCCATCACATTTTTTTTAAGAAAAAATCAAGAATGAGTATTTGAGATTCTTCCTAAATTATTTCTTTTAAAATTTTCTCTCTATTTGCTTTTTTTTCTTCTGTCAATTCAATTATTATAATTACCTTAACATCAATCAATGTTGAATTTGTATTATCAGATGTCTGACTACATTGAGAATGAAGCAACTATTAAGAGAATAAAGCTAAGTGTAGAAAAATCAGAACCTGAAATAGACTACATATCCAAAATTCCAGACACTGTTATCACACACATATTAACTAAACTGACCACAAAGGAGGCTGTTCAAACTTGCGTGTTGTCCAAAGGATGGGAGAACCATTGGAAGAGTGTCCCTAATCTCAACGCTACCTCAAAACACTTCCAAAAAGCAGAGTTTTTCAAGAACTTTGTGTCCAAGTTCTTGAATAAACGCAACAATGACATTAACTTGACCAACGTTGACTTCCAGCATGATGGTTATGTCAGAACCCCACATGTTAACAAGGTTATCAACGATGCTGTGTCTCATGGTGTCGAGAATCTCAGAGTCAGTTGCTTCACAAATAGAGAGATATCAAAGTTTCATTTGTTCATAGGATCCAACAAGCTCCCCTGCAACACTCTGAAACACCTTGAATTGTCCTTTGAATATAGTCACAATACAATATTCCTCCCAATAAAAATGAAGTTCCCTGAGCTGATTGAGTGTCGTTTGAGAAACGTCACATTTCAACCAATAGAGAAAGGAAATGGTAATGATGATTGTGCAGAGCCATTTACCGAGTGCAAGAAATTGACCACTCTGTCAATTAAGGATTGTGCAATGAAAAAGGGTGGGAAATGCCTTATTGTGGATGGTGACAATTTGAGTGATGTTTCCTTATGTTACAAGATTGTGTGGGGAACAAGTACTTTCAAGGTTCAAATGAGGACCCCAAATCTGACATCGTTTACCTATAAGCGTCATATCATTAGAGGCCATGATCTGGTGTTTAAGAACAATTTGACATTTCTTCAAGATGTGAGCATGGAAGTTTGTTCCCAACCAAGTGATTATGCTTATTTTGCACCATCCTTGTCTAAGTGGCTCAAATTGTTCAATAATGCACACTCATTGACAGTGTCTATTACAACTCTTAAGGTACTTATATTAATTTGAATTGTTTAATTTATTTTCGATTCCTATAAACTGATTTATAGAATATATGAAAATTTAAATTTTATACATAATAATGTTATAAAATATTATATAATTTTTTGTTTAATTAACCTATAAATCATAGTTATTTCATCAAATTTTTATTTTTATCCCTGTTACTATTACAAAAAAGTACAACTTAAGCAAAGTAAATATTCTATTAAGTTTTACTTTTTTTAGCAATAAATAGATTCATGGGCTTAATTAAAATACAGAGACCTAGCTAAAAAAAATTTAAACTTTAGTTATTCAGTTAAAAATTTTATAAACTATGATTAGGACATGTAAATTAATTAAATCATAATTATTTTTATTTTAATTACTGAATTTGTTTGTGTCTAAATCTACGTTCAATAATGCCTAGATTCTCACAAAACTTGCTGATTTTCCAAATGTTGAGCGACTGAACTTGACAAACTTGAGGACATTGACCTTGAAGTGTGACCCTGAATTACACCGTCAAATACCATTTTGTATTGTCAATTACATAATTCAAGACTCTCCCAGAGTATCAATTAAGATAAATGCAGGTAATATTTTATTTATTTTTTTATTATTATTTAGTGATGAGTCTTGACTTGAATATTAGTTCGTTTATTTCAAATACATGATTTATTCTCCTAACATTTTCTCTAAACATTTAAAAAAAAAAAAACTTTATGTTCTTTACTATTCTAGAATTCATTTTAAATGTAAAAATCCGATTAAAATGTGTAAGGATGGAAAATTTTCTAATCGAGAACCAATTTCCAATATTACAACATTATTGAATATTTCACTTATTATATGCAATTTTTGTGTATTCACTTTGTTTTCTTTATTCAGTTAAAATAAATTTTATGTTTTCATTAATAATCTTGAAATATATATATATTCTTTTCAACTATTTTGTTCCTTAAGTATTTAAGTTTGATGATTTTTAGTTGACCCATGATTTTTACCCTTTCTTTCTAAGTTGTTTAATGAATATCTAATATGTGCCAAAATTAGTTTTGTTTTTGCTCTTTATATAGATAAAAAATAAAAATATTATCTGAACTCACATATAAGTGTTTTAAAAAACATAAATGTTAGGGGAACAATATTTTTCCAGTCAAAACAGCCAAAAAGTTCATTTTAGTACTTTTGGCCTAAATAACATTCTTAATCATGTATTTTTTTTAATGGGCTGAGTGATTTATATCCAATTTCCTATTTTTAGCTGTTTTGACTGGTACAATTATGTACCCCTAACAAAGCTCTTTAAAAAAATATGAGAGCTATTATACTTTTACTATTCAAAGTTGTTCCATCAAGTTTTGGAAGATGATAATTTGATACAAAAGTTAAATATCTCATTGAACATTTATTTTACTAACTTTGGATGAACTTATAGTCCCTACTCATAGTTATCCAATATCCAATGGTGATAACAACCTACCATATTAAAATAGCATTCTTGTTATATATGTTTTTTTTTCTTCTTTAACATAGGAATTCACACTATATATTTGTTTTAATTATTTTTTATTGTTTAACCTTGCAGGCTTTGCACCCTTATTATTTCATTATTTGATATCATGAAGTATGTACGCAATGGGTTATCTGCTTATGTTATTTATCAAATAGCTCTCTCGAAAATACTGTAATATTCAGAGTTTGATTATGTGTTTTTCTTAGAGTTTTGGGTTAGAACTAGTTATTGCTCATAAGTATTGAAGTCATTAAACAAATTAAAAACAATTAAAAGTCAACAAAGCATCGTTGAGTAGTTAATTATGATGTTGTTATTTTAGAATGATGCGTGCTAACATAATATTATACATGGAATATGAGTTTATCTATCAAATTGCAAGCTAAGGAATTAAATTTTTAAGGTGATGATTTTGTGTGAGCACCTAAAAATAAATAGATTTTATCTAATTGCATTAATATTTTTTATTTCATAATTTAAAGGCTATAATTTTTTTTTATAGTGTATCTAAAAAATAGAGAAATTTCACATTTTTTAAGTATATAGTCTTCAATTTCTAGTATTTGTAAAAAAATATGTAATTTCATAATTTAAAGTATATAGTCTTTGTTTATGGATTTAATTTTCATCCACTGACAGTGTACCATTTTTTTACACAGTCATCCAATCATGTGCTGTCACGCCGGCCATGATTGTATTTTCTCTCTCCCACTACCTGAAAAATTTATATAAATGGAACATTTTGATTGGACGACAATGTAAAATACTTTTACACTGTCAGTGCATCAAAATTAAACTCTTATTTTATAGTGATCTTAAATTAATAGAGAAACCTTATTTTTTGATGTATATAGATTTGAATTTATAGTATACGTTAAAAAGTCATGTAACTTCATAATTTAAAGTCTATAGTCTTCCTTCTATTGTGTATCTAAAAAAATTAGAGAAATCTCATATTTTATAGTATATAACCTTCAAATTCTAGTATAAGTAAAAAAATCATTTAATTTCATAATTTAAAGTCGATGTTTATTTCTTCTATAATGTATCTAAAAAATAGAGAAATCTCACATTTAAATGTATATAACCTTCATTTTCTTGCATATGTAAAAAAATCATGTAATTTTTTAATTTAAAGTCTATAGTCTTTCTTTTTATAATGTATCTAAGAAAGAAAAATCTCATGTTTTTGAAGTATATAGCCTTCAATTTCTAGTAAATGTAAAAAAATCATGTAATTTCGTAATTTATAATCCATAGTATTTGTTTTATAGTGTATCTAAAAAAGTAGAGAAATCTTACATTTTGAAGTACATAGCCTTCAATTTCGAGAATATGTAAAGAAATCATGTAATTTAATAAAATAAAATCTATAGTTTTTGTTATAATGTATCTAAAAAAATAGAAAAATCTCAAATTTTGAAGTATATAGCCTTCAATTTCTAGTATATATGTTAAAAAATCATTTAATTTCATAATTTAAAGTCTATAGTTTTTCTTTTATAATGTATCTAAAAAATAGAGAAATCTCAAATTTGAAAGTATATAGCCTTCATTTTCTTGTATATGTAAAAAAAAAACATGTAATTTTTTAATTTAAAGTCTATAATCTTTCTTTTTTTAATGTATGTAAAAAAATAGCGAAATCTCACATTTTTGAAGAATAGCATTCAATTTATTGTATATGTAAAAAAACATGTAATTTCATAATTTAAAATCTATAATATTTGTTTTATAGTGTATCTTAAAATAATAGAGAAACCTTACTTTTTGAAGTATATGGCCTCTAATTCTAGTATTTGTGAAAAAGTAAGGTAATTCCATAATTTAAAATCTATAGTTTTTGTTTTATAACATATCTAAAATAATAGAGAAATCTCACATTATGAAGAAGTATGTAGCCTTTAATTTCTAGTATATGTAAAAAAATCATGTAATTTCAAAATTTAAAGTCTATAGTCTTTCTTTTATAGTGTATCTAAAAAAAATAGAGAAATCTCACATTTTTTAAGTATATAGCCTTCAATTTCAAGTATACGTAAGAAAATAAGTAATTTCATAATTTGAAGTCTATAGTATTTGTTTTATAGTGTTTCTAGAAAAATAGATAAAACTCACAGTTTAAAGCATATTGCCTTCAATTTCTACTATATGTAATAAAATCATGCAATTTCACAATTTGGAGTCTATAGTCTTTGTTTTAAAGTGTTTCTAGAAAAATAAAGAAATCTCACATTTTTAAGTATATAGTCATCAATTTCTACTATATGTAAAAAAATCATGTAACTTCATAATTTAAAGTCTGTAGTCTTCATTTTATAGTGTATCTAAAAAACAGAAAAATCTCACATTTTAAAGTATATAGCCTTCAGTTTCTTGTATATGTAAAAAAATCATGTAATTTCATAATTTAAAGTATATAGTCTTTCTTTTATAGTGTATCTAAAAAAAAAAGAGAAATATCAAATTTTTGAAGTATATAACTTTCAATTTCGAGTATATGTAAAGAAATCATGCAATATCTTACTTTAAAGTGCATAGTCTTTATTTTATAATGTATCTTAAAAATTAGAGAAATATCTCACATTTTGAAGTATATAACCTTCAATTTATAGTATATGTAAAAAAATTAAGTAATTTCATAATTTGAAGCCTATAGTTTTGTTTTATAGTGTATCTTTAAATAATAGAGAAACCTTACTTTTTGAAGTATATAGCCTTGAATTTCTAGTATAGGTAAAAAAATCATGTAACTTAATAATTTATAGTCTAAGTCTTCCTTTTATATTGTATCTAAAAAAATAGAAAGATCTTACATTTTAAAGTATATAGCCTTCAATTTATAGTATATGTAGTACAAAAATCATGTACCTTCATAATTTAAAGTCTATAGTTTTTATTTTATAGTGTTTCTAGAAAAATTGAAAAATCTCACATTTTAAAGTATATAGCCTTCAATTTCTACTATATGTAAAAAATCATGTAATTTAATAAATTAAAATCTATAGTCTTCTTTTATAATGCATCTAGAAAAATAGAGAAATATCAAATTTTGATGTATATAACCTTCAATTTCTAGTATATGTAAAAAAGTCATGTAATTTCATAATTTAAAGTCTATAGTATTTCTTCTATAATGTATTTAAAAATAGAGAAATCTCAAATTTTAAAGTATATAGCTTCCATTTTCTTGTATGTGTTAAAAAATCAAGTAATTTCATAATTTGAAGACTACAGTCTTTGTATTATAGTGTATATTAAAATAATAGAGAAACCTTACTTTTCGAAGTATATAACCATAAATTTCTAGTATACGTAAAAAATAAGGTAATTTCATAATTTAAAATCTATAATATTTCTTCTATAATGCATCTTAAAATTAGATAAAGCTCACATTTTAAAGTATATACCCTTCATTTTCTTGTATATGTAAAAAAATCATGTAATTTTTTAATTTAAAGTCTCTATATTCTTTCTTTTCATAATGTATGCAAAAAGATAGCGAAATCTCACATTTTTTTAAGAATATAGCATTCAATTTCTACTATATGTAAAAAAACATGTAATTTTATATAATTTAAATACTATAGTCTTTCTTCTATAATGTATCAAAAAATTATAAAAATCTTGCATTTTAAAATATATAGCCTTCATTTTCTTGTATATGTTAAAAAATCAAGTAGTTTCATAATTTGAAAACTATATGCTTTGTTCTATAGTCTTTCTTTTTATAGTGTATTTAAAAAAATAGAGAAATCTCACATTTTTGAAGTATATAGCCTTCAATGTCTAGTGTATATATAAAAAATCATGTAATTTCATAATTTAAAGTTCATAGTCTTTTGTTTTATAGTGTGTTGAAAAAAATAGAGAAATCTCACTTTTTGAAATATATAGCTTTCAATTTCTAGTATATGTAAAAAAATCATATTATTTCATAACTTAAAATCTATAGTACACATTGCATGTTATGTATAATACACGTTGGATATTAGTTTGACGTATTTATGTTGTACGATTAGCATTATTGATATACCTTTTATTCTAGGCACCTAGGAAATTAAGTAGATTTACCAATAAAAACAAAATTAACTTGGAATGAATGAACGAGTGAATGCCACGAATATTTAAAAGTTTAAATGATTAAAACATAAAAAAGGAATATAGAGTAGGCTTGTTTACAAATATAGAAATGAAAAGTGAAATATAACTTTTTTGACCATGATAAAATTGTGTATTCTCATATAAATTGTGAGATCATATTTAAGTATTACTCACATAAAAAAAAAAACGGAAATGCATATCCTTCTTGAACATCATGCTCTAAAACTCCATCTAGGGGTGGATATAATTTTGTCGGTATGAAAGTCAAGAAATTTTCATATAGAAAAACTAAATCTTACAAGATATCAGTGATACATGTACACTTAGACACAAACACAAAAATAATGTCTTTAATATTTCTTTTGATAAAAGTGGAGTAGACAAAACTATTTTTAGTGACCATAATTGATAATTATCTCGATCAGAATAGGTGCATGTGGTCAGGTGGTGGTCCAGTAGAGATAATAGGGTAAGTATTTTATGTCTCAACTGTCACTTTTTCATGAAATACACAAAATGCACTAATTTTATACCCTATGAAACAAAAAAGTTAATATATTTTTTATATCTCTACAAACAAAAAATAATTCTATGTCCCATGTACATGTCTCAATAAACAAATATTACTTAACATAAGAAAATCATCACACCAAATCTGATCTGATCATAAACAAAAGTATTTAGCATTTTACTCCATATTTGAGAAATGTTTTGTGGATGTCACAAAATCAGTCACCACATATAATAATTCAACAATTTGAAACTAGTAATTCAACTTTTAAAAATGTTGGATTAAGGTATAATAATAAAAGTTGAATTACTAGTTTCAAAATATTGAATTATTACACATGACCGATAATAGCTGATTTTACGACGTCCATGTAACATTTCTCTCCATATTTTATGCTTTACACAATTAACATGTGCTGGCTCAGCAACGAAAATTAAAGTTGACTTATGATGATATCAACTATCTAGGTGCTCTCAACCATGGCTTCAAAATCAATTTTCTTTTTGCTGATTCTCATAATTGTTTCTGCACTATGTTCTTCTTCATTTGCAATCTCATCAAAGAAGAGAAAATCATTGGAGATAGTGAACAAAATAAATCTCAATGGACCATACATTGGTCTCATCACAGTGTATGCACCAGAAGAGAATGCATGCTTTCCCACTAAAGCCTTTGAATCTCATCCCACACACCCATTTGTTGATCTTGCAGGTCAGTTAATGAAAATATGCAATGGTAATTTTCCTTTTTAGTGTTTCGATTTTTTCTGAGAGAAAATTCATTTTTTTTTTTCTTTTTGCAGGAAGGAGATTCAGGGTTGGAAAGGTCCAAAACAAGAAAGTTATCTATGTGAGATGTGGGATTGGATTTGTAAGTTCTAGAAACCATAACGCTGCGTTTGTTTTTTTTTACTCTAGGATTAAAGAATCAGTGAAAAATTGACTCTGTCAGCAAATGTTTGGTATGAGGGTCAGTAATTCAGTGAGCAGAGTTACATTGATTCAGTGAACAAAATTATCAATTTTTTGTTCACTCTAATTTTGGAGTCACTATGTATTGGAAGAGAGTCACTGTGGGCTGGAAGAGAGGCAAAAATATGTGAGAGTGTGTTCGGAGCCAATTTTGGAGTGTGTGACTGTGACTCTGACTTCATGACTCCCTTGACTCTGAATCTAGAGTCACTGAAAACAAACACTACCTAATAATTTCATTGTATTGATGTGTCTCTGTTTCATATTCTGGTTTTTTCTTTTTCTTTTTGTTTTTCTGAAGGCTTTTTAATTTGGTTACCTTTTGGACCTCAAGATATTTTGTTGTCATCTAAAAACTTGTGGTTGGTTCTGGCTCTGCCTTTATTTAGGTGAATGCTGCAGCAGCCACACAGCAAATGCTTGACTTGTTTGACACAACAGGAATCATCCATTTTGGCATTGCTGGAAATGCCAATGGTTCATTCTCCATTGGAGATGTCACAATCCCAAAACAATTTGTTGACACTGGCCTATGGGATTGGCTGGTATGAATAATTATGATTCCTGTAAATTTTCCTATGTCCCCACCTTAATAATTGCTCTGAAAATTTGATGCAACTTTTATTGTTTTTAATGGAAGAACCCTAGTGGGACAGTTGATCCTAGAGACTTTGGTCAATTGGATATTGGAAACTACAATGTTCCAAGAGGTGAAGGGAACAATTTGTTAGGCCATGTTGGCTATAGCACTTAACAATTCTACTCTGAATCTGGGCAGCCAAACACTCCTCAACATGTGATGTGGGTAAATACCACTCTTCAGTGGCTAAACCTTGCTGGCAGTTTGGAGGTTAGATCCTCTGATCTTAAAGAATTTTTTCTGATCATTGCCAATTTCTGGTTTGGTATCAGCTATTCATTTCATATATATTAATAAATTAGTACTGAAAGAAGGGTAAGTGAAGACCATCTTAATATATTTCATTTATTTTGACAAGAGAAGAGACAATTGAAATATATAACAGTATCTTTTTTAATTTTTCTTTTCAATTTTCTTCTTAACATAATCAGATGCTTATAGTTAGAGAATATGCAAATGTAAACATACATGAAGCTTTTATCATCAATTGTCATGCTAATTATTTTGATATTTCTGATTCTTATTTTAGGGCATAAGGCTAGATCGTTGTGTCAACTCTAGCTTCTGCCTTGAACAACAGCCTAAGGTAGTGATTGGTCTTAAAGGAGCAACATCCAACACTTTCATTGACAATGCTGCTTATAGGAGCTTTCTGTTCAAAACATTCCAAGTTTCATCTCTAGATATGGAGAGTTCAGCAATAGTAATGGTAAATAATGTTCATATTTATATAATTCTTCTTTTTCTCTTTGCTTTTAGTTTTAGAAGGAATGGTTCCCAATCAGGTATAAATATAAATAGTAAGATAAATTACACTAACCTCTTATTAAATTTGATGAAATTACCTCCATCTGCCCTGTATTTGTAAAATTTGTCCAAAATCATAGTACATTTAGAGGATATCAGTATCATCTAGACAATTAGAGGAGAGCTTAACTGAATTTTTCCAAATCTCATAGGAGGTCGGTATAATTTACTCTAAACCGTAACTACGTGCAAAACACTTGATAACAGTAACCAAATTAAACCAATGTTGCACCTTTTTTTCTGATTGATAGTGTTGGGTTTTTGCAGACAACCTTGTCCAATGATTTCCCAGTGCTGGTCATTAGAGGCCTATCAGATTTAGCAGGGGCACAGGAAGGAGATAATCACATTCAAATATTTGGGCCTCTTGCAGCCTCCAATACTGCCAAAACTGTGATTGAATTTTTGAAAATTTTGCCACCCACCTATCAGTCAGGATTAAATCATTTGATTTCTCAATGAACAGAAGGGTTAATTTTGATGTTCAATGATGTTGAACGAGTTATGAACTTATGATTGTAATGAGGGACATTTAATAGGATGTTATATGTTCCCACCTTCATGCCATTATTACAAAATTCAAATAAAAAAAAAGGACGATCCAGTGCACGAGGCTCTCACCAGGTGGGGTCCGAGGAGGATAGATGTACGTAATCTTGCCCTCGCTTTGTGGAGAGGTTGTTTCCAGAATTCGAACCTGTGACCTCCAGGTCACAAAACAGCAACCTTACCGTTGCGTCAAGGCCCACCCTCAATTGCAAAATTCAAATACAAAAAAAAAAAAAAATACTTTGATGCAAATGTAGTCTCATCTGTTATCAATGATAATTGTGGCTTTCCACGATCTGTGCATTGAAGATAAATAAATCAAGCCAAATTCACAAAGATACATGACTAAACAGTGTCAAAATTTGAACTCTGGATTATATAATTGTATTAAAGGAGTTGGTCATACAATGTGCACCTCATGTATACAGAATCTGGAAACTACAATGAAACAATTATACATCCAGGGATAGAAGTAGAATCCAATATGCATAAGGGCTCGATTTGTACAAGTCGACACATGCTGCACAAAGTGGGAGAACAAAACAGAAGGTGTTGAGGTTTTACTATTAGAGATCCTTGTATAGTAGCTGGTATTTTGGGATCCGTTCGGGTGGGAGAGGGCAATTCACAATGAGCTTCCCCTTCATTGCTCCTCTAAATATTGCCTGCAAGTATGTTTCACACAATTTTATCAATATTGATGATAGTAAATAGCTGGAAGCACATATATTTGCATATTCACCATAAACTAGTAACTCTGCAAACTGCTTTTAAGACTTATTCAAAGGACATAGTTGGAACAGAAACAGAATAATTCTGTAAGAATGCTGAAATAGCAGCATCATCAGAAACGATCTACTCGATTATCAAGGACATAGTGAGAAGCTGAACACTTAAGGGGGCAAAATAATAACATACTTCTCTGCTTTTTTCCTATGACCATCATCTGTTGCTACTTTAGTATTTTATATGCAATTAGCAGTTAAAACAATTTATAATCATTCCAACTAGATCATGGATCCAAATGATTGACAATGTTAATCAAGCAATCAGGGATACGAACCTCTACTACATCGATGAAATCTTGCTTTCTGTGAAAAGCTCCAATCCACTTAGTATGATCAGCAGTCCTACATGTAAAAGAACATAATGTCAAAAACTTACACTCTGAATTTATCGATACAAGTCCAAGAAGGTGCAGAATTCAAAAGGCAGTAGTTCTCCCTCTCATTCCACTAATCCACTTATGACCAAGTTTACAAAGACAGAAACATTATCATTTGTGATTTCCGATTTTATCAATGCATACAACAAATCAATCAAACATTTAGGTAGTGTTTGTTTCAGTGACTCTAGAGTCCGAGTCAAGGGAGTCATGGAGTCAATGTCACAGGAGTCAGAGTCACAGTGACTCCAAAATTGGCTCCAAACACACTCTCACATATTTGTGTCTCCCTTCCCGCAGACAGTGATTCCCTTCCAATATACCGTGACTCCAAAATTGGAGTGCACAAAAATTGACAGAGTCAATTTTTCACTGACTCTGACCCAGATTAATTTTTGGCATGAAAGGCATACACAAATTCGAAAGTGAAAGAACATAAATTAATAACGAAAGAACAATGCATACTTTTCAATTGGATTCATAACGAAAAGTATAACCATCTATCACAACATCCACCACTTAGACAAACATAATTAATAATTAATGAGATGAAACAACAGTACCAAATCAAGACAAGAAGTGAGCAATTGGATTCAAATAAACAAAAGGAAGCAGTGAACAGCATCATACCCAGAATCCATTTTCATGTGATGAGCATTGAAGAAAAACACAGTAGAAGGAATCAAAGTGATGTCAAAATACTTGACATAAACTTGAACATCCTCGGAATCAACATCAACCAATGCCACGCTTGCAAACTTGGACACATCCCTCGCAGCTTTAGAAAGCTACATCAAAAACATGCCACACACAACAAACAAAAACAAAAATTACCTTCTAGTTAGGGATACCACAAAATTTCTAAAAACTAATAAAATTAATCGATTTAAGAAAAAAAAAGAGTGGAAAATTGAAATGTAGATGAAAGAGAAGCATACGATTTGATCGAGCTGGAGACAGACAGGATCAGAGGCACGACCGAACCGGAGGACGAGGACCTTGTCGATGGTATCCCTGATGATGGAATCAACCTCCTGCTTCTTCGATAGCGTTGTTAACAGGTAGCTCATGGTCCTTCACTGAAATTCTTCTTCTGGAACATCAAATTCAAATTCAAATTCACAAATTTCAAACGAGAACAAATGTAAAAAACCTAATAGGATCGATATAATTTACCGTTCTGGGAGAATTACAAACACACGGCGAGTTCGTTAGCGAGTGGCGCGCTTGATCGGCGTCAAGAAGAGTAGCGGCGGAGAGGGGAACAGGACAAGATATATTTTATTTTATTTTAATCATAAAGTTTTTAAAATATATATTGTTTTTAAAAATTAAACTAAAAATAAAGGGGAAAAACAAAAAACAATAAATAATTTTTTTAAATATATATATTTTTAAAATATATATTCTATTTTATTTTGTTGAATATATATATATATATATAGGATTTATTTTCAATCAACTGACAATGTAAAACTTTTTTACACAGTCATTCAATCATACACGGTCATATCAGTCATAATTATATTTTCTCTCTCTCACTACCTACAAAGTCATACAATCATATACTGTCACGTCAGTTATAATTATATTTACACTATCAATGTATCGAAATTAAATTCATATATATATATATATATTGTTCTTTTTCATTTTGCAAAATCTATTCACAAAGTTAAGTTCTTTAATTTAATAAAAGTATACATATCTCTAATTTAAGTGTTTGATTGAAAGTCAAGTTAAAAAATAATTAACATGTGTAAGACACATAATATTTAGGAAAAATCTTGGTGCACGATAAAAAAATATGGCAAAACAATCAATATTTTATGCACGACATATAATATCTAATATGAACAACGTATATTACATATTATGCACATCATATATAATATATTATGCGCAATATATATCACATGTTGTAAGATCATATTTCTTTACAATTGTGATACATATTGTGCATAATATGTAATATACATTGTGCACATTATGTAATATATGTTGTATACATTACATAATATTTGTTGTGCATGGCATATTGATTGTTTTGGCTGTTTTTTCATTGTATATATAGCAATGCTATAATATTTAATAACATTTTAGTAAATAAAAATAAAGCATTGCTATATGCAAAAACAGCCAAACAACCAATATAGTATGCACAACATATATTATATAATATGCATAACATATATAAAATGTTGTTAAAAAAGTATTGTTACCACGTATGATATATGTTGTGCACAACATATTATATATGTTGTGCATAATATGTAATATACGTTGTGCATATTACATATTACATATTACAAGTTGTGCACTATTTATTGATTATTTTGGCTGATTTTTTATTGTACACCAACTATTTTTAATAATTATTATAACTGTGACAAACAATTATACTGTAAATTTGACTAATAATTAAATACTTAGAAAGAAAATCAATGTATGATTTTATTAAATTAAAAGATATGATGAGCATATTTTACAAATAGAAGATATCATGTATGAATAATTTCACCAAATTATAATTTCATGTATAAACTATAAATCCTATAATTTCACTAAATTTTATGAAAAATTGGCCTAATAATTTATCCTTATTAATATAGAAAATATTTAGTGAACAATAAAAAACCAACAAAATCAACCAATAAGCTCATTTAACAATTTTTTGGTCCAAAAAAACATTACTCTAAGAAGTTAATTTTTAATGAGATGAGTGATTATGACCCAAAATTCCTATATAGACTGGTTTTAACTCGTCTTTTATTGTGCAAATAATATTGTATTAATATTAAACCGCAATACTAGTTCCTTGTTGCGCGCACTGTGTGAAATAATAGAAAAAATTAATGCAATTAGGTGCTCACACAAAATCACCTTAAAAATTGAATTACTTAGCTTGCAATTTGATTGATAAACTCATATTCCATTTATAAGATTACGTTAGCACGCATCATTCTAAAATCAAAACATCATAATTAACTAGCAACGATGCTTTGCTGACTTTTAAATGTTTTTGTTTAAAGGTTTCAATACTTATGAGCAATAACTAGTTCAAACCGAAAACTCTAAGAAAAACATATAATCAAACTCTGAATATTACAGTATTTTTGAGAGAGCTATTTGATAAATAACATATGCAGATAACCCATTGCATACATACTTCATGATATCAAATACCACGGGTCAAAAGCCTGCGAGGTTAAACAATAAAAAATAATTAAAACAAATATGTAGTGTGAATTCCTATGTTAAAGAAAAAATATATATATATAACAACAATGCTATTTTAATATGGTAGGTTGTTATCACCATTGGATAACTATGTTAAATTAAATGAGTAAGGACTATTAGTTCATCCAAAACTTAATATATCAACGTTAATAAAATAAATATTCAATGAGATATATATTTAACTTTTATATCAAATTATCATTTTCCAAAACTTAATGGAACAACTTTGAATAGTAAAAGTATAATAGATCTCATATTTTTAAAACACTTATATGTGAATTCAGATAATATTTTTATTTTTTATCTATATGGTTGCGTTTGTTTTTCGTGACTCCGGAGTCGGAGTCAAGGAGTCACTCTATTAGTGACTTTGTTAATTGTTTGTTTTTAGTGACTCTGAGAAAGTAGGACAGAGTCAGAGTGACTCCGGAGTCAAAATAGTCATCTTTTGTGACTCCCAAAAAGTGGAGTCACTGGCTTCATTCTCGGAGACACGGAGAAATATTTCATGTTTATGAATTTTTATTCCCATTCTCTCCTTATCAAATTTTCAATATTCCACACTATGTCCTTGTCCTTTCTTTTGGTTCTGGATTATTGCTACGCCTTCCTGTTCCGCTTCGTCTTCATCTTCCTCTGCTGCTTCGTCTTCAAGCTTTTGCTTCTTCTTCGTCTTGCTCTCCTGCTTCTGCTTCGTCTTCATGCTTCTGCTTCTGTTGCGGATCTGCGACTCCAGAGGTTGAAGGAGCACCGAGGGAGGTTGGTAGCGTCGCAGATCTGGAGGTCGAAGGAGCACCAAGGTTGACCCATGCTTCTGCTGTCGCTGGTTCAGCTTCTGCCATCGCCGGTTCTACTATTGCGCCCGCCGCCAGTTCTGCGTCTGCTGCCGCCGGTTCTGCGTTTGCTGTCGCCGCGCGCTAGAGCTTCTCTTGTTGCAGTTATTTGTTCCTCCATAGGGAGGATAGGTTAAAATTTCAGAATCTATATTGTTTAATTTAAAATTTATGAATTTATTTTAGTTTAAAACCCTAAACTATTAATCTGTTTTATGAAATTTTTTATTCAGTTATGTATGAATAGGTTAAGAATGGATGAATATATCTTGAATCTGATATGTATGAATAAGAGTATGTGTGGTGCACAAGTGATTATTTTCATAGTTAAGAGATATAATTTATGTAAATACTGCTTTCCTTGATTTGTGCATGAAACTGGGGTTCACCACCCATGCACGCTATCTGTTTGATGATATGCCTCTATGATATGTTGTCTCATGGAATGTGTTGATTTGTGGATATTCACCAAACGGGCTTGCTTATGATGCTCTGCAACTCTTTGTACATATGCTTAGATAATGTTTTGTTTTTGCTGCTATTGTGCTTTGGATATGATGATGCAATGTTGTTTTTGCTGCTAATATGCTTTCTCAAACATATTACGCAGTGTTAGATTTAATTTTTAATCAAGGGTAATAGAGGTAATCCACACTTTTATCCCAGAAAAATAAATATTAGATAAGTACATTGTGATTCTGACTCTAGTTTTTTATCAAACATAAAACAGTGATAAGAGTCATTGTGTCTCTGCCTCCAGGGCCAGTGACACCAGTGACTCTACTGACTCTTCCCCCAGGGTCAGTAAAAACAAACACAGCCTATAAATAGCAAAAAAAAAAAACTAATTTTGGCACATGTTTGATATTCATTAAACAACTTAGAAAGAAAGGGTAAAAAATCCTGGGTCAACTAAAAATCATGAAACTTAAATACTTAAGGAGTAAAATAGTTGAAAAGAATATATATATATATATTTCAAGATTATTAATGAAAACATAAAATTTATTTTAACTTAATAAAGAAAACAAAGTGAATACACAAAAATTACATATAATAAGTGAAATATTCAATAATGTTGTAATATTGGAAATGAGTTATCGATTAAAAAATTTTCCAGACACATTTCAATCAGATTCTTACATTTAAGATGAATTCTATAATAGTACTCTAAAACATAGTGCATTTGGAATAATTAAATATGGAAATGAAATGAAATGAAATAAATTCTAAATAATTTCCATCAAAATTCTCTCAAAACTCATGAGATTTAAAAATACACAATTACCAACTCTATGAAAATTGCAAATCAATTCATTTCATTTCTCTTTGCATTTCAAACAATATAGTTAATTTTAAAATCAATTTATTTCTTTTTTTTATAGTTTCAAACACACTCATAAAATTTTTTTAATGTTTAGAAAAATGTTAGGAGAATAAATCATGTATTTAAAATAAACGAACTATAATGAAGACTCATTACCAAATAATAATAAATAAAATAAAATAAACATTACCTGACTGATACCTTATCGGGATCAGAGTCTTGAAATATGTATTCGACAACACAAAATGGTATTTGACGGTTAAATCTAGGGACAACCTTCAAGGTGAATGTTCTCACGTTTGTCAAGTTGAGTGGTTCAACATTTGGAAAATCAACAAGATTTTCGAGAATCTAGGCATTGAACGTAGATTTAGACACAAACAAATTCAATAATTATAGCACATAAATAAGAAAATAAAATAAAAATAATTATGATTTAATTAATTTACATGTCCTAATTATAGTTTTATCAAATTTTTAACAGAATAACTAAAGTTTAAATTATTTTAACTAGGTCTCTGTATTTTAATTAAGCACATGAATCTATTTATTACTAAAAATTAAAACTTAATAGAATATTTACTTTGCTTAAGTTGTACTTTTTGTAATAGTAATAGAGATAAAAATAAAAATTTGATGAAACTACTATGATTTATGGGTTAATTAAACAAAAAATTATATAATATTTTATAACATTATTATGTATAAAATTTAAATTTTCATATATTCTATAAATCTGTTTATAAGAACCAAAAATAAATTAAACAATTCAAATTAATTTAAGTACCTTAAGAGTTGTAATAGTCACTGTCAATGAGTGTGCATTATTGAACAATTTGAGCCACTTGAACAAGGATGGTGCAAAATAAGCATAATCACTTGGTTGGGAACTAACTTCCATGCTCACATTTTGAAGAAATGTCAAATTGTTCTTAAACACTAGATCATGGCCTCTAATGATAGGACGCTTATAGATAAACGATGTCAGATTTGGGGTCCCCATCTGAATCTTGAAAGTGCTTGTTCCCCACTCAATCTTGTAACGTATGGAAACATCACTCAAATTATCACCATCCACAATAAGGCATTTCCCACCATTTTTCATTGCACAATCCCTAATTGATAGAGTGGTCAATTTTTTGCACTCTGTAAATGGCTCTGCACAATCATCATCAGCATTTCCTTTCTCTATTGGTTGAAATGTGACGTTTCTCAAACGACACTCAATCAGCTCAGGGAACATCATTTTGATTGGGAGCAATATTGTATTGTGACTGTATTCAAAGGACAATTCAAGGTGTTTCAGAGTGTTGCAGGGGAGCTTGTTGGATCCTATGAACAGATGAAACTTTGGTATCTCTCTATTTGTGAAGCAGTTTACTTTGAGATTCTCGACACCATGAGACACAGCATAATTGATAACCTTGTCAACGTGTGGGGTTCTGACATAACCAACGTGCTGGAAATCAACCATGGTCAAGTTGATGTCGTTGTCGCGTTTGTTCAAGAACTTGGACACAAACTTCTTGAAAAACTCTGCTTTTTGGAAGTGTTTTGAGGTAGCGTTGAGATTAGGGACACTCTTCCAATGGTTCTCCCATCCTTTGGACAACACGCAAGTTTGCACAGCTTCCTTTGTGGTCAGTTTAGTTAATATGTGTGTGATAACAGTGTCTGGAATTTTGGATATGTAGTCTATTTTAGGTTCTGATTTTTCTACACCTAGCTTTATTCTCTTCATAGTTGGTTCATTCTCAATGTAATCGGACATCTGATAATAGAAATTTAATATTGATTGATGTTAAGGTAATTATAATAATTGAATTGACAGAAAAGAAAAAAGCAAATAAAGAGAAAATTTTAATAGAAATAATTTAGGAAGAATCCCAAATATTCATTCTTATTTAGTTTTTTTTTTTTTTAAAAAGTGATGGATTGAACATGATAAAACCGACCATAAAGACCTAACAAAGGTCTTATGGAATCCCCTGACAATAGGGGAGCCCACTAATAGTAGGGGAGTCCTAGACAAATCAATCTTTAGAAGAGATCCTTTTTAATTGAGTTTAGCTACACCTTGTGCTCAAATTGGAACTAAATCGGACTCTTACCAACCGTTGGTCTAATTGAACTCTTATCAATATGTTAATCTTGCAAATTAATCAAGATATCAACATAACCAACAAGATGGACTTTTATAGTTAAAAATAATTTGTTTCCATCTAAATCTAATCTTTTAAATATTTAGTCTGACTTTTATGATCATGAAAAAGTAATAATTTCATATATTAAGAAGGGTTTGATCATAAAACCCTCATAAACTCGATCAACGCATTGCACCAATCAAACATTCCACAAATCTTTGAAAGAATAAAACATGATTGATACTTCTTTATGAAATCAAAATGAAAACATTTACCTTGGTACGATAGAAACGAGGAATAGTTGTGTCAACTCTTGCAGATACAATACTTTCAATCTTCAACTACTAACGATTTACAACTTAGATAATGTTCGTATTAGAAACACTAGCAAGAAAACTAAGTGTATTGAGTGAAAATCGATATACCTAGTGTTTTATGACGATGAATCTTTGTGATGGTGAACAGATAGAGAATGATATGCTTGGATTTGATGACGAGAAATCTTCGTGACGACAGACTGACAGAAAATTATATACCTAGGACTTTATGACGAATAATCTTCATGGCGGCGGACAGACGGAGAATGATATACTTAAGGTTATATGATGATGAATCTTTATGACGGCGGGCTGACAGAGAATAGAGATAGAAAAGATGAAGAGAATGAATTTATATGTGTGAGACTTGAAAACCTAGAAGAACCGAAAACCTAAAAACGTGTCAAAGTTGTATATAATTACTGAAATGCCCCTTTGTAATTTTTAAACTAAAAATATAAAATTTTATCTATTTTATATATTGGTAATAAACTAAAAGTTTTATTGTCATGTAAAAAAATATATTTATTGACATAAAGCTATCAAAGCAAGTGTAACTCGCGGGCTAACTTGCCTGATTCACCAAAATAATGGATTGAGGTAATGTTTTTCTATAGTATTTAGTAGGAGAGATTAGGTATGGTTGTTTTTCTTCTTAAATTATATTACTTATCAATTAGCAAAGAATAGTGTTTGTATTAAAAAAGCTAGCAAGAATTAAGTGAAAGACAGCATATTTGGGGTTACATAAAGAAGAATTTGTTCGATGGCAACATATAAAGAAAAGAAATACATTGAGAAATTTTGATGACGATGGAAAGATATAGTGCTAAAACAAAAATATTTTTTTAGTTATCAATAGTGATAAATTTAAAGAGAAAATTGACATAAAATGTATCATTACAAAGACAGCTAAAAAAACTATAGAAAAGAACTAAAGATATAGGGCCATCTTTATAAAAAGATTGGAAAAAATTAAAATTACACCATTTTAAAAAAATTATCTCTGTTAAACTAATTATATATTGATATTTGTTGGCCGTTAAAAATAGTTATAAACTATTATTTGATAATTAATGATCATTGGAAATACTCATAAACTAGTTTTAAGTATTTTCGATGACCACTAATTATCAATATTACTTTTATTGACACATTTAATATTTAAAATACTCACTTTTCTAATAGTGCATAAACATCAATTTATCAATATTTTCAATTAATGAATGATTAAGTCAAAAGTTTTTACTAAACTATCATCTTATAATTGAATGTCAGTGTGTATATGCATAAGGACCATGATCAGTATGAGAGATTGGTGTTGTTTGTGTGTTTGGGTTATTGGAAATTAGTTTTATGGTTGAAAAGTTAAACAAAACAATTGTTAATTAATTAATGTGAGTTTGGTAAAATTTATTGAGCAAATGTTCCTCGTCTTAAAAAGTATAAGTTTTTTTTGTGTTTGACAACTCAAAAAGTCAAGAAGCTACTCCTAATTTTTAAGAATCAAAGATGCTCCTATAAACTATTAGAAGTAGTTTTTTCATAGTTTAAAGAGGCGTTTTGAAAGTCAGAACATTAGTGAGCCTTAGTATGTTATTCCCTTCTATTCTTGCTGTTAAATGAATTTTAGGTGAAATTTCGTACTATATTCACACAAGCCAATAAAATATTATGAATTGATAGAGGGATATATTAATTCTCGTTGAGAATAATAATCATTCAATAATTAAGAATAACTACGCATTTTAAAGTAATAACCATTTGAAATTTTTTTATAATTCATATATATCTTAATTGGAAAAGAAAATATATATTCTTGTAAATGTAAATGTATTCATTGTGTTTAGCCACTCACAATAAAGAACAAGAAGCTAACAATATATGCATTAGCAAAAAGGAGCTGAAACACAAATCTGAAAAAAAAAATCTAACAAAAAATAAAAGGAAGATTTTAATTTTTGTTTTTTATTTTTTTGAGAGAATATACATCATTTCAGATAATAAGGAGACATCTAAAGAACATAAAACTCATTCTGCTTACTAGTAATTAGGCCGGATATATATTACCTTATTTCAATAAGTTCAACTACCTTTGAAGGTTTTTTTAACAAAACATCTAAATTATTTTTGTAGAAAATAGAAATTAGTACTAGTCAAAATAGTCTTTTTAGAAATGAAAATTTAAAATACATCTATTTCATATTAAAACGTCAAACAAATTTATCTTTTAAAAAATTAGATTCCTCAAAAATTATAAATAAGTCAAATTAATTCCTACAAAATTGCATTTATATTTTCTAGAAAGACTATTTTAATCGATAATAATTTCTCCATTGACGAAAGTGAGTAATTTTTTTATGGGCACAATTATAACAACTAACTCAATTTTGAATATATATAAAAGTTAAGGGACCTATTTGAAAGTGATAGCATCTAAAATAGAGTTTGTGATACTCAATTTATTTGTGAGTATATGAGTTGTTAGACAGCGTTTGGATTTAAGAGTGAACAGAGACGGTGAGACAGAGACATAGACAATATAGAAAAAAATGATCATCTTCATATCGCGTTTGTTTGTATAGATGGAGACAACATGCATAAAAATAAAATGACATTGTTGACCTTTATTGGAGGTGTTTCAGAGTGTTGCAGGGGAGCTTGTTGGATCCTATGAATAGATGAAACTTTAGTATTTCTCTATTTGTGAAGCAACTGACTTTGGGATTCTCGACACCATGAGACACAGCATAATTGATAACCTTGTCAACGTGTGGGGTTCTGATATAATCAACGTGCTGGAAATCAACCATGGTCAAGTTGATGTTGTTGTCGCGTTTGTTCAAGAACTTGGACACAAACTTCTTGAAAAACTTTGCTTTTTGGAAGTGTTTTGAGGTAGCATTGAGATTAGGGACACTGTTCCAATGGTTCTCCCATCCTTTGGATAACACACAAGTTTGAACAGCTTCCTTTGTGGTCAGTTTAGTTAATATGTGTGTGATAACAGTGTCTGGAATTTTAAATATGTAGTCTATTTCAGGTTCTAATTTTTCTACACTTAGCTTTATTCTCTTTATAGTTAGTTCATTCTCAATGTAATCAGACATCTGATAATAGAAATTTAATATTGATTGATGTTAAGGTAATTAGAAGAAAAAAAACCAATAAAGAGAAAATTTATATAGAAATAATTTAGGAAGAATCCCAAATATTCATTCTTAATTTATTTTTTTTTATAAAGTGATGGATTGAACATGATAAAACTCTAAACATCACCTACAGGGGAAATTCAGGGTGACCGATAAGACCTAACAAAGGTCTTATGGAATCCCTTGACAATAGAGGAGCCCCCTAATAGCAGGGGAGTCCTTGACAAATCAATCTTTGGAAGAGATTTTTTTAATTGAGTTTAGCTACACAGTGTGCTCAAATCGGAACTAAATCAGACTTATCATCAACCGGTGATCTAATTGAACTCTTATCAATGTGTTGAAATTGTAAATTAAAGATATCAACATAACCAACAAGATGGACTTTTATAGTTAAAAATAATTTGTTTCCATTTGAATCTAATCTTTTAAATATTTAGTCTGACTTTTATGATCATGAAAAAGTAATAATTTCATATATTAAGAAGGATTTGATCATAAAACCCTCATAAACTCGATCAACGCATTGCACCAATTAAACATTCCTCAAATCTTTGAAAGAAAAAACATGATTGATACTTCTTTATAAAATCAAAATGAAAACATTTACCTTTGTACGATAGAAACGAGGAATAGTTGTGTCAACCCTTGCAGATACAATGCTTTCATTTTTCAACTACAAACGATTTTCAACTTAGATAATGTTCGTATTAGAAATACTAGCAAGAAAACTAAGTGTATTGAGTGAAAATCGATATACCTAGTGTTTTATGACGATGAATCTTTGTGATGATGAACAGATAGAGAATGATATGCTTGAGTTTGATGACGAGAAATCATCCTGACGACAGATTGACAGAGAATTATATACCTCAGACTTTATGACGAAGAATCTTCATGGCGGCGGACAGACAAAGAATGATATACTTAGGGTTATATGATGATGAATCTTTGTGACGGCGAACTGACAGAGAATAGAGATAGAAAAGATGAAGAGAATGAATTTATATGTGTGAGAATCGAAAACATAGAAGAACCGAAAATCTAAAAACGTGTCAAAGTTTTATATAATTACCAAAATGCCCCTTTGTAATTTTTAAACTAAAAATATAAAATTTTATCTATTTTATATATTGGTAATAAACTAAAAGCTTTATTGTCATGTAAAAAATATATATTTATTGACATAAAGCTATCAAAGTAAGTGCAACTCGCAGGCCAACTTGCCTGATTCACCAAAATAATGGATTGGGCTAATATTTTTCAATAGTATTTAGTAGAAGAGATTAGCTATGGTAGTTTTTCTTCTTAAATTATATTACTTATCAATTAGCAAAGCATAGTGTTTGTATTAAAAAAGCTAGCAAGAAAACTAATTGAATTGAGTGTAAGTCAGTATATTTGGGGTTACATAAAGAAGAATTTCGACGATGACAGATATATAAAGAAAAAAAAATACATTGAGGAATTTTGATGATGATGGAAAGATATAGTGCTAAAACAAAATTATTTTTTTAGTTACGAATAGTGATAAATTCAAAGAGAAAATTGACATAAAATGCATCATTACAAAGACAGCTAAAAAAAACTATAGAAAAGAACTAAATATATAAGGTCATCATTATAAAAAGATTGGAAAAAAAACTAAAATTATAACATTTAAAACAAATTATCTCTATAAAACTAATTATATGTTGACATTTGTTGACCGTTAAAAATAGTTATAAACTATTATTTGACAATTAATGATTATTGAAAATATTCATAAACTAATTTTAAATATCTTCGATGACCACTAATTATCAATATTACTTTTATTGACATATTTAATATTTAAAATACTCACTTTCTAATAGTGCATAAACATCAATTTATCAATACTTTCAATTAATGAATGATTAAGTCAAAAGTTTTTACTGAACTATCAACTTATAATTGGATGTCAGTGTGTATATGCATAAGGACCATGATTAGTACTAGAGATCGGTGTTGTTTGTGTGTTTGGGTTATTGGAAATTAATTTTTATGGTTGAAAAGTTAAGCAAAAGAATTGCTAGTTAATTAGTGTGTTATTCCCTTCTAATCTTGCGATTAAATGAATTTTATGTGAAATTTCGTACTATATTCACACAAGCCGGTAAAATATTATGAATAGATAGAGGGATATATTAATTCTCGTTGAGAATAATAATCATTCAATAATTACGAATAACTACGCATTTAAAAGTAATAACCATTTGAAATTTTTTTATAACTCATATATCTTAATTGGAAAAGAAAACATATATTCTTGACAGTCACATATATATCTTAATTAAAAAAGTAAATGTATTCATTGTGTTTAGCCACTCACAATAAAGAACAAGCTAAGAAGCGAACGATATATTCATTAGCAAAAAGGAGCTGAAACACAAATCTGAAAAAAAAAACTAACAAAAAATAAAAGGAAGATTTTTTTTTTTTTTTTTTTGAGAGAATATACTTCACTTCAAATAATAAGAAAATATTTAAAGAACATAAAACTCATTCGGCTTACTAGTAGTTAGGCCGGATATATATTACCTTACTTCAATCACTTCAACTACATTTAAAGGTTTTTTAGACAAAACATTTAAATTAATTTTGTAGAAATTAGTACGAGTTAAAATAGTCTCTTCAAAAATAAAAATTTAAAATACATCTATTCCATATTAAAATGTCAAACAAATTTATCTTTAAAGAAATTAGATAGATTAGTTTCTTAAAAATTATAAATAAGTCAAATTAATTCCTACAAAATTGTATTGATGTTTTTTTAGAAAGACTACTTTAATTGATAATAATTTCTTCATTGACGAATGTGAGTAATTTTTTTATGGGCACAATTATAAAAACTCAATTTTGAATATATATAAAAGTTAAGGGACCTATATGAAAGTGATAGCATCTAAAATAGAGATTGTGATACTCAATTTAATTGTGAGTATATGAGTTGTTAGACAACGTTTGGATTTAAGAGTTAACTGAAAAGGAGAGACAGAGACATAGACAATATAGAAAAAATGATCATCTTCATATCACGTTTGTTTGTATAAATGGAGACAACATGCATAAAAATAAAATGACATTGTTGACCCTCATTGGAGGTGTTTCAGAGTGTTGCAGGGAGTTTGTTGGATCCTATGAATAGATGAAACTTTGGTATTTCTCTATTTGTGAAGCAGCTGACTTTGAGATTCTCGACACCATGAGACACAACATAATTGATAACCTTGTCAACGTGTGAGGTTCTGATATAACCAACGTGCTGGAAATCAACCATGGCCAAGTTGATATCGTTGTCGCGTTTGTTCAAGAACTTGGACACAAACTTCTTGAAAAACTTTGCTTTTTGGAAGTGTTTTGAGGTAGCGTTGAGATTAGGGACACTCTTCCAATGATTCTCTTATCCTTTGGACAACGCGCAAGTTTGAACAGCTTCCTTTGTGGTCAGTTTAGTTAATATGTGTGTGATAGCAGTGTCTGGAATTTTGGATATGTAGTCAATTTCAGGTTTTGATTTTTCTACACTTAGCTTTATTTTCTTTATAGTTGGTTCATTCTTAATGTAATCGGACATCTGATAATAGAAATTTAATATTGATTGATGTTAAGGTAATTATAATAATTGAATTGACAGAAGAAAAAAAAGCAAATAAAGAGAAAATTTTAACAGAAATAATTTAGGAAGAATCCCAAATATTCATTCTTAATTTTTTTTTTAAAAAAAAGTGATGGATTGAACATGATAAAACCCTAAACACCATTTATTGGGGAGAATTCAGGGTGACCGTAAAGACCTAACAAAGGTCTTATGGAATCCCCTGACAATAGGGGAGCCCCCTAATAGCAGTGGAGTCCTTGACAAATCAATCTTTAGAAGAGATCATTTTTAATTGAGTTTAGCTACACAGTGTGCTCAAATCGGAACTAAATCGGACTCGTATCATCAACCGTTGATCTAATTGAACTCTTATCCAATGTGTTAATCTTGCAAATTAATCAAGATATCAACATAACCAACTAGATGGACTTTTATAGTTAAAAATAATTTGCTTCCATTTGAATCTAATCTTTTAAATATTTAGTCTTGGTTTTATGATCATGAAAAAGTAATAATTTCATATATTAAGAAGGATTTGATCATAAAACCCTCATAAACTCGATCAACGCATTGCACCAAATTAAACATTCCACAAATCTTTGAAAGAAAAAAACATGATTGATACTTCTTTATGAAATCAAAATGAAAACATTTACCTTGGTACGAGAGAAACGAGGAATAGTTGTGTTAACCCTTGCAGATACAATGCTTTCAATCTTCAACTACAAACGATTTACAACTAAGATAATGTTCGTATTAGAAACACTAGTAAGAAAACTAAGTGTATTGAGTGAAAATCGAAATACCTAGTGTTTTATGACGATGAATCTTTGTGATGGTGAACAGATAGAGAATGATATGCTTGGGTTTGATGACGAGAAATCTTCATGACGACATACTGACAGAGAATTATATACCTAGGACTTTATGACGAAGAATCTTCATGGCGGCGGACAGACAGAGAATGATGTACGTAGGGTTATATGAAGATGAATCTTTGTGACGGCGGACTGACAGAGAATAGAGATAGAAAAGATGAAGAGAATGAATTTATATATGTGAGACCTGAAAACCTAGAAGAGCCGAAAACCTAAAAACATGTCAAAGTTTTATATAAATACCGAAATGCCCCTTTGTAATTTTTAAACTAAAAATATAAAATTTTATCTATTTTATATATTGGTAATAAACTAAAAGCTTTATTGTCATGTAAAAAATATATATTTATTGACATAAAGCTATCAAAGTAAGTGTAACTTGTGGGTCAACTTGCATGATTCACCAAACACTACAAGAAACACGCGATTTATCGAATGAAATTATCGAGGGATTTATCGAGGGAGTTGAGAAGAAAAAATACAAAGATACTCTTTTAAGTTATTAGAAATAATTTTTTGAGAGTTCAAAGAGCTCGATAACTTTTTGAAACTCAGAATATTACCAAGCCTTAGTGTGTTATTCCCTTCTAATCTTGTGGTTAAATGAATTTTATGTGAAATTTTGAACTATATTCACACATGCCAGTAAAATATTATCAATAGATCGAGGGATATATTAATTCTCGTTGAGAATAATAATCATTCAATAATTACAAATAACTACGCATTTGAAAGTAATAATCATTTGAAAAATTTTTATAACTCATATATCTTAATTGGAAAAGAAAATATATATTCTTGACAGTCACATATATATCTTAATTAAAAAAGTAAATGTATTCATTGTGTTTAGCCATTCACAATAAGGAACAAGAAGCTAACAATATATGCATTAGCAAAAAGGAGCTGAAACACAAATCTGAAAAAAATAAACTAACAAAAAATAAAAGGAAGATTTTTTTTTTTTTGGAGAGAATATACTTCATTTCAGATAATAAGGAAATATTTAAAGAACATAAAATTCATTCTGCTTGCTTACTAGTAGTTAGGCCGGATATATATTACCTTATTTCAATCAGTTCAACTATCTTTGAAGGTTTTTAGACAAAACATCTAAATTATTTTTGTAGAAATTAGTATCAATTAAAATAGTTGCTTCAAAAATAAAAATTTAAAATACATATATTCCATATTAAAACGTCGAACAAATTAATTCTTAAAAAAATTAGACAAATTAGTTCCTCAAAAATTATAAATAAGTCAAATTAATCCCTACCTAATTGCATTTCTATTTTTTAGAAGGACTACTTTAATCGATAATAATTTTTTTATTGACAAATTTGAGTAATTTCTTTATGGGCACAATTATAACAACTCAATTTTAAATATATATAAAAGTTAAGGGACCTATTGAACGTGATAGCATCTAAAATAGAGTTTGTGATACTCAATTTAATTGTGAGTATACGAGTTGTTAGGCTACGTTTGGATGTGCATAGAGACATAGACAATATAAAAAAATTGTGAGTATATTGCGTTTGTTTGTATAGATGAAGACAAGATACATAAAAATAAAATGACATTGTTAACCCTGACCGGATCACCATTGACCATCGTCGGACCACCAATGGACCACCGTGGACCACTGTTGGACCATCACGGGTCGTCACCAAACCATCATAAGCCACCGTCAGACCACCCGGGCCGCCACCGAACCACCACGTAACTACCACCAAACAAAGGTATTATTGTAAAAATGTTCACGTCTCATGTTTCTTTTCTCCGTCCTAGCTATATGGAGATACAAAAAATACGGGTGGAGACATGAATAATCTTAGAAAATTGTCTCCATCCTTGCAAACCAAACATGATACGAATAAATTTGTACTCTGTCTCCCGTCTCCATCTTTATATCCAAAGGGAGCCTTAGTTGCTCATGACATTTGTGTCTATCGAAGAAAATCTCAAAACACTATTGTCTAATATTCAAAGACAATACTTTCTTTTCGGTCAGGTAATCAAGGACAAAATCAATTGAACCTTTTTGATAGAAAATCAATTGAACTTGGGCCACATTTGAAAACTAAAGACACAAATCAAACCCAAACTAACACCTATCCCAAATTCTAAGAGCCACCTAACTGAAAGCCCTGCAGCCCCCATCCAGTTTTTGTTCTTATATATTTCTTTTGACTTCATCAATTTTTTAAAAACTAAAATGTAGTTACAATAACCAACTTGGATCGGTTAAGTGGTTAGCTCACTTGTCCGCTTAAGCAAGGGTCGGGGGTTCAATCCTCACCTTGTGTATGCAGCAATCTATTGGCCAGCGGCAAACCCTTAAATGGAGTTCAGATCCGCGATGAATTAGTCTTTGACCTTCCGAGCTGGGGATACCGTGGGAAACCAACAAAAAAAAATATAGTTACAATGTATTAATTATTAATATAAAAGTTTTTTAATATATGAAAAAAAAAACAAGAATATACCATAAAAATTTTGAGCAATTACCCAAATTGATCATTTTAAAGATGATTAATTATTCTTACAAGAAGAGAAACATATCTATTTACCATTACAAATATAATATCAATAAGTTAATCTCGTCTCAATACTCTTAGAATTTATTTATACTATTTACATTTTTTATTAGGGCCAATTAGAAGCATGTTATAAAATGTTTGGGATGAGTAATATGTCAAAAAATTATATAAAAATATTGAGAAAGTATTATTAATTTATGCATTTTGGCCTCTTCCAACATTTTTGGTTTTGACAGCGTTGCCTTTTTTATGGGTCGTTGGCACGAGTTGGTCTATGGAATGCTGCGCAATGCGCACAACTTCGCCTACCACCTAATACTCACTCATTATTTGTTACTATTACATATTATTATAAGAAAAATTTTAAGTGCATTTAGAGAAAAAAATATTTATATACATAGTTAATAAGATCAGCTATAATAGGAGAAGAAATTAAGTTTTAAATATAAATATAAAATAGTTAAAGTGTCAAAATATGAATAAGACAGAATAAATGAATCTTTTATTCTCAGTACACTTAAAAATCTCTTCTATTATTATTATTAGAGAAATATATTTTATATATCATAAAATTAGTCAATATATGTAATAATATAATTTTTTAAAATTATTAATATAACTTTTAATATTATATATTAATTTAATATTTAAAAAATTAGATTAATAATTTAAAAAAGTTAAATTATTATATATAATAACATATAATAATGATTGATTTTATAACATGTAACATTGTTTTTATTATTACATCAAACACTAAAATTGCCCTCTAATATTATAAGGCGGAGAAATTGGTTCTTAAGAGGAAAAGAAACTATATCAGTAATAGTCTCTATAATTTAAATAAGACAAAATAATTTCTAATGATTTTTAAAATAAGATAAATTAGTGCTTAATAAATATGTAAATTGAACAAATTAGTATTTAAAATATTTTAAATTAAATAATTTATTATACATGTATGAACCGAGAGATTATTTATGGTATTTCAATTTTTTTAAGAACTAATCTGTATCAGATTATTATTTTTAGTACCACCAGTATTTACTATTATTATTATTATTATTATTATTATTATTATTATTATTATTATTATTATTATTATTATTATTATTATTATTATTATTATTTCATTTTTTATCATTCTCTTGTCTTCTCTTATTATGTCACGGCAAAGAACAAGAACAACAACTACTACAAATATACGAAGCAAGTACAATTTTCTGTAATTCAATATTTCAACAGAAATCAAGGAATTCAGGAACAGCGTACACATTTCTCAGGCAGCGATGGCACTCTCACGCCTTCGTCACCCTCTCATTTCTCGCTCCCTTCGCATCCTTTCCTCGTCCTCATTCTCCAGATCCCTCTCTCGGTACCCTCTTCCTTTGCAATCAGTCTTTCTGATCTTGACTTTTATGTTGTGAAGTTTGAATTTTCCTGTGATTTTCAGCTGCTTTGTCTTAAAGCTGATGATGGGGTTCAGATTTTTGTAGCTCATAGGTGGTTCTGTTTTCTGGAGCTAGGAATTGGGTTCCTCTAATTTTTCTTATATGTGAGCATGTTATAATCAAGTTTGCATTTGTTGTTTTTTTTTTGGAAAACAAATGAGTTGGGGTTTAGTGCTATGGTGTTTGGCATGGTGGGCATGTCTCAGATTGAGCTTGCTCTGTTAGGATTTTACATTGGGAATAATGTAGATGAAAAACTTTGTGATTAAGTAGTTTGTATTTCAGTTGATGTAGAAGTTGCTATGCACTCAACTAGATGATTATGCGGCTGGGCTCTTAATTAGATTGCTTTCTTTTCGGCCTTCATAGTTTGGTTGGTTTTCAGTTTATGGTTAATATGCTTCCATTTGGATGTGTCTATATTCTGCTTGTTAAGGCAAATAGGGCATATTGATGCTTTGAGTTTTCATCGAAAATATTGTGTATGTGGCTTGAATTCTTTGGAATCAAATTAATGTAGAAGACAGTGATCAGTGATCCATAGGTTGTTTACAATAAGCTTTTATTACGTTGTTTCAAATCTGAGTGAGCGCCCATTTGAAATGCCAGCAATGTTTTGAGCCTCACATGTACTTTTATCTTCAAGCTTCATATTCACGTGCATATATGATGTTGTATGTTCTTGACCTTATTGAGTAAGGTTTGTCTTCGATGTGCTAATTATCCTTCGATTTGGACAACTAACACTAAACTGAAACGATACTAGCAGTAGCATTTACTTAATGTTAGCATTATGTCTCTCATTTTTTCTTTAATTTATTTTGTGGATCCATCTGTACCAAATACAATATGCTGTATCAATAAGTAGCATCCTTTACTTATAGTGTTCCATCCTGAATTACTTTTGTTATAATGCTAGGCTTTCAATGTTGAGAGAATCTTTAATTTCATTATAATGCTACTTTAGTGCCCTGTTCCCCCTTTTCTTTTAATGCTGCTTCCAAGGTTCTAATACATCGTTTTGAATTATCTTCTTGTCGCAGAACTTCTGATTCAGGGATATTTCCTGTCGGTTGCAATGGATACCTAAGGTTTGCTTCCGTTAACCTGCTTTTTGTCTCATTGACTGCTGACTTAGCTTTTATTTATTTTTATCTTATTTCTGTTTTTATTTATAATTTGAACTTTCACAATAGCGGGACACCATCTTACTATGACCATTAGAGTTGAAGCTGTCTCCCTTTTTTACCACCCAATTTTGTCCTGAATCAGATGAGCGGTTTTATCTTTTAAACTCAACCTGCCTTACTTGAGCCTTTGAATTATAAATGTGAAACAATACCAATAAAGAATCATCAACTCAAGTTTCTTGATCCAACACCAAATATTCTATCCAGCATGTCAAATTTGTAGGGTGGCATCCTCTTCCTTGGATATGTCAGACAAATCACCTTTCATTTTAATATAATATTTCTTCCTTGTCAATTACATCCTTATCCTTATAATTTACTAACGGTAATGTTTATCAGGCCTGCATTTTTGTCTAGGCTTACTGGAGTTAGTGATATTCCTTTGAAACCACAGGTTAGTATTAAATGGAAAAATATTTCTAATTGTTGTGACTATGATGTTCTCTGACAACTTTCAACGTTTTTCACAGTGGATTGGTGTCAAACACTTCTCTTCTGCAGGTAATTCATGTTTCACTTGCTTACTTCTTCAATAGTTTTACTCTTGTGGCTTCAGTTAAAGTGTTTGTGTGGTTCTCTTTTTATGATGTATCTTACATTTGGTTATGGATTTATAACAAAGTTCTGGTGATTAAAAGGCATAAACTGCATGAATTTTGTGCATCTGGTTATGTTCGCTTCTGATAATTTTTCACCTTTTGTTAGACTCGTCACATGTGGTTGTTGGGATGCCAGCGTTGTCTCCTACAATGGTGAGCTTGTGAGAACAAATAATTCGTTTTCTCTCCTTATGTTATCTCCATTCATTATATTGCTTCCACGGAATGTTGTTGACCTTTTCTTGTGGTTTCAGACCCAAGGTAACATTGCAAAATGGAGAAAGAAAGAAGGAGATAAGGTCAGATGGTAGAGTGTTAAGACATTTTGATGGTTACAGATTACTATTCTCTTTGCTTTGATGCTTTCATTTTGGAAATTGACTTCTGTTAATTAATTAATTAATCCATTTCCTCCTTATTTCTGATTAATCTAACAGATAGAAGTGGGTGATATACTATGTGAAATTGAAACTGACAAAGCTACACTTGAATTTGAAAGTCTTGAAGAGGGGTAACTTTCTTTTTCTTCTCTTCATTTTTTTCCTTAGTTATTGTTGGATGACCTATAATTTATTAACCGTTAAAACCAGATTTTGTCCTCTTCTAGAAAATTAATATGTATGTTCCACTTCTAAGTAGTGGATTAGAAGCATCAATAGTGAACAATTCCTGAAAGACTAGCACTAAATTTCTCGAAATAATTTTTTTTAATTTTTTGATAAAAGGTCTTCAGAAAATTATGTGAGCAGTTCTGTATGAATTTAAACTGGGGCTGAATAATGTTTTTAATAATTTCAACATGCAGTGTAAGCTGTGTTTGTCCTTTAGCCTTTTAATTCTATCATAGAAGGAAAGGGTTCATTGTCTCATTGCACTTGAATGTTTTTTACCCTAGAGCGTAGATCATGAGATATGCTTATTTTAACACATAGTAAAATGTGGGCTGATAGGATGGGAGGGGGGTTCGGGAAAGTATATGCTAGGAAGGGGAAGAATAGCTGAGTTGGCAAGGTAGTTTTGGGAGTTAGTTCAGGCAGTTACAAGTCTGAGTTAGTATAAATAGGTTGAGCAATGTAATTAGAGGCTATTATGTTCATACTTGATATTGATTCAGTTAGTCTAGAGGAGAAATCCTCTCCATTGAGGAGGTAGTCCCTCCTTTGCATTCCTTTGAGAGATTGGTGATTTGCCATCTCTGTTATCAATAAAGAAAGATTGTTTCTGCTAGAGTGAGGTTCTATCAGTGGCAGTAATTGATTATTATTGCAGATTTCTTGCTAAGATATTGGTACCCGAAGGTTCAAAGGACGTTCCTGTCGGACAACCAATTGCAATAACAGTGAGTATCATTTAAGTTCTGCTTCTAGAATTATTACTGTTATGTGGAAATCATTGCAAAATATGCTCAAGTCTTACATACTGTGATTTTGCTAAATCATAATCTAAAGCACATTTTTTTCCTTCATGTAATCATTATGGTTTGTGGGATTTTAGTTGATATTTGTTTAGTCGAAGCTCTAATTGTGGTAATTGACAAGGTTGAGGATCAAGATGAAATTCAAAACGTTCCTGCATCTGTCGGAAGTGAGACTGAGGTTAAAGAGAAGAAACCAACACATCAAGATGTCACGAATGAGGAAAGGAAACCAGAATCAACTTCTACCCAGATTAATGCATCAGAACTTCCACCCCATGTCCTTCTTGAAATGCCAGCTTTGTCTCCAACAATGGTGAAAACATTTTGATGCTATTATTCTTACTATTGCCATCACATCACAAATTTTCTTTCCATCTATTTAGGACTTAAACTTATTTTTCTGTACAGAACCAAGGAAACATTGCTAAATGGAGGAAAAAAGAAGGAGACAAGGTAGGTTATTTTAGAACTATTTTTTGAGTGAGATTCGTTAGTCATCTGTCTGCTGTGCATTAACATACAATTCAACTAACAGATTGAAGTGGGTGACATATTATGTGAGATAGAGACAGACAAAGCTACCCTTGAATTTGAAACTCTTGAAGAGGGGTAATAATCTTTCCCTATGCTGAAAGCTGTTTGTTGTGAATATTCTGTTTGTTTGTTATGGTTATGTGCTGACACAAAATTATTGTTAGGCAAATTGCCTTTCTGGCACAGAAAAGTAATATAATGGGCATTGTCTCTAAACTCATTCATTGATGCTATTTGTGGTTGATTACTGTCTCTTTTGTTTTATGTATCTTTAATTTTTTTTCTCAAATTTCTAACCCATTTTTTATAGCATAAGGCTTGCATTCTATTTGGTTTAGTTTAGTAAGATGCTTTGTTTGTACACCTGCTTTTAATGTGGGTTCTAGGTACCTGGCTAAGATACTTGCACCAGAAGGTTCAAAGGATGTGGCAGTCGGACAACCTATTGCAATAACGGTAAGTGTCAAAATGATTTTGTGACTTCTTCTAGCAATTCAATGTGAAATATATTAGGGTTCAAATAGAGGTCTGATAAGTTCTTCATCTTCCTATGAAATCCAAACTAAGGAAACATCTGATAATATCATATCTATTTATTGGTTGGTTAAGCCTTTGCTTGTGTTATGAAAATCACTGGAGTATATGAAATTATTTATGCTGTTTGGTGGCCCTACAAGGTTGAAGATGCAGGTGATATTGAAGCTGTGAAGAATTCTAGCAGTAGCAGTAGCAGCAGCAGCAGCTCAGCAAGCCAACAGAAGTCGACCACCCAACATGACACTAAAACTGAGGTTAAAAAAGTACAGAAAACTGATACAAAAAGAATCAGTCCAGCTGCAAAGTTGCTAATTACGGAATATGGATTGGATGCATCAACATTGAATGCCTCTGGTCCTCATGGCACCCTATTGAAAGGGGATGTTCTTTCTGCAATCAAGTCAGGAAAATTGTCTCCAAAACCTGCTTCATCTAAAGAAAAAGCATCACAATCTCAAAGTCATCAACGATCTGCAGCACCACCAGAGTCAAAGTCTGAGTTAAAGCAGTCAGATGCTTATGAAGATATTCCTAATAGTCAAATTCGCAAGGTAGGTCTTATGAATTTTCAGTTTAAACATGAATAATGTCCTCCAATTCTTTGGACTTCACCCTGCCTTGCACCCTTTTCTCTCTCCTCTCTCTCTCTAAGATTACTTGTCTCAGTTGTCTGTAATTGTTTTTGAATATTTTGCAGGTGATTGCCAAAAGGTTATTGGAATCAAAACAAAATACACCACACTTGTATTTGTCATCAGGTTTTAATTCCCTTACTCCCTTCATAATATTGTGCAAAACCAATCTGTTTGTGCACCAATCAGCTTATGTAATTTTCTTTGGCATGTGGCAGATGTTATATTGGATCCTCTTCTTTCCCTTAGAAAAGATCTTAAAGGTATTAGCAATTAAAATGCACTGCTATTGGTCATGGTGCATTTGCAATCTGGTATATTATTTATTTTTCCCATTGATTGCAGAGCAGTATGATGTTAAAGTTTCGGTGAATGACATTATCATCAAAGTTGTAGCAGCTGCTCTTAGAAACGTACCAGAAGCAAATGGTAAATAATTTTTTCTTATTGTTCCATCCTTTGTTGTTAGATTTGCCTATAATTGTCTTCTGATATATATTTTATCCTTGGCTTGGTTCATTCTTTTGTGTCCATATGTCTGCAATTGCTCTTTATAAACCTATTCTTAAAACTGAACTATTCTCCTTAAGAGTTTGTAATTCTGAAATCCAATTTATGGTGTGGCAGCATACTGGGATGATGAGAAGGGTGATATTGTTTTATGTGATTCTGTTGACATATCGATAGCAGTTGCCACTGAGAAGGTAATTTCATGATGTTAAAATTGAATCTGTCAGTGTTATTCTACAAAGAACTCAAACCTTTTGTGTGGCTACAGGGCTTGATGACGCCAATAATAAGAAATGCCGATCACAAGACAATATCTGCTATCTCCTCTGAGGTAATTTCCCTTGCTCATCTATGTAGGTTTCTGGCTAAATGACTTTATAGGGAATTAAATGTTTATGCTGAATTTTAAGCATTTAAATTAATATATTGGAAAGTATAAGTCCATATCTAAGTTATCTTGTTTCCTTCTTGAACAATTTTGATGGTTTATGGGTAATTCAGGTCAAGGAACTCGCAGCAAAGGCACGTGATGGCAAGTTGAAGCCTCAGGAATTCCAAGGGGGAACTTTTAGGTGAGTTTACTACATATATTGTTGTGTCGGCTTCAAAATTCCTCGTTCATCTTTTTTTTCTTTCTTTTTTTAATATTATGCCAAAAGCAATAATTCTGAGCTTTGTACTTGATGCAGCATTTCAAACTTAGGAATGTATCCTGTGGATAAGTTTTGTGCTATTATAAACCCCCCACAGGTTCTCTCTCTCTCTCTCTCACACACACACCAGAGCTTGGCATTTTTTTTCATAGAACTGATAAAACCTTTTGTAACATGCATCATTTACCTTTTCCTTTCATATGCTGCAGGCTTGCATTCTTGCTGTTGGTAGGGGTAACAAAGTTGTAGAACCAGTAATTGGAGCTGATGGTATAAATTAATGAATGTTCTGTATGTCACTTATTGCAAAAAATTTTATTTCTTCTGACATTGATTGATTATTATTTGCTAGGAATGGAGAAGGCGGCGGTCGTCAATAAATTGAACTTAACGTTATCTGCTGATCATCGTGTTTACGATGGAAAAGTTGCAGGTATGTTAGTATGTGTAATTTGAGCACTTGATTTGTGGTAAGTAGGAAAAGAAAATTTGTTAATGCTAAAGAGTTTATACAATCTGAAATGGAAACATATGTGAGCCCAGCTTTTGCAGTTTGAATATTGTTGAAACAACTAACCAAGAATTAAATTAGTTTAACTATTAATTTACATATTGTTTAACCAATAGTGTTCCTATATTCTGATATTTTGTTTAGCTATAGATAAATTATTGATTAAATTAGTTCGATCCTTGGTTGATTAATGTAAGAACTAAAATGGAACTACTCTCCATCCTGACACACTCAATTTTGCAGGTTCATTCCTCTCTGCATTGAAATCAAACTTCAGTGATATAAAAAGACTTCTTCTATAAATGACACAACAGATTTTCCTTGATTGATTGATTGGACTTCAATCAGCGTGGATGCACAACCTGGACCAAACTATAGCATCCCCATTTTATTTTTACTTTTTTTTTTGTCCTTTTGCAATTTCATCTCTTCATCTGAAACAGTTTTGGTTGTTGTGCCTAATAAATTTTCTGTAAAATAAGATCTTGGGTCTAGTTCCTAGATATCCTGAGGAAATGCCGGTTAAGGTTCTAACAATGAGGTTTCCAACAATTGAGGTTTAAGCATGTTGGAGATTTTTGTTCATTAGCCAAAATTTTACTGCACTTTGATTTTGTATCAACAGCTTTGTATAGACAGCCATACAAATGCAACATTTGGATAAATAAAAATTCCTTTCAAGAGCTGAATATCTGACTTTAAATAGTGTTAATATAGATTCAGATTCATAATTAATCCTATAAATCACAACATGTCAATCATTTAAGACTCAATTAAAAGTTTTCTTTATTTTAAAATAATGATCGTTTTGACTTTTTGGATACATTGAAAAACTAATATAGCTAGATACAACTATTAGTTTTTCAATGTAAAACAACCATTATTTTAAAATGGAAGAAATATCACCATTATTTCATAAAATAATATTCTTGTTTATGGAAGTAATACTACCTACTGGTACACCTTAACTCCAACCAAGTAGTATGAATAACGTGCTGAGTATGTTACTCTAAGATCACTGACACAAGCTATACAAGATAATTAATGCATAAACTACCTCTGAATATGGATCCAAGGTCACGTTTTTATAATGTGGATATATCAAGATGGTCCCCTATGTAGCATTCAGTGCAACGGTTAAGCAAGTTCCATGCTTTCCATGACTGCATGATTCGAGGATATAAATATGTTTTCTTAATATTTGTACATAAACTTTGAAAAGACAATTAAAATGGAATGGAAAGAGTATAGATGAAAAATAAACAGCTCTTAGAAAGATTAATGCATTAATTGTTCAAAACTTAAGTTGCCTAGTAAACAAACAAACAAAACAACAAAGTCTCTATTCTTTTTTCTCTCCCATTGTTCAGAGGAGAAAATACAAAATAATATATCAAAGGAGAAGCAGCACAACCACCTCTAAATCACCCCCACCAACTAGTAGGTTTAACTTGCATGACTCAATTCAGCAAAGTGAGTGGTGCTACTACAACTCTATAACATAACATACCAAAACATGTACCCTTTTGTGTCTAATTTTTGTTACTAAATGAAACAGAAATGCTACAAGAAAAGAGTTAATCTTCAAGCTCAATAATCTTGACAACTGATGAGTCACCAACTTTCTGGCAAACAACAACTCTGTCATGTGGCTTTATGATGCCAAAAGCCTTTCCATGGTCTAAAGCAACCTTCAGAATTGATTCATTTGTTCCACTTTTAGACTCAGCCTACACACAAACATGACAAAAATCACTTCACTTAACAACAACTCTAAAGTACAAGACACAACCAAATGATACCATAAGAAAATACAAGTAATAATGTTTGTCGTACAACAGTATACGAAGAACAATATTGAAATACAAATACTAAACTGACATAACAAATTTGACAATTGAATGATTCTTTTACCGGATGTCTTGGATCGGCCAGCATAGGGAAAAGGCCTCTTATAATAAGTGATTGCCTTGCCTGTCATAGGATCATAAAAGATAATAACATACTTATTAGTTCCTATGTCAAATTCTATAATAGAATCTTTAGGTTCTGTTCATGAGTTTAGAAGGGAAAGAAAGGAAGGAATTTGAGTGATTAATAAAATCTTCCAAAATATATTTTCCTCCTAAATTTTGTAATTCATCAACATTGGAAACTTTTAAAAGCCTTCATACTCTATTTGCATTTTTTCAGGATTTTGTGAAAGAAATAGTATGAACAACAAAACAATGGTTTCTGATCTCATTTCATGTTCTTATTATTTCCACTACAAAATCCAGAGAAGTGAGAAATAGATGAAAACAAGATATGAGAACAAAACAAGTTGATGTGAAGTATATACCTCGAAAGCGCCGGTGAACGTCCACCGGAGTTGATCTGTCTTTAGTTGAGGAATGACAACAGATATCACAGGCATGGTTGGTCTGTACTTAGCAATCAACCTACAGTGAATACACAACCAACCCTCTTAATAATTCTGCAAGAAATCAAACTTACAACAGAATAGAAGATGATGGTGGTCAAATTCAACTTGAACTAAACTACTAGAACAAAGTAATCAACATATGTGAAATCAAATCATACACCAATGAACATGAAAAAAAAGGAGATAAATAAAACCTTGCAGCTCTTCCAGAAGACGTGAAGCAAATAATGACAGAGGCTCTGACCTTGATCGCTGCTCGAACCTGTATGGTTCACCACAAAGAAAATTACTTCCCATTACATACTTAATTCCTTCGAGCACCCGAATTGCAGATTCGGGTGCTCAGAAATAAATTTTAGTAGAGAAATTACATACTTAATTCCTTCGAGCACCCGAATTGCAGATTCGGGTGCTCAGAAATAAATTTTAGTAGAGAAACTAAGAATAGTACGTACCGCGGAGGAAGCTATTGATTCCATGTGGCTCATTGGCTCTCCAACATGTTTGACAGTCTTCTTGAAATACAAGTCATGATTATAAACTTTCTCCGCCTGGATAATCAATTCAATTTATATACGATGAGAAAATCATGGTAAGAAGCAATTACCATTACAACAAGGAGAATATTAGAATGTTGTATGAAAGTGATGTAGTGCAAGATTTGTGAAATGAATGTTGATTAGAAGTAAAGCACAAACCTACCTCAGCACAAATTTTTCCAACAATAGAAATAGTCTCGACGGGGTATAATCCTCGCAGGGTCTCGGCCCCAAGAAGGATTGCATCACTGCCTGAAGCAAAAGTAAGAAGAAACTTAGGTCAGAAGGACTCACCAAATGATAAATGTAGTAAAAGAGAAACTTGGGTCAGAACAAGAATTCACCATCCAGCACAGCATTGGCAACATCAGTTGCCTCAGCACGAGTAGGTCGGAGATTATCGGTCATAGAGTCGACAACACGTGTAACGACTACCGGCTTTCCAGCCATGTTACACTTGTGAATAGCAGCCTTTTGGAATAAGAACACCTGCCAAATCCACACAGATACATCAAGATTCTAGTAAAACTGTCATACTAAACAGAATCAACCCATGATGCTCAAGAATGCAACTAAAAAAATGAAACACATCACAACTATTGCCCTTTTATAACTTATTAGTAAATCACAAGTAACACTGAATTTTTCTGTCCGGAAGTAAAAGCTTACCTTCTCAGGTGGGAGATCTATCCCTAAATTTCCACGAGAAAGGATGACGCCGTTTGCTTCTCTCAAGATCTCATCAAAATGATTCAATCCCTAAGAGATATTTACAGAATTGAGATGCATGTTAAAATCACAATCAAGCACACACACCAAAGTATCTTGAACTATAAGATTTACCTCCACATTTTCAATCTTTGCATAAATCTGTGTGTTTTTGAGGTCACCTAATTTAGAGAGAAACTCGCGTGCCTGCAAGCAAATTAAGAAGTGGACAATCAAATCGAGATGCAAGAAAACTATTGCATATATATAAGATAAAACCTATTAGGAATAGCACTTACATGGCGAACATCTTCAGCGTGCCGGGTGTATAGTGAAAGGAAATCTATGTTGTTTCGAACACCCCATGTACTAATTACCTGAGTTAGCAAGTGAAATAGGAACATTTAGATTCAGAAAACAACAAGACAAATGGTATTCACCATTCGAGACAATGGAATGGTCTTTGGATTTCCTAATAAAGAATCTATTTTTGACATTCACAGACCAACGGCAAAATAAGCTACAATTGATTAAATCAAGGTATAACTTCAACACCAAAATATATTTCATTTCTCACCATTCATATATAGATAAAAATACAAAAATTCATTCTCGAGCAAAAGGCAACTCAACCACATTATGTCAATCTCACTACTTTCATACAAAGTTCTTGCAGTTACCTCCTTATCCTTATCAGTAAGAGTAGGAAGATCAATGCGAATCTGAGAGACATGTAACGTATACAACGACCCAGAAAGTGTAGCAGAATTTTTTATCAGACAAGTGACATCATCACCATTCACCTCACTGACCTGCATTGTGAGACCAAAACTACCTGAGTTGAGCTACAATAGTAAAACAAGGAACTCTGGCTTTGACTCTATTACTTAATAAAGAAGAAACTTTCTATTATATAGCATTAATATCGACGAATAGAACGGAATATAAAGATATGAGAAAATGTCGAAAAAAGGAATATATATGACACAAGATGAGCTAGCATACAACAGAATTACATACCCTGATGGGGTATAAAGAAAGAATACCCAATAGTATACGCAACTGAACTTAATCAGATAACTACTTAATCAGATAAACTATTAGCACAAGCATTAAAGATTGAACTAGTCAATCCAAGATTTTTGTATTACCTCTAGCCATACAGAAGTTGTTTCACTTCCGGTAAACAGGTATTTACCGATAAAAATAGTGTCGCCCTTCTTCACAGCCTGCATAATTATGGAACCTTAGTGGTTAAGGGCACCCCATAAATCTTATATAGCAGATACCAATACTTATGAAATACGAGGAAAAGGTACACTGACCTTTGATAGTTCACCAAAATTCACCGGTAATAGATTTGGAGTAGCTTCTTTGTTTTGATCTGGAGTTAATACAACAGTTGTGTCTGCTTCAAGGGTAATTGGACGATCGGTTCTATTCACAACTTGTACTTCTGGACCCACAGTATCAAGCATAATCTGAAATTGGACCAAACAAATTACCCTTTAAAAGGAATTTGCACATATTGAAAATGTATTTAAGAATACTTGCAAGATATGTCACAAGTCATAAGATCCACATATGTACCGATAACTAGATTCAATAAATAAGCATCGAATGTATAACATACCGCGCATAGTTTCTTGGTACTTTTGATAGCAGCCCTTAAGTTTTCCAATGTCTCTTGGTGATATTCTGAATCGCCCCATGAGAAGTCAAACCTTGCCACTAGCACATACCGAAAAAATAAATAAGGAAACATTGAAGATCAACTTCTAAACAAAGATCAGAAAAAAAAAAATCAAAGGTTGTATAGTGAGAATACCAGACATTCCTGCATCAAGGCAACGCGAAATTGTATCGACTGATCGAGACTTTGGACCAAGTGTGCCAACAATCTTAGTCATAGCCGGAAAGAAAGTCTGCAGAATTCATTTTCAAACTCAAGTCAAAATCCTAAGTGTGAACACTGAAGTTTCTAATTGAATAATTACCCAAATTCTTTACATAATGTTGATAACTGAACCCTTTTAAATATCACAAAAACAAAACTTTCCATAGCACTAAGACTAATATTTTCTCTTGTTTCACTTCTACCCCAAAATTAATGTGAAAAAGAATGAAACAATCTTTAGAAAAAATTTAGATTAACCAATCCCTTTCCAAACTTACTAACTACGCCCTCTATACTCTCCCCATCCACCCCAACAAAATGAAAAGTTATCCATTTTGTTAAGAGTTTTCATATGTTCTTGCCAAAGCTTGAAAACCCAGCACCATATGGCTATCAAAGAAACAAGGATTACTAATATTCCAAACCAGACATTGCTTGAACTCCAAATCACATATACTATCAAGTTCTAAGCTTTTAAGGGGTAAAATCGTCTTAATATTCATCTGATAGTCATTTTTACTACTTGATCTGTCAAATTCCTTAGCAGTCAAAAGCATCAGTGTACTCAAACATGAACTCTAAACAACAATGCTACAATTGGATCACAAAAAAAAAATTATTTGCTTTCTCACAATCACAGTGCTTAAAAGGAAGATCAGATCAGCAAAACCACCACACCCCAGAATAGCTATGAAGGCAAAAACACCATTTGTAACATAAAAATGAAAAAAAAATCTTCCATTTCACCAATCAAAATCATTGCTTTTCAGCTTGATCTGCCAGATTTCTTAGTATCCAGCAACCAAAAGCAGCTTAACCAACAATACACACAAAAGGGTCAACGAAAGTTGATTACTTTAACATAATCACAGTGCTCATCACAAGTCAATATTACCAAAATCCAACATAAACAAACACAAACATCACTTCCAAAAAAAAACAGAACAAAAAAGAGAAAGAGATAGAGATAGAGATAGTCACATACAGGCTTAGATGGCTCTAGGATGGAAGCCATCCTAATTGGTTCCTCAAGAAGCAAAGGACTTGACTGCATTTTTTGCTAATACACAAAAAAACCAGTGATGATGACAGAACCGATCACAGCAGAATCTAAAGAGGCAAAGAGAGAAAGAAAGAGAAAGAGGATAACAAATATGAATATGTTTGGAAGAATATATATCTATTTATGAGCTGACATGTGCCAAAGAGCAATGGAATCAATGTTAAGAAGGGTAAGTATATAAATAGGTAGTTGGTTTCTTCAGAAATAGTGAATTGTGGAAGCACCAGTGGCAATTCAACTCAACTCAACTGTGCTAGAAATCTAGAAACAAAAAATAAATAAAAAAATAAAATAAAAGGTAGAAAATAGAAGGGGTGGGGAATATGCCAATGCACCACGCGTCCTGTTGGAGTACATGACATGATTATGAATCAAATAATAATAATAATAATAATTGTTGTATAACACAAATACGTTAAATCAATATCAAACATGTAATATATATTATACGTGTTATATGTATAACACATTATGTATGACACACATATTGTATATAACATACATTGAATACTAGTTTCATATATTTTTGTTGTTCAACTATTGTTAATTATGAATGCTAACTACAAACATTAAATTATACAAAAACGAGGCAAATGTCTTCATCGTATTTTTTATGTATTAGTTTATAATAATATTAATATATGTGATTGTGCTGTCGATTGATTATGTACCTGTGGATTTAATTTTGATATATAATAATAATAGTAGTATCATATTTTTTTATTATTTTATAGAAGGGAATTTAAGGTTGAAGAAAAACCCGTCCTGATCGTGAATGTAATTTCACTGATATGCACTCCTTTGATTTAGTACAAAAATTTAATGTTCAAGACATAATTCATTTTTTGTATTTGTGAGACGAGTTTGTTCCTTATCAATGGTTTAAATTGATGTATACAACAAGATTTTAATTCATCGTCACCCTAAATTTTCCTTCACCGAACAAACAAAAAATCATATATAATCGAGTATTGCTAGAAGAATAAAAAAAAAACCAGCCAAAACAGCCAATAAATAGGAATTCGAGTCACAATCATTCAGTCCATTAAAAATATACTCATGATTAAAAGTGCTATTTGGACCATAAAGTGATAAATAGACTTTATTGACTGTTTTGGCTGATTTTTTTGTTATGCCTCAAGTATTTTGTGTATATAATTTGATTGAAGTGCATTATTTTTTGGACATGTTTAAACAAAAGCTTTCTTCTATAATAGTGACACGTACATTTTAATTATATATATTGGTATTTCGATTATTGTACAATAGAAATATATTTAACTATTAACTAACATGTGTTATAATGTGTATTATACAAATGATACACATTATGTATATGTATTGTTCACATTAGATATTTGTTGGATGATATTCCGGTCATATAACAAATATTGATATTATAATGAAAAAGTATAAAATAAAAGGTGAGTGTCGGTCAATAGAGGTGTGTGTGTATTACCAGTGGCGATAGTGAGCCATGGTTTTGGTAATGTTGTGAGGAGTGAGTGACACATAAGATACGACATTTGACTGCATTTTTGGTTTGGCCCTAAACAGCGGCTCCCACCAAAACCCTCCAAAACTAGTAGCCAATAAAGTTAAGTTAGCTAGCTAATACTGTCACTCACCAAAACCCATTTTATACTATGGTTCGTTATTTTGACTGCTTGGTGCACCACTTTCTAAGAGGCAAATATTCTTGGGGTGCTCAGAGAAAAAATATATTTTTACTCTATATCACTAATCTTTTACATATAAACATATGAATCAATTACAACGGTGTAAAGTAAAATTGATTAGTGCAAAACAAAAATATTTGTTCTGTTCTCAGAATCTAAAATCTCTCTTATAATAGGTTAAAGGTTAGATAAAATTTAGATAGGCCTTTTTTATATTTGTAGAGAAATTAATGTTCATTATTGTACAGCATAAAATCAGTCACTATCAGCTATCATATACAATAATTTAACCTATTAAAATTATTAATCCAAACTATTTATATCATGTTTTGGACTAAACTTGCGGCAAATAACCAGAATATGACAATCATGACACTAAACCAAGCAAGTTGTGCAAATTGGTGTTAAGCCCAAAATAAATGTTAACATAACCAGAAAAAGGAATATACCTACATTTGTATAAAATAAAAAATTTCCAACAACATTGATTTGTCAAAGACAATAGCCTATGAAACCTTGTCCAATCAATGCTTTCTATAGAGTTTGTTTGAAAAAAAAAACTCAATTTTTCTTATCAACCAATTAGTAAATGGTAAGAAAAATAAAGATAGGGAGAAAATTTTCATAGATTTTTTTTTGTTAAAACATAAATTATTGATAGGTCCTATAACTTAAGTCTTTCATCCTATAAATCAGTCAAGTAAATTAATGAAAGTTGAATTATTGTTCAAAACCTTATTTCAGAAAGGGACAATAAGTTTTTCCTACACTATTTTTGTAGACCTCTTATACTAAGTCTTAGTCAACGGAATATTTTCTCTTTACATAAATAGTTTGATAGGTTCTTGCTTTACCTCTGCCTTCCCCATTGTATTCATAGAGATATTACTCTCTATACTGATTTTTTTTTTTGGATAAACCCCCAAGTTAGTTCCTGACAATTTTCACTTAGGACGAGTTAGTCCCAGACAATTGAAAATTGACAAGTAAGTCCCTGACAATGTCCAAAATCGGACACTGATTCGTCCCTTAAACGTCTCCGTTAATTTATCCTATCTGGCTTCAAAACGCACGCATTTTGATGTGTTCATCTTCCTCAATAGGATAAGAACCCTAATACTTCTTCTGTTTCTCATCTACTTTCTTCTACTCTCTTTACTTTCTCCACTAAATCAGGTACTGTTTCAAGGAAAAAATTTTAAATATCATTTCTGTCATTGAATGAATATGTAGTAGTAGCAATAATGTGACCCCTTATTTCTAGTATCGTTTATAATGGAGAAAGTGTCCAGACCAACTTCTATAAGGTTTTTGAAAAATGAAAAAAACTTGAGAACATCGCTTTAAAGCTCTATTTCAGACTAGATCCGTGTGATTTGATATATGATCTTTTTGTAAGGACCAAACAAGATTAGAAGTGATTAAGGACAACAATATACCACATAACATAAAAAACAACCAGCAAGTTGTATAAATACAAAATCATTAAGATTTGCAAAATAAACATATCATACACTCTTAGATTCATAAGAAATTTAAATATCAACTAAACAACTCCTATTTTGCTGGTTCAAAGATACCTATTGAAATATTGAAGACGAGGAAAGTATAATAATAGTTTTTTTCATCTTAACAGTACCCATAGTCTAGAAAGAGAAGATGTAGAAGAGAGTAGAAGAAATTAAGAGGATGGGTGGAGAAAGTGAAAAAAAGGTTGTGACAAGAGGGATTAGGGTTCTTATCTTATTATCTTATTGAGGAAGATGAACACATCAAAACGCGTGCGTTTTGAAGTCAGATAAGATAAGTTAACGGAGACGTTTAAGGGACGAACGGGTGTCCGATTTTGGACATTGTTAGGGACTCACTTGTCAATTTTCAATTGTCAGGGACTAACTTGTCCTAAGTGAAAATTGTCAAGGACCAACTTGGGAGTTTACCTTTTTTTTTTTTTTTTAACCAAATATTTATTGTTATAGATTTCTAAATCCAAAAGTTTTAATCTTCCATAACTTGTTTTTTTCGGTAGGGATTCACTTTTTTCATCTATGATATTATAAAATAATGGTAAAAGTAAGAGTTGAACTCATAATTTTCTTAAGTAATCATTAAGATATATAAATATCATAAATTATAAAAGATTTCAATTTATTACGGTGAAGATTAGAAAAAATAGTTAATTTAATTTGTTTTAATACTAGTGACTCAACATGTATGCTAGCTAGTACGTAGCTAGAAAGATAGTATTGATATAGATTAGAATCATTAGATCAAATTATTTTTGGAGATCGGTATGTTGAGAAAAAAAGGCCACATCGATAAAAACACATAATTCTGCATATCTGCCACTCATCTCATATCATTTTTTAGAATTGAAGGAGCCAAGGGTTTAAAAATAGGATCGAAAATTAAATGTGTGTTTGGATTAGAGTTTGTAAATGAAAGTTTGTTCTAACTTAATTTTGTTAAATTTATTTTATAAATGATAATATATTATATATATATATATAAATACATGTATACAAAAGTTAAACTAAAGTTTTAAAGAATAAAATCATGAATTATGTGTATTTTCATAGGATAATAAGGTAATTGTAATTAAAGTAGAGTTTTAAAACTCTCAACTCAAACCCAAAAGCAACAAATAATTGTTTTCAGGCTAACAAAAGTTTAACATCAAAATCAAATTGGAATTTAGAAACATGCCCTAAATTGAATAGGAAGGAATTCAGAAATTCAAATGTTTTGACTGGCATTCATATCATATATGATAAATTATATATTATAAAAAATTAAAGTATATTAAAAATATTATAATTCAATAGGCCACCGATTAAGGCATTCTTTTTAGTAACTCTCAAGGAATGTATTTGCTGGTATTCAAAACAAATACACTGTATCACTGGCTTAAGCAATAAATACATGTCCATTGTTAGGACTACGGTGTAAACAAATATTTTAATGAAACCTCTAATTTCAACAAAATGATCAAATTTTGAATAGATGGGAAATGTATATATAAAGGGACTATATGTTCAATGCCTAATTATATACCAAAATATTAAAGTTAGGCCAGCATTTAAAAAGTTAATTCCACTAATCATATATGTGCATTCAATATACATTTACCATGAGTTTCTAATCAAAATAGGCTTATTTTCACGTTATCAACTAATTATACTATACTATATATTCGACTTTTGAAGGAATTATTATAAAAATTATAAAAACAGGATGATTTTTAGTGGGCTGACTTAATTATAATATTTCATGTTTAGTGCTTTATTTAGAAGGAATTATTGATTTAATTCTGAATTTGGTTGATGATCAAGTTGTAATTTTCAAAGTAATAATGATTGTAGAATTTAAAATCTCTGTTTTTTTTTTATTTTTTTCAATCAAACTTAGCTTAAATTTTTTTTTTATCAACTCAGCTTAAATATTAGATATTCCACATTAAGTGTTTCCTCATTCCCCAAAAGAAATTTATGTCCATCACTTGTAGGTTATATTGGGAAGTAGAAAATCAAGTAAAGATGTTATAAATGAGTTGCATGAATTAATTTCTTTATTTATGAAACTCATCAATAATTCTTCACCCATTTTATTATGGAGTAAGAATGTCATAAGAAATTGTATAAATAAACTCTATAGTGATTTTATATATGAAATTTATATCTATTTAACCTTTATCGGATTCTTATCATCCCATATTTTATGTATATAACTAATTTATTACTTTTTAATTTTCATCAAATTCTCATTTTATTTTTTTTAATCTTAATTTTTAAATTTGAACGAATGTTTATTAATATTCATAAAATGAATATCAATACAGCAATGATCAAAATATATCTTAACTACTCAATTTATGGCGTGTTTTGGACTTTGGATGAGCTTTTTAGGTAAAAATTAATTTTGTTCGCTCAAGATAGAAACTTTGTATATATTTATATAATTTTTAAAATTAAGCATAACCTTAAAATAATATATTTTCAACCTTCTAAAACAAACCAAAAGTGTCCACATAAATTGACACTCATTAAAGATTACTTTTACTATGTTAGGTCACATTTGCCTTTTAAGACCATGATCTTTTTTGTTTCAATATATAAGTAAAATAAGTAATCTAACTATAAAACATACTCTAGTTAATATAATTTCTCATACCATCTATTAATACATACATATAATTCTTAATATAATTATTGATGATAGCATATTTTAATAATTTAAAATATATAATTATCTAATAATAAAAATATTTTACAATACTTATATCTATAAAAACTTAAAACACAAAGACTTTATAAAATGAAACCGTGTGGGTGGGGCCACAGAAAATATATATATAGTTTAACTTTGATTCACCGATAGTGTATTTAATACTGTCATTCAATTAAAAATATGACTTTTTAAGTAATAAGAAAAAAAAAACACAGTTATGATTGATATAACCGCATATGATTAGATAATTGTATAAAAAAATAATATTGGCTAAAAATTAAATATATATATATATATATTATATAAGGAAGAAAGAAAATTTTGGATATATATGATTAATTAATTTTCATTCATAAATTCTCATATACTGTTTCTTTCTCTCTGTTTCTTTGCAATTTCTTCTTCGTTTCCTTTCAACACGGAGTTGCTTCCACCCACTTCCGTTTACTTCTTTCTTTCCTTCTCTCTCTCTCTCTCTCTCTCTACTGCTATTTCTCACTGTTCCCATTTTCCACTGGTTAAGCTCAACGACTCCTGAGAAAATCTTGTCCTTGATTCTTTTGTCCCTTCTGTGATCGGTGAGTTTCTGGGGTCATTGATTTTATGCTGCTTCCGTTGTGGTTCATGCTGTTTCTTCACCTTTGATTCCAACGCTGTTTTTTTATATTGTTTTCTGTGAGTGATTTGTTCATAATGCTTTAACTTTTAATTGGTTTAAGATTTGTGTTTTTGGCTAAAGAATTAGTATATTTGTTTTTGCCCAATTGAGCCTACATGGTGGTCAAGTGATTGGTATAAAGTAGATGCTTGACTAGTAGCAAAGAGAATGTTAAGAAAAAATAAAGTTGTGATTTTTATTATTTTTCATGGGGAATAATTGTTTTTGGAATTCGGGTTTTTGCTGATTTCATGTGTGTAATTATGGGTTTCTGTCATGTTATTTTGTGATTGCAGTGATAATTTGTGTGGAATCTTTTACTTCCTAAGTCCTACAAGTATATTCCTTTCAACTTGTGTTTTTTGGTGAATTATGATTGTTTTAATCACTAGGTGAACAGAGAAAAAGGAAGAAATAGTATCTCCAGATTCTGATTTATGTCATGTCATTGCTTTTTTCCTCCCTCAGTATATATTCTTCATTTTTACCTTAAAGGCAAATTTGAAGTCCCTTGTTGATGCTAAATTAAGTCTTTCTGTTTATCAGAAAGAAGAGCCAGGACAATCACCTAAAGGGCTAACAAACAAGGAGGAATATATATGAATTTATCTTTTAATTTTTCTTTTGTTTTTGCTGGAATATTTGGGATCACATAGATTTTATCCTTGATCATTATTGAAGATTTGATGCAACGAGTTAATGTTCATTTTTAAAATTATATGCTTAAGCAGAATCATATAATTGATTTTCAAACCAAAATGTTTGGGAGGTTTCAGGATAGCACAAGGCAAAACTTTACCACCATTTATAAACCTCAACCTTCCCCAGCCCCTTCTTCCTTTGCCATGGGACAAAATAGAAAAATGAAGCTAATAAAAGTGAAGATGAAGTTTAAAATTTTAGGACTATTTTTAAGTAACAATTGATGGCATTATAAACATTTTTTGTTTCATAAATTATTAGAAAGCAGTGCAGTATGTAATAGCTTCCTTTTGTACTTCTGAGATGAGATTTCTAATTTCTTCATTGAGCAGCAGAAAATATTTGATACATATTGAGATTTACCTGGTAGCTGGATATTTAACAACTGTATTTTGTGTTTATTTTCTGAATACTACAGCGCTATGACCAAGGACTTGCCTTAAAGAGCATTTTCTTTTTCTCCCATTCTTAGGTAGAGATGCCTACAGCGGCTGAATCATGGTTTCGAATTCTATGGAAGACTCCAAGGAAGGGTGGAGCAAATTCTGAGAAGGTGGTGATTGGAGTATTAGCATTTGAAGTTGCAAGCTTGATGTCCAAGATTGTAAATTTGTGGCAGTCTTTGAGTGATAAACAGGTTTCTAGGTTGAGAGATGAGATCACAAATTCAGTGGGTATAAAGAAGCTTGTTTCAGAAGATGAGAATTTCATTGTACGTTTAATCAGTTTAGAAATGCTTGAGAATCTGGCACACGTGGCTGAATCTGTGGCTAGGCTTGGGAAGAAATGCAGCGATTCAAGTTTGAAGGGTTTTGATGATGCCTTTGATGAATTTATCACTCTAGGAGTCGATCTATATAAGTGGGAATTCAGCAGCAAAAAAATGGAAAAAAAGGTTAAAAGGATGGAGAAGTTCATATCAACTAATGCAAGTTTGTATCAGGAGATGGAACTGCTCAATGATCTCGAGCAAGCTCTTAAGAGAATGAAGGCTTATGGTGACTCAGATGGGGCAAATGTCGTTGACTATCAAAAGAAGGTTGCATGGAAGAAGGTGGAGGTGAAGAACTTAAAGGATGATTCTATTTGGAACAGGACATATGATTATGCTGTACTTCTTTTAGCAAGATCTCTGTTCACAATATTCAGCAGGATCAACAATGTATTTGGAATTCAAGAGGTAATAGATGCTCGCAGATCCAAGATTTCAGGTATTAGGAATTCTGGTTATAGTCATGGCAGTCAATCGGTCTCCGAGTTATTGCAACCTTCAGTCCATCAATCTGAGAATAACGTTGCTAGATTTGCTTCAGGGCCCCTTGGCAATTTTGCTGTTAGGCCAGGTCCAAATGCCAGATCAAATCAAAGCAGCGTCTTTCGTTCAGGTCCTCTTGGCGACTCATCCATAAATGCTGGCCCAGTTTCAGGGAAGCAGAGACGTACCAGTTTTTTCTCAGGTCCTCTTGGAAGAAGTCTGAGAAAACCAGTCCCAGATAATGGAACAAATAAAAACAGCATGACTTGGAAGTTGAATGGTCAGTCAACCACAATAAATGGGAAGGAAACTAATGCAAGACCACACGGTCGACTTACTCAAGTAGGACCTTTCAAAGGATGTATGGCTATGGAAACTTCCTCTGTCGTGAACTGCCACTCAAGTCCAAATGATGTTTTATCAAGAAACCAGAATCCTGATGATGCTAATTCTAACATTCTTCCTGCTGGAAATGTAGTTCATGGTGCTCGACCAGTCTTCAGTTCTATATGCAAGTTAAAGCCACCATCTGAATCCCTTGGTTCGGCTTCGTTAGCATTGCACTATGCAAATGTCATCATTGTGATTGAGAAGCTAGCAGCTTCTCCATACATGGTTGGTGTTGATGCAAGGGATGATCTGTACAGCATGTTACCGAGACGTGTAAGGGATGCTCTGAGAGCCAAGCTAAAGCCATATAACAAGGTCATGACAACAGAGACAAGTCTAGCGGATGAATGGACCGAAGCAATAGCACGTATATTAGAATGGTTGGCACCATTGGCTCACAGCATGCTGAGATGGCAATCAGAGAGAAGTTATGAGCAGCATAGCTTTGTTTCCCGGACACACGTGCTGCTTGTACAAACCCTTTACTTCGCAAATCAAGAAAGAACAGAAGCTGCGATCACCGAGCTTCTTGTTGGTCTGAATTATGTCTGGAGACATGCTAGGGATCCCAATGCAAAAAATCTGGTTGAGTGTGGCAATAGTAGATTAGGAAATAAATATTCTCACCTGAATGGATAAGCAATTTTCATTTAGGTTGTCGCAGTTTCCAGCAGAAGTCCAGTCCCTAACCGGTGATCGCGACCAAGATTCAGTCACACAAAGCTTCTGCCTTCTTAAATCTCAACCAATGTGAATCAAGATGCTAGGTGAATTGAAGTATGAGAGAGATTCTCACATCTACTATCATAGTAACTTCAGCATCATAATGCACTATTGGAGAGAAATGTTATTTTGTTAAACATTAAGCATTGTTTCTTTGGTGAGTTCCTAGCTGATATAATGTAAGATCACTAGCCTCATCTTTTGACAAGTTAGCCTTATGAGTTTCTCCTGCCTGCTGTTGAGAGTGTGCATATTTATGAGCATTGCATAAATTGTAAAATATATATAGTTTTATCTCATTCTCATGGTTACTTCTATATGGATATCTTTTGGATGATTAGGCATGAAAATGTGGAGATGCTTGTATACTATTGGAAGTAAATAAAATACTTGATTCTAGGGTTTACTATACCTTGACCTATTTGGTTCAAGTTGGGTCAACTCAGAATGAGTTAAAGTTCTCATGACTTTATTTATTTATTTATTCACATGATTCGAACCTTATCTTGCCATGTTTAAAAAGAATAAGTGATTGTCACTCCTTCTATTTATAAAATTAATCATATTTATAAAATTAATCCTAGGGAGTTTTTTGGTCCCATAATCATAAGGTTTATATCATATATTTGCCTAGTTGTGTATATTCAATTTCTAACGATGTTTGTCGTATAACAGAAATACGTCTAACTAGTACTCAACGTGTGTTATACATGATATGGAATATGTGCTATACGTATATGTGCTATACATATAGCACATATTCCATATCATATACAGCACATGTTGGATATCAGTTGTACGTATTTCTATTATACAAGATGCATTATTGATTCATTTTAGAGTAAATACCCAAATCCGTCCCTGAACTTTTTTGCAGTGCCCATTTCTGTCCCTAATCAAATTTTATTAGTTCCGCAGTCCCTGAACTCGAATTTCGTGAGACATATTCGTCCCTCCGTTAACTCCTCCGTTAATGAGAGACGGAATATGCTGATGTGGACCGTTAACTTTTGCCACATAGACATTAGTTGACACATGTGTAGTTAAATTTTTAATAGGGGACAAATCAATCCCTGATCCTTTAATTAAAACACTGCCGTTTTGATCTTCTTCTTCCTCCATCTTCACTCCTCTCTCAAAAGCACCCACAAGCTCACCTGCTTCCACCAATGCAGCCTCATTGTCCACAAACACAGTTCCTCTTCTTATGACCTCATTATCACATTCCTTCATCGAATGCTTAAGGGTCCGTTGGTAGAGGAAGAAAGTGGGGAGGAAAGAAGTAGAGAGGAAAGAAGTGGAGAGGAAAGAAATGTGATAGAAGTTCAACTTCCATTAGTTTGTTTGGTTGGAATGAAGTAGAAGGGAGAAATGTTAAAAATGAGTTAAATTTTTTTATTTAATTGAAAAGTAATTGAATAAAAAAATATTTATTAATATCAAATTATAATTTTAACTTTAAAAAGTAATGTCTATATAATTATTAAAAATAAAAATATCTTTTTATAATATAACTAATTTATTATAATAAAATATTTAATAAATTAAATATTATTTAAAATATTTTAATTTATATTAAATATTTTATCATAAGTTTACTAATATATATTAATTTATTTTTAAATTATTGTTTCATGTCTCAAGCAACAAATATTGTAAAAATAAAAATTATATAAGAGAGAATAAGTCAGAGTTCAAATTTCTCTTCCATTTCACTCTGCTTTTGGAGAGAAATTGTTTTATATAGGTTTACACTTCTCTCCCATTTCTCTTCTACTTCTCTCCTATAATTCTCTTCATTCAAACAAGAGAAGTTACACAACTTCCTTCCCACTTCTTTTCCCCTCCCAACTTCCATCTCATTTCTCCTCAAACAAACATAGCCTAAAGGAACCCACCAAATCCAAATGAGCCCTAATCTTCAACCTCTCCTCCTTCACAAGTGGTGCTTCATAATTGGTGGCACAACTCACAATATCCCCAAGCCCAACAACCTCATCCAAATTCTCATTACCCTCAAAGCTCAACCTTGCAAATTCATCACACCCTCTAAGTTTCTTTGCCAAAGTTCTTGCCTTTTCCACTATCCTGTTCTAAATTATGATTTTTCTCAAATTAGGTCTGGCTTAAATATGTGCTCTTATCAAATGCGGTGTCGTAGCACCAACACCAACCATAACTAACACCTCATTGTCATCTCTAGCCAAATACCTTGAAGCCAAGCCAGAGACGCATGAGGTTCTTAAAAAAGTGAGTTTAGTGGAATCCATGGAAGCAAGGGTTTGACCTGTGGTGGAACTGAAGAGAACATAGCTTCCCTGAACACCTGAGAAAGGAGTGAAGACGGAGGAAGAAGAAGATCAAAATGACAGCATTTTGGTTAAAGGGCCAGGTACTGATTTGTCCCCTATTAAAGATTCAACTACACATGTGTAATGTCTATGTGGCAAAAGTTAACGGTCCACGGCATATTCCGTCTCTCATTAACGGAGGAGTTAACGGAGGGACGGATATGTCTCACGAAATTCGAGTTCAGGGACTATGGAACTAATAAAATTTGATTAGGGACGGAAATGGGCACTGCAAAAAAGTTCAGGGACAGATTTGGGTATTTACTCTTCATTTTATGATACAAAGTACAAACGATCTCATAGGAAAGAAACTTTTGTTCATTCCCTGTCTTTAGAAGCAAAGCTTTTTTACAATAAAAGGTAAAGCAGAAAACAAAACCTAACTTTGAATTTGCGACCTTATGCTATGCACAATCCCACCTAAGTTTAATCACAAAATATGGTTAGATAGATTGAGTCAAAAAAGTACTACTTATCAGTGTATGAGAAAACAGTGTGTGGATATTGCTTTTATGTGTGTATTAATAAAGACATAAATCTCATAAAGTAATAACAAAGATTCAGAACACCCTGTCATAGATCAGACAATATTCTTCAAATAATAAGCAAATAATTGAGAGTGTAATAGATACTTTAATGGTTGGCAATTATTTAGAGAGTCTTTTACAAGATTAGTACATTTTGAGGTCATGAACTATCAAATCATATGTTATTATATCACCCAATGTGATTGATTCTCACGCATACACTTGAAAGAGTATATGTATATGAAATCAAACATCATATAAGGTCAATATATAAGATATATATATTTTTGGTAAGGATATATAAGATACATATGATTACATTTCATAAAATAAAATTGTACAAATGCTTCTTGTTAGTAAGTTGTAACAAATACTATCTTTACTTTCTACTAATAAGTCCTCACTTTCAATTTTTCATTTTTATATTAATATATCTATTTAAAAATTCTAGATAATATTAATTATTTTTTAATATTCTTATAAGAAAGATAAAATTAAGATATAAAATCAAATATAAAAATAATATTAATAAGAATAATAATATAAAATATAATAAATGTTATATATTTTAAAATTTATTCAATTATTTTCTTAATAAACATACAAATTGAAAAGCTTACCGGTATTAATAAGGATTTAATTTTCATACACAGTCATTTAATCATATATTAATCATATGCTGTCACGTCAGTCATAATTATATTTTCTCTCTTTTATTACCTGAAAAGTCATAAAAATAAAATATTTTTTTATATTGTCAGTGTATCAAAATTAAACTATATTAGTAATTCAATAGTTAACAAAGGACTATTAGGTGATGCTTGTTTTCAATGACTCTGAAGTCAAGAGAGTCATGAAGTCAATATCACATGAGTCAGAATTATTGACTCCAAAATTAATTCTGAACACATCTTTACATATTTGTGTCTCCCTTCCAGTACACAATAACAAAAAAACGACAATTTTTTTTACTGAGTTACTGTGACTCTATTCACTGAGTTAATGTGACTCTCGCATCAAACATTTGACATGATTAATTTTTCAATTGAAAAAAAAAAAAAACCAAACAAAGGCAGCCTTGTAACATCATTACTTGGTTGCGGGTCATGAGACTAACGACCCGCTTGAACGTTTGGTATTACTATTAGTATTTAGTAACCTTCAACAATCTCTATTGTCTCATTTCTCAATTCCTTTTTTTTTCCTACGCACAACACAATTACACAAACACGACACATTCTCTCTCTCTCTCTCTTTCTCTTCTTCTGTGCCTCGCGTCACACATACACACACTTTCTCTCTCGCAAACACTAGCCGGAATCTGAGTTCCTCCTCCGCCACAGTCTCCGCCGCCGTTGGACGGCATGGACGTGCCCAAACACCGCACAACTCGAGCAACGTCCCTCAGAGACGAATCCGAGTCCTCCAAGATGGAAGGCACCGGTAGCTGGGACGCCCTCGAATGGACCAAGATTGAGGTTTTCCATTTCAATATCTTTCTCTTCTCTCTTCATCTATCTCTCTCTCTCTTTTTTTACGTTCTCGATTTTTCTCATTTCTTTTTCGTTTTTAATTTCTTTATGCTGGTTTTGTGATTGTAATTTGATTTGCTTTTGCAGCCAACTTCGCGTTACGTCTCGCACACGAATCTTGATTTCTTGCTCGAGGCGGAGCAAGTTCTTGTTGAAGTACGTAATTATTTGAATTTTTTTCCCCTTCGTTTTAGAATCCTAAAAATCCACCAGTTGTGCATTTTGTTTTGGTTATCGGCACTTACAATTGTCTGATTTATGAAGCAGTTACAGCACCCTTTCACGTTTCTCTCTCTCTCTTGCCAAGAGAAAAAATTGGTTTCCAGCTTAATTATTTTCTTTTTTGTGTGGTGAATGTGAGAGTAGTGGAAAGAATGATAAGAAGTGATTTAGGATAGGCCAAATGCATTTTAGGTTTCAAGCCAGCTCCTTAAAGATTTAGCAGAGCCATAAGTTCTATGGAACTTGATGTTTTTCATTCCCTAAGGAGATAACTAGCTGCATTTTCTGAAAGCTTCATTAGGGTTATAGTTCTTTCATTATTTTTACGGCTATCTAAGTATGAATGCATACGTTACATGATCTGTGCATGCTGATTTTGACACGTGAAATGGTTTAACGTCTAATAATATGATAGTTATCCCTACGAGAATTCTGTTGTTACATACATGGCACTACAAAGTATTGTAGTATGGACATTAATTCGCAAGGTTGCCTTCGACATCTGGTATGTGTTTTCAGTATGGTGGTGTTTGGTGAATGAGCTTTCAAGTGTTTTTGTAAGATTTGTGGAATTGCTCCCTTGTCTCTAGGGGATATCCTTCCAAGTATTTAATGCAGCAGCTAAATGTGCACTGCATCAGTGTGCACTGTTTTAGGGGTTAGGCTCCTATAGCCTTTGCACAGGGTCATGAAGCCTTGGTGGGCACCCTTCACTTTATAGCCTTACGAAGCCACACGTGATCATTTGCAGGTGAGGATAGGGATCACTGGACTGTCTGGGTGACATATCAGGCGCTGCAGTATTGGTTTTCCACTTTTCCGTTAATATTATACTTTAACATCTCATAAATTTGTTACTAAGTACTTGAGACAATAATATATCCATTTCCCTAATGCATCCTATATATGTTTTGTTGCTTTACTTTATTTGACCCTGCTTCTATCTTAAGTGCAATTAGGCAATTGAAGAGGAAACATTTTCGTCATAACATTATTGGATTAGTATTACCGCCTTTTCTGAAATTAATATCTGTATAGAGTTATTTTACCTTTAGTTAAAAATGAGAAGTCAAACAAGTGAAACAACCATTGCCCTTTTGGGGCTTTAGAAGGCTTACAGTCATGTTGCCTCATGTGCGTGAAAGGTATGACCTAAGGTCATGAATGTCTAATTGTGAGTTTATGCAATACAAGGGAATTTAATACTTAATATTTAGTTTGGTCTATATATTTTCCAGCTAATTGTAGCATTGGTTAACTAATCCTGGCTTCTTTGTCTTTTCAATTTATTTCCCATGGTTTTACTTTGACTTGAGCTCTTAGTTTAGTTAGTTATCAGATAAACCTTCCAACTTGAAGATATGTCTAGCTTCATCTTCAAAAGCAGGGAAGCTATTTCTTAAATGCATAAGAAATTAGAATTATCGAGGTTGTTTAACAAAATATTGAATTCAGAGAAAGAGAGGAAAGGGTAAAGATTAAGAGGATCTGAGTATTAGGGAAATGACAATGATTACAAATGATCTAAGAATAAAAGTTTTGGTAAATTGTAGAAACTGTTTCTTATATTAACTAGGACAAAATATACCTATGAAAGGAAACTTTGATTCCTCTCCCATGTGAACCTTTAAGGTATGTTGTCAGTTTGGATTTTGGAGGGGAATGAAGGACTTGCGCAGTGTAATTTTATAACTTACACTACAAGCCCTTTATTCCCCCCTCTTCCCTTTCAAAATATAAACTAACAAACGTACCCTTAGCTAATAACTGGAATGAAAAATACCCATGGAAGAAAAAGCTGATAAATTCCTTTCAAACTTGAACCTTTTGCTAGTTTTCACTATTAATAAAAATTTACTGTTTTATTTTGCATTTATCCTGTCTGCATCTATTGCATGAGATTAAGCTGTATGCTGTTTACTTTCAGGGACATGGTGTCGTTCTTGTGAATACCGATGATGCAGGCATGTTGATGGTAACAAATTTTCGACTTCTTTTTCTGGTAAGTTTGTCCTGTAATATTTCTTGCACTACACTTAATTCCTAGTTTTTAACTGGGTAATATGATGCAATAATAGTCTCAAATTTGTGAATTTTTGTCTTCCCTTTATCCAATTGTATGGTTCATTTGTTGTCTCAAATTCTGTGCATTCTGTATCTACTTCTACTGCATGACTGAAATTTTGTTACATGCCTATATATATGTATATATTTATATTTTTTTTGATGATATACCTTCTGTTTTGCTTCATTTCATTTTTCTAGAGTGAGGGAACCAGAAAAGTTATTGCTCTTGGAACAATACCACTTGCAACCATTGAGAAGTTTAACAAGATAGTAAGTGCATACAAGTTTTCCTACAAACTATTCACTTTTGTGCATATGTTTTTTTGCCATTTAATATTGATATCTAGTGTTAGATTGACCGGATCCATCATGTTGTCTGCTTCATATATATGTTGACAAATAAAATTGACATACTGTAGGCAGATATGCATGATTTTTTCTATGTTATTTTTGAGTTGCCATGCATATCCCTCTTTTCTGAGCTTTGTTAGCTTTGTTTTTTTATCCCATCTATTTCTTAGTATACTTGTTCTTCATGTTATTCATATTGTTATCATTATAATTTTGGTTTTTTATTAAGCACATCAATATTTTTAGTGTTTTATAGTTAAAATTTACTCATCACATGTTCATATTGCAGCCTTCAAATTTATACTAACTCTTGTGGTTATCTCTAGTACAACATTGGAATACAAAGTATGAAATTAATTCATAAAAAACGAAAATAGGACTTTAATTTTTTTTATCAGTTCCTTCTTTAATTTTTTTGTTAATTTTTTTCTGAAACTTTTGTCTTAATCTTGACCTTCTGAAACATCTATTAAATTTGTAAAAATAACTCTTATGTTATGGCTTGTTTTCAATTAATAAGTGTGCTTGTGCATCTTGAATCTGATTCCCATTTTGGTTGAGTGCTCTTTTTTGTTGATTATTTGGAACCCCATATGCATTGCTCTCATTGAAATGCAGGTTATAAAGAATCAATCAAATGCTCGTCAATTAGACAAGACACCACCACAAAGATTGCTCCAGGTGATTGGTATGCTCTCGAATACACTCATCTTGATTGATATTGTCTATTAAAGTTTCAATTGATGAAAACATTTTACTATGCATATTTTTATCTTGAAATGATATAATTGTACATGGATTTCTAGTTTTTACTGTATAGTACTTTGGTCAAACTATTGTGGCTACAGGTAATGATGTTCATCCAGATGTTTTTTAACTTGTGTCCTTCAAATTTGTTGCATTTTGTTCTCTTCATCTTCATAATTTCTTCTTCTATTGTAAAAAGACACTTATCTTTGCTTGTCTATACAGGTAAAGATATGAGAATTATAGTCTTTGGTTTCAGGCCCCGCACAAAACAGGTAATACTACGGTAATTGTGGGTATCCTATTTGCAGCTTAAAATTTCTCACTGAGATACCACATGACTTCCATATGCATGGCGAATGACTGACAAACCCGAGCTTCTAATTTATCAAGTCTTTTATATGATCCCGAACATGGGAGAGTTGTTTTATTTTTTTCTTAGTTCTCCTACAGTTTAATAGTCAATGTTTTCATAGTGGAATGGATCTTATGCACTTAAAATAAGTTAATAATTTTGGGTATCAGCAATTGAGGTATAGGAATTTCTGACTGTCATGCATGAGAGCCTGGTTTACTTATATATTGAGTAGTTTCCATTTCTTCTTAGTTCTTACTGACTGTAGTTGGGTTTCTTATTACTTTTTGATAGAAAAAGTGAATACTGGTTTTGGTTAAAATTTAAGGGCTTGAATACGGTGTATCACAATTAAGGCAGAGCACACCAAACACCCCAATTAGTTTATGACTACTGATGTGGGTTCACTAGCAAGAGTCGACCCAAAACCCTTGCATGAATGAAACTTTAATCTCAATCTTGCCAATGGAGTCAGTGTTTATGGGCAGAATTGACTATAAAGGGGGAAGTTTATTGTGTTTGGATTAGTTTATTTGTGTTTTAAATTGCTTTATGATTTCAAAGTCTTTTCCAGTGTGTTTGGAAGAGCAAAGTCCTGAAAACTAATCAGAACCAAGCATGCACTTCATCATTTTTTTTTTTTTGCTTTAAAGTCCAGCAAATAGGATCTCTGAACTAGTTAGGTAAGCTACACTGTTCTAAGCCAGTGCTTATGTTGCTGTAAAATTTTGGGAATGTTCGTTCATTTTATTCCATTTTGTTTAGGACCTAAATGTTTATTATTAAATCTTACAGAGACGTGTTATATTTGATGCCCTACTGAGGTATACCAAGCCAGCAAGATTGTGGGATCTTTATGCTTTTGCATCTGGACCATCTAGGTTTAAGAACACTAATCCACAGGTTCGCTTGTTGGATGAGTATTTTCGACTTCTCGGCAAAAGTTTGCATCGTGCATCAAACAATATGATTGATAGTGGGTCCTTCACCCTGTCAAATGATTTATGGAGAATAAGTAGTGTGAATTCCAACTACAAAATGTGCCAGACTTATCCATTTGCTTTGGTTGTTCCAAAGACCATTAGGTAATTTATTGAGAACCAAACTTTTTTACTTTTGCCCTTGTTATTCTGTCTTCATAAGGTTCAATCCACTGAACCATTTGCTTAATAACTTTGCATGGTTCTAATGTTAGCGATGATGAAGTGCTCCAGGCTTCCACCTTTCGTGCAAGAGGTCGACTACCTGTAGTTTCGTGGTGCCATCTTGGTATGCATTGAATTGTGGTTTCATTGCCTTTACTAGTTAGCAAATTATATACTTCTTATCTTATTCTCTTTCCTTTTCATTCTTTTGCATTTTATTCTTGTAAATTGTAATACAAAAATGTCCTTCTAATTTAATGGAAGTGATGACCTATAGGTACTGGAGCAGTTCTTGCACGTTCATCTCAACCCATGGTTGGTCTCATGATGAATATGAGGAGGTAATGCACCCTCTCAAATGCAAAAGTAACAAATTGTTTGTTTTGGACAGATGGAGTCTGAACAATAAATTTCTCTCATGTTACCAAAATGATAAATGTGAAAATATAGGATATATTGTTAAGCCACTTCCTAACGATTGAAGTCTCGAACTATGTTTCTTTATGCTGTATATACACGTCCCTTTTCATTTTGGATGAAGGAAGAAGTGAAAGGCCATGTGGTAGTGTGCTCTTTTTGTGGGATTATGTTGTTGGAGTGAAATACTGAGATTTTGAACTCTGTGGAGATAATGTCTTCGTTTTCTGGTTCTTCTAGTAGGTTTCTTTGGAATTCATACTTCTTTTGAGTTTTGTAAACTTAATGAAAAGAAATTAACAAAACAGTGACAAGTTTTCATGTATTTGCCTGCAGCAACATGGATGAAAAACTTGTGGCTGCACTTTGCGGCAAACTTGATGATGGCTCACGGAGGTAGACTCTTCTATTTTATATTCTTGCATTGCAACCATATGTAGCAAAACCATCTTTTTTTTTTAAATAAAGAGGAAATTCATGAAGACAAAGAAAAGCTGGTTTCAAAGAGTTAGGAAGAGAAGAAATCCCTTTTGAAAAAGGGAAACCAACCAAAATGAATGAATTAAAGCTTCTCAGTCCCTCAGCATTACCTCGTTTAAAAGGACTATTCGGTTTGACCAAGTGGAAGCCATAAGTGCAAAAGCATCAGTTGTTTCTGTGATCATTTACATGATATCTTTGTGAATATTAAATTATTAATATGTGTTCTACTTCGACATTAAATTTCATTCTCAAGTGAGTATTATCAAGGACAAACTCTCCTAATAGCTTAAGCTGTGATTTTTATGTCTTAAGATTGGCTTTTAAGCATTTCAACTCTATTTTTTGTTAAAATTAAAATTTGTGAAGAATGCAGGAAGCAGTAAGGAATTCTTGACCTATGTTCATACTGCCAATTATTTACATAGGCCAAAGTTGTTTTTTCTTAAAAAATTATACCACCATTTAAATATTTAACAGACAATATACTAGCTCTAACCTCAGATATTTATTGATTCCTTTTCTATTTGTTTTTTGGGTAGGGTGGGTGTGTTTGGTGCTATCCTCCCAGGGCTATGTATTTTAATATTTTATGATCTATTTTATTGGCATTTATTAGAAATTTCTAAATTGTATTTCTCTTCCAGGAAGCTATATATAGCTGATGCAAGGCCAAGAAAAAATGCATTAGCTAATGGAGCCATGGGAGGTGGCTCGGAATCATCGTCAAACTATTTTCAGTCTGAGGTGTGAATGGGCTTGAACTGTCCATGTATGATTTTTTTTTTAATGTAAATTTGATATGATTTTCTAAGCATCTACTCTCTTACTTATATTTTCAGGTATTGTTTTTTGGCATAGACAACATACATGCAATGAGAGACAGCTTTTCTCGGCTCCGAGATTACTTGGACACTCACGGAAAAACCTCATCAGATGGAATGTCATCATTTTTGGTTAGTCTATGAATGCTAAAGAGATTTAGTCATCTGTGTCCTTGATTTTTTACTATTAAATTTTGATAAATTGATCCAGCAATTAGAAGATTGGAGTCAGACTTCTTACTCTTAATGTTAAAATATTGACTATGGACCATGGTATATGCACAAAAGTGCTAGTTATTTTATTTTGGTGAAAATAGTGCTAGTTTTATTCCATCTGCTAATCATCCAGCAGAATGGTTAAAAAGGAGTGATACAAATGATGCTCATGACATACTCCTTGCTTGAAATCTTATGCCAAAATTGTAACACCTAAAGACTGTTTAATTTTGAATGAATGGCATTATAATCCTTTTCCACTGAAATGTTTATGATTGGCTGGAATATCTTTGTAGGTTCAATTAACATAATGTGTTTCTCACTTTTTTATGAGCTGGTTTAACTTTTAAGACTTTTCCTATTGGGTTCTATTTAGAGACATGGTGGGTCAACGTGGGGTGGAGGGAACTTAAGTAGTATGTCTACTTCAGTGTCAACCCTCGGGGACACTGGGTGGTTGCTGCATGTTCAAAGTGTCTTAGCTGGTTCAGCTTGGATTGCTGCTCGAATTGCTATGGAGAATGCTTCTGTTCTTGTACATTGCAGGTGCTATATTGGTCTATTTTCTCACCAATTATGAAATATAAATTTGGATTTTTAACTTCTATCCCCTCATATGATATTCAAGTTTGTTTGATTTCTATCACCTGACTGTTACTTTTGTATAGTGATGGTTGGGATAGAACAAGTCAGTTGGTTTCACTTGCAAATTTGTTGCTTGATCCTTATTACCGGACATTCACTGGGTTCCAGGTAAGGAATTCACATTATTCAACCAGCTGAAATGGCTTCTATCTAATGCTTTCCCCCTCTATGCAATTTGGTATCTCAGTTTAACTCATTCAACTCTTGTACTAAATAAATAAACACCTGGCGAAAAAATTCACTTAGCTGTATGTTCACCTTTTGAGACAAATCCTTAAATAGTTCAATTGTGTTTGACAGTTTCCTTCCTTGTGCAGGCACTTGTTGAAAAAGACTGGTTAGCATTTGGCCATCCCTTTGGTGATCGTATAGCAATGCCATCTGTCTCTGGAAGTGGCAATATGCCTTTTGAGTTAAGTAGGCAGCCTTCATCCAGCAATTTCTCACCATCACCCGTGCGGCAGCCATCAGGCACTCAACCTCCTGCTTCCTCTCATGCACATACTTCTAACAACTACTCTCCCATTTTTTTGCAGGTTTGTTTCTTAAATATTCTATATATCATTCAGTTACTACAGTAATTTATAACTATCTGGGTTTTATCTTCTCTCTGCATGATTCCTTCCTGGAAGTCTGGCATTCAAATTGAATGCTATACACAGTTTGATAACTTTTTTTTTTGTTTGGTCAAATGCCTCAAGCTAATGTCTTCCAGAAAGCTATATGCTGCTGATGCAAGGCCATGCAATGTTTTTTATGTGATTACGCTTGGTTTAACATTTTTTACTTGTCAGTTAATCTTATATTTACTAATAACTAGTAGGTAAATGGGTATTTTAGGCAACATGAATAAACACAGGGACTGGTGCCTGGTTGGCTATCCTAATTTTATAATTCTAGAGTTGATGTTTGATTATACACATCGCATAACAGTTATATCCAGTTTGTGTTCACTATTAGCTCACTGTCTGGTTTTATATTTCCAGTGGGTTGATTGTATTTCTCAATTGTTGCGGATGTATCCTTTTGCTTTTGAATTTTCTGCGGTATGTATCCTTCTCCAAACCTAGTTTTGCTAAGTTATACCCTTGATTATTTCTGTATTTATTTTGTGTATTATTTTCGTTTTTAGTATCTTTCATGCTGCTAACATATACTATTGCATGATTCAGGCTTTCCTGGTGGACTTCTTAGACTGCATGCTTTCTTGTCGTTTTGGAAATTTCTTATGTAATAGGTATTTCTTTCTGTCAGCTACTCGTTCCCTGTTACATGGATGTGGTAGTTGTTGGCATGCATTTTCTTGATCTGTTGAAATGGCCGTCAAAAGGGCTGCATTTGCAGTAATAATTCCTGATTAAGAATTCTAATATATCTATATGTCCCATTTTTCGTCGCTATTAAAATTATTTCTCCAGGACAAAAGTAGTCCTTTACAAGTGTCATTGCTGTGGAATAGCGCCTTTTATCGATATGGTTTAAAAACTCGTTAGTGAATTTTAAAGCATATACATTTCCAGGATTTGATGTGATACTTGTCAACATCTCTGTTCTCTTTTGTTATATCATCAGATCAGTATCACTTATTCCCAATAATATCTCCCTTTGCTTTTACGTGTTCTGTAACCGTCAACCTTTCCATTCAAAGGTATGTCTATAGATTCTGGACCACCAGGGCACATAATCATACACATTAATATTTACCCATTTAATAGTAAGTGATACTGATCCGATGACATCATTTTAAAATCTGGAATACTTGCCATTGTTATAGATGGTCAGTATAAGGACCATCCCTCTTCATGTATAAGTTTACTCAAGAATGTTTTATATGTTAAATCTATGAATAAATATGAAGTGCTGAGATGTGAATTGAGTATTGTGGGAATTGCGATTGTTGTATATTGGTGGCCCTTGTGGACGTGCATTTTGTTCTGATTTCATGTTTTTGTTCAGTGAGAAAGAGAGGCAGCAATGCAATATTTCCGAAGCTTGTGGATGCATGTGGATATACTTGGCTGATTTGCGTGCATCAGAAGGAGGTTCCCATGTGCATCTTAATCCCTTTTATGATCCACTAAAGCACAACGGTCCTCTTCTACCTCCAGCAGCAGCATTAGCACCAACTTTATGGCCCCAATTCCACCTTCGTTGGGCCTGCCCCGAAGAAGCGCAAGCTGGGGAGATTGAAGCACATTGTAGGAAGATACTTATGAAATACACCGACATGCACAAGGTAGTGATTTTCCTCCATTTTCTGATTCTTGCTATTTTACATGTGAATGCCGTGGTCTCCCCCATTTTTTGCATGGCGATTACTCATTTTAATGCATACCTCTTTCTGTAGACTTTTCATTGATTAAATTATAAGAATGAGTCTCCATTTTTTTTACATGGTCCCAAATGCATTGAATTATTGATCTGTCTGGTCCTTTTAATCTTATGAGTACTGGTGTCGGATGGTAACAGGCTAAAGAAATGGCAGAAAGGAAAGCAAAAGAAATTACAAACACCATGGAATCACTGAATGCAGAATTACGGAATGAGAAGCAGCTAAACAGCTCCGCAGTGAGTATGGCCAAGAGGACAAGCAAAGAAAATATGGCCATAAAGCGTGCGATGCAGTCAATCGGGTGCAAGGTTACCTTCTCCAGTAGTGGCGATTGCATTGTTGACATTGAAAGCAACCCAATGGGAGCATCACAAAACCTTTTGTATTGTTCCCCTAGGAAAGAGTCAGATAGTGGCCTTCTTGATGACAAGAAGGATCTGTCTGTTTCAGTAACAGTTACAGCAGACGATGAAGACGATGGTGGAAACAATGCTATTGGTCGAGTGTGCGAAAGTCTATGCCCGTTTCGCACTGCAAATGGAGGATGCCAGTGGCCCAAAGGTGGTTGTGCTCAACTTGGTAGCCAGTTTGTTGGTCTTAGGGCAAATTTTGATGCATTTGACAAACTCTCAATTGATGATAGTTATTTCAAGCCTGAGTGAAACAGGGAGGGAGCATAATGTCCTATCAAACTCCAATAGTGGACAGTCACATCAACCAATTTTGGTTTCTTTCTGCAATGAGAATAGTAGCCTAATTCTTTCGAAAATTCACTCCTTGTGACTAAACAGGGAGAAAATGGTGGACCCTGACATTTTTATTGGGTCTCGGGAACTGTACATGCTGTGTAATGAAGAGTTTGGCTGGAGACAGACCATCTTGGTGCTGGCATCTGTTAAGCTTTGGAAGCTTCCATGGATGGATTCATATTCATCATGATGGTCCTCATTTTTACATAATTCGTATGTATAATTTGTAAATTTGGTGACATTTATAGTCGCTAATTACATTGCAATAGTTCCTGAATAAGATCAATTTTGTATAGATGATTCAAGATTTTTCTAGTTTGAAAATTTCTTGAGGGGATCAATGTATAGCAAGAATAAGTTGTTAATACTCATGTAACATTCTATTCACATTCCCATGTCTCTTCCCTTTCTAATAAAATCATTAGTTCGTGGAAAACAAATCATATACTTACATGGAGAGCCTCAATTAAGAAACAAAGTAAAGTGACATCGTAATCATAATCCATTGCGTGATTAACTAACTTGGAAGATGTTGCTCTACTCTTCCCGTTTGGTCGATCAAAGTGCCAACTTGATCTCCACATAATGCTCTTGAAACATTCCCCGGTTCAAGCAAGTTGAACACTACAACTATAATTAGTGAATACTTCAGACAAAATGAAGATACATTCAATAGAAGAATATTACATTGAATAAAATGCAGTGAGACAGAACCAACCAGGTATTCCATTATCCTCGCAATATGCTAGCGCCATCATATCCATCGTGCTGATGCCGCCCCTAGATACAACTTCCCGGAAGGAAATGTGATCAAGTGTTACATTTTCATTATGGCAGTCAAATATGCCATTCACATTAGTACCTTTCAGAACTGCATCTGCATTAACTGTGGAAAAGAAGATCATCAAAATTCGCTCCAACTCGAGCACCCTATGAAGATATGTTGAAGGCGCAACAGAGAAAGTAAAACAGCGACCAAAGATTTGTACCAACATAAAATAAAATCAACACAAACTAAAAAGATAAGATGCTACAGAATAAGGGCAAGGTCATACGATCGGAAGCTCTGATAGCTGCAGCTGTATCAGTGGTAAAGAGTGGATTTCCAGTGCCGCCACCGAAAATGACAATCCTTCCTTTCTCGAGATGCCTAATAGCTCGCTGCCTGCTGTAAGGTTCAGCAACCTCTGGCATAGAAAATGCACTTTGCAGACGAGCCTGAACACCAAGCTTCTCCAATGCAGATTGAAGCAAAATCGAATTCATAACTGTTGCCATCATACTAATTTTACAGACAATCACCACATAGCCAACAAATAAAATCAGCAAATAAAGAAAAAAGAAAATGTAGAAAACAAACAAACAAGGAAAGATGATTGCAATGCAAAGGTGGATATTTATTCTAGGCACTTCCACAATAACTAAATATGAAGTGTTTCCTTACTTTCAATCAAAATCCAATAGTATTATTCTCATTCTGATTTCTGTACTCCATACATACAGGGCCTTACAAGAGTGCAATAGTTAAATGAACGACAAGATTAATCAACATAAATAATTAATGACTGTTGTGACTTACATGCCATCAAAGCACATCAACACTTACCCAATTTGGTATGCCATAGGTCTATCCAACCCGGTAGCAGACACCCATGCATCACCACAAAAAAAGTTACGACCACCAACAACAATGGCAACCTGTGTAAATTAGCAATATTAACACAACCTAACCTTGTGGGTTGAAAAAAATAATGAGCAGTAAAGAAGGCCAAGGTATACTACCTCCAGCCCGAGGCGGCAGGCTGTTGCCACTTCCCTAGCAATCTGCATTGCCACCTAATGATGGAAGGAAGCAGTTGAATTGCAGTTTCCAGTTAAGTCTCTAAGAGTAGCAAACGTTCTATTGGTTCAAGTGCCCCAAAAACCAAAATCCAATGTATGTGTTAAAAGACCAAGTATAGAACTGGCACCTTGGGGTCTATACTCTGGCAGTTTCCAGCCAATGCCGAGCCGCTTATTTTAAACACAACTCGACGCCATTTTAGATTCGATGCTGGTTTGGGTTTGAGGCTGTTTGCCATGGTAGCATTGCTAGATGCATACCTGCCGAAAGATGTATGGAATCAACATCAGAGGACCAAGAAACTAATATCTCTTGCACAATATCATCCCATGAACAAGAACCTACTTAAGCAACAAAAGATTGAAAACTCATACTAGAATCCGAGCAAAATGCTCTCAAGCTCAGTTACCCACATAAAAAAAACACAAAAAAGATTAAAAACCAAAACACAAAATGCATAAGCATAAGCATAACCAACTAGCGCAGCAACAAAAAGGTGAATTTGATCAAACTGGTACCTGCTCTTGGGTTGCTTAGCCATGGAAGCAGAACTAGCACCACCACTCTTCTCATCATCAGACAGAGTCTTCAAATTCACAGAGCTCCCTACAATAGCTTCAATCCTCTTAAACCAATGCCAATGGCTTGTTCCAACACTTTCAACCCTCTGAAGCTCCACCTTGTACCTTTTCTTCAAGTTATCCATCTTGTTCTTACACTGCTCCACGCTCTTGTACAGACTTCGCTTCCCGTCACCGCCGGATCCGACGCCGCCGCAATGCTCGCCGACGGCCGCCGCTACTTCCTCCCAGTCGCGGCCGCGGAGGTTCCCGCGGTTCAGCTGGTTGAACTTCTCCGTGTACGCCTCCAGCAGGCACGCGATCGCCGCGTCGCTCCACTCTTCACGGTCCTTCCGGTAATCTCCGCCGCGCAACGCCGGATCGGGATCGGAGGACTTTAACTTCTTGCTGTTGTTGCTGCAGTAGTAGTAGGGGCTGCCGCCGGAAACGACGGCAATGGCGGTGGAGGAACGCTTGGAATTTGGCGTGTGGACGGCGGCGGAGCCAGATTTAGCAGGATTGGAAGAGTCATCATCGGCGGCGGCGTCGGAAAAGGGAGGATGGACGTAGTAGTCTCCGGCGGCGGAGTCTGCAGCGGGGAGACCGGTGGGGCTTGAGGAGGAGGAAGAGGGGAAGTGGTGGCGCGTGGGAGCGTGGAGAAGGGGCTGCGCGTGATGGTGGTGAGAGGGAGAGTCGAGGAGGGAGTAGTCTTCTTCTTCTTCAGTGGCCATTGGAAGAGAGAGAGAGAGAGGCGTTAGGGTTTGTGACGGAGGAATGAGGAATCAGAGACGACGTTATGACGGAGATTGTTAACGATTTCCGTCATAACACAACAGAAGCGTTTCTCTTTCTTTGTTCGATTATTCAGAAGCCGCCACACAGCTACAAGCTGAAAACTTGAAAAAAGCGACTCTTTTATTTGTTATTATTTTAATTTATTATTAATAGATTTGATTATTTATAAGGGAAAGTAGCATTTACTATTTTAAGAATAATTTGTCAATAAGTTTTTGGGGAAAATGATATGTTAGTAGCTTGCAAAATCATCATCCCAAATGATGAAAACCTATCTCTGTACTTTGCTTATTCTGTACGAGAAATTTATTTGCAAACTTTTACTAGTCATCATGAAATTGTAATATTCGGCAAATACTTGGTGCACAATAAAAAAACATCGTTGTGTAAAACATATATAGTATAAAATGCACAATGTTATCACATGTCATACACAATATATATCATCGGTTGTGCACAAGATATATCCCATATTGCAACAAGCAATATTTATTGTGCATTTTATATTATATATGTTGTGTATAACTTGTTGGCTATTTTAACTGATTTTGTTTTGTTCGTGTAACAATATTCTATTAGATAATCTAAGGGTTAGCTAGTGTGATTAGGTAATCACTTAAGTGGACTTAATCACTCAAACAATTAACAAGTTAATGAACAAATAAATACAATTCATAAAAAAAGTGATTCTTCATAATTTTCTATGACTGTGTTCCACTGAAGAGAATATAAGCCCCGTATTATCCTAAATTAGGATTGTTTTGTAGGAGTATCTAGTTATTAAAATATCTTCATAAAATGCACCTACAATCAAGGTGTAACCCAACCAAACAAGAATTTTATTAATTAAAATGAAACTTGTTCAGATGGTGAGGGAATTGTGGGAAAAATCATACAAAATCAGATTAATGGCCACTCATCATTTGATAAAAACTCTTTTTCTCAAAAAATTTCATGCTCCTTTCAATATTGGGTTAGTTAAGAACTTACACCCAAGAAATGCATAGAAGAATTATTTTGCTGTTAATCAGAAAACTTTTAACCTGGATTGGCTTAAAAAATAGGGTAGAGGATTTGAGCAGAAAAAAATAAGAACAGAATCAATGCAATGAGGTAAGTAACAGAAGCATCATCATCTGCCATAACATTAGCCTATTAAGATGGAATAAGGCAAGTATGTACCAACTCTTGGAAAGTATCAAAGAGCATTAAAAGGAAACGATCTTCCATTCACACTAGAAAATTTCAAAGTATTTGATGTTTCACTGTATACACAGCTAATGAAAACTTCTATTCATCCTCTAAAGAACCATCATCGTTAAGCCTTCATTCGGCCCTATTATCGTCGTTGCGGGGACCCCCTCGGTCCTTCCTCTCCTTCCACCTTGACAGAGCCCATTGTGCGACGAAGAATGCTCCGATTGCATAAACCTGTAACAAAATGATATTATAACCTTGAAAGAGAATGCAGATGGAGTTATAACAAGGATATGGAACCTCTCTCCAAATATCATGCCTCTAGACAAGGTCATTTCACGGAACATCTCGAATTCCAACCGAATCAGCAAATAAAATGAATCAGTAGCCCTTTAGTTGCATAGTCAGTTAGTCACAAGATATGATAGAAATATCTAGTTTCTAGTCTTATATGATCTTACTACATTTCTTTCATTCAGAAAAATAAAAGTCAGTAAAAAAACCAGGATTAAAAAACCGAGCTAGAGAATTAAAATATCCATTAATTACAGCATAAGATAAGAAACAATGAATAACCTAAACAAAGTTAAGTACAAACAACAGACTCTTTTGAGCACTCCATTACCAAAATGGCCATCAGGTTACAATAAGTTCATTATTATCATCCTTAAAGGCATATCAGTGCTAAAATGCAATATTTTAACCTTAGGTCAGGAGGGAAAAGTACAAGGATCATATAGAAAAGCAATTAATAAAAGGATATAACAATAAAGGGAAAATATAAGGCAAACAAAGTAAAAGAATTCCCACTTGTGTGATCAATTGTACAGACTTTTCTCTAAAATTTCACCATAGCACCATCAAGATGTGCACTTATGACCTAACAAAACTAGAATTGTGTGCCAAAAAGAAACTGAAAAATCAGAGTGAGAGGCTTTAATCTATTAATCTAACTCCATCTAGATGTGACAGAAGCTGAATGTTAATGGACCTTCGAAACCAAACGAATAACAGCCTACTTTTATAACCACCTGTCTCTTTCTATATATCCATATGTACACCAATTTCCCCTTCCAAAACGGCTTGACTGCATATCAGCCATATTTTGACCATTAACATGTACATATGTGTAGGGGCAGAGAGACAATTGTGGGTGAAAATCTCACAATAGGATGAATCATCATGGAGAACAATCCAAACAACATAATCAGAGTGAAAAGGTCTTAATCTGATTCGTCTGATTCTAACCACTTTCACACGTTACAGAACATAAACGGATCCTTGCAAAAACCTTCAAATCGAACCGATAACTACCTATTAGTATATCACCAGTCTCTTCCAAACTACTCTTCTGGTGTTAAGAACCAGGAAAAGAATATAGGTGTTCTTAAAAACTCAGAATTATTATTTAAGAAACACCTTCCCATTCAAAGAGTAAGGTCTAGCTTTCATAGTGCAAACTAAGACCCTTCACATTATAAATCTTAGGTTATTCAACCCTAGTATTTGTCCTTATATAGGACATTACCATTGTTGCTTGATGAAAATCATCTTGGGAAGATTTTTAATGTGTTATAGCAAAAGACAGCGACTACAAAAGAGAAAAGATGAAAAGGATCTAAAAATCAAACATATGGACCACATAAAAAGCCCCAAATCATCATTTATGTCTGATATAGGAAACCTTTCAAATTCAAACCATCATAAGCTCGAACAACGTTTTCATCCTCCAAATTCAAATGTATTCATTCATATCAAACAATAAAAAAGTGTTTTAACACTAAAACCAACGCAAATCTTCAGAAACTAACTCCCTCGCAGACACTTCTAGCTGAACTTGAATCAAAACAACAACCTCTTCACTTGACATCAGTCCAAAATATGATATACAACCAACATACATAACAAGAGATTTCAATTATTTAACAAACCTTAGGCATCAGCAGCAACATAAAGCATTTCAGTACCTAAAAAATCTCAAATTTCACGGTGAAATGAAAGGTTCCACACACACACACACACACACTCTTAAAAAATTAAAAATAAAAAGCCACAGAAATTGAATTAAAAAACTAAATAAAAAGAAAATGAAATACCTGCCAGATTATAATAGGATTGGAAGTCTTGGTGCTGGATTCCTCAGTCTCAACCTGGAGACTCGGAGTAGCAATAGTAGCAGCAACTTGTGCATTTGGAATCCTTACAAAGTTGGGCTTGCCACCAGAAACTTGATCGCCGACACTGGCAGTGACAGGGGCGGAAGCAACAACGTTGTTGTTAGCGCCGTCCGGTTGTTTCTGATTGGGTTTCGGCGGTGGGTTGAGGAAGGGAAAGTGGAGGTTGAAGTTGGAGAAGACGGAGAAGAGGTTCGGTAGTTGTAGCTGTTGTTGTTTCGGTGGTGGATTCGTGTCTTCGACGGCAACGATTTCGGTGTTCTTGGCCATCGTCGCGCGCGTCAGTGTTGGTTCAATTCAAGCTGGCGGAGAAATCAGTGAGGGGTTGATGGTAGGTATTGTTGTGACAAGTGCGTGTGGGAAATGGTGTACGAGAATGATGAGAGGCACTGTAGTAGGACAAAACAAACGAACATCTCGAAGGTTTAGGATGCACTCACAAGAAGGAAATAAACTTTTTTTCATTTTTTTATTTTGTAATCATTTGTTTTATTAAGAAATAATGTGAACAATAAAAATTTTACCAACATCGATTAATACAAATGCAAAATTATTAGTCTGCATAATACACATACATTATTCTATACTATACATATCACATTAATGTAAAATGTATACACAATTAATATTAAGAAAATTATATCTTATCTTTGAATTATGAAATTACAAGAATTTTTTACATATACTACAAATTAAAGGTTATATACTTGAAAATATGAGATTTCTCTATTTATCTAGAAATATTATAAAAAAATTCTATAGACTTTAAAATATGAAATTACATGATTTTTACATATAGTAGAAATTGAAGCCTATATACTTTAAAATTTGAGATTTCTCTATTTTTTGAGACACATTATAAAACAAAGACTATAGACTTTAAATTATGAAATTTCATGATTTTTTTAGACATAGTAAAAATTGAAAACTATATAATTTAAAATGTGAGATTTTTCGATTTTTTTAGAAAAACTATAAAACAAAGACTATAGACTTTAAATTATGAAATTACAAGAATTTTTTTACATATAGTACAAATTGAAGGTTATAAACTTTAAAATATATGATTTCTCTATTTTTCTGGAAACACTATAAAACAAAGACTATAGACTTTAAAATATGAAATTACATTATCACTTTACATATAGTAGAAATTAAAGTCTATATACTTTAAAATGTGAAATTTCTATATTTTTCTAGAAACACTATAAAACAAAAACTATAGACTTTAAATCATGAAATTTCATGATTTTTTTACATAGAGTAGAAATTGAAGGTTATATACTTTAAAGTGTGATATTTCTCTATTTTCTAGAAACACTACAAAACAAAGACGACTATATACTTTAAATTATGAAATTATATGATTTTTTTACATATACTACAAATTGAAGGCTATAGACTTTAAAATATGAGATTTCTCTATTTTTCTAGAAATATTAAAAAAACAAAGACTATAGACTTTAACATAAGAAATAACATGACTATTTTACATATAGTAGAAATTGAAGGTTTTATACTTTAAAATGTGGAATTTCTTTATTTTTATAGAAACACTATAAAACAAAGACTATAGACTTTAAAATATGAAATTACTTGATTTTTTTAAATATAGCAGAAATTAAAAGTTATATACTTTAAAATGTGAGATTTCTCTATTTTTCTATAAATACTATAAAACAAAAACTATAGACTTTAAATTATGAAATATATGGTTTTATTAAATACGGTAGAAATTGAAGGTTATATACTTTAAAATGTGAGATTTCTCTATTTTTCTAGAAACACTATAAAACAAAGATTATAGACTTTAAATTATGAAATTCCATGATTTTTTACATATACTACAAATTGAAGGCTATATACTTGAAAATGTGAGATTTCTCTATTTTTCTATAATGACGATAAAATAAAGTCTATAAACTTTAAAATATGAAATTACATGATTTTTACATCAAGTAGAAATTGAAGCTTATATATTTTCAAATTTGAGATTTATCTATTTTTTGAGACACGCTATCAAACAAAGATTATAGACTTTAAATTATGAAATTTCATGATTTTTTTAATTATAGTAGAAATTGAAGGCTATATACTTTAAAATGTGAGATTTCTAGATTTTTCTAGAAACGCTATAAAACAAAGGCTATAGACATTAAATTATGAAATTGCAAGAATTTTTTACATATACTACAAATTGAAATCTATAGACTTTAAGATACGAGATTTCTCTATTTTTCTAGAAATATTATAAAACAAAGACTATAAACTTTATATGAAATTACATGATTTTTTTACATATAGTAGAAATTGAAGTCTATATACTTTAAAATGTGAGATTTCTATGTTTTTCTAGAAACACTATCAAACAAAGTCTCTAGGTTTTAAATTATGAAATTACATGAGTTTTTTACATGTAGTAGAAATTGAAGGCTATATACTTTAAAATGTGAGATTTCTCTATTTTTTGAGACACACTATAAAACAAAGACTATAGACTTTAAATCATGAAATTTCATGATTTTTTTACATAGAGTAGAAATTGAAAGTTATATACTTTAAAATGTGAGATTTCTCTATTTTTCTAGAAATACTATAAAATAAAGACTTTAGACTTTAAAACATGAAATTACATGATTTTATTACATATTCTAGAAATTAAAGGTTATAAACTTTAAAATGTGAGATTTCTCTATTTTTCTAGAAACACTATAAAACAAAGACTATAGACTTTAAATTATGAAATTACATGATTTTTTTTATATATACTACAAATTGAAGGCTATAGACTTTAAAATATGAGATTTCTCTATTTTTCTAGAAACACTATAAAACAAAGACTATAGACTTAAAAATAAGAAATAATATGATTTTTTTACGTATAGTTGAAATTGAAGGTTTTATACTTTAAAATGTGAGATTTCTTTATTTTTCAAGAAACTCTATAAAGCAAAGACTATAGACTTTAAAATATGAAATTACTTGATTTTTTTTACATATAGTAAAAATTGAAAACTATATACTTTAAAATGTGAGATTTCTCTATTTTTCTAGAAATACTATAAAACAAATACTATATAGACGTTAAATTATGAAATTACATGACTTTATTGCATACTATAGTAATTGAAGGTTATATACTTTAAAATGTGAGATTTCTCTATTTTTCTAGAAACACTATAAAACAAAGAAAACTATGAAATTACATAACTTTATTACATGTAGTAGATATTGATGACTATATACTTTAAAATGTGAAATTTATCTATTTTTCTAGAAACATTATAAAACAAAGACTATAGACTTTAGATTATGAAATTACATGAATTTTTTACATATACTACAAATTAAAGGATATAGACTATAAAATATGAGATTTCTCAATTTTTCATAGAAACACTGTAAAACAAAGACTATAGACTTTAAAATATGAAATTACATAATTTTTTTACATATAGTAGAAATTGAAGTCTATATACTTTAAAATGTGAGATTTCTCTATTTTCCCTGAAACACTATAAAACAAAGTCTATAGGTTTTAAATTATTAAATTAAATGACTTTTTTACGTACTGTAGAAATTGAAGACTATAAACTTTAAAATGTGAAATTTCTCTATTTTTTTAGACATACTATAAAACAAAGACTATAGACTTTAAATTATGCAATTTCATGATTTTTTTACATATAGTAGAAATTGAAGGCTATAATACTTTAAAATGTGAGATTTCTCTATTTTGCTAGAAACACTATAAAACAAAGACGATAGACTTTAAATTATGAAATTACATGATTTTTTTACATATAGAAAAAATTGAAGCCTATACACTTTAAAATGTGAGATTTCTCTATTTTTCCATAAACACTATAAATCAAAGTCTATAGGTTTTAAATTATGAAATTACATGACTTTTTTACATACAGTAGAAATTGAAGACTATATAATTTAAAATGTGAGATTTCTCTATTTTTTGAGACACATTATAAAACAAAGACTATAGACTTTAAATTATGGAATTTTTAGATATAGTAGAAATTGAAGGCTATATACTTTAAAATGTGAGATTTCTCTATTTGTTTTATTCATGACTTACGTGCCTATCAAGTCGCATTTTTTTACTTTTTAAAAATTTATTATATATAATAATTTTTTTTAATTGTATTTGTAAAATTGATTATATTTAATACTTACATTAATTCTAATATCTAATATATTATAAAAAAAAAGAGGAAATAAATGGAATGTTAGAGGTAGTTATTGTAAAGAAGTTAAGTTATAATTTTTTATTTTATTTTTTATTTTTTTAAATTATTTTTAGATACCAAATAATAATTAACATTTTGAAAATTTTCTTTATAAGTCGTAATAGATAACCTAAATCTTATGTTGTTGGTTGATAATAACTGAAAATTTATTGTTCATATGATATTATTAGTTATTTTTTTAATATATTAAATGGTTAAATTGGTTGCCAGCTTAGCTCAACGATGGATCTAAAAACATATCTGATTCTAGACCGTAGAATGTGGTGAGTTTTGTCCTGGACTTGTCATATTTATGTATTAAAAAAGGTTTAATTGGTAAAGTGTAATGCTCTAGAACCAACTAACTTGATGAAATAATATGTTGGTATGATTAAATAATAAATGAATTAGTTCTTAGGATTGTTATGTGCCTTAATTTCAAAGATACTGACCAGCAGTCAGTAGTGGTTTGGGATTTACCTAATTTCTGATTAATTTGTCAAAAGATTTGTGAAAGATTTGATTCAGGTATTATTAATCAACCCATTTTATGCAGCTAGTACTTTAACATTTGCTTCATATTTATGTCAATAATTTTATACAACTATTAAATTGTGATACACATTTTTATCTTACTCTTAAGTTAAAACTTGCCCTACAGATACCTTGTACTTGATATTTTATTATTTTATTGGACTTAACTGCATCATGTAGTTTCTGCTTGTTAGTTTTATGAGAGAAAAGGACTAATGCAGTCAAACCAAATATTCAGTCCACAAAGCTATTTTCAAAAGGGGTGGGGGCTTGACCGCATGAGGTGTTCAAAAGCTGCTTATATGACTAATTATTATTATTAGGGATTATTTTCTTAATATTCAAACTTGGTTTCTTTTTGTTCATCAGTTATCAAATTTGGAGTGCTTTTACTTAGAGTTTGCTACCTTATAAGCCATTAGGATTGAGAGTTCACACAATTTGTCTAATTCTAAATGCCACTTATTATTGCCTTTGTGAATTGAACATAACTATGAAACTGTTATCAGAAATTCCCAAGGATTGAAAGAATTGCAATGAAACTTTGGCACTGATGTATCTGTATGTATTTCTTCTCACTATTGCTATGAATTTTTTACAAGGTATCAGCAAATAAATGATATGTTTTTGCATCAAGAATGATCTGTCTAATTGATGCTATTCCCCCTATCACAACCAAAAATGAGGATGCTACTGCAATCAATGTATTCCCCCAAAACATTATGCTGGTTTTTGAGGGCTTAAAAGTCAAATTGAAGAATACCATAGGCAAAATGAAATCAAGAGGAATGCATCCAAGTGCACCAAACAATGCCATTATATCTGGAAAGAATGGTAACATTGCTGCTAAAACAGTGGCTGCAGCCACTGATAGTGACCTCAAGACCACCCTTGGCACAACATTTCTAAGGGAAAATTCTCCCATATTTGGGTCCCCAAAAGTTTTCTCAAATAATTCATTTGTTGGCTGCAGATAAACCTGCAATGTGTAACCAATGTAGCTATTCATTAGGAAATTGAAATGAAATGTCTTCTGTACTTTGCAAAATATGTGCACTTTTTCTATACACTGATAATGTAAACTTTTTTCTTATACAATCATCCAATTATGTAATGTCACATCGGCAAAGGTAGATAAGTAATGGATGATTTGATTGAATGACTACGTAAAAAAGTTTTACACCTTCAGTGTATAGAAATTAAATTCTAATATATATGCCAAGAAGATGTTCTTACCGCAGTCATTGCCATAACTTGGAGAAGGATCAATATATTAGTCATCAAGAAAAACCATTTGGGCAGCAATGGCTTTGTCTCACCAATGAAGTTGGAAAGAACAGTTGCACCTGCTAGATTGCCAAATGCCCAATAACCTGAGATTGCCACACTGAAATAGGTAGCGGCTATAACTGAATAACACACACACAGTCCTTTGAACATTTTTCCCTTCACAGGAGGTGCCAAAGTTGCCTGCAAAAAAAAATCACAACAGAATTTAATTTAGTGCTTATTCTATTAGAACTAAACAAAGTTTACGTGTGCTACCATATTTAAACTTCCTTGATTATATATCAAATATTTCTTATCTAAAATTGAGCATAACAGATGCTATACTAACCTGAATTTCTGGAATGATTCCACTAGCATATACAGTAGCAATGATCGAAATTCCGTTGAATACACCGAAGAGTTGATCCGCATTAGAACCTCTCACAGAATAATGTCTAGGAGGTGCCTTGTTTGAGTGACCTGTGGTGGTAGATTCCAAGCAAGACATCAAGTACTGATCAATTACAAGCTTCTGATGCTTAGTGCTGTTAATGCCATTTTTGTGTGATTTAGTTTCTTTTTCTTACCAATGTATATACACCCGACTGTAACACACGTGGCGTAAGTCATACTTAGGATCAGAGAAATCATATTGACATGCCTAAGGGAGTGAAAGGATGGAAGTTGAGCCAAAAGCAGTGTTATCACCCCACATATAATTATGAAATGGTAAAGCTTCAATGGTCCTTCAGGGTGGTAGAGAACATAAATAAACTGCATAGAAGAAGAAAAAAGTGGCTTCTCAGTAAGCATAACATATATATGGGATGGAAAATTTCAGAAACTTTAGTGGCAAAATTAAAATGACACTTTTCTTAGGTACCTTGAGGCTCTTTCCTCCAACAAGAGGACCACCAATGACTGTTCCAAAGCAGAAGACAAATTGAAGAGGGCCTACATAGTATTTGGCCCATCCAGGTCCTGCCAAAAAATCATAATGCAGTCAATTATACATTCAACTATGAATATCCCAACCCAATTTAGCCACATAAATTCTGCAACCAATAAGGGGATAACAGCAATGAAAAGAAAGGAAAGTACTACCTAAAGGGGAAAATAAAATTAAGGAAAGAGCTAAATTCAAACTAAATTATTGGATAAGATGCACTGATGTGTTACTGTTAAAATAATTCTAGCAGCAAGTGGTTAGCCACCAATAGAAAAGAAAAAAAAAAAACACATGCTGTTAAAAAAATTCCCTGTTGGTGATTGCTACAGCTGTTGTTCAAAAAGACAAACAGTGCTTTTTCTTTTCCTAAAAGAAAAGCACTTTCTTAGAAGCATCAGTTCCAGCTCATGAAACAAAACATCAATAGCATTTTTCAAATTGAGGATGAAAGTTCCAAATTTCATTCAATGAAAAGGAGTTGCTGATAAGAATTGGACAATGAAAAGGTTGAATATGATGATTTTATGCAATAAAAGACTAGATGATTCTGAGAAAAATGAAACAACAACAAGAAGCATTATCCACTATGTGAGGTCGGCTACATGGATCAAATGACGCCATTGCGATCTATCATGAATAATGTTAGGATTTAGCCATAGATTTTCCTGTGAGAGTGCCTATATTCAGTTCCTCTAATTCAGAGTAGGAAATCAAAGAGACTGGAAATTCACCTAAGATATCTCTAGCCATGTCTCTGAATCGAAGCTGTCGATGACCAAGTTGTGCATGATGTTCCAAGACAACAGATAAGAGATTGTATGAATAGAAAGTTGTAAGAGCAGCAAGGGTCAACCAAAGCACTCCTCCAACCCAACCAAGAAGTGTGAATGAGAAAGGAAGAGTCAGAAGAACAGGTGCCACAATAGATGTGGTCAAATGGTACCCACAGTGCACCCATGATCCTGCATATAACCAAATTGATCAATACCCTCTTCTCATCTTCATCAAAATCATTGAGGAATAAAACCAAACACATGGTACTCAAACAAATTAAGTACTAATATAAAATATTCAATTCAGGTAGGCAAAAGCAGCTTCACCTCGAGATTTGAGAACAAACTTTGCCCCTGCATCTAGCTCCTTATTAACACCTTCTTCTAACTCAAGTGGAGTAGAAGGGTTCATCACAAAACCCTTTTCACTGTCACTTGTATAAACTTCCACAGAGGTTTGAACAGTTCCCATCTTTCTTCTTTTATTTTTATCCTTTTCTGTGCTGATTCTGCAGACAGAGAGATAGAGAGGTTTTTTGGTTTCTCTGCAGCTAATATTCTAAATTTCAAATTACTACACCCCCTTGAGCTTATAATAATATAAATAACAATAACAAATGATATCTTTATATATATACATATAGTATATGATATGATGTGTGAGAGCAAAGAAGAAAATAAACAATGGAGGCCAAGTTGACATGAATATTATTGGAAAAGGACTGAAATTAGTTTAGGTGCAAGAACATGATTGAATAGGTATGTAATGGTCAAAGAAAATAAATATAACTATTCATACAGTGTTGTTGGAAACTATCTTGGACTGGTATTTTTGAATTGTATAAAGCGACAAAGACATATATACATGTGCAACAACTTGCTTCATGCTTTCAAATTAATTTTATTTAAATTTTTATGTCAGAGATATTATTAGGCACATCAAGAGTAAGTGTATCACTTATATTTTGACACATCAACTATTATATTATTTTATTTAAAATTTAACATATTTCTCATGACTACAATTGATCTTTTAAATTATATATAATACAATGAATGATACAGAACAAATGAATCTCTTGCTCTTGATGCTCCTTCATAATTTTTCTTTGTGACATTATATGATGAGGTAGGGGTATAGTGTGAGATAAAGCATGGATCAAGGTGGCTCAGTGTCTCGTTCATTGTTCAATATGAATATATTGAAGTCAAATTTAATCAGCTCTATTATATTATATTGATTTAATAATTGAGACATATGACAAAATTCTATCTACGTTTGTTAGAAAAGTTGACCAGGTCCAGCCTGTGTACACGAACCCAATTACTATGTGGGAACCAACATCCAAATTCATGATTGAAGTCTTTGGCAATCGAGTTTTTCAGATTTTATCTTTATTATTACAGATGTTTTATGCAATTAGATTATTTTTACCATTACAATAATTAAAATGATGGAGAGTTGGAGATTAGTACACTTGGTTAATTTTTCTAATTATGTATTATCATTATTTAGATGATCTCTTATCTCTTGATCTAAATTTTTATGATAAAAAATAACAATGTTACGTGTATACTAAAAATGATACTAAATTAGTTACTAATATAAAAAGTTTGATTGAGTAAGTATAAATATTAAATTGTATCAGTATAAAAATTGTCATTATTTTAAATATAATATTGAATTAAATTAAAAAATAAATTTAATTAAGTAATTATAAATATTGAATTGAATGAATGATTTATTATTAAATTTAACGTAAACTCATATAAATAATAAAAAGTTAAAATCATAACAAAACAGTATTTTGTGTGTACGCTTGACCAATGATGAATTTGGTCAAAGGAAAGTAATTAAGTCACACTGAGACTATATAACGTTTACAGAGAAAATGCTTTTAGGATGTTTCCTTAATTTACAATTATGTGATGCCAAATTCGAGATGACATATTTGCATTTTTAACATTTTAAAACAATTTTTTTAAAAAGAGTTGGATATTCTATACTGATTGTAGGTTTTTACAGACTAGCTGGGAACAAAACTAAGCAAGGAATATTTCTTTCTTGTATTTATGCTTTTTCCTTTTCTTCTTTTAACATATAAAAAAGAAGTTAAGGTTTTTTTTTCATTTAAATAAAATCAGAAACAATTCAAAAGCAAAGCATTTTCCACTTTATAATTTTTTAAGTAAAGCTAAGCTAAGCTATCTACAGATCTAATTAATCCTTAAAGCTTTTGATTCTAAAATCTAATAATATTTGTGAGAATGAATTAAATACATTTTAAAAAGGTTTGATTAACTTCTAACATCAAAACATGCTTATTATTTCCCCTTGACACAAGAAAGCCACCGGCCAAAGTCAAGAAGCTTGGCTAAACAAATAATATATAATAGAGAAATTATTGTTTGTCCGGATTATTCAGAAACATTTGTAATTATATATTTTAAATTTTTTATTTATTTTTTACATATTACAAATAACAATAAGTGATTATAAATAGAGTTTAATTTTAATCTACGATTAGTGTAAAGTAATTTTACATAAATATTTCATCATGAATAGATATATTAACAAAAATCTTTAATTTAATCACCTACTCATTAAAAGGTTACAATTATTAATGAATATTATTAACTGATAATGTAATTTTAAACTCTTATAAATATTTATGGATTACACGTTATATTATTATAAAATTAAAATGGAAATATGAAAGTTTTGGTGCAGTTTTCTTGTGTCGGCTGCAAGGTCCACCGAAAACATCCTTTACAATCAATACCGTTACCTAGAAAGTATATTCAAATTCCAAAATCAATTTTAATTAAACCTTTGAACTAAAGCTAAAGCAAGCTAGAATATCATACATGCGTATACACACCTAATTCCCCTTCCTCTCCCATGCAAGAGTCCTTAAAAAGGAAAAAATAATAATAGTGGAAGGAAAAATCAATGAACGAGTTTGAATTGTTTGGCCACTATTTATTATGATTAGACACTAAATACTTTGACTTTACAAATTATAAAAAAAAAAAAAGATGATGATGAGTACTACTGACCCAGCCATGTCACGGTAACTATACATCATCATGGACTTTTATGTGTGCATTCTGATATTTTGACCCTACGTTGTATCTATTCAAAATTTGTATTCATCTTCGTGGTATATATATATGCGATTTTATTTCTTATTCGATCGATCAAAAGATAGAAATACAATCAGTATATAAAGTGAACAAATTAGATAAATTAATTGGTTTGTTTTTTATTTAAACCCCTTTTTTGATGAATGGCTTCTGTTCTCTTCTCACATAGAAATTAAGATGAATGCGGTTGATCTTAATGAGTGTTTTCTGATCTCTGTTTAGTGGGATCAATATCTTGGATCAGAAAAGTGAAAAGCAAAGCAGCAACAAACTCATATTACACAATCACCAAATCTTGAACAATACAAAATGCATCCAATGGATGTGCATTATTCAGAAGAAAACCAAACTCACCGTTACAGAGAGAGAAAGAGAACGAGAAATCGCAAAACTTGATCACTTTTACTCTCTAATCCCGAATTCGGAGGCGGTTTTCGAAATTCATCTTGATTCTTCTTCACTTCTTTTATCTATCTATCCATTCCATTTTCCACCACCTTCTCTTCGCAAACTGGCCATCTATCAGCATGTTAATTGAAAATGGATGAAGCTGCTGAAGCTCTTGTTGACCTCATCGAGAAGAAGAAGGATGCGACGATGAAGGAGACAGAGGAAGTAGAGGATCAGAGAACGAAGGACAGAAATGACGCTGACGCTGACGGCGGAGATGACGGCGAGGTTGTTCGGTGGGAGACGTTTCTGCCGCGGATGGTGGTGAGAGCGGTGTCGGTCGAAGCTGATCACTCTACTCGATCGCCAGATCGAAAATGCAGTTACTCTGTTATTGCAGTTTCTGATGGATTAACGGCATGGGAAACCTTGAAGATCAGTAAAGAAGCTGACCTAGATCTCATACTAACAGAATTGGAGTTGCCATCAATATCTGGATTTGCTCTTCTTACTTTAATAATGGAGCATGACACTTGCAAAAACATTCCTGTCATAATGATGTCTTCTCATGGTTCAGTTGGCATGGTGTTCAAATGCATGCTAGAAGGTGCAGCGGATTTTCTTATAAAACCTGTTCGGTGGAATGAACTTAGGAATTTGTGGCAGCACGTATGGAGAAGGCGGAATACAACATTTCCACAGGAACAACTTGAAGCTGCTTCTCAAGACAATTCTACAAGCAATCAATAATCTTGTGGTTCTGTGGCTTCCTTGCAGAAAAATAATGAATGCGGTGAAAAATTGATTGAGCCTCAAGATGCATCCCAGCAACAACCTTTGATCTTTAGCTAAATCAGAAGCAAAGGATGATCTGAGAAGCACCAAAACGCGAGAACTCTCGTCGGAAAAGAAAGATGCACCAAGATTCATGTGGCCCTTTCTGAGGAGATCCATGAATGGTAGGTAATTGTAGAGATTGTTGGCAGAATGAAGAAAAATCTAATCCTGCAAGAACCCTTTTGATTTTGATGGAAGAAGACAGAGAGAAGAAAGTGAAAGAAATTAAGAGAGTTCTATGAACTCAGAAAATGCAGCAGCAGAAATAAGAAATAATTAATGTGAGGCTTGTGGAGGAAGAAGAAACAAAGAAGGATGAAAGAAAACTTTTATTGATTCTGCAGAAGCATTACAGAGATATTTTCTATATCTTTTTCCTTTCTCTCTTGATAGAGGCCACCTCTATGGCTCTATATATATACTGATCTAGATAGGTGACACAGAACACGAGGAAAATAACAGAAAACTGTTATCATAACAGAAAGGAAAAGAAAAGATACATAAACACACCAAAAGATGATACAAAGAGGTAAAACTATATGAATGAAACAGTATCAAGTAACAAGATCAAAGAGAATAGAAAAAGATGATAAATATGAAATGATTAAATTATTAAAGATGATTTAATTTGGAATCATTCTGTTATCTATATTATACATGTTCGCATTCATCATCACATCACAGTATTTGACTATATCAATAACTGTTTCAAAAATAAAGCACATATATCATAATGAATATATGATAATTTATAATGTCAATTAATCTATCTTCTAACACTATATATATTCTATTAATTTCTGGTTAAATTTCAAATATGTTACGCATGCAGTTGCCTCTTCCTCAATTAATTAAAGTAACATGTGCTCCATATTTTTCTTATTGGAAAGCTCATGTTAGTTACACTTTCACAAACTTGAAAATGATAAAGACACTAATTCTTGACCTTTTGCGGTTCTTGTTATATGTTGCTCCTACTAGCTAGCTAGAACATCTAGAATTGTCAATTTTTGTCTAGTACAAAAGTTTTAACTTAGAAGCTTTTCTGGAAATTAAATGGGGGAAAATTAAATAAAGGTCCACAAAGAACAAAAGTACTTATGTGGATATCCACCAAAAAAAAAAGTGATCATGTGGAGGTTGTGATGACTGATGAATATATTGTATGGAAATTAAATTGTGGACTAAATATCTATTTGTCAAAATTATAAATGGAGTACTTTTCATAATTATTATGTTTTAATTGGTTATAATTTATTAGTATTGACTCTTGCTTTATATTATATATACGAGACTCTTCTAGATCCGTCCCTGAAAAAAAAAAAGGCCTTCACTTAGGACAGTTCTTCTGCTGATTCTGGCATTTTGCTGGATAAAAAATGTGTGATGGTTGTAGCTAGGTACTTTAGAATGAAAATAACTTGACTGTTGCTACCTATAAAAACAATAAAGGAATAAGAAAATATCTTCTCTAGTGAAGAAAAAAAATCTCCAAATTTTGCCGTAACTTATCCTCATAGTTCTATATAAAAAGAACTGAGTTGAGACTTGAGAGGATCCTGCCACTGGAAATTTAATTTGGTGAATCAAGGTATGTATGTATATATGCATGTTTTCTCAATTTCTCTGTATATATATATTACCCATTTTATTAATAAATCTCCACGAGACACATTAAGTAATCCACAGACATGTACATAAAATCGACGAGCCAACCATCAATAATAATGTATGTACGTATACCGTACATGATTTGAACGAAACAAACCATCAAATTAATCAGCTACCAACTGCGTAGGTAGGAAAGAAAAACAAAAACAAAAACATTTTAAGGAAGTAGCCAATTAATTACTATAAATTTGATGAATAGAGTGACAATTATTATAACTCTATCCTCTGGTAATAATTAATTACGTGGTTTAAAATTGATATGGTAGATACTTAATTATTTTTCAGTTGAATCTGCTGGGACGGATGGCAACGGAGCAAACTCTTCACATGGTAGGCGGTGTGGGAGAAACAAGCTACGCAAACAACTCTTCTATGCAAGTACATACATACATATACTCTCTTTCTCATAAAGGATATATTCAGTTATAGTTACTTAATTCAGTTTATTCTGTTTTTCCTTGTGCTTATCTATTGTAATCTTCTGTTATACATAGCAATCCTATCTGTATTGTAAACACACAAAAGAATTCTATTGATTCAGAAGTATATTCATTTCTTGCATTCCTCTCTCTTTGCTTTCTTCCCCTCTCTTTTACACTAACTCTCACATCATATCTAGAGTTTTGATCCATGGCTTTCACTAAAGTTTGTTATAATGTAAGTCTCACGTTACTACTCTAATATCTTATACAACAATATTTCATGAAAGATGAGAAAAATAGTTAAACTAGTTAATAAACTTGTTTAGCAACTTTTTCACTAATAAAGGTTCTTTAAATAATAAACTTTTAGTGAGATGAGTGATTTTGACTCAATTATTATATGAATTAATTTTGACTAGTTTTTTATCACACAAATAGTATCGGTCTATTTTATATTCATTATTGGATTAATGGCATGTAGAGAGAGGGAGTATTGAAGGCAAAAGCAATAGTTGAAGAAGGTATGAGAAAGCTGTACGGCACCAACATCCCAAATTGCTTGAGAATGGTAGATCTAGGGTGCTCTTCAGGTCCAAATGCACTTGTGGTGGCATCAAATATTATTGGCATAGTTGATGCCATAAGCCATAGCTTGAATCGTGAGCCACCCACATTGCAGTATTTCCTGAATGATCTGTTTGAAAACGATTTCAACAGCATCTTCAAGTCACTCCCTCAGTTCTACAACACAACACTTAGCCCAACATCTGCCCCATGTTTCTTTAATGCTACTGTTGGGACCTTTTATGGCAGCCTTTATCCCACCAATTCCATCCACTTTTTTCATTCCTCTTTCAGTCTACATTTTCTCTCACAGGTTATTAATTATTATTCTTATGCTGTCAAAATTTTACAAGTAATTTGAAACATAAAACTATATATCTATGTCCTTAATTTTCTATTCTTTCTAAGGTACATGTGTAAAAACAAATTGAACCTTCCCAACATTAATTTTGTTTACAGGTTCCAAAGGGATTGACCAAGGAAGGAGAAGCAGTGAACAAGGGGAATGCTTATATTACAAGCACAACTCCTCCAGCAGTGCACAGAGCGTATCTGAAACAATTTCAACAAGATTTCAAACTGTTTCTGAAATCACGCTCAGAGGAATTAGTTCCTACTGGAGGAATGGTCCTGATGTTCTTCGGCAGAGAAGATAATGATGAAAATAAACACATGATAACTTTTTGGGAGCTAATTGGCTTGGCAATCAATGAAATGGTCTTGGAGGTACGCACATACATATTCAACTTTCAATCCAAAACTTACATAATTAAGAAACCACTCTAAGCTAACGTAAAGACATAATTTATACAAAAATACTATTAGAATGTAACCAAAAAAAAATACTATTAGTACATAGTGAATTTTATATATTACGTCGATATTCAATTTTTCACTCTTAATTTATTATGTGGTTCCCCATTCAATTTTCAATCTTTTCTTATCTATCATTAATTTTGATGGATATATCATAAATATCTAATTTTGAATATCATTATAGCATTATTCAAATTTGTACTAGTGCTAATTGTTGGTGTATATATATGGCAATAATGTTTATCATATAACAGAAATACGTCAAATTAGTATTCAATGTGATACATAATACGTAATGTATGTCATTTACGTATGATGCACATTATGTAATATATATAACACATGTTGAATACTAATTAGACATAAACATTACTGATATATATGGTATTGATGCAGAACATGGTTGAAGAAGCAAAACTTGATTCATTTAATTTTCCAGTATATGTTCCAACAGAAGAGGAAGTTAAGGAAATAATTGAGGCAGAAGGATCTTTCAGTCTTGAAAGACTGGAGTTGATCAAGTATGGCTGGGAAGCAGGCTTAGTAAGTAGTAATTGTTATGGAATTGAAGATGAAGATCCTAGAGGTGAATATATCGCATGTTACGTTAGGGCTGTCACTGAACCTCTAATAAAGGCACACTTTGGTGAAGGAATTATCATGGATGAATTATTCCTTAGGTTTAAGAACAACGTTACCAAATTACTGACGATGAAGGAGCAAAATTTGGAGTATGCTCTTTTTGCTATGTTCATGACAAAAAATAATATATAATTTGTTGTATAGATTTACTCAGGTATGTATTTTTCAGCTTTAAATTTTTGGTCTAAATTATTCACCCAAGTAGACATTCTTATTCTTCTTTGAAAGTAGGCTCCTTTCATATGTGTCCAATAAAGCCCAATTTCTGAGGGCCGTGACAAACTCATCTAATAAAACAAAAAAAATAACCTTTGTTAGCCCACTATATGTTCTCTTGTATTTTTTTTGGTATTGTATCAAATGACAACAAAAATATTGAATATAAAAAAACTTATTTTAGTGAATCAAAAAAAAAAAAAAAAAAAAAACTTATTTCAGTACTACAAACACAACCAAAATTAGATAGTAAAAAGCCAATCTGTTAACTATTATATATAAAAAAATATGAAAAATTATTAGGTGCATCAAGTTTTTCTGTGCACCATTCATTGCATGCATGACACATAATCCAAAAGGTCAATTATAGTGGGAAGGGAATGAGTTAAGTTTTCAATAAGGAGATATAATAGCTGATGTGTCATGTAATGAATGGTGTGAAGTAAACAAATTTCTTGCTCTTGGTGCACCTAATAATTTCTTAATAAATATTTAAAATAAAATACTATACATAAAAAATACATATTTATCACAAATACTATACACATTAAAAATATAACTGCCATTTTAAACAATTTGATTGTATCTCTCATATATGTTTTCATATATTTTAAATTAAACTCAAAATAAAAATCATATATGACATAATCCAAATTAAATATTATCAATATTTACATGATTCCATCTCTCTAATAACATGTGCGAAAATCTCCCTTCTCATTAGTGCATGTAATTGAAATGACCTCATAAGCTCAAAGCACGATAACTTTCCCTATCAATGGAGATAATAACTTCAACTAGTCAAAGGTCTAGATCAACATGACTACTTCCACAAAATAATATTACTCTTTTGCTTATGATGATTAAAGTTATCACAATGCTTATCAAGTTAAATGCTTTTTGAAACGATAAATACTTGCTTTAAGCATCAATGCCTCATGTTTGAGAAGGGTATGTACTAGTATTATAGGAAGCTGTTTTGCACAATAATTTGTGGCTCCAATCATTTTGTGGTGCAATTCCCAAATATGATATCCTAAAGCAAAATTTTATTATTTTATATGTATTAATAATGTTGATATTTATAGTAGTGGATTATCAACCAAAATGACCACCAATAAGTATTATATATATATATTTTATAGAAGACGTAATCACCTCGACTTGGAATCTCTTTCCGGCGACGAAGCTCAACAGTTACTATCATACAAGCAAACCCACACACCACTTTTAGCAATAAGTAATGAAATTTCCTAAGTCTGCTTTGAGATATATACTACTAATTAGGATAGCATATTGACGTGACATGGGAGCTACTATAACTAGGTAGGTGGTGAATGGTTTTATTATTATTATTATTTAATAAATAATTTATATTTTAAATTTTAAAAAATGAAATTTATTTGTTTTGAATTTTTAGTTTATAAAATAAATGCGTAACTTTAAAAATAATCAAAAGAAGTTAATAATATTAGTCTTTATTTACTTTTAAATTATTATCTCGCAATAATTATCTTAAATTCATTTTTTAGTTATTTTTTTAAATATCAATTAATTTTTTTCTATATTAATTATTTCAATATCAATTATTTTAAAATCAATTTATTAATATAATACAAGCAGAGATCCTAAATTGTAGAAAGAAATGAATTGCTTTTTGTTGTCAAACGTGATACTACTAAAAGATGTTTGGTTTGCATCAATGTCTAAAAACAAGCTCTAGTCAAAGACAATACATTATCACTCACAAGTATCTCTTGTTGGTTATGATTGTTAGTTTATCATTGCTGGATTTAGACTAATAATCATCGTTCGTAGGTATGAGCTTGATTCTTTTTAGTTGTTGGAGTTTGCTTATCATAAGATATGAAGGTCATTAGGTCAACATGATCATTGCAAGGCTAGCTCTACAATAGTCCATTTTTTTTGTTCAAATAAAGACGAAGAATCATATCCACAGTTGAATTGTAATATAAATTTATAAATTAATATAATTTAATGATAAATATAATTATTATATAGTATTATATAATTTTTATTATACACATAACATTAATGGTACATATAGAATTAGTGCTTATGTTAATATATTCTAATTAAAGATAGAATTTAATTTTAATCTATTTTCAGTATAAATAATTTTACACAAACATCTAATTATGAATTGACATATTAATAAAAATCTTTAACTTAATCACTCATTAATCAAAATATCACACAAATCAATAAATATGATTGATTAACCGTGTAAATCTTAAAGATATATGGTATAATGCAATTGTAACGCTCCACATTTTGATTTTCCGTTAGGTTCGAACGCCGCTGGATTGTGACACTTTTCCGGATTCATGCCAGCTGTCTACATTTCTTCTAATTCTAACTTTTTTTTTTCTTCTCCCTTTTTGCCATATGTGCTCAATGAGTAATGCTATATTTAAAAGTGATATTCATCCAGCATTATGAAATTCAAGAATAATCACTATTAGAATATTCACTTTTATATATTAATCTAGCATTATTGTATGCTCAATTTCTTATTATATATATATATATATTATATAAAGAGAAGGGCCAATTTCCACTTTTTCTATTAGACTAAAAAAATTATTTATGTTTTATAATTTAATTGACCATGATGTATATAATTAAGTTTATCAAAAATATTTTGATTACTAAAAGTATAAAAGATTAAGAAAAAATGTGTCTCTTAATAATTATAATATCAATAATGTTTTTCTCTCAACGTTTTAAAATTTTTAATAGTATATAATTTATATTGTTAAAAAAAAATTGGAAATCATATAAAAAAATTTCAATTTATTACCATTTTAAAAAATTATACAATTTTACGTTTACACCATTACTATATTTTTGTTTTTTTGGTAATACCATTACTAATTTACTATAGTTTTAAAATTAAGCGCACATATATAATAACGTGCTTAAAATAAGTTATAGAAAAAAATTAATAAAAAATTTTAAAATATAGTAACTCACATATTTCTCTTCTGAATATATAATAATACAAATCGTGAAAACGCTAATTATTTAAGTTTAAACATATGATTTTTTTAAAAATATATAATTTAAAAATAAATATTTGGTCAACAAAGTTAAAATTCATTGAAAACTCCAGAATTATTATTAAGGGAAAAAATATTTTGTAATTATAGCGAATCCATTTGATAAAATAGGCAAAATAGTTGAATTTGATAAATGATGATGTTAAATGTACCATAAAAAAACTAGTTGCAAATAAATGAGATTTGAGATTTTGAGCCACAGTTGTTCCGTACATTATCATCTCAATGATTATTTTGACAAAAAACAAAGTCAAAATAGATTGACTGTATTGACCGGTTTATCATTGTACATCAAACGTTATTGTTTGATAAAAGTAAAAAGACATTTATATCCAATTAAGCCACAAAGTTTATATAAAATACTTGACACATTGTTGGTGTTCTCTTATAAATCAACCTTTAAAATAGAGCTTGTCTAAGTAATTAACAAGTGCAATAGCACCCAAAAACCCTCCTCTCCCTCTCTTTCTCTGTCTCTCTCTCTCTCCTTTACATATAGATCATAGAGAGAGAGAGAAGTTGATTGAGAAAAGCATTGCAATATACGTTTGCTGAATTTGATTCTTGTCAGTTGTTTGTTATTGCGACTCACTAAACCATGCACATGGATCTCGCTCTCAACACTAGATAGTGCTGTGTGTTGGGTGTGAAGCATCGATCTTTTTAGCACATACAGTGCTATAATTCGTTATTGCCTATACGTAACTCATAAGCAACACTCAATAGAGTAGAAAACTCGTGTTCTTTTCGCAAAGCCAATTTTCTAGCCAATTCACGCCCCAATTCACTCTCTCACACATTTTTATATATATGGTCACAATTCTGAGTCAGTTTTATATATTCTCTGTCTCTCACAAGGAAACCGATTAGAAATTGAAGCCCCCAAATTAGTTAATTAGTATTATGGAAGGGGTTTCATCATCGTCATTTGAAAGTAGTGTGCATTATGGGATTGCAACGCAAGTTGGGTTCATATGGGAGCAGACAAGGGCACCTTTGGTTGTTCCGATTCTGAAGTTGCTAGTGGGTTTGTGTTTGGGCATGTCGATGATGCTGTTTGTGGAGAGGGTGTACATGGGCATCGTCATTGCCTTCATCAAGTTGTTTCGGTACAAACCCCAGAAGCGTTACAAATCGGAGCCCTTTAATGATGATATTGAGCTCGCTAATTCTGCTTATCCTATGGTTCTCGTGCAAATTCCAATGTACAATGAGAAAGAGGTAATCTACTCCCTACTCTTAAGTCTTTTTTTTTTCAATTTAGGGACGCGTATTTTTTTTATTTATTCATTAAAAAATTTTAGGTGATTATTATTAATTTATTTTAATTATATTTTTAATTAATATAAGAGATAATAAATTTAATGAATAATTAAGAAAATAAATAATGTGTGCTAAAGATAATATAGTAAAATATGCTTAAATTTTTCTAAATTTTAGATATTGTAAAATACATTTTTAATTTATGTGTACAATTAAAACTGAACAGATAAAAAAAAAATAAAAAGAGTATTACATGCATGATAGATATCTCAATCTCCATATTAATAATTTTTATATTAAAAATGTAAGAGTCCTATTTAAGTGTGATCGTATACTCAATTTAATAATTGATATAAAATTATTGCAAACTCATATAGTTATTGTTATTTAGACACAATTGTTTTTTATTAATAGAGATTCACTATCTGAGATAAGTATAACACTAAACAAAATCAATGCAGAAATGTCATTATTGTAAAGTTTTTTTTCTTTTCTGGTGTCGGGAGTATCCAAATAGCAGCAGTAAGTAGATGCTTAAGAAAAGTTAGCTACGTACCAAGTTAATTAAACCTCGTGATTATCGTTGGAATATTCTCACTTTAGTTTGAAGATGATAACACCCTTCATATTATTTTAATTAGATTTAACGTATATTCTTGTCTTCTTTTTAATTAACTTAGATTATGTTTATTTTGGTGATCAAATATTTTATTTAAGAGCATTGTTAGAGGCACAACAAAAAACCAGCCAAAATAACCAACAAATATGAATTTGAGCCACAATCACTCAGCCCATTAAAAATATACTATGATTAAAAGTGCTAATTGGACCATAAAGTGTTAAATGAGCTTTGTTGGCTGTTTTGACTGATTTTTTGTTGTGCCAAAAAAATTTATGTTTATTTAATATATATAAGATACTTTTATTTTCTCCTAATAATTAGTAACTTTCTAAGCCATTTACTTAAATGCCATTTTCTTATAAAATATTATTATATTATATATATACTCTTTTAAACGGAAATTAATTAAATATTATATCAATTTCATGTTGAAAGTTGAGTTTATCACTTTTCTTTTATTAAAAGAATGCAGGTATCTCTCATTATTGTTATTAAAATAATAATAATAATTTATACTATTATATAAAGGAGATTCCAAAAACTAATTACCTTTTGGTATCCATATTCATTTAGGTAGTTACTTTTTAATTCTAAAAATAAAACAAAAAAATTAAAATAAATAAATAATAAAAGTAACCACATCTAAATATATTTAATTTAATTATAAAATATTATTAAAATTTTTGGTAGATAAATATTATTAATTTTACAAATGCAATTTAAATAAATAATATTATTAACTTATATTAATTAAAAAAATAAAAAACGCGACTTGATAGGCATGTAAGTGTCTATCAAGTTGCTAGTTATAAAATAGTGATTATAGAATTTATAATATTGAATTATATGAATTTTTTACATTTTGTAGAAATTGAAGGCTATATACTTTAAAATGTGAGATTTCACAATTTTTTTTTGTTCTATTAAAAAATGAAGATTATAGCCTTTAAAATATTGAAACACGTGAATTTTTCACATATAGTATAAATTGAAGGCTATATATTTTAAAATGTGAGATTTTACAATTTTTTTGGTTATATTATAAAATAAAGACTATAGTCTTTAAAATATTGAATTACATGAATTTTTTTACATTTAGTAGAAATTGAAGGCTATATACTTTAAAATATGAGATTTCACTATTTTTTTTTTAAGACTATGGACTTTATAATATTGAATTACATGATTTTTTTACATTTAGTAGAAGTTGAAGATTATATATTCTAAAATGTAAGATTTCACAATTTTTATAGTTATATCATAAAGTAAAGACTATAATCTTTAAAATATTGAATCACATGAAATTTTCACATTTTGTAGAAATTGAAGACTATATACTTTAAAATGTGAGATTTCATAATTTATTTGGTTGTATTATAACATAAAGTTTATAACCTTTAAAATATTGAGTTACGTGATTTTTTTTATATTTAGTAAAAATTAAAGACTATATATTTTAAAATGTGAAAGTATCATTAAAAGTGAAATTGATCTGTATTCAATTATTATAATGAAAATTATCATTGAAATTATTAATTTTAATTGAAAGTGAAATTGTTCAACCTCCACTCAAAAAGTGTGGGAAGGTTGTTATGTATGTATCCCCTGTAAATATACTTAATTTGTTTGCTGAAATGGAGAATTTTATGTTTGCAGGTGTATCAATTGTCAATTGGAGCTGCATGTGGGTTATCATGGCCATCTGATAGAATAATCATTCAAGTTCTTGATGATTCAACAGACCCTATCATTAAGGTCCCCTATCCTAATTAATAAAGTTAACTAACATATATAATTTGTTCCTTTATCTTGCAATAATTAAACTGTTTAGCATTTCTATCTTCTTTCTCTCTTTTTGTCAACAATAGCCCCTTTTTGTGCTCTAGAATAATATCAAGTGTACTAACCATTTTGTGGTTTTGTTTATGAACAAAACACGACCTCATGCACAACAGAATATGGTGGAAGTGGAATGCCAGAGATGGGCGAGCAAAGGCATAAACATAAAGTATGAGATAAGGGAGAACAGGAATGGCTACAAAGCTGGTGCACTTAGGGAAGGAATGAAGCACAGCTATGTCAAGCTCTGTGACTTCGTTGCCATCTTTGATGCTGATTTCCAACCTGATCCTAACTTCCTCTACCGCTCCATCCCCTTCCTTGCTCACAACCCTCAAGTTGCACTAGTCCAAGCTCGATGGAAATTCGGTAATTAATAAGAGTTTAATTTTGATATACTGAGAATATAAATGTGTTTTATAATGTCATCCAATCAACATTCTTCATTTATAAAACACTATCGTGACTGACGTGACAACACATGATTGGATGACTGTGTAAAAAATTTGTACACGGTCAAATGAAGAAAAATTAAATCCAATTAGTAATTAACTTCACTCATTAAACTTGAACCTTCATGATGAAGCTTCTAAAATGTAGAGTGTTTATTGACCGGTGTCCTAGTTATGGTTATAAACTAATTAGGTTTAGATTAAAAGCTAGGACAAAAGTATACATAATTGATCAAGATGAAACAAAAATTATTGGCGTGTACATAAATCATACCTTGTCTTGTAAAGGATACAAAAAGTTTATATTTTTGTATTTCTGTCTCCACTGATTCTGTAATTCTGTCTTGTACATTTTATCAAACACAGTCGTAACAGATGAATCGCGGATCAATGTGATTGTAATAATCCTTGTGTGTTGCAGTTAATGCTGATGAATGCTTGATGACAAGAATGCAAGAGATGTCATTGGACTATCATTTCCTTGTGGAGCAGGAAGTTGGGTCCTCAACCCATGCCTTCTTTGGTTTCAATGGTAAATTCATTTCCTTAGTGCAGCATGACAGGTTTCATTAAAATGTTTAAAAAAATGCAGAGATTTTATTCCTTAGGATAGAATCAGTTATGTACTTATGTGAAATTTGATGATATATATATATATATATATATATATATATATATGTGGTGCAGGCACAGCTGGTGTTTGGAGGATTTCAGCCCTAAATGAAGCTGGTGGATGGAAGGACCGCACAACAGTGGAAGATATGGACCTTGCTGTCAGAGCTGGTCTCAAAGGATGGAAATTTATTTATCTTAGTGACCTCAAGGTTTCATTGAATCACACTCCATTTAATTACATGTCACAATATTCATTTTTAAGGATTCACAAAGAAGCAAAGTAATTTAGAGTTTAGACTCATAAAATTAATGGCGAGTGTTATTGGTATATAGCACAATATCCTTCCCATGTTGACAACTTTGATGAATATGTTGACAAGTTGCCAACATTTGAATGAGGTGGAAAAATGGTGAAAGGTTACTGTACTATGTACATTTAGCATTTTCCTAAAACTAACAAAAGTATTTTTATCAATGCAGCCCTGTTTATGTAGGAAACATGCTTTATTTTTTATTCTGAGCTGTGTATTTTGTATAACAATTTCTCTAAATAATGAATTTAGGTGAAAAATGAATTGCCAAGTACCTTCAAAGCCTATCGTTACCAGCAGCATCGATGGTCTTGTGGCCCGGCCAATCTCTTCAGGAAAATGGCAATGGAAATCTTAAGAACCAAGGTATCATCAGTTTCCTTGTAATTTTCTTAATCTTTGATGTCCACAAATTTTTCTAAGTTCAAATTATGCTTATTATCCATCTTGTCTTCTAATTCCTTGTTGCAGAAAGTGTCTATGTGGAAGAAGTTTTATGTGATTTATAGTTTCTTCTTCGTCCGGAAGATTGTAGCCCATGTTGTCACATTTGTATTCTACTGTGTGGTGATGCCAGCAACTGTCTTAGTTCCAGAAGTGGAAGTTCCCAAGTGGGGTGCTGTTTACATACCCTGTATCATTACACTCCTCAATTCTGTTGGAACTCCAAGGTAAGAACAATTCTAAGATACGGTAATAGTATATGTACAACAATTATACATTCAACTAGTATTTAACGTGTGTTATGCATCATACGTAATATTTGTTATATATGACACACATTATATATGATACATAGCACACGTTGGATACTAGTTGGATGAATTTGTATTGTACAACAAACATTAACCTTCTAAGATATCATCAAAATTTTGATGTAAATGTTTTGATGTTATCTTTTCTTCACTTGTAAGTAACTTGTTTGTTACATCTTGTGCAGGTCACTCCACTTATTGGTATTCTGGATACTTTTTGAGAATGTTATGTCAATGCATAGGACCAAGGCAACACTAATAGGTTTGTTAGAGGCAGGGAGTGTAAATGAATGGGTGGTTACTGAGAAATTGGGTGATGCTCTTAAGACACAACCAGGTGGCAAAGCACCTAAGAAACCTCGTATCCGAATTGGAGGACGGTAATGTCCCGACGTTATAATTTACAGCGTGTTTGGTATAGGATAAAAAATGAGAGTGGAAGTTTTCGTCGACGAGCTTAATGTGTAAAATTACACATAAAGGTCGGTCATGAAAATTTTGACCTTATTTTTTAATTCCTACTTACATCAGAGTGTCTTTTTTTTTTTTAGACTTACCATTCCCTCTAATTTCATCTTTTGTAATTGTTTGTTGGTGCAGACTTCATTTTCTGGAACTTGTTGTGGGGGCCTACCTCTTTTTCTGTGGATGCTATGATCTTACATTTGGGAAGAACCATTACTACATATATCTTTTCCTGCAATCTTTTGCTTTCTTCATTGTGGGGATTGGTTATGTTGGCATCTTTGTTCCAAATTCTTAAGAGGAACTCTTGGATCAGAATGACTTCACTGAAAGGAGGACAAAAGATGAAGCTAGCAGTAATTTAATTTGTTTAGTACAATACATTATTCTTCTACAAAAATTATTTGTCAAACTTTGAATTGTTTTTTCAAGGATTAGCCAGGAACCAGAACAATAAAACTACAAAAAAGTTTGTTTATGGAGGGAACCTCTACCATATGAACTATTTTAATTTGCAGTCAAGATAGATATAGACATAGAATAAATAGTATGATTCGCATAAGAAAAGTTGTTTGTAATGTGAGTGAGAAGTTGGCACAACAATGTCATTTCAACCACCATCTTTCCCTAATTCTACCAGAAAATTTGGCTGTGATAAATAGAAAGAAACAGAAGGTTGATTCCACTATGCAGAAACAACAAAATATAGTTCCCATTTTGCTCATTGTTGAGCTGATTATTACAACTAACTAATACTTGGAGAAATTATATTAATTAAATTTGTATAATAGTATAAAAATATCTGTTTGTCTGTCGTACAACATAAATATGTCCAACTAGTATCCAACGTGTGTTATATATATAATATATAATATAAAATATCTGTATAGCACACATACGTATAACACACATTTCATGTTATGTATAACACATGTTGGATATAAGTTGGACGTATTTATGTAATCAATAATGTGAACAATGAAAAACCAGCCCATATAGCCAATGGGCTAATTTTGGCTTTGGTTTTGGCCCAAATAATCATTGAGATTGTAATGGGCTGAGTAATTATGGCCCAAAATCTCATTTATTGGCTGGTTGGACTGGTTTTGTATTGTTCATTTAGCATCACCCTTATGTTATACGACTAACATTATTATAAAAGTATTGATTAAATCAAAATCAAAATATAGACAAACTATAAATCAAAATAAAATCAAAAGATAATGACAAAATCAATCTAATATAACCACAAATTAATAAAAAATATACTATATAATATTTTTCTTAATCAATATAAATCATATCAAATCAATAAACGATATGATCTTATCCTCTAATACAACAATTACATACACCTAGCTACTCAGGTCTGCAAGCAACTCAGCACACAAGATCATGGATCATAGCTTATGACTATAATAATTAAAGTAAGGTTTTTGTTTTTTGGTTAGAAAGTAAGGTATTTTTATACAAAAGAACTAGCATAGAATTAGGTCAAAGAACTAGCCATTTTTGGGCGCCCAAAACGCACCGTTTCAACTTGGGTTTCATAATCTTGAAAGCTTTAAATTAGGCCGACCTAAATCAAACCCGAAGTTATCATAACCCGAGCCCAAGACCGAGAAAACGAGCGTCGTTTCGACTTTTCCTTAGACAAAATTGTCCTTTAAGAAAACCATCACCCACTCTTTCCTCCTTTGCTAAGTGGCCCCTTTACCTCTCAATTTTCCCACTCTTCCTCCACCGTCCGCCACCGTTCTCCGCCACCGTTTCTTCGCCGCTTCTCCCAATGCGAAACAATTAAACCCTAACTACCTGCCACAATGAGAATATCATCCCCCGCCGCCGTGTCCTCACCGTCGCCGCGGCCTGCACAGACGCCAACGCCGTTCTCCTCCTCCGAGCGCATCTCCACTACGGGGTACCGCGATGCGGAATCGCTGTTTAGGTCGAAGCCGATCGCCGAGATCCGGAACGCAGAGGCGGCGACGCGGAAACAGATCGAGGACAAGAAGGAGGAGCTCCGGCAGCTCGTTGGTAACCGCTACCGTGACCTCATCGACTCCGCCGACTCCATTGTCCACATGAAGGCTTCGTGCAACTCAATCTCTACCAACATCGCCGAGATCCATGGCCGCATCAGGTCCCTCTCTACCTCCTCCCAATCCCAAACCGATTCCCGAACCAAGCTCCATTCCCAGTCCCGAGCCTGGACCTACGGTGTAGCGTGTCGTGTCAAGTACCTCGTCGACACGCCGGAGAATATTTGGGGATGCCTCGACGAAGGGATGTTCCTTGAGGCCGCGTCGCGGTATGTTCGTGCCAAACACGTGCACCACCGGTTGTTCTCCTCAGAGGAAGGGGACGGAGTTGGCGGCGATCAGAAGAGCAAGATCTTGGCGAATTTCCCGGTGCTGCACCACCAGTGGCAGATCGTGGAGAGCTTCCGGGCGCAGATCTCGCAGCGGAGCCGCGACAGGTTGCTGGATCGTGGACTTGTCATTGCCGCTTATGCGGATGCTCTGGCTGCTGTTGCTGTCATCGATGAGCTCGAGCCGAATCAGGTAAATTGGTTCTTTCCTGAGTATAAGTTGGAAATTTGGGTTGGGGTGTATAAGAGTGTCTGTGATTGGTTTATGTATTCGTGTGAATTGAGATTTGGTTAGGTTAATGGATTGGTGTGGCTTTGTTATGAGTGTGGACTGAGGAATGTGTGTAAGGGAGTGTATCGTTGCTTTTGAGTTTGTAGATTTATGTGATTTGAGATGTAGGTAGGTATTTAATTGTTAATGTGGTGGGGATGAACTGATTTGTTGATTGAAAACAGGTGTTGAGTTTGTTTCTGGAGACGAGGAAGTCATGGATATCGCAAGTTTTGGGCAATGCTGGTGCTGGTGATGCTTCCTCTTTGGTGGTTTCCGTCTTGTGTGATGTGTTGGGTATAATTCAGGTCAGTGTAGGTCAGGTGGGCGAGTTGTTTTTGCAAGTGTCGAATGATATGCCCCTTTTCGACAAAGTCATCCTTGGGTCTCCTCCAGCATCACAATTGTTTGGTGGTATTCCCAATCCGGATGAGGAAGTCAGGCTTTGGAAGTCTTTCCGAGATAATTTGGAATCAATTATGGTAACACTTGATAAAAGTTACATTGCTGATACTTGTTTTGCTTGGTTAAGGGAATGCGTAGACAAGATAAGTGAAAGGAATTTGATTGATGCCATTGGTACTGGTCGGGATCTAGCTTCTGCTGAGAAATCAATAAGGGAGACAATGGAAAGTAAACAAGTTCTGGAAGGGAGCCTAGAATGGCTGAAGAGTGTTTTTGGATCTGAGATTGAGTTGCCTTGGAGTAGGATTCGAGAACTTCTTTTGAAAGATGATTTGGATCTTTGGGATGAAATATTTGAGGAAGCTTTTCTTGGCAGGATGAAGACAATCATTGACTTGAGATTCAGGGAGCTAACTGGCTCTGTTGACGTGGTGAACTCAATTTCTGCAGTAGGTAACTCTTTTGCCAATCAGAATGATGTTCAGGGTTACTTGAACAGACCTTCTATGGCTGGTGGTGTCTGGTTTCTAGAATCCAATTCCAGGAAAACTGGTGTTGCTTCTGGGTTAAAAGTCCACCCTGAAGAGGATGAATTTCAGACTTGTCTTAATGCTTATTTTGGTCCTGAAGTAAGTCAAATCAGGGATGCAGTTGATGTTTCATGCCAGAGCATTCTTGAAGATCTTTTAAGTTTCTTAGAATCTCCAAAGGCCTTAAAAAGATTGGAGGACCTTGCTCCTTATCTACAAAGCAAATGTTATGATAGTGTGTCTACTATATTGACAGCACTGAAAAGAGAGCTAGATAGTTTGTATGGCTCAATGGAAAAAGGTGACAAGGAGGTGCCTACAACCGTTAATGTTGAAAAATCTCTTTTCATTGGACGATTGTTGTTTGCATTCCAGAACCATTCTAAACATATACCCTTGGTATTTGGTCCTCCGAGATTATGGATCAGTGCGAATGCATCTGCTGTTGGGAAATTACCATCTCTGGTTAAACTGTCTAGATTTGGATCTGATTCTTCTATCGCTGATAGTCCGGGAAAACAAACAAACCTTGGCTTTAGAAGACAAAGTTCATCTGCTGCAGCTGCTTTGCTTGGAGCAAGAGAAGTTGATAGCCATGAATTGAAAGAACTCAATAGTACTATGGCAGATCTTTGCATTAAGGCTTACAACTTGTGGATATTATGGCTATCTGATGAACTTTCTGCCATTGTTTCTCAAGACCTTAAACATGATGATACTTTATCTTTGAGTACACCCTGGAGGGTAAGTGCCATTTTCCTTTTTGTTCTTGTTCATTTGCTTTGTTTTGTCATTTCTTGGTGATGACTTTAGTTTGTTTATTTTCTTATGGTTTATCAAAGTTGGTTATTCATGATAGAGCGCAATGGTGTCGTTTGATCCATGTAGCCGACCCAACATAGTGGGATAAGGCTTGTTGTCGTTATTGTTGGTTTATCAAAGTTGGTGCCCATGGACCAGCCTATAATTTCTGCAGAACCTTATGTGTTATGAGAGTAATTGTTCTTTCCTTTTCAAAAAGATGTAAGATTGATAGGTGAGAAACTGAGAATAAATAATGGGAAAGATGATGAGAGATTCTTTACAATGAAAGAGAATGAAAAGCAAAAAATGTCAGAAATCAATAAACTTAGGCTCTCAATTCATTTATACATCAGTAGAAGAAGGGAAAGGCACTTAGCAGAAGTGATGTAAAAAATTGTCCTTGACTCCTGGTTGAACATTTATAGCACAACATAGCATGTAATCAATAGTTGACCTATAGGTGGTATGCTTCCCTAAGTTGCAGTGTAACTTACTAATGGAATAGAGTCACTGATTCAATACGGAAAACATAATGATATTTATGTTAAATTTAACTTATTCTAGCATCTCAAGCAATTTAATGTGTTTTTTTTTCTAATTTAAACTTACATAATTTGAAGTGGAAATATTTATGTAAGCTCACTATTATCTTCAACCTTCATCCTACCATTATTTTGTAAGAAGTGTAGGGTGACAAGTTTATTTGCCAAAATATGTTACTCTATGCTTGCATATTGAAAATGTAGTTTTTGATAGATATATAGCATGATAATTAATAAGGCTGGTTTTGTGTTGATGGTGATAGAGCTTATGTGATGTTGGCTTAGTTAGTATAATATTTATTCTGTATTATTATTATATATGCCAAATGAAAACTTATGGCCTTTCTATATAGAAACAGCTTGTCTTTTATTTGCATTTTTGAAGGTCAGTAGGTGTCGTAAACCTCAAGCAACATTGCGTTAGCATGGTATTATTATTTTTATTATTTTTTCCCCTGCATGTTGGTGATACCCAACCAAAATTTTATGGCCTTTAAAACATAGGTTCTAGAAGCACTATTGTGTTGCCTGATCTATGTAGCCAGCCCCCCATATTGAAACAAGGCATAGTTGTTGTAATATAGATTCTAGAAGCTCGCTCATTTATTGTTTGCTTGCACAGGGCTGGGAGGATCTAGTAGTCAAGCAAGATCAGTGTGATGAGAACCAATCAGAGATGAAAATATCTCTTCCATCTATGCCTTCTCTGTATATCATTTCATTTCTATTTAGAGCTTGTGAAGAAGTTCATAGAGTTGGAGGTCATGTACTTGACAAGAAGATTTTGCAAAAACTTGCATCAAGGCTATTGGAAAAGGTAGTGATATATCCGGTATCATCATTTTCAATGATCGTCTGTGTATGTGCTCTACAAGTATATATGCAATGACTGTATTTTATTATACAGGTAATTGGAATCTTTGAGGACTTTCTTTCTACTGAAGAGGGTGGTGCTCATCGAATTTCAGAAAAAGGAGTCTTACAGGTTTTGTTAGATGTCAAATTTGCCACCGATGTTCTATCTGGTGGTGATTCAAATGCAGTTGGGGAATTGACTAACAACACAAAGGCAAAATTATCTGGCAGAAGGAAGCAGGATCAAAGTTTGATGACCTCAGCAATTAGAGAACGTTCGAATCAGTTGTTGAGTCGTCTTTCTCAGAGACTGGATCCTATAGACTGGCTTACGTGAGTTTTTTCATTTTTCCATTCAATTTTTTGTCTTTCTTTTCTTCTTGGATATAATATTAGTAATACTGAAAGCAATGCAGAGAGTTCTACACATGAACTGATGGCTTATGTAATAATTACAGCTGTAAGGAAATAACTAAGATAGATAAATTTTAACAGAAAATAAATGTATTTTAAAGCACAAACATCTCCAAAATTTGAGTGAAATACATTAGTCTATGAAAATATTTATAGAAAGAAATGAGGTTTCAAGGCTGTGAACTGATCCTGAATTTTGAATATGTCATGATTTGTGTTCACTGTCAGGAAATACAGTTAAGATGTGCAGCCCCCTAAGTTTTTGAATATTGGAGGTTGAAATGCTGTAATTTTTGTTTTAGGATGGTCATGGTTAGAGAAAATTTGCAGTGTGCATTTCTTGCACACAGTTGATTTCATTGTAGAAAATATCCTTCTGGTGATTTCTGTAATGTTAACTCATGGCTTCTCTCTGCTGATCTTGTAATAATTTCTTATGTAACTTAATATGTTCAAGGTATGAGCCATATCTATGGGCGAATGAGAGGCAGTCCTATCTTCGGCATGCAGTTCTCTTTGGTTTCTTTGTGCAACTCAAACGGATCTACACTGATACTGTTCAGAAACTGCCTAATAATTCAGAGTCTAATATTCTGCGGTGTTCTACAGTTCCTCGATTTAAATACCTCCCCATCAGGTCAGTTTGATTTTGTATCCCTTTTATTCTTGGTGCACAGCTTTGTGCTTGTCTCTTTCACCGTCATGCTATATGTTTAATTTGAATTGACCTATCCAATGGCTTATTCAATGACTATTTTCATGAGATTACCAAAGCTTCTAATTAATACTTGAAAATGCCATTTCTTATTTACAAATGTTGGTAAATCCAGTGCTCCAGCATTGTCCTCTAGAGGGACAAAGAAGTCATTCACTCCATCATCAAATGAATTATCTTCAAGAAGTTCATGGAACTCTATTACAAATGGAGAAATTTCTCAGACGATGAATTTGGATGACAACTCAAGTCTTGGGGTGGCAGCACCATTCCTGAAGTCTTTCATGCAGGTAAGTCCTCATCAAATTATGGGACTATTTCTTTCCTTAACATGGTTTAATGCTTCACATTCTTGTATTCGTTGGATTTGTAAGAAATTTTACTCGTGGATTCTCCACGACCTTTTTAATTTTCATATCATACACATTTATCCAGCCATGAAGTGTTAGGTTCTTTTGAATGAAAAAGTTGAGCAACCGTTCTCTGAGTTACATTCCATAAGCTGATAAGCCTAATGAATATACTTTGTTTTTGTATAGAGGGTCTCTTATCCTCCAATCTTGTAAATTTCTCTCGTCATCTTAATACTATTTTTTGTTTTACTTCTACTAGGTTGGAAGCAGGTTTGGGGAGAGCACTTTCAAACTGGGATCCATACTATCTGATGGGCAAGTTGGCATTTTTAAGGATAGATCAGCAGCTGCAATGTCCTCATTCGGTGATATTCTACCGGCTCAGGCCGCAGGTCTTCTTTCATCTTTCACAGCTCCCAGATCAGATTCTTGATCACACATTCACACCCCAATTTTCTCTTTTGCAAAGAATCACTGTTGTATGAGTGTGGTAGAATTCATCTCACAAAACCCTTCACAAACCCCAAACTGCCATACCAACATCAGAATCATCATATTTGGCAGCTCCAAATATCTTCAATATCTGAAGCAAATGGAACAAAATTCAATGGGGAATGAGGTTTTATTATTGTTGACTTTTGGGGTTAGCGGCATTTGGCAGTGGTAGTGAATTTTTTGAGAAATGCCCAAACTACAAAGCCTGAGTGAGGGAACTTCTCTACAGATTGAAGAGAACAAAAATAGTGTTGATGGCAATTTTGTGTTAAGAGTTTCAAATGGTTCAAGGAAGCTGAAAGGGGTTGTTGCATATGTCAGAGTTAAGAGCTCTTATAATTGTGGCTAACGTCTTGTGTGGTTATAATTTTTGGTCTATGTCTATATAGTTGTATAAATTCAATCGAATTCTCTTATCATAATTTTTATACTGTTACTTTTTCAAACAAAAAGATTCCACTTTACCTTGTAACTCTGTATAAGATACTAATTCAATGAACTAAAATTCGTAAATGAATAAGCCAATGCCTAATACAGCTTAATATAGATGCAATGCATGGATTCGTTCAGACAATATTTACAAATTCATGAATGAAATTTTCGCTATTTAAATCTTTGACCATGTAGTAATTTAAGAAAGTAATAGTAATAGAGAATAGTTAAGGAGGTTGCAATTAAAAAAATTCTAGTTTTGATATATTTACTGCAATGAAATTTGACAAAAACAAATATTTTTTAATATAAAATTTAAACTCTTAGAGGTTAGAATCTTAACAAGCGTGCTAGATCCTTTATTTTATATTGTTTCTAAAAAAAATAGAGAAATCTCACATTTTAAAGTATATTGTCTTCAGTTTTTACTATATGTAAAAAAAATCATTTAATTTCATAATTTAAAGTCTATATTCTTTGTTTTATAGTGTTTATAGAAAAATAGAGAAATCTCTCATTTTAAAGTATATAGCCTTCAATTTTTACGATATGTAAAAAATAATGTAATTTCATACTTTAAAATCTATAGTCTTTGTTTTACAATGTTCATAGAAAAATAGAGAAATATCACATTTTAAAATCTGTAGCCTTTAATTTTTAGCATATGTAAAAAATTCATGTAATTTCATATTTTAAAATCTATTGTCTTTCATTTATATTGTTTCTAGAAAAATAGAGAAATCTCACATTTTGAAGTATATAGTCTTCAATCTCTACTATATGTAAAAAAAGTCATGTAATTTCATAATTTAAAGTCTATATTATTTGTTTTATAATGTTTCTAGAAAAATAAAGAAATCTCACAATTTAAAGTATATAGCTTTCAATTTCTACTATATATAAAAAAATCATGTAATTTCATATTTTAAAATCTATAGTCTTTGTTTTATAGTGTTTCTAGAAAGATAGAGAAATCTAACATTTTAAAGTCTATAGCCTTCAATTTGTAGTATATGTAAATAAATCATGTAATCTCATAATTTAAAGTCTATAGTCTCTGTTTTATAGTGTTTTTTAGAAAAATAGAGAAATCTCATATTTTAAAGTATATAGCTTACAACTTCTACTACAAATATAAAAAAAATCATTTAATTTCATTATTTAAAGTCTATAGTCAATGTTTTATAGTGTGTCTAGAAAAATAGAGAAATCTCACATTTTGAAGTATATATAGCCTTCTGTTTCTACTATATGTAAAGAATCATGTAATTCATAATTTAAATCTATAGTCACTGTTTTATATTGTTTCTAGAAAAATAGAGAAATCTCACATTATAAAGTATAGAGTCTCAATTCTATATATATAAAAAAATCATGCAATTTTATAATTTAAAGTCTATATTCTTTGTTTTATAATGTTTCTAGAAAAATAGAGAAATCTCACATTTTGAAGTATATAGCCTTCTATTTCTACTATATGTAAAAAATCAAGTAATTTCATATTTTAAAGTTTATAGTCTTTGTTTTATGGTGTTTCTAGAAAAATAGAGAAATCTCACATTTTAAAATGTATAGCCTTGAATTTTTAGTATATGTAAAAATATCATGTAATTTCATATTTTAAACTCTATAGTATTTATTTTATAGTGTTTCTAGAAAAATAGAGAATCTCACATTTTAAAGTCTATAGCCTTCAATTTGTAGTGTATATAAATAAATAATGTAATTTCATATTTTAAAATCTATAATCTTTCTTTTATAGTGTATCTAGAGAAAAAGATAAATTTCACATTTTAAAGTACATAACCTTCAATTTCTACTATATGTAAAAAACTCACGTAATTCCATGATTTAAAGTCTAAAGTCTTTGTTTTATAGTGTTTTTAGAAAAATAGGAAAATCTTTTTTTTTTTTAAAGTATATAGACTTTAATTTCTACTATATGTAAAAAAACATTTAATTTCATATTTTAAAGTCTATAGTTTTTGTTTTATAGTATTTTCTTAAAAATAGATAAATCTCACATTTTAAACTATAAAGCCTTCAATTTGTAGTATATGTAAAAATTCTTTGATTTATAGTGTTTCTAGATAAATAGAGAAATCTCACACTTTAAAGTATATAACATTCAATTTCTACTATATTTAAAATAATCATGTAATTTCATATTTTAAAGTCTATAGTCTTTTCTTTATAGTGTTTTTAGAAAAATAAAGAAATCTCACATTTAAAAGTCTATAGCCTTTAATTTTTAGTATATGTAAAAAAAATCATGTAATTTCATAATTTAAAGTCTATAGTATTTATTTTACAGTGTTTCTAGAAAAATAGAGAAATCTCACATTTTTAAGTATTTAGCTTTCAATTTCTTCTATATGTAAAAAAATCATGTAATTTCATATTTTAAAGTCTATATAGTCTTTGTTTTATAGTGTTTTTTGAAAAATAGAGATAGAAATATCTCATTTTAAAGTCTATAGCCTTCAATTTGTTTGTAAAAATATCATGTAATTTCATAATTTAAAGTCTATAGTCTTTGTTTTATTGTGTGTCTAGAAAAATAGGAAATATCACATTTTAAAGTCTATAACCTTCAAATTGTATTATATGTAAATAAATCATGTAGTTTCAGGATTTAAAGTATATAGTCTTTGTTTTATAATGTTTTCTAGAAAAATAGAGAAATTTAACATTTTAAAGTATATACCCTACAATTTCTACTATATATGTAAAAAAAAATTATGTAATTTCATAATTTAAAGTCTATAGTCAATATTTTATAGTGTGTCTTGAAAAATAGAGAAATCTCACATTTTGAAGTATATAGCCTTCAATTTCTACTATATGTAAAAGAGTCACGTAATTTCATGATTTAAAGTCTAAAAGTCTTTGTTTTATAGTGTATATAGAAAAATAGGGAAATCTCATATTTTAAAGTACATAACCTTTAATTTCTACTATATGTAAAAAAATCATGTAATTTCATATTTTAAAGTCTATAGACTTCTCTTTATAGTTTTTTCAGAAAAATAAAGAAATCTCACATTTTAAAGTATATAGCTTTCAATTTCTATTTTATGTAAAAAAATCATGTAATTTCATATTTTAAAATATATAATCTTTGTTTTATAGTGTTTCTTGAAAGATAGAGAAATCTCATATTTTAATGTCTATATCCTTCAATTTGTAGTATATGTAAAAAATTCATGTAATTTCAAATTTTAAAATCTATTGTCTTTGTTTTATAGGGTTTCTAGAAAAATAGAGAAATCTCACATTTAAAAATATATCGCTTTCAATTTGTACAATATGTAAAAATATCATGTAATTTCATATTTTAAAGTCTATAGTCTTTGCTTTATAGTTTTTCTTGAAAAATAGAGAAATCTCTCATTTTAAAGTCTATAGTCTTCAATTTGTAGTATATGTAAATAAATCATGTAATTTCATAATTTAAAATCTTTAGTCTTTGTTTTATAGTATTTTTAGAATGATAGAGAAATCTCACATTTTAAAGTATATAACATTCAATTTCTGCTATATATAAAAAAAGTCGCGTAATTTCATAGTTTAAAGTCTATAGTCTTTGATTTATAGTGTTTCTAGAAAATAGAGAAATCTCACACTTTAAAGTATATAGCCTTTAATTTCTACTATATTTAAAAAAATCATGTAATTTCATACTTTAAAGTCTATAGTCGTTGCTTTATAGTATTTTAGAAAAATAAAGAAATCTAACATTTAAAAGTCTATAGCCTTCAATTTTTAGTATATGTAAAAAAATCGTGTAATTTCATAATTTAAAGTATATAGTCTTTGTTTTATAGTGTTTCTAGAAAAATAGAGAAATCTCACATTTTAAAGTATATAGCTTTCAATTTCTACTATATGTAAAAAAATCATGTAATTTAATATTTTAAAGTCTATAGTCTTTGTTTTATAGTGTTTCTTGAAAAATAGAAAAATCTCACATTTTAAAGTCTATAGCCTTCAATTTGTTGTATAGGTAAAAATATCATGTAATTTCATAATTTAAAGTTTGTAGTCTTCGTTTTATAGTGTGTCTAGAAAAATAGAGTAATCTCACATTTTAAAGTATATTGGATTCAATCTCTCCTATATGTAAAAAAGTCACGTAATTTCATAATTTAAAGTCTATAATATTTGATTTATAGTGTTTCTAGAAAAATAGAGATATCTCACATTTTAAAGTTTGTAGCCTTCAATTTGTAGTATATGTATAAATATCATGTAATTTCATAATTTAAAGTCTATAGTCTTTGTTTTATAGTGTGTCTAAAAAAATAGAAAAATCTCACATTTTGAAGTATATAGGCTTCAATCTCTACTATATAAAAAAAAATCATTTAATTTCATAATTTAAAGCCTATAGTCTTTGTTTTATAGTGTTACTAATAGAAAAATTGAGAAATCTCACATTTAAAAGTATATAATTTTCAATTTCTACTATGTGTAAAAAAGTCATGTAATTTCATATTAAAAAGTCTATAGTCTTTGTTTTATAGTGTTTCTATAAAAATATAGAAATCTCTCATTAGTATACAACCTTCAATATATTATATGTAAAAAAATCATGTAATTTCATTCTTTAAAGTCTATAGTCTTTGCTTTACAATGTTTCTACAAAAATAGAGAAATCTCACATTTTAAAGACTATAGCCTTCAATTATGTAAAAAATTCATGTAATTTCATATTTTAAAGTCTATTGTCTTTGTTTAATAGTATTTTTGAAAAAATAGAGAAATCTCACATTTTAAAATATATAGATTTCAATTTGTACTATATGTAAAAATATCATGTAATTTCATATTTTAAAGTCTATAGTCTTTATATTTCTAGAAATATAGAGAAATCTCACATTTTAAAATCTATAGTCTTTAATTTGTAGTATATGTAAATAAATCATGTAATTTCATAATTTAAAGTCTATAGTCTTTGTTTTATAGCATTTTTAGAAAAATAAAGAAATCTCACATTTTAAAGTAAATAACCTTCAATTTCTACTATATGTAAAAAAGTCACGTACTTTCACAATTTAAAGTCTATAGTATTTAATTTATAGTGTTTCTAGAAAAATTAAGAAATATCACATTTTAAAGTATATAACATTCAATTTCTACTATATGTAAAAAAATAATGTAATTTCATATTTTAAAGTCTATAGTCTTTGTTTTATAGTGTTTCTAGAAAATTAGAGAAATCTCACATTTTAAATTCTATAACCTTCAAGTTTTAGTATGTGTAAAAAAATCATGTAATTTCATAATTTAAAGTCTATAGTCTTTGATTTATAGTGTTTCTAGAAAAAGAGAGCAATCTCATACTTTAAAGTATATAGCCTTCAATTTCTACGATATGTAAAAAAATCGTGTAATTTGATATTTTGAAGTCTATAGTCTTTGCTTTATAGTGTTTTTAGAAAAATAGAGAAATCTCACATTTAAAAGTCAATAGCCTTAAATTTTTATAGTATATGTAATTAAATCATGTAATTTCATAATTTAAAATCTATAATATTTGTTTTATAATGTTTCTGGAAGAATAGAGAAATCTCACATTTTAAAGTATATAGCCTTCAATTTCTACTATATGTAAAAAAAAATCATGTAATTTCACATTTTAAAGTTTATAGTCTTTGCTCTATTGTGTTTTTAGAAAAATAGAGAAATCTCACATTTAGAAGTCAATAGCCTTCAATTTTTAGTATATGTAAAAAAATCATGTAATTTCATAATTGAAAGCATGTAGTCTTTGTATTATAGTCTTTATAGAAAAATAGAGAAATCTCACATTTTAAAGTATATAGCCTTCAATTTCTACTATAATTAAAAAAATCATGTAATTTCATATTTTAAAGTCTATTGTTTTTGCTCTATAGTGTTTTTAGAAAAATAGAGAAATCTAACATTTAAAAGTCTATAGCCTTCAATTGTTTGTATATGTAAAAAAATCATGTAATTTCATAATTTAAAGCCTATAGTCTTTGTATTATAGTCTTTCTAGAAAAATAGAGAAATTTCACATTTTAAAGTATATTGCCTTCAATTTATACTATAATTAAAAAAATCATGTAATTTCATATTTTAAAGTCTATAGTCTTTGTTTTATAGTGTTTCTAGAAAAATAGAGAAATCTCATATTTTAAAGTCTATAGCCTTCAATTTGTAGTATATGTAAATAAATCATGTAATTTCATAATTTAAAGTCTATAGTCTTGTTTTATAGCATTTCTAGAAAAATATAAGAAATTTCACATTTTAAAGTACATAACCTTCAATTTCTACTATATGTAAAAAAGTCACGTAATTTCATAATTTAAAGTCTAAAGTCTTTATTTTATAGTGTTTCTAGAAAAATAGGGAAATCTCATTTTTAGAGTATATAGCCTTTATTTTCTACTATATGTAAAGAAATAATGTAATTTCATATTTTAAAGTCTATAGTCTTTGTTGTTTTATAGTGTTTCCTGAAAATAGAGATATCTCACATTTTAAAGTATAAAGCCTTCAATTTGTACTATATGTGAAAAAAATGATGTAATTTCACAATTTAAAGTCTATCTTTGATTTATAGTGTTTCCAGAAAAATAAAGAAATCTCACATTTTAAAGTATATAGCATTCAATTTCTACTATACGTAAAAAAATCATGTAATTTCATATTTTAAAGTCTATAGTCTTTGCTTTATAGTGTTTCTAGAAAATTAGAGAAATCTCACATTTTAAATTCTATAGCCTTCAAGTTTTAGTATATGTAAAAAATTCATATAATTTCATAATTTAAAGTCTATAGTCTTTGATTTTATAGTCTTTCTAGAAAAATAGAGAAATATCATACTTTAAAGTATATAGCTTTCAATTTCTACGATATGTAAAAAAATCATGTAATTTCATAATTTGAAGTCTATAATCTTTGTTTGATAGTGTTTCTAAATAAATAAAAAAATCTCACTTTTTAAAGTATATAGCTTTCAATTTTTACTACATGTAAAAAGTCATGTAATTTCATATTTTAAATTCTATTGTCTTTGTTTTGTAGCTTTTCTTGAAAAATAGAGAAATCTCATATTTTAAAGTCTATAGCTTTCAATTTGTAGTTTATGTAAAAATATCATGTAATTTCATAATTTAAAGTCTATAGTCTTTGTTTTATAGTGTTTCTAGAAAAATAAAAAAATCTCACTTTTTAAAGTATATAGCTTTCAATTTCTACTATTTGTAAAAAGTCATGTAATTTCATATTTTAAATTATAGTGTCTTTGTTTTGTAGTGTTTCTTGAAAAATAGAGAAATCTCATATTTTAAAGTCTATAGCCTTCAATTTGTAGTATAAGTAAAAATATCATGTAATTTCATAATTTAAAGTCTATAGTCTTTGTTTTATAGCGTGTCTAGAAAATAGAGAAATCTCACATTTTGAAATATATAGGCTTCAATTTCCACATAACTTTTTAAAATCTCACATCTTCTACTTGATTTAGAATACAAAAAAAAAAGTCTAATAGTTTTAAAATTTTGAAGAGTGTTTAAACTCATGGTATCTAATCCAAAATCAAAGAAAAAATTAAGAATATGATGAATGTGAAAGTACTGAAAAGATAAAAGTGATTGAAAATATAAATGGCATGTATTCTTGTATAGACATATTAAGATAACTATCCACTAATATCATTACAACATTTAACTCTAATCAACTAAATCTCAATTACAATAATATTGGAAGTGTGAGATTTTTCTTAAAGAAAAAAAAAAAAAAACTAACTCTTTCTTATGCCCCATTCTTCTTCCAACTTTAGTCTACTATTTTGCTTTATTTGCTTGTTACGTTGGCAGTTGATGATGTTTAATTAACTAACTGGTTCTATCTCTTTCTTAGAAATTTAGTCGACCAACTTTCCTTCTTGGAATTTCTGGTTTAATTATAAACTCAATACTAACGATATATGAAGTGTTTCACTTTCCATTCAACTACATTTTTGGGCTTTTGCACGATTTGTATTACCATTGTTATCTATATAACGTTACAACATTTGGTCTGGACATACACGTTACTTGTCCCCATTTAGGCATGAAATGACTAGTGCCTGTGTCGTGCAAGAAACTTAATTGTGCACTAGTTTTGTCCTACCTAGTAATTAAGATTATTATTGTCGTGTGCATTACATTTGATAAAAAAAAACGCCTATGAGATTGGGTCACCCATAACCTATTAAGTTAGGAGAGTATTATTAGTACATAGAACATTATTCCTCTATTTATTTTTTATTCATTCAAATGTTGGTAACTTTGATTAATATGTTGTAAGTTACAAAATATTTATCAAAATTGTCAACATTTAAATGAGATAAAAAATGGGTAGAAGAATACTATACTATATACATTTAGCATTTCACTTCAGTTTTCTCTTGCTCACATTTTTAAGATTTGTGTTTGCGGATGATTTACAAGTCTATAACTAATCTTATATATTGATCATCAAACTATGACTTTAGGGTAATCATTGCTAGAGGATATATTTAGAGCTATAGAAATAGTTAGTTTAATACACGTGTGTAATATATATATATGATTTGATATGATATATTTGTAATAATTAATACATTTTATAGTTTGATCGAGTTTTCTCTTCAATCACTCTGATCTTGGATTGATATATTGTTAGTTTTAATATCATCATACCCTCTATTATTAATCTTAACTGATACAATGAGTTTTAACAATAATATGTTAATCTAACATTTTCAAGTAATCTCAGCCTTAAAAGCGATATTCAATTGCCAAGATTGTATCACCGCTCAATTATATCCATTTATCTCATTTGAAATACGAATTAGCAAAAATTGAGGAATATTACATGTACAATAATTATATCTATCATTAAATTGTATTAGTTTATAAATTTATATTACAATCTACCAGTAGATATGATTGTTATATAAATATTGTACAATTTTCATTGTACACATAACATTCGTGATAAAAATTATATACAGAATATGTTCAAAACAGATAATTCAGTTATATATGTGTGTTGAGATAGTGATTAAGACAAATAACTCAATGTTTATCTTTTTAGAACATCGTTGTGCCGTGTCTTATTTGAGGAGCACCTTCTCAATGTAAATTTGTCTTTTTAAACCCCAAAGAATTGATTCACCAAATTGATATATACTACGGGCAGCGATGTAAGACTCAGAATATGACAAAGACAAACAGGTAACAAAAATCCAAGTTTTCTTCTCCTGCACTCCATACCAAGATATTTCTTTTAAATTGTTACTTTTTATTTTAAGTGTGTCCCTTGCTAACATGATAAAATATATAATCTATCTATTGCTACTAGGGTTAAGGATTACAGGTGACAAGTATGCTAGGCCCGTATGTGTTGAAAAGCAACCAAACATTATGAACCAAAGTGGATCTATGACGTGCTAGGCCCACATTAATTAATTAAAAAGTTATATCCAGGTTTGTGATAAATGTGAATGTATAGTTTCGAAGCCAAATGGGATATCAGAAATTTCTAAGCCAAATAATAATAATACATAATAATGTTAAGTGTATAATAAAAAACTTGACAATATAATCAATGAGTCTATTTTGACTTTGATTTTGGCCAAAATAATCATTAATATTGTAATAGACTGAGTACAAAATCTCATCTATTGACTGATTTGGCTGATTTTTTATTATACATTTAGCATCTTCTATAATAAAACTCATAACATATGGAATGGGTATTGTGCTTCCTTTAATACAAAGTTGCAGATATGTACCTAGAGAGAAGTGTATTTCCTAGGTATGTACCTAGCAATGCAAATTAATCTTAATAAAGGGACTTACTTGCAAATGCAGGTGTATCCAATTCCAAACTCCACAAGGCACAAGGGGTTCTTACGTATGGTTCCGTCGTGTTAGTTTAATCTTCTCCTCTCCTTCGCACAGAAAACTCTAGAAATTAGCAAATAGTTGTCTGAATTCTTCCACGTAGCTGTTTATTGACCAAGGATATATATCACTATTAGTATTTATACAATAAAAATTATACAATATTTATATAATAATTATATCTATAATTAAATTATAATATAAATTTATAAACTAATACAATTCAACAATAAATATAATTATTGTATAAATATTATATAATTTTTATGTACACTTTTCAGTATCACTTATTGATAAAGATGGACCATCATAGATTCATAGTCCATATGTAGTAGCTCGCACCAAAAATGGAATATTCTTTGATTACTGTAATTATTCATTTCCTTTATTTATCTTTTTAGAAAATTTATTTGTCCACTATTATTTGTCATTTTAGATTTTCAATGAAACATTTACAATCTTTTTCCAGTTTTATTCATACATACACTCTTTTTATCTCTTACAATTATTATTGCACAAAAATCTATAAGAATAATTTTGTTATTGTACATTTACTTCTATAAAAAAAATTTTATTTTCATCACCTTTTTAATAAGTGTGCAATACTCTAAAACGTCAATAAAAATGGACGGAGGGAGTATTCCATTAAGAGAAATTAATAACTATTTTCCATAAAACAAAAAAAGTGTCATCATGTGGCTGATCATGAATCATATCAAATTTAATTTTTTAAAAATAATGCACACATATATATAGAACATGGCTAGCTTCACCATGGACCACAACCTTGCATACACCTCCACATTGTTCTAGCCTATATAGTTTTGAGACTGTTGAACGGAAAAATTAATGTATCCATATTCTTTAATTTCGTTTTAAAATATTGCCATGTGTCTCTTATTTAAAAAATATGAAAATACATATTTTAATATGAATATTTTTTTATTATCTTAATATCCTTAGGGTATTTATTAATAAACCCTTCCTTTTTACATACACCTGTTTAAGTGTTAATATCCTCTGCCTCTAATTAAATATGTTTTCTCAATCCTTTTGGAGGAGCTTGTCAAGGCAAATTATGAGGAGTTTTATGGTTTTATCGTAACGGTTTACATATTATTTGCCTGTGGAGTTGTGGTTTAGGAATTGTGTCTGTTTCACACATGGAATGCAACAAGATTTGCATGAACCACACTTTGGGCACCATTGTTCAACTATAAATATATATTTGACCAAACAAAACATTTACAGGGATGTTTAACCAAACTGGTTTACATTTTCTATATCACCAAATTGGTCTTCTACTTGGTTTGAACTATCATTATTAGGATGCTAGAGTTTTTTTTCAAATAAACAAAACAATCATAAGAATTTAATTTTCATCCACTTACATTGTTAACCAATACAAATTTAACAAAATTATATATTATTACTAGAGATTATTTATAGTAACTACCCACCATAATTTAATATTTTTTTCAATTTCTATTAATATGATATAAAATAATTTTATATTGTTCGGGCATAAAAATCAATCTTAAAAATTATATAGAATTTCATCCCTTAACTATTTTTCACTATATGACTCTTGTAGAGGGCAGAACAATCCTAACACAAAACCCCAAAGTTCATCCATTTTCTTCCAATAATTTAAGCAGTGATGATGATAAAACTTTATTCAAATGCGTGCATAGTATTTTTCCTCTCATCAATTGATTCTTGAATTAATATTTCTGAAATATAACAAATTATTTTAAAAAGAAATTTAAATTAGACACATGTGTTTATCTACCAACAATATCTTAAAGCCATGCATCCTCCCTGAGTATTAACACATCAGTTTTTTATACTCTATATTATCATTCAAGCACATATACTTCAAATGTATAACTCTTAATATTATTATTTAATTATATTTTATTATTACAATATTAAATATATCTAATTTTTTACATACATTATATATGATATGGAAACGAAAAGCCTCTATATTATCTTTGAATTCATTCATTGAATTTTCCTCAACTTTTGGTTTCTCTTTGGCCCTTACATTACATGAATATGAATAAGATGACTACCTAATCTGTATTTATTTTTAGAAAATAAAATACAAAAAAAATTAGAAATGTACCAAATACTCTTAATCACCCATAAATGTTCGTTAATAACAAGGATTGAGATTCATGAATACTCCCATGAAAATAAAATAAAATTGTTACAATTTTCAAAATTTAAAGAAAAGAAAAAATGGGAATTAGATGCCAAAATAGGCATGTGTAATTAGTTGCAGCAAATACCAATTCACACCTCAAATTCTCAGACCCACACACACAAGGCAAGCCTCTGTCTCTGTCTCTCTCTCATTTGCAGCCAGCTACAGCTAGCTATAACCCTCTCTTTCTTCCTTTTTCTCTCATCTCAGAGTTGTTTATTCCAAAATTCTTCCAGTGTTTTTGTTCTCTATTTCTCTCCAATAAAGCATGCTTCGCCCTCATACGCACACACAAAATAACCTCACCAACCAAAAAAGCAAAACCCATCATTCTCTATAGCTAGCGAGTGAGTTCCCAATGCAATCGCAAACGCAAAAGCAACCAAAACAAACCACCACCACCACCATGAGTGCGTAGGATAAGGGCTATTCTCACACCCCTCAAAGCAGCCAGCTCACGATAGCTATCGCCACTCCACTTTCCCACTCATGCTCGGAGGGGTGCTCTGCGCCACACGCCCAAAACCTTGGATCCTCTCTAACACTTTTCACCTCCATGCCTCTCTTCATCATTCCACTCGCCTCATCCACGCACCGCCGCATCATTTCCCTCACCTCCTCCCACCGGAGGCCTTCATCCGCCGCCGCCACCACTCCAGCGCCTGCAAACACGGCGGAGGAGGAGGAGCTGCTTTGATATGGCACGCTATAATGCCGTGCGGCAGCGGCGGACGTGGCGGTGACGGATTCGGCCGCAGCGTTGTGGCGGTGCACCACCACGACCACGAGATGAAGGGTGAGGGATCGTGGAACGTCGCGTGGGACGCGCGACCCGCCAGGTGGCTCCATCGTCCAGACTCGGCGTGGCTCCTTTTCGGCGTCTGTGCCTGCCTAGCGCCACCTCCCGTAGTGACTGACGTTGATCCCGATGCGATGCCGGCGGCGACAGCAATTACGACTGTGGCGGCTGTTCCTCTGGAGAAACCCGAGGGAAGGGAATTGAAAGTTGATGGCGTCTCAGTTGATTACAGAGTCACTGGTTCGTTAGATTTTTCTTTTTATTCTGTATTTGTTATTTTCATTATTTTTTTTTTTTAAGGCACGGTAGTTAATTGGCTTTGTGCTTTTTTATATACAGATATACTTGAAAAGTGTTTGATTGGGTGTCTTCTAATTTATAGAGGATTGAACTGTGTTTTTGCTATGCAAGAAATATTTTTTTAATTATTGATGACAACTTTAAGATGGAGCTGCACTTTTTATCTTTAGTTTCTTTCTTTTTCTGTATTGCTTTCAATATGATTAAATAAACTGCATGACTCTATCAGAAATAAACTGCATGATATCAATGTGTCTCAATCCAACAACTTTAACCTTGTGAGAGAAATAACTTTTTGACATGTTTATTCTTTGAGTTTTGTCTGCATTACAATATTTAATTGCTGATACCAGTTACACCAAATTGGAAGTTACACAATGGCAATATAATAGATTGTGATGGTTGTCTTTTGATGTGTATTCCTCCTTTATTTATGTGGATGATACAGGAGTTCTTGCCGATGGTCGGTGTCTATTCAGAGCTATATCTCATGGTGCTTGCTTGAGAAATGGGGAAGAGGCTCCTAGCGAGAACCGTCAGAGAGAGCTAGCTGATGAACTGAGAGCTCAGGTGACATCTTGTGCTTGAGATGTGAAGAGTGTCTAACGGGTTATTTTCAATTTTTTTCTCCTTCTTCTTTGTAACCCTCATTTGTCATTGTGATATTATTTTGTTAAGGTTGTGGAAGAGCTGCTGAAAAGACGTGAGGAAACAGAGTGGTATGCTTTCTAATTCTAAGATACATGAGTTTGTTAGCTTCTCACATCTTATTTTGGTTGTTGATTATCTCTGATGTATCCATAGGTTTATAGAAGGGGATTTTGATGCCTATGTGCAAAGGATTCAACAACCTTATGTATGGGGTGGGGAACCCGAGCTATTGATGGCTTCCCATGTTTTGAGGTGAGTAGAGTTAAATGCTTCAATTGACTTCTGGCTGTGTTGTGCATTCTTGTTGACAAACCTGGACTTTGTTTACATTACATTTAACACAATTGTGGTAACATCTAACAATTTAGGCCTAATACATATATCATGTATATAAAATAGAAATATATCGAGTTACATTTATGATATCTAACATACTTCCTATGATATCTCAGGATACCAATATCAGTCTTCATGAGGGACTCAAGCTCTCTTGATTTGGTAAACATAGCAAAGTATGGTGAAGAATATAGAATGGAGAACAATAATTCCATCAATGTATTGTTTCATGGGTATGGTCATTATGACTTATTAGAGACCTTACCTGTCGCAATGGAATTGTAGTAGTTTGATTCAGGAACTTCAATTCAATCCAAGCAACATGTTTGTGCAAATTTTGTAGTTTCTTTTATAGAAATCTGAAATACAAAATTATTATAATTTTCATTATCATTATCAAATAAGCTCTCCATTGATGTGATATGACCTATTGACAGCATCCTCTAAACCTTTGAAATACTTCATGATAATGAGAAAACTCCATAATATTTTTTATCTACAACATGATTTTTTAGTGTATCAAATTTCCTACTGAGATGAAGAAAGAAGAGATGAGATGAAACAGAGAATGTTATGTGAGGGGTAGTAGGCCAAGATTTATGCAAACTGAATCAATGTTCTCTTTATTTAAGTTGCAAGGTACTTGATAACTTGAAAAGATTGAGTTCACGAGAATTTTGGGTCCTACTGTAAGTATATTTTGTATGTATTAGTCATGTGTAAACAATTTTAATTGCTGTTTTCTCATGTATTATGCCATCTCTACCTTCTTGAATGTGATTATTAGGTCATGCAAAATCTAATGTAGGTCACAGTTCACTCACACACTAAAGCTGATTTAGTGAATATACGTCCATTTAGTTAAATCTTTACTAAAATTATTATAATACAATGCTTGTCATTCATTTGATATTGATACAATAATAATGTAAAAAGTTCCTTACTATCATTCTATGCTACTAGCTCTTAGGTTCTTAATTTAATATATATGCAGATGATCGAACTTTTTATAATATGATAATGAACAATACTATATGTACACCAAAAGGGATATTAAATCAATCATCAATATAAAAAGTTGGATTGAGTGAGTATAAATATTGAATTATATTAGTATAAAAATTGTCATTGTAATAATATAAAAATATGAATATAATGTTGGATTAAGTTATTGGTATAAATTAGATTGAATAACTATAAATGTTGAATTGTATAAGAGTTGGGTATTTAAATAATTGTATCAGATTAATAATAAATAATTAAATATTTATATAAATTATTTTTATGTTAATATTGTATTCAAATAGAATTGGGTATTTAATTTTTGATATTCCTATAAAAAAAAATATTAACCATACAACTTAGAACCATTGTTGATATAAGTCATAACTATCAAATGTATGTTCAACGTAGAAAAGAAGTTCAACATCTGTAATAATTGTATGCAAAACAATTCAATATTACAAATATTATGTAAATTGCACACATTTTTTTTTTGGTATTGCACAGAGTTTTAACTTTTAAGTATTTAATATCAAAATTATTTACAATAGTAAAAATATATGCATTTCTCTTATAAAATGTGTGAAATCTTATTAAATTTTGTGTGCAGTATTAATAACATTTGTGTACAATCTTGATAATTTTTGTGTTCATGTGTTTGTTTCTCTTATAAAATGTCTGCAATTTTATTAAATTTGATGTGATATAGGACAAAATTTGTTTATAATCTTGATAATTTTTGTGTGCATGTATTCATTTCTCTTATAAAATATGTGCAATCTTGTTAAGTTTCATGTTTGATATAGAGCAAAATTTATGTGCAATCTTAACAACTTTTGTATTCATCATTCGTGCAAAATTTGTAACAAATTCCTATAAATCACACACTGATATACATTAGATGATACTCTCTCTAGTTCCTTTTAATATAATTTTACTTTTTATTGATCAATTTTATTGTCTTTTTATAATTTCAATAAACATTTATTTTTTACTCTCTTATATCCTTTTATATTTTTGTCTATTTGGAGGAGAAAGAAATTACAATAATTGATAATAATGAGATATACTTGTTATTTTAATTCTAATATTTAGATTTTCAATATATTTTAATAATTACCTCATGTACATAACTGAAAAAATATACCTGAAGGTAATATTTATGCTGTACATCTAATAATAACTAAGGTTACTAATGTCTCGAGATTACCTACAAATAAGAACTCACATAAAACCCTTTTACTAGGTCAAAATTCCACAGAAAACCATCCTTCTTGTTCGAGTTAGGCGAACCTGATCAATGTTGCCAACAGTTATCTAACTTGCTCAGCTTCCCAATTCAGGAGAAAGCTCTTCAATTCCCAAGAAATACAATTCCAAGTTCTTACGGTACTTCCTCCTTATTTTTTTAATTGTCCAGTTTTAAATGCGCGCAGGAATTTAGGTAATGATTGGTAGAGTATTAAAGTTAACAAAATGTACATATGTTTTACTAAATTACCTTTTACTTCTTTGTTATTATCTCTCTTCAATTAATAGAGATAGTGAGTATTAAATAAGGGTAAGAGTGGAAAAAAATAATAAATGTTGTCTTAAAATTTGAAATGGACAATTAAAAAAACGCACGCATCTCTAAATTGGACAATTAAAAAAAACGGAGGAAGTAATAAATAAAGAGTTTTGCTAACAAGTGCCCTTAGGCACTTATTAAGGTAGTAAAAGTAGAAATAATTACATTGGAAAGATAAACTTTTATATTTTCAATGTAATGAATTCACTTTTATATTTAAAATTTTACTTAAACTTACTATTTTAAGTATTCTTAACAAGTTCCCTAAGGGCACTTGTTAGTAAAACTCTTAAATAAATTCTGGTTTTGAGTTGATAGATCAAACAACCAAGTAAAGGAAATTTTCATGGACTATTTCCAATCCAAATATCTGTCCAAAATCGAGTTTTGATGACATATTTATAATAATAGATACTATTTTAAAATTAAAATGACTAAATATTTTATTAGATATATTAAAAGTTCATTTTTTTTATTTCTTCTCATATTTAGTTTTATCAATCAGTCACTTTTTTATTTTAATTTCAAGAGAATATCTATTATTTATAAATATATCCTAAAAAATAATATATCTTTTATGTATCATAAAAATCATTAGTTTAATTAACAATTAATCATTTTTAAAGAATATCAGTATAATTTTTATAAGTTAAAGGGATATATGCAAAATTTTAAAAATAGAGGAGCTCAGGATGTAATCTTCTCGCATCTAATTTACCCGAAGAAAATGATTTGACAAGAGTACATCTTAATTACAACAATATCCAAGGATTTAATGTGAATTTACTACCACATTCTCTTTTTTTTTCTCTTGCCTTTTTTTTTCAATAATTTACTACACATTGTACTCTAGCGATTCTTTTCTTGGGATTATTTTTGCAATAATTTCTTTGATTTTAGTATCCGAGATCTTCCCAAATTTGCTATACCAACAACCAAACATTGCTCATAACTGCAGCTTCACCCAAAAGCTTCAATACTTTCCCAGTTGTAAAAAAGCAATGATCTTGTGTATATCGTTACTTTTGAGTAATGGATACAAAAGCGCACGCACAAGGAATAAAGGGTAAAACTAATAGGGTTCACACATGTGGCAAACGGTTTATTTTTTTAAGTAAGGTGTCTCAAAAATTGTGAATGAAAAAAAAAATTTACTGGGAGTCTCATATATTATTTTCAAGTACGCGACTAGAATAATGGATTAATCTAAATGAAACTCCGGATATAGTAAATAAAAAGAAAAAAAAAATGAATAAAGGGTAAAATCCCAACGGATTCTATCTCCTATTCCTTCCTTGCTACCGTTACTTCTTTTCTTTGTCCTTGGCACACGTTACTGTACATGTTACAATTTAGTTAGATGAGGCTTGTTATGATTAAGGGGTTTCTTCGGACCTCATAGAATTCAACTATATCATTACTTTGTAATAATTAATGATTACAAATGAGTCATGTGTCTCGTAATCTGAATTATTTTAAATTTATTAAGTCAAGAATAAAAATAACAACAGTTGATTTTGTGAAAATATCCTATAAGATGCCTAAGGGTGTATATGGTAGTTTGGGATTGAAAAAATAAAGGAGGGAGGGAAAGATTTCGAGGAGGAAGGTTATGTTTAGGAATTATATTAGGAGAGAGGGTAGTATTTGAAAAGATTTTAAAATTCTCTAAATTTTTTTTAATTTTTCAATTTTTAGTTCTTCAACTTTGAAGAATTATTTAATTCTCAAACAAGATAAATATCTTCTCATCTAGTCCTTACCTTCCTTTTTCTTTTTTTTCTTCTATAACCTTCACCTCTCTTCCCCTTCTAACTCACAATCAAAACCTAAGTAAAAACTAAACTTATAATTATATAAATAATTATTTGACTTATGTAAAATTGTGTATGAATTATTATCTGATAGGATGTATTATTTTAAAAACTAAATAAGAAAAAATATGATTTAAAATTTTAATTTGCATTTTGTATGAATTATTCTTTTTATCTGTTGCAATTTTGTTCTATTATTCCTTGTCATGTACTTTTTGAGCTGCTTATTAAAAAACCGGTAATAGTATAGGTACAATATAAAATTATCCAACTTCCATCAAACTTGTAATTATATGGTGATGAGATCCATTAACAAACCAATTCTACAATTATGTTTAATGAGTTGGATGCTAGTTGAATCAATCTTAGTTGTACCATAAACATTTCCCATTAAAAAACTCTTAAAAGTCTTTTAATAGAGTCTCAGCGTATTAGCCTGCAAGTTAAGGTATAGACAACAATAATATGAGTACTATGTAAACAATTTCTTTTACATATGCGGTACATATATTTCAATACAATTAAATTTTGAAGTGACCTCGACATTCAAATTTTGTTTATTTTTTTTATTTCTCTAATTTTAATTACGCATAAAAATTTAGAATATATTTTACAATATTATTCTTAGTAATCATTATGATATATTTTTTTAATTACTCATTATATATGTTTTTTCTTTTATAGTATTAACTAAGGATATAACTGAAAAATTAATAAAAGCTACCTAGAATTTTTAAATTGACAAATAAAAAAGAAAAGAATCCTTTTCAAATTGAATAGATAAAAAAAATATAGTAAGCATTATTGAATTTAGATGTATATATACACTTCGAGGTATAGCCGTATAGGGCATGTTTTTTTAAGAGAAAATAGCCTTTTTGAATTTTATAAGAAATATATTTGTATAGAAAAATAAAGTCTCTTCTATGAAAAATTTATATGCTTTGATTATTTATACGTAAGTTGTTTTTATTGTTTAAAAAAAGTGAACCCTATGCTATTTCTCATAAAATAATATAAGTAATAATAAAATTTTTCTTAAAAAAAAAGGATTTTGAGGCTTAGTAGATGTCCTAAAGCACTGTTTATAGAAATCAAAATAAAACTATGCACATAACTAATTAGATCATATAAATATCCATGGTATTTCATAACTGTTAACAAAACTATTCTCACCGATACTTTCTTACTTCAATTATTAATTAATTTCCTAAAGACACTGTTTTAAAGAGATCATAATGAAATTATGCACATAATAATTAGATCATATAAACTTTAACATGGAAAAATGCATTTCCATCATGCCCAATTGTTTATTCCATCCCCAATACACACGGTACAATTGCTCAAAAGTCTAGTGCTTAGCTTGGGCATTTTGAGGCTATATATATGTTATTCCCACTATTTTATAATCAAAATGTTTGACGTAAACGTAAATATGTCCAACTAGTATCTAACGTGTGCTATTATATATTACACAATGTGTGCTACATGTATAGCACACATAACGTATAGCACACATTATGTATTATATATAGCATATGTTGAATGCTAGTTCGATATATTTCTATTTCTATTGTACGACAAACATTATTGGTTTTATAATATCTGTCAAAGACTAAATACACATGTCACAGCAAAAAGAAATTAATTTTGATGCACTGATAAGTGTAAAGATATTTTACATTGTCATCCAATCAAAATACTTCATTTATATGATTTTTTAAGTAGTGAGAGAAAGTACATGATTAAATGACTGTATAAAAAAATTGTACAGATAAAAATTAAATAAAAAAACTAAATACACATATTTTTAGTAAATAAGAAAATATTTTGATACAAATATAAAATTGTATTAATTAATAAAATTATATCTATATGAAAATAAATTTATATTAAATCATACTTAATATTTTTCTTGCATAGTTATATCATTCTACACTTATTCATTTTTTACTAAGGATATATGTGAAAAAAATATTATGCTAGATATTATAAAAAGATAAATATTTTAAAATATTATAAAATTAAAAAATAATACTTATTGTGAAATAGAAGGAGTACAATCAAGTCCAAGGATGTGACCTATCCACATATTACATGTTGATTAAAGTAGGTAGTAACTAAAAAAAATGTGCTAAGTAAATACACAACAATAACAAATGAAGAAAGGAAAAATCAAGTTCTTAATATCCATTATATTCATTTATCAAATTAAAAAATAACAAGCTGACCTATTTTTTAGAAGAGTATATACTTATCATTTTTTAATTATCCATTCTAATATAAATATACACTTGTAACTAATTGATTTGAGAATTTATTAAAACAACTATAAGGAAACAACAAGTTTTTTTTTTCTCCACCTCTTGAGCATACTAAAACTATATTGGTTAAAGTAGGCGGAGTTATATGAAGTATGCACAATAAGATATGATACAACTGGAGAAAATATAAATCTTTATATTAGTTGTAAATTAGTACATAAAATAGTGAATTTTTTTTCATCATGTTAGTTTTATATCTTAAGTTTTTCAGAAATATAAAAATACATCATTTTTATTTTTTTTACACATTTTTAATTTATTCATGTCTTTATCATTAAATATCTTTCATATTTTTATCCTCATATTTCATTTTTTTTCCGTATAGTTTAGATTAAGGGAAAGTTCATCTCAGTCCAAAATTAGAATATACTTTCAAGTTTATTCAAATTGCTCACAAACAAAAGATATCTAATAATCAAACCCAAATTATATCATGGCAAAAGTCCGACCATGTAAGCTAATCTTTGTAGGTTTTTTCCTCGTATTCCTACCTTATTCACCTTATAAACGTGATCTTAAATTTAGTTTTTTCTCCTATTCTTTTTAATCTTTTTTAAAATAAAGATAATAGATTCTCTTTAATTTAGCCAATAGGACTTGTTCCTACCAAGTTGGTTTTGGCATATGTCAAAATTCTAGAGCCTTAGAATGAAAACTTTGATTTTTTAATCCTTTTATTATGGAAGCTTTGAATTTTCTTTTGAATGGTTTATACATGTGTTTCTTGCTTGTGAATTATCACACTTTTCACATTGGGGATACTCATTACATCAAGATTTTTTCCAGTACCACATTCAATCTAACAAGTGGTGGTTCTAATTTCATGGGATTTCATTTTCTTTTGGTGATTTTAGTTTTAATCTGTCCACATAATAATATCTGTAAAATATGCCTAATTTATTCATTGATATATATAAATGGACGTTTAGTAAAAAAATTTCTTGAAAAAATTGGTGTGAGATTTATTGATTTTTGCTCCGTAATTCCATTACAAAATTGGGAACAATTTCATCCTTTCATTAGTGTTTCAATGTACGTTTTTCACAAAAAGCAATGCTTCATTAAATGATTATTAAATAGAAAGACTGTTTTGAAAGAAGATTATGAAATTAAATTTAAAATATTTGAATTGACTGCATTTAATATTTAATGAATACTAAGAAGTTGCAATAGAATAAAACATAAATTTATATTTTTAACGAAAGAACTGAAAAGTAATAAAGACTAAAAACTTTAAATATTAAGTGAATTAATAAAGATATATGCAAGTTTTATAAAACAGACTTAATTTGTACGTATTTTGAGTAATAGCTCAAATAAAAAGAGCTTCACATTTCAACTTTTAAAACGTAAACAGTTTTTAAATTGTAAACACTTTTTTCATGAGCAGTGGTTCATTCATGTTCTCCATACTTCAAAAAAGTAAAGGTGCAAACTTAAATAAAAAAAGAAATAGAATATCATGAACTATAATTATAGTTTTTAAGACTGTCAACAAAATATGAAGGACTATGTTTCAAGATTAGATAAAAATGTGAAAGATATTAAAGGGGTCTTGAATGCTGAATAAGAGAGTTGCATTTGATAAAGTATACATGATAAAAATATATAAATGAATATTTGATTATATAGATAAAACATAAAATTTGCATGTAAGAATAAAAAAATTTTATATTTTTTTCTACTTATGAAAAGTAGAGATAAAATGAACACAAATTAAGCAAAATAAGATAAAAATATATATATTATTATTACACTAATCTAAATATAAGAACATTATATTTTTATTGACCCTGTAATTCCATCTTGTACAAATATATTATTAGAGTTTAAAAATAATATAAAATTTTAATTTTAGTTCTCACTGTTAAATTTTGATTCCTATAAATATTTGAAAATGTTAATTTTATATTCGCAAATATCAAAATTTTTATCCTTGACAATTATAAGTATTCTTAAGAAAAATCTATATAATTCTTATAAATGTTATAATTTAACAACCACACTAACGCAGCAGGAATCAAAACCCAGCCAACACATTTGAAACAGGATAGATCAAAACAAAGAAAGCTTTTAAAGGAATTGATATAAAAATAACATAATATTTATGAAGATTTTAAATACATTTAACCCTTTATTTTAATGCAATAATAGCATTCTTTTACACTATTATAAAATTATATATTATTACATCAGCAATTTTGTCTGAATTATACTTTATAAAAAACCCATTATTTAGTCCTACTCAAGTTCAAATAAAAGATAAAAATTGTGTTAAACGGACAACGGTCATTGACTAACATAAAATTTTATGGAATCTTAATGACATGCGCACATAAGTATTTAATAGGTACAATTATTTAAAAGGCTATATAAAAGACATCAATATAATTAATTGATGATATAAAATTTTAATCTTTATAATATATTAAAATTAAGCACATATATAAAGTTTATAATGCTACAGAAATTTAGATCATGGGAATTATTCACCTAGCATATCAATTTATCAATTTATACGTATAGTAGTAACGATATGAAAACCATTTTTTTATATGGAATTCGAATCCACAGCAACTTGATTTTTTATAGAAGCAGTGGCCCAATGAAGAGGAATAGTACTCCATTTACTCCAATTCAAGAGCATAGTACAAGCACAGTTAAAGTGCCTAAACGAGGCCTGAAATGGTGGGGACAACTCGATCCTATGTTTCGTAAAGTCATCAAGATCAAGGGCCAAAAGAATGGAGGAAAAAAGAATATTAATAAGCTTTATTAGCAACAATATTTATTATACAACATAAATACATCTAATTAATATACAACATGTGTTACACATAACACGTAATGTGTATCATACGTATGTATACTATACATATAACACATATTATATATAACACACGTTGAATACTAGTTGGACGTATGTCTATTATACAATAATCATTAATGGCTTTGTTAGTAGTATTGATCTCAGAATAATGTAACATTATTTTTAATTTTTTTTGTAACTTATCGAAATTAAATAAGTCTAGCAAATAACAATTTTAGTAATGTAATATTACACCAGAAGCAAGCATTAATTTAGGGTCTAGAGTGGGCCAATTTGTGCAAAGGTGTACCAATCTAACATGTACCTTTCAAAAATATTATTATTTAAAATTATAATCTACCAATCTATTGGCTTATTTTCTCTCTCTCCTTAACGTACCCCTACTTTCTCTCTCTATGTGAAATGCAGACTGTGTTTGCATTCCGGCATTGACTATACTCTCTCTGTCTTGTGAAGCGCTCACTGCGCCTATCTAACGCTTACACAGATCGGTGAGCTAAGGAAGAAAAAATCATATATTTTTTTATTACAGGTACCATTCTAGTGTTTTTCTTAATTAGTCACAATCAACAAATATCAGAGAAGCTTTAACTTGTATCCTTCATTTCACAGATTCTGAAGATTCTGTTTTATCATCCTCCATTGTGGCAAAATCCCATATATTTAAATCGGGGTTTAATTAGTCAATATAGTCAGATTCATAACCACACAAAAAAATCTTGTTTTGGTATAGTTGGCTGGATACCCGCGCATTTGCGTTTAGTTTCTGTTTCTGTTTCCATATGTTATTCTTCAGCATTTCCATGTTTTCAAGTCATTCATTTCAGCATTTAAAATAGGTAATGGAATCATTCATGCATGAGGGGAGTTTTTAATATTTTTTAATCCTTTTATTATTAGGTTAAGATATGTTGTAATGCTGCAGTAGCTATGGTGAAGAATGTGTTGAAGGAAATGTTGGCAGGTTAGGATTAGACATAGGGGGTTAAAAACAGAGGTCTGATTACATTGGGATTTCGGTGATGCAGGACAGAATAGAGCCTGAAATTGATCACAAGTATTGGAACATAGCAGCTTCTTCAGCCTATATTCCACTGAGATAACAAAGCTTTAGAATTTCTCAAGATGAGTGGGCAACAAAATAACAGGTAAGATGATCAATTGGGTTCCTTTTTCCGTCAAGATCCATCACCAGCTGTTAATTCTCAATAGTTCATACTTGCTTGTTAGTGTGACTCTAACTATACACATATTTAGAGTAAGGAGTTAATTCAGTATGTAATTAGGAGTAACACAAAATTGTTTGAATTTGGATAATGTATATGGATTGGGGTGGGCAAAACAGTAGCCGATGACTATTTGGGAGATCTTGTACTGATTTATGGTGTTTCTTCAGTTGGTTAGAGGTTGGTTTAGCGTTAATAAAACAGCATGTTGATCAAAATACATGACTTAAAACCTCAAATAGCTAGACTTAAAATCACATATAACCTCAAATAACTGGAACCACACATTAAGAAATGCATCATTCCATCTTACCTAGTTTATCCCTACCCTTTTTATTCAAATCATTCTTGGTCCTTCCTCTAATACTTGATGTTTTTCTTGGTCCTTTACTGTTGTAGTTTTGTTAGTGTTACAGGCCCTGTTTAAGTTTGACCTTAACTTGTACATTACAGGCCCTGTTTAAGTTATACGACAATATAACAGTTGCTTAGGAAGCAGATATAACCAGATTTAATATTGTTTCGAAGTGCAGGATCAAAGTCGTTCTTTAGCATACTTAAGTTATTTTCTAACGTATTTTTGTAAAATTAATTTTATGGTTGTTCCTTGATTGACTAATATAGACTGTTAATGTACTTTCTGACCCGTTCTATATATCTGTGTGTGAGCTTGTGCTGTCTCCTTATCATTACCCACCGTCATATTATTATGGATTTATAATTCGTGGATCATATTTGTAGTACATAAGTTCTTGACCTAGAAAATTGGTAATAAACGGGTTTCTTAGGTGGATGTTTTGTAACATGTTTATCATTCAATATGTTATCCATTTTCTCACTTTATATTTTCCACTATAACTTAAGCAAATATTAACACGTATAATTTGAAAAGAGATAAACTAGTAACCTTGTTTCTAACTTGCAGGTTTTCAATAATGAACTTTGGAGAACGACTTTTGGGTCAAGATGAGAGACAATTTCAAATGAGCAATGCTTGGGTACCCATAACCCCTGAGAAGCTCATACTAATAGGATCTAATCCAATCTCAGACTATCCCATGAACCAAATGATGAGAGCAAATTTTCAAGAATTTAGCCAAATGAGAAGAGCAAATTTTCAAGAGTTTAACCAAATGAGAATAGCAAATGTTCAAGAGTTTCCTGTACCTGGAAGTGATTACATGAAAGAGATGATGCTGCCTTGTAATCGACCAGATCCAAATCTCCATCTGATAGGAGGACAAATGAGTCAAACTGCAGAGCACAATAATTTTTATGTCAATTCAGATAATGGAAACAGAGTTCTCAATCCCATAATTGCAAGCTCATACCCGCAGAGTTGGCACTATGAGAGCAGTGGATTAAACAGTAACACCTTGGAACTTCTGCTCAGGAATAATGCAACTAATGTCGCTTCTGCTAACAGGAATTTGAATCTGAGCGTTAACATGGCAGCAAGAAATCCACTGCTACCAAAGCATCATCCTCAGGCTGTTAACAATGTGAGGGAATCCAATGCAGGTGTACATGGGTGCAATATCCATTCTACTTCAGACATTGTGAACAACGATGCAAACAAACTTCTGATTCAAAATAGGAATGTTGACCTTAATGGCAGCAATTCAAACAGCTTTCTCAACAGTGGCATTCACTGCTCAGTTTCAAACCAACTGATGGGCATGTTCTCAGATGGCAGCAACTCAAACAGCTTGCTCAACAGTGACATTCACTGCTCAGTTTCAAACCAATTGATGGGCATATTCTCGGAGACACCCCAGGGTAACTTCCCCTTTTTGTGCTATTTGAATTCGAAGAGAAATCTTCATGGTCACAATGCCTTTCTAGTGTTATTTTAGCTGAGCCAATTGCATGTCAAACAACAAAATATAACAAGTATAATTTTTCCTAATTAATAAATGAATTGATAACGACTGCAGACAATAGTTTCTTAATATTTATTGCATTCTTTACTTCACATTATTAGTACCTGGAACGGGATATCTCACAATTATGTAGTAAGCAGCAATAAAAAACTATGATAAAAGTTGTGATGTTATTACAAGCACAAAATAATCACTGCATTTCTTTCGGCTGTTTAAACAAATATACTTCTGCATAAATTATGATTTCAGCAACTGATTGGTGAATAACTAAAACTGTTTTTCACAGGTGACCCTTACGCCAAGTATAATCTGAACTACATGCCACCAAGTGAAGCTGATGTTACTATAAATTTGACCAACTCCCTCCCATCAATACCAGAAACAGTCGATCAATTCAAGTTTGTGGACAACCTGCTTTCTACAATACCAGATTACACAATAGCTGAAAGCACAACTCAGGAGAAAGACAAGCAAGAAGTCTTGGCTTCATCCAGAGAGAATGAAATTCAGGAATACTGTGATGGGCTTCTACAGCAAATTGTAGATTCATCATCTGCAGCGATTTCAACATGTGGGGATCAAAAGGGTTATGACAGCAGCATATGTGACAAGGGAAGTGACCTGGGGTTTGACTTGAACAAGACACCTGAGCAGAGAGCACCCAAACGAAGAAAACACAGACCAAAAGTAATTGTAGAAAGCAAGTCTAAAAGAAGTCCAAATGCTGCAACTCCAAAGACACAGGTTAAGGAGAACCGGGCCAAAAAGAGGAAGAATATCCCAAAAACTGCAGGTGCACCACAGGCTGATGTTATAAAAGAAACTTTTGACTCTACCGTTGCAGCTAGAAAATCCTGCAGAAAAACTCTAAATTTTGACTTGGAAAACACGGGATATGAAAGCCAGAGCAGAACAATTTGTCATCAGGATCTCAGACAGAGAAATGAGAAAGATTTTAACACTACTTCAGACTACAAGACCACAGAGGTGTTCAATGGAGCAAATACAAGCTCAGCTTTGCTGATAAGCCAGCAGGATGAACTCGCACTAAAAAATCAACAAACCAGGAACATGGATGATATTAACGTTTTATTGAATCAAATCCTAAATGGTGCTGTCTCATCAGAAAGAAACCCACCCCTCGCCTTATCAGCAACTACAGAAGAACAGCAGATAGCAAAATTTCCAGAGACTGAGAAAGGTCCAGCTCACAGAAATTCTGAAAGAAACAAGGAATGCATACAACAATCTATTCAAGCAAAAGAAATCGACAACATTACCTTTCGATCAGAAACATGTTTCAAAAATTCTGAGAAGACTACCAAACTAATTTGCCAGGATATCCTTCAGATGGTGCCTAATACTCCCTCTAAATCCATTAAAGGAAAGCGTTCCAAGAGAAAACATTGCAGCAGCATTGAGATCCAACATGACCCAGCCACTAATGGAGTTGGTACTTCCTTGTATCAAGAGATTTTACAAGTGGATGAAAATTTTAAAGGTGCAACTCAAGCCAAAGGCAAGGGCTCCTTAAAAACTCAGAGGAGGAAAAGATCTCAAAATGGACTCCATGCAAAAGTCCAAAGGTCTTCCCGCCAAACAATGTCAAAAGATGACTCTGAAAAATTGAGAATAAGAGACAAAAATGGATCTCAGTCACAGCCTAGAGAAATGTCAAACTGCTGCAATGAAAGTAATAGAGCAGTAGAGCAGCACAACATTAGCACAATTGATTTGTTTGCTATCTCAGGTAATAAATGTTTTACAGATGAGTGGATTTTCAGTATCAGTTTTACATAAAATATGATAGTATCGGCTTCTTAATTTTCAGGAGAATCACATCAGATAAATTCCACTCTGATAGATGAGATAATTTGTCAACTAAATGGTCTCAACATATCAGTGATGGAAGGACAAAAGGCACTTGTCCCCTACAAGGGAGATGGTTCAGTCGTACCATACCAGGAATCCGAATTAGTGAAGAAACACAAACCAAGGCCTAAAGTAGACCTTGATCCAGAAACAGAGAGAACCTGGAAACTATTGATGGGCAAGGAAGGAAGTGAAGACCCTGAAGGAAATGACAAGGAAAAGGAGAAGTGGTGGGAAGAGGAAAGGAATGTGTTTCGTGGACGAGCTGACTCCTTCATTGCACGAATGCATCTTGTTCAAGGTACAATACATCATAATTTTAGACCCAAACATCAAGTATCAAGAAACCAAAAAATTGCTTATGCTATATAAACTCAACATTAACAATTTTAAATTTGTAGTCTCTATTATGTTTAAACAGGCATCTGTTTTTCTCTCCAGGTTATGAAAATTGACATTGAACTAAGCATTATGTGCTCTTATATATGTTTCAATATGTTGAAATTATATGTTTAGGTAGGGAAAGAGATGTAAAGAGAGAAATATGGCTAGAAATAGGATACTTTATATGAATGATAGGATTGAAATGATACAACACCCTGAAGAGGAACTATGACACAAAGGAAGAAAAATAATTAAAAGCACGTCACTATGGACAAGTGAGAAAATCCTCTATATTTTCTATGATAGCCCTATGATAGCAGACATTGACACTCGAATGGGATAAAAAGCAAAATGAGAATCCAATGACTAATTAAAATTGTTTGACTGCAGGAGATCGACGCTTTTCAAAGTGGAAAGGGTCTGTGGTTGACTCAGTGATAGGTGTTTTCCTCACTCAGAATGTTTCAGACCATCTTTCAAGGTAAGCTAAAAACCAGTGACAGGAGTTTTTCTCACTCAAAATGTTTCACTAAAATTTCCAATAGAAATAAAAGATTAAAGAATCGTACTTTCCTCTCTTTGCAGCTCTGCCTTTATGTCTCTAGCAGCAAGGTTTCCCTTAATGTCAAACAACAGCAAGGGGCCATATGATGTTTGCACATATAAATCAGTTGAAGAACCAGAAGTCTGCATATTAAATCCAGATGAAACAATAATATCATATGGAGGAAGAACATTCAGTCAACCAATCTATCATCTTGGCTTTGGGACACCTCATCTCACAACTGAGCTTTGGAGAGATAGTGAAGCCTTAAGCATGAAAGGGAGCTTAACAAAGCCATATAATCGGAGCTCGGACGAAGAATTCTTATCATCACAGGATTCCCTTGATTCCTCAATTACTCAGGGAACAAGAGGAGTGAGATCCTGCTCAGCATCCAATTCAGAGTCAGAAGGACCTAACAGTGGCTATGAACCCAGCATAACTCATTTTTTGACTTCAACAAATTCTTTACAGGTAGGAAAGACCACTATGTTCCAGGAATTTTACAACAGTGTAAATGGAGTTTCACTGCTTGAGGAGAGAAACATAGATGGACAGGTGCAACAAACTGAACATGTGAAACAAAGTTCCATAGTAAGCAGAAACAATAATCACAATTTCCAATCAGCACTTAATCATCCCAGCAACTTTTGTTATCCACAAGAGCAAGCACCTGATGTTCCTTCAAATGACTATGGATTACATTACTCTGAGACACAAGGGCTGGAGACTTCTCAAATATATGGTGATGAGTCTTTTTGGCCTAACAATGTGTCCATAGACAGTAAATTCCATGACACCAGATATGGGAGATTTGGCATCAAAGAAGTAGGAACTGGTTTAGATAAACCTACAGAGAAGCAGAATGGAAATGGATCGTCTCAAAATAGATCTCATACGAACTATAGTCAACCTTCATCTACCCATCATTTTGTAAATCAGAAAATTTTACAACCAGAATGCAGGTCACATACAGAATCACTAAATACTTCTCAGATATTTAGCAGAGGGCAAGATGATGTAGTAAATGATTGCTGCACTGTCCCTGAGCATGTAGAAAGTGAAAAGGGACTAGTATGCTCAGAAAATAGTAGTGTTGAACCCAAGTCACAGAAAAAGGTGTATTCTCCTGACCCTAGTAATGAGAGTAAACTCAAGGTTTCAAAATCAAGGAAAATGAAGCCTGAGGCTGAGAAAAAGCCTTCCGAGAATTGGGATACACTAAGAAAGGAGGTACAAGCAAGTGGGACAACAATAGAGAGGAGCAAAGATACAATGGATTCGCTGGACTATGAAGCAGTAAGGTGTGCCCCAGTCAAAGAGATATCAGACACTATTAAAGAACGAGGGATGAACAACATGCTAGCTGAACGAATCAAGGTATGTTCATTAAAACAAGTTTATAGAATGCTGCTTTATGACCAAAATATTCTTAGACAAAGAACTTCTGATATGTTTCAGGAATTCCTCAACAGACTGGTTAATGAACATGGCAGCATCGATCTTGAATGGTTAAGATATGTTCCCCCTGATAAAGTAAAGTAAGCCATTTAATTTCAGTAATTTCTTATATATCACCATTTTTTGCCAATGTACTGTACCCAATCCCTATCCTGAGAAAGTTCTTATGTAGCTAACCCTGACTCTCTAAGTAACAGCATATAATGCAAACTAACCATGCCCTGTCTACATGGCTTCCATGCACATCAACTGCAGAGACTATCTACTAAACATACGAGGATTGGGTTTAAAAAGTGTGGAGTGTGTACGGCTTCTGACACTTCATCATCTTGCTTTCCCGGTAAGGTTTACTTGAAACTCACTCAGTGCTTACCAGTCAATTCAAATCGCTAAAACAGGTTGCAATAACATGTTTTCACACACTATGTCTTTAAGGTTGACACCAATGTAGGAAGGATAGCAGTTAGACTTGGATGGGTCCCTCTCCAACCCCTTCCTGAATCTCTTCAGTTACACCTTCTTGAGCTGTAAGTATCTTATGCCAAGACTACAAAGATAAACACAGCACAGATATAAATGACTAACTATTGTCCCACACAGGTATCCAATTCTGGAGTCAATTCAAAAATATCTCTGGCCCAGATTGTGCAAACTTGATCAAAGAACCTTGTACTACCATAAGTCCCCCAAAACTTATATTTATAGAAAATCAAATATGTACAATTTGTCAAAGAAATAACTGCTCTACCATTGTAGCTAAATCTATAACATATAACTGGAATGCAGGTACGAGCTGCATTATCAAATGATTACATTTGGCAAGGTATGCATAATGTATTTTCAATTTGCTACAACATTCAGTTAAGGGCACAATATATTTTTCGAGCTTGAATTGCTTCACAAGCAGAGAGGAGGTTAAAGTAACTCATGCTCTAAATATACAGGTTTTCTGCACAAAGAGTAAGCCAAATTGCAATGCATGCCCTATGCGAGCAGAGTGCAGACATTTTGCAAGCGCTTTTGCAAGGTTAGCTTACTTAAGATGTCAATTGCATTATATACTGTCAATGCACGGAAGTCTGTAAAATTACTGCATCTTTGAGACTTTAAACTCAGGCAATTAACAACTTCAAGTAATACAGCCAAGTGTTGAATATTAATAAGGATCACACTACTCAAATGAAATAATCAAAATCAAAGAAACAGCAAAACATGGACACACAAACCAAAGGTTGTTAACTTGTATTCTAGTTTTAACTAAAAACAAGCTCCATTTAGTAAAAGTTGGCAGGTTCATCCATGAGTGCAAAAGTTAAATTAGCTGACAAATCAGGCATTCATTTTTTTATCAAAACTAACTTCTACACGCTCTACACTCCTCAAAACTACTCCCCCCCCCCCCCCCCCCAAAAAAAAAATGAAAATATTCTTCCTTAATGTTGTCCATCAAATATGACTTGTTTCCATACTGCATTATTTTAGTATTCATTGCATTAGGAAATTATGAACTTAATTTTATAAGTTGACTAACACTTTTAGTGCAGTGCACGGCTTGCCTTACCTGGACCAGAAGAGAAAGGCATCATGAGTATGCCTGTTCCCATTGCATCTGAGAGAAACCCTTCCATCAGTATGAACCCCAGAATACTTCACCTCCCTCAGAACTTGATCAAAGAATCAAGTCCTGAAAATTGGAAGTGTGAGCCAATCATTGAAGAACCAGAAACACCAGAACAAGAATGGACACAAGCAATAGAAAGTGACATTGAAGACTTCTTCGAGGAGGATCCTGATGAAATTCCTACTATTGAGCTCAATAAAGAAGAGTTTGCAATTAATGTACAGAACTTCTTGCAAGAATACAAGGAGCACCAAGAAGGTGACATGTCTAAGGCACTTGTTGCCTTGAATCCACAGTACGCTTCAATCCCTACACCAAAACTGAAGAATGTGAGTCGGCTAAGGACAGAACACCAGGTGTAAGTAAATATCAAGAATGCATGCAACAGCATGAGTCTTGCCAACAAAACAAATCTAACTTAAAACTTCAAATATTTTCATTTATTTTCTTTAAGTTCTAGAAACCTACTAAGTGTCCGATCTTGAAAAATTAGATCAGAAAGGATAGCACTTTCCCTTCTCAAAGAACTGACAACATAATTTGTATGTGGCTTTCTTAGTGGCACCACTATAGTCATTGTCATTAGTATATGTGAAGCAAATGTCTTGATTCTGACAACATAATTTGTATGTTGCTTTCTTAGTGGCACCACTATAGTCATTGTCATTAGTATATGTGAAGCAAATGTCTTGATTCTCTAGGTTAATAGGCAACAAGTCAGTTTTTCTAACACCTCCTTGATTGACACAGATATGAACTTCCAGATTCACACCCTCTACTGGAAAAGGTCAGTTATTCTTTCCTTTGTTCTGAAAAAATATACAGATATTGGCTTGCAAAGTATTTACTTATTAATGTTGGCTTGTTAACTAAAATTTACAGATGGATATACGGGAACCTGACGACCCAAGCCCATATCTTCTTGCAATTTGGACACCAGGTTAGCAGAAGACATTTTAAATAATCTCAATATTGAACATAAGCAATATTCTTGAAAGCTTACTATTTTACCAATGCCAATGAACAAAAGATCTAAGACAGCAAGATTGGAATGTACAAGTGGAGCTTAGACAAGATTATTACTATTGCTATAAAAATTAAAAAGTTAAATTTAGTTAACATCAGATTCTACTTACATCCATGTTTATGACATTAAACACTAGGTGAAACTGCAAATTCCATTGAACCGCCAGAAAGAAAGTGTGGATCCCAAGACTCAACTAGTCTGTGCAATGATGAGACATGTTTTGCATGCAACAGTACTAGAGAAGCTAATTCACAAACAGTCAGAGGAACACTCCTGGTAAGTATAACTTTGAGGATACATGAAGATTGTTCTTTATTTTCTTGCCTTTTGTTTTTCAGCAGTAACTGATATAAACATGATTCCCTATTATATAGATACCTTGTAGGACAGCAACAAGGGGAAGCTTTCCATTGAATGGAACTTACTTCCAAGTTAATGAGGTATGTTCAGTCAAGATTTTGCTGATATTCCAACCACCATAACAATTCTACCCTTATAAATGTTATTATTCACCAACAAGATTAGTAAACCTTTTATTATCATGAAGTTGTTTGCGGACCATGCATCTAGCATTCAGCCCATTGACATCCCTAGGGCATGGATATGGAATTTGCCAAGGAGGACCGTGTACTTTGGAACTTCAGTAACATCAATTTTCAAAGGTAGAAGAAACTCATTATGTTCATCAACTACATATCTATTCTAACCTATTATTTCTAACCAAAAACACTGATGTCTACTAGGCCTCACAACTCAAGAAATTCAGCATTGCTTTTGGAGAGGTATGCAGACTACCTGGAAATGATTGTGTTATACTTATATCACTTTTTACCATGCTAGACATATTGATAACAGAAGAAAAAATAAAACCTGGCACTTGGTTACCTTTTATGGAAATACATCATCTATTAAAATTTAAATCTGCCAAATCTAAATCATTTATGATTGCAACTTTGCAAGTAAGATTGCACACATGTTAAGTAGCCATAGATTTGAAAAATGATAGAAACAGGAAGGTTTACAACGACTATTATAAATAATAATAATAAATTGATAATACTGTAGTAATATCTCTCCCTTACAATTAACTCTTGTCTTAGCAAAATTATCATAACCCTGCCAAATGTCAATAGTTAAGTCAATAAAAGGACAAATGACAGGCATGAGTAACCGTCATAACATTTATAATTCTAGTATTAGTTACACGAGATCCTTTAAGTCTAACAAGTAACAAGTACCGGGCATATTTTATCATCTCTAGACCCACGTAATGGTTAGATCAACTACACACTATATATATTCACATACAAACACACACACATAAATATATATATGTGTGTGTTTATACATACATATATATTTCTTGTATTTGATGCACCCACAGAATAGAAGTATTTTTTACAAATATCCAATCATGTATTGGCACGTCAGTAAAAACAATTGACTTGCTACCATTACTTCAAAAATCTCACATATAATATGTGATTAGAGACAGTATTGAATTCTTAGTGTTAGCTAAAAACATCATAATTCGTAACCTATCAGTGTTCTTGGTATGCCTATTAACAATTTAATATTCAATTTCAGGATTTGTCTGTGTCAGGGGATTCGATCAACAAAAAAGAGCACCTCGTCCTCTTTTGGCCAGATTGCATTTTCCAGCAAGTAGGTTAGCAAAGACAAAAAAATGAGAACATGAACATGGCATGTTACTGAGCAATTTACCGGCAAAAGTTAATAGTGACAACAGAAATGCCCAAGACCACAGGGTATTTCTGCCAGAGTCATAGGAGATAGTTGAATAGTGCACCTACAGTTATTATTTTTCTGACATGAAATGAACACAGAGCATGTTATAATGTCATAAACACAGTAGAAAAGTGCAGTTTAGGAATATTAAATCCCATAAACAACGGGATTGACTTGTAAATCATCCCATTCAAGATCAAAGCACTCATCAAAAACATGCTGACATCATAGCAAAAGAAATTGTATTCATTGCACAATCATCAATAAAAGAATTCATTGATAATCAACAGAAATTCGCAGTTCTCACATGATCACTCTCGACTTTGCTTCCAAACATGTATCCATCATTGAACTTCACTCTCCAACTATTTATCGAATAATAGCAGTAAAGAAAAACACAATTGCACTTTACACGCAGTAATCCCAATCATCTGCAGTCAGAACCACAAAGCACTTAGCTCAAATTCCATAATTCATACCAATCACAACGAAATCCATAAGCAGTTAAAAACATAATTAGCACAACTAAACCGCAATCAAACAACACAATTTCGATAACCAGCAATGATAAAAAGTATTATACATCAAAGATGAAGAAGAAAATCAAAGAAAAAAGTGCAGATATTAAATGTACAGGGAGGTCGAGAATTTACGCTCTATTTCGCGGTTCACAGCTAGATGAAAGTCATTGGAAGAGATTTTCGTAGCATCCAAACAACGTAACGACGAAACAGTGAGAGGAATGGAATTAGGGTTTGGGGATTGGAAGATGGTGGACACTGGGGAGAGAGAGAGAGACTTAGCTTAGCTGCGAGGGGTGTGAGTTCAATTCAATTCTATTGTGAGTGATTTTAACTGAGATTGTTGATGTTCGCTAAAATTTACGCGCTACTCTAGCTCTTTTTCCCTCCTTAATTTTTTTCAAAAACTCCTTTACTTAACGCACTATAACCGTCTCTGTCACGTTTTCTTCGCTTGCAAATTCCAAATTGCTATACTCTGCAACTATCGTTTTCACTTCTTCTTTTCCCAATTTTTTACTTGAAAATTAATTGTCGTTTAATATTAAGAGTTTAATTATCTGATATTGTAAAAAATTTTATAATAAGAAATTGTCAAGTGTTCTTTTTTAATAATAATTACTCATGAACTCTTAAAAAACCATCAGTTAAAGTTAATGTGTCACAATACAATTGGCTCACAATGTAAAATATATTTATATTGTCAGTGTAGTATAATTAATCACTAATTTTAATATATAGGTAAAATTATGGGGATTCCATATTAATACTAGTATTCCTTAGTAATTTGTGACTATAAATTTATATTTTATTAATAATTTTATAATAAAAATTATTAAGTCAATGATTAAATTATAATCATTATTTATATAATAATATCTTATTGGATACTAAAGTAATAAATAACTAATGACAATATTTTCTTTTTATTTGTTGAATATTTATAGAAATACTTAAGTCAATGACGGGCTTCGTGACCTCTGTATCTTGATTTTTGGACTTCAATATACTCTGAACCTAATCCCCTTAAATTTGCGCCAGCCCAACAAATTTAGCCAATAAACCAGTACATGAGCTAAGCAGAAAATACACTTCGACCAAAAGGAAAAATAGCTGTGTGTGGCAAGATTAAGGTCAATCTTATAATTTTCCATAGAATTTAATGGAAAAAACAAAAGAACCTTAGGAATGATAAAAGTGCATGTACAAAAGAATGTGATTCGCTAAGATGAAGACTCTTTACACAAGAAGGGAAGCAATGAAAACTCAGTTGAGAGAGGAACTGAATGAAAAAAAGTAAGTACAAAAGTAGCGACCACAGTGGGAGTCGAACCCACGACCTTTTGATCCGAAGTCAAACGCGCTAATCCACTGCGCTATGCGGTCTTGGTGCTGATGATTGAACGAATATTTAATATTTATAACTATCTGAGTCTGATTATTTGGCAATAATCATTGATCTTGAGTGAAGTCCATTCAAAATTAGGACTTTGTCTTGATCACTTCAAAGAAAAAGTGTGTGCCACACCATAAGCCTCAATTTTTTATACAATATCTCAGTTGTCTTCTTGCAATTATGAGAATATAAAATAATATTTAATCTCGTTTATTTTATTTAAAATATTTTACTATTTTCACCTCAATATTCACGCCGACTCATACTATTCATCCATTATTGAATGAAATGTGAATTATTTTTGACAATATTATTGTCAATTAGGTAAAAAGAAAGGGGAAGCACAAAAGGTGTGGAAATTCTCATAGAAGATATTATCCAATGATGAAGCAAGAAAGAGGGTCCCTAGCTTATTTGTTGATCTTATGGAGAACCAATAATCATGATGGCATCACATCAGAGTCCACCATTTCCCCATCATTGGACCCACACATCTCAATGTATCCGTACAATTGTGATTAAGCAGACCATGTTGTCCAGCTGGCCCTTGATTTATCCACCTTTCCTATTAAGGAAAGGACAAATACCTCTTTCCCACTATAAGACCACAGAACGGAACACTTTCCACTTCCACTCTCTCTTTTAAAAATAATTTCAATCTCTAAATCATGCATGATGCAGATAAAACTAATAAAGAATTCACACAGGTATACGGTTAAATGTAGCAGTTAATTTTCTGATGAAAAATGTATATACAGTAGATAATAATGTACACTAGCTAGTAGCTAGATGGCAACTAAATTTAGGTCTCATGCATATCTATTGACTGTTGTCAAGTTATGGGATGATAAACTCATAATTTTCCAATCATATGTATCTTCTCTCTATTTACTTAATATAAAAATATTATTTTAAAATTTAAAAGTAAGTATTTAATTATGATAACAATTATATTATCATTGAATGTGTGTGATAGTGATTCTCATATATTTCATCTATTGATTACACCCAACAACGACAAATTGATATATCAACTTATAAATGTTACGTGTACAATAAAAATTGTACAATACTTATAAAACAATCATATGTATTGTTAGATTGTATTAATTTATAAATTTATATTACAATCCAATGATTAATATGATTGTTGTACAAATATTATACAATTTTCGCTGTACACATAACATTAATGATATCAATTAGACACTTACTTTTACATATTTTTGCAGTCTCTATGATGTAAAAAGAATATATATATGAAAATGATCATTGATACAAGGCAATTTCGTAGAAGAATTTGGTGTTGATCAAAATCATCGAAACATTGGAATTTTTTTTGTCTTTTTTATGCTTATCATAAAATTATAAAAAGTGAAAAAAAATTATATTTTGTGGTTAGGGCTTCATAGAGTATAATTAAGTGATAAAAAAAATACAGAAATAAGGTGTTTAACTATTGAAATATGATTACATCATATTTTTGTACTTCTAAAAAAACTCAGAGATAGAAGGGACACAAAATTGAGTGAAATGAGATATAATCACATGCATAAATCACTATTTTATCACTAGTTTAAATATAATACATATAATAAAAATATTTCATATTCTTATTTCTATATCTCTATTGTCATTGTATTTACGTTATGTCATGTATACTATACACCACATCAAATATAACCTGTGTTGAGACACTACTCGAGTATAGTATTATAACATGTCAATTTTATTGAAGCAAAATACGAGCTAGCATATCCATAAGTAAAAATGTTTGACGTACAACAGAAATACATCCAACTTGCATCTAACGTGTGCTATTCATGTTACAGGATGTGTGCTATACGTATAGCACACATCCTGTAACATGGATAGCACACGTTGGATGCAAGTTGGACGTATTTGTGTTGTACGTCAAGCATTATTGATCCATAAGTGCACGCATGTTAAATTGTCGAGTCATTAAATTCTCGAAGTGACACCGAATTAAAGAAACAATAATGCTTGACATACAACAAAAATACATCAAACTTGTATTCAACGTATTCTATTCATGTTACTAGATGTGTGTTATACGTATATGTGTTATACGTATAGCACAATCCATCAAACATTATATGATTTGTGGATCCATCATTTAAAACAAACTCAAAATTCGCACATATATCCCTCACTCTTTAATGGTAATAATCTATGATGAATGTTTGATGGATGAAATGCTGATATACGTCAATCATTTCCGATTTTTTATATGTTTTTTTCTATTTTGCTCAACTGTTGTTCTACAACAAATATTAATTAATTTGAGAAAACTTATCTGACAAAATTAATTTCCAGCTACAGACACATATCACGTACGGCAACTCTGGATAAGCGCTAATGTGCATATAGCAATAACAGTGCATACTACATGTCCAAGATCATGTTAAAATAGTTACATTCTTAAATTCGAACATAATACCAAATTACCAATAGTGATAGCGACATGGCATCAAAGCTTTGATAAAAGAAAGAAGACAAACCACAAATTTCAGTCCTTGTATGTAAAATTGTACGTCAGCCAAATTAATTCTACATAAGCAAAAATTCATAATTTTTCTTCTATTTAAATTAAATTGCCATACAAGTTAATGCATCTGTTAAGTTGAATTTTGCGTTAGACAAATAATTAGTCCTTATCCTAATTTGTTACATTTCAATATTTCATTTTTTCTAGCATACTACAACACTCATCAATAATATTTGCCGTACAATATAAATATGTTCAACTAGTATTCAACGTGTGCTATATATAATATGGAATGTGTGTTATATGTATAGCACACATACATACTATATTATATATAGCACACGTTAGATACTAGTTAGACGTATTTATGTTGTACGACAAACATTATTACCACAACATATCATCCTCACAACCACCATCTCTCTCACCCCAAACCTCCTCAATCATGACATTGATTGCACCACCACAACATATAACAGTCCCATAATATGTGAACAAGAAATGAGTCACACAAATTACTAAATAGATGAAGAATCTAATTTTTCTTATGACTTCTTATGTAAAGGAGGGGTGACATGGGCAAGTTGGAGTGAAATAAAATTAATTAATCTGTTGTGTCTTTTGCTAGCTAGACTAATAATTTGCAAGATATGGATTTGCTTCTACAAATTATGAATTGGTGTTTCACTATTGATAGCTAAAAGGTATCTAGTTAGTGTATTGTGGCCTGTGGTGGTGCCATATGATGAAGGCTAAAGTTGGTTATTGTGAAGAGGAAGATAATATATTGTAGTGAGAGTGGTGATAGAAGAATAATGAAAGATATTAGGAGTTAATTTAGGTAGCTAAGCTAGTGCAAAATTATGTACACATAGGAACTAATTGGACAACTTAAAATTTTGTAATAAGGACTAAATTTGTAATAATAATATTTGTTATACAATAGAAATACGTCGAACTAATATTTAATGTGTGTTATACATGATATGTAATGTGTGCTATACATATAACACACATTACATATCATATATAACATACATTGGATATTAGTTGAACATATTTATGTTGTACAACAATCATTATTAATAAATTTATGTGACACGTATGTAAGTTAACTGTCATATTAGTCACTCTATTAATCCATTTTAACAGTGACTAACTTGTTCGTCAGTTCAATTTTTGAAATATCACTTTCATAGGGACTAATTTAGCTTGTGAGCAATTTTAGACGGACTGAAATAAGTGTTTTGTGAAGATAGTAAAGAAGAAAGGTGGGGGAATGTATGCTTGTTTCTTATTTATATATTCTTGTTGCGATGATGTGACATCAGCAATAGTGTCACGTGATAGAGTTGAGGACTCACATGTTAGTTTTGCCAATGAAGTTGAATATAATTAAATTTATTTAATTTCCTGATAATACGATACAATTTTTTTATATAATATTTATCGTACAAGTATTCAACGTGTGCTATATATAATACATAATGTTTGTTATATGTATGTGTGTTATATGTATAACACACGTTACATATTATATATAATACGCATTAAATACTAATTTAACGTGTTTATGTTGTAGGACAAATATTATTATATACAGTATATACAGTAGTAGTGGAATTGGAGTAATAGCTGATTTAATCCGAAAACAGAGTGAAAGAAAAACCAAGTAATAAGCGTATATAACAAAACCAAGTTAATGCTATATAGTTGATGTTGTATGTGAATATGGTATATCGCTATACTACTAGACTAGAGTATTTGTATAACCATATATATATATATGATCACATGTTGTAAAGTTCTTCCATAAATTCTTAATTATAACTATAATAAAGTAAATGGGCTTATATATATATCCTGTTCATGTTTATGAAATCAAATTAGTTAATAATTGGAGAAAACAAAAAGGAAAATTGAGGGAAGCTAGGACGAATTAAATGGAAAAGGAGTGGGTGGGAGTGACTGAAACACTGTCACAACTGATTGCTTACTTCAGACGTTGCTGCTGACCCACTTCTTGTGTTGTTGCAGTGTCCCTAATAGCCTCCTTCTTCGTAGCCCACGCCCTCTATCTCTATGCCATGCCATTCATCTCTCTCATTGTCGCGCCACATACATATTATACTTTGTGTATTTTCATTGACTTTTAAGTAAATTAAATAAATTATAAAGTCATATTATAGGAGTCACAGGTATAACCGTATAATAATCTTCAAATTCACTTCAAATATACGTTCACATATCAATGTCTCTTTTATAATATATAGTAACGTTAAAGTTAAAACCAACAAAAAAAAAAATTAATAATTTTGTTCTTTAAATTATTATAACTTTATTCTAATCTTCATCGTACAAAGTCATTTTTCTATTGACCACTTAATTCTTCCACTAGAATTAGCAAAAACAAACACTACGATAATATTGTATCGTAATTATAAAAAAATAGCAATGTTTGATGTACAGCAGATGTATGTACGTTCAACCAGTATTCAATGTGTGTTACATCATATATATTATGTGTCATACGTATATGTGCTATACATTACGTATTATGTATAGCACACGTAAGATAATAATTTAATGTATGTTTATTGTACAACAAATATTATTGTGTTACACCGATTTCATTCAATTTCAATAATTACATTTGATTCTTATTCTCTAAATCTAAACAATGCATTTAAGAGAGTGTCGTATAAATAAATAATAATATTTATCGTACAACAGAAATACTTTTAACTAGTATTCAACGTGTGTTATATATAAGACATAATGTATACTATATGTATGTGTGTTATACATATATAACACATTATGTCTTATGTATAGCTCACGTTACGTTGGATCCTAGTTAAACGTATTTCTATTATATGACAAACATTATTGTAAAAATAAATAGAGGAATTCAAACTAAATTTAGCAAATTTTAGGGAAAAAAACTGAAAACCCTATATATATTATACTCTTTACTTTACTTTGCAATGAGATGATACTCTTGTACTCTAGAGACAAAAGAAAAAATCTTAAATAACTTGAATTATCAACTCTAAATGATGGTGAATGACAACAGATCATATAATATAATTTGTCAACAACTACATATAATTTTTCATGCGATATTTTACAAACAGCATGATAATGTTCTCTTTTATGTTTCAACTTTTTTGGCCTCTCTGTCCATTTATTCGCCATGAAAAGGAGAAAGAGAAAAATAATGATTTCAAAGTTAGAGCATTCGAAGTTACTTAGTACTACTTGACTAATGAATTCATGATAGTACTACTACTTGGCTAATGAATTGGTATTTATATTTTTTTTATATTATTTATTAATTTCAAAAAGGTTATGTTATTGAACTCAAGGAATGTTGCCTGATTTAATATATGATTATATACACAGAAGAATGGTATTATTACATCAATACTTAAAAATAATGTCTATGTACCCGATTCATGGTAAGTTTGTTTTGAAGATTGGATGAAGTATATTTTTTGGTGCTGATAGGTGTATGAACAAAATAAAGTCAATCCAGCTAATCATTTAAATTTAACATGATATGCATTGCAATTTATATTTAGTGGGCACACCAAAATTGATCCTGTTAGCTGAGTTAGCTAACTTTTAAAACAATCAATTTTAATTTTACTCCGGTCAAATATTAAAAAGACATTTTGCTTCATAAAAATAATGATTAGCTAGCTCTTTAGCCTTTAATATTAATAGCAATGCTATATGTACAACTAAGGTGGCCAACCAAAGAGCCAACTAATAAATACTACTTATATATAATATATAATTAATATGATATAATAAATAGTATTTATTACGTAATTAATCATTTAATTTTTCTAAAAGAATTTCATTCAAATTTTTAAAAATATTCTATTTCAAAATATTCATGATATCCTATTCAAATAAAGGAATTACAGATATCAAATAAAAAAAATTACAAATATCATATAAAAGAGTGATGCACATATCAAATTGAAGGTTGATACACATACATATCAAATAAAATGATTACATTTATCAAAATAAAAGTTAATACACGTACCATATAAATGTGTGATACACATATCGAATGAGTGACTACACATATCAAATAAAGGGTATTACACATACTGAATAAATTAAAGGATATTACAGATACCGAATAAAGGGTATTATACATACCGAATAAAGGTTATTACACATACCAGATAAAGAGTATTACACATACCAGATAAAGAGTATTACACATACCGAATAAAAGGTATTACACATACCAAAGAAAATGTATTACACGTATCAAATAATTAAAGAGTATTACACATATCAAATAGAATTACACGTGAATTACACATACTACTTAGAGTGAATTACACATACCACATAAAGAGAATTACACGTGTAAATTTAAAGTGAGTTACATATACATACACAAACAAGTTTAAGTGAATTATACGTACGCATACAAATCATAGTAAATTACACGTACCAATTAACATCTTACATATATAGGATTAAAATGTATTATACATACCTCGGAAAAAAATTGTTTTAAGCATTTTAAAGCATGTTCTACAAAGACATTTTACCCATTCATTGCAATAAAATTAAAAGAGCTATTTCAAACGAACCTTGAGATTTCGATCATTGTGGCCATTATTAATCGGGTGTGCATTACACTCTTCCATTGCTAATGGTTGATGCTGATAAAACAAGATGATCGCGTAAAAATGCTTTACAATTGCATTAATCTCAAGATAAAAATTGAATGAAAAAGGACTTGAACGAGCACAATTCGGTAGCGTTCTATTTGATGGTGCCGATGAAACTCTTTCACCCAAGTTTAGGTTCGTGTAAACACACACATTACATTGCTAGAAATGATTACATTTGGAAGCTTATTACACCGGTATACTTGGTAGGTGTAAAATAAATTATATCAATTTCTGATTAGATTGTTTTTGGATGTTCTAATTTCTAGCATATTAATTTAAAGATATTAATATAAAATTAATTGATATTTATTATGATTGATTGGTGTAACATTATGATTGATTGGTGTAATATTTTTTTTCTTTTTTTATTTTTCAATTAATGTCATTAATGAGTTGGCTCTAAGTTGGCTATTTTTGTTGTACCTCTAGACTTTTCCTAATATTAACTACTATTTATCTAACACATATTACTTACAAAATCCCGAAAAATACAATTATTTGGAGGGGAGTAACGGTAATTAAGTGCTTCATTCCCAAAAATTGTGACAGCAATATCTCCAGAGACATGGTATAGGTCTTAGTGTCTATGTCTACTATAACTTGCAGACAAATGCTATTTATTTATTTTTGTATGTACCTAATTTTTTAAAAATATGTTCTGAACTTAACTATTCTTGAATTGAGTATTAATAAACACTAGGTCAACTATTAAATAAAATACGAGTTATATACTTAAATAAAACATGTGAAAAAATCATATAAAATGACCTAATTTTTGTAAGAATGGATGATTCATTGAAATGGAGGAAGCAATTGAGTGAGTAGAAGGACACAGCTGACAATAATGACTCATAAGCATGCATAGCATAGCATAGCATAACATAAGGTCATAAGGTGGAAGTGCTTGGAATTGTGAGCCGAGCGATTGATGAAGCAAAAGTGATGGAAGTGATGGAAGTTGAGAAGCACAAGTCAAATATGAGTAGGTACGTAGTCTATTCCATGTAAATGCCTTCTTTGGCCTTCAGCAACCGTGATTCCCGATTCTAGCCCCCTAACCTCCCATCCCCTACTCTTCCCCCGTACGTACCCTATTACATTATATTGCTTGTACATTTGTCTTTTCATCACAACCCATCTTCATACCATACAATATACTCATCCTTAATTTTATTTATTTTTATATAGATTTGATAAATTTAAGTTTAGTGTATCTTTATTATATTTATCCACTTAATAATATTATTCTCAATTTGAGAGGTTAATATAATGAGAGATTATTAGGTGCACTAAGAGTAAGAGATTTATTTACTTTGTGCCACTATTATTTTGATGCATAAACTGTTTTATCCTTTTGTTTAAAACTTAACCCTCTCTCTCTCTCCACTATAATTAATCTTTTAGATTATGTGTCATGCAATGAATGATATAGAGCAAATGTTTTTTTTTTTGCTCGTGATGCACCAAATAATTTTTATAATATAACTTCACAAATAATATGACAACAAATCTTATTATTACAAGTATACAAGAAATGAGATAAATTTCATCAAATTTCATAAGGATGTTAGTGTAATTCACTTATGTTCTTATTTATTAGTCTCTATTCATTCAGAGTTATCTATCATTTAAAACAAAATTATACAATATTATTTATTATTTTATAATTTCAATATATTATGCATTGTCTACTATACACAAGCATTTTCTCACTTATAATTATTACCATTTCATATACTATCTCACTCTATTAAAAATGAAAGATTTGTTAATTAATACCATTTTTTATGTATGTTTATCAACTATCATTGATAGTTTAATTTTATAACCAAGGCCACAACTTAAAAATACTATTATGTGGATAGTTGACTTTTTATTTATTCAATATTAAGTTAAAGTGAACCCTAAATCCTAATAAATCATTAATCCTATTCAATAATGTGTACTTAAGGTTGTGTTTGATATATATACATGACAGAAATACATAAACAAAAAATATTGAAGTAATAAGATGTTTGATGATGGAGAGATAACATAAATTTTATGTATTTTTATACTTTTTAAAAGCTAAGACAAAGACGACACATATATAATTGAGGAGAATGAGACAAAAAAAATCTATCTTTATATTTAAGGGAAATATTTGGTGAACAATGGATAACCAGTCAATGAATCCTTTGGACAACACCGTTGACCCAAAAAGAATTTCTAAGTAGTTAGTTTTCAGTGGACTGAAATATTTGTGATCCAAAATCTCTATATGGATTAATTTTGACTGATTTTTTTATTGTGCAAATAACAACAATCTACATTTAAATATGATTCCAAGACTATAATCTTGTATAACTGTCTTCATTGTCATTGTATTTTTATTATATCATGCTCTATACATCTCACTAAATGCGACCTAATAGTTGGTTTATGGAAAAATGTCCTTAAGTTTGACTTTAATTTGACATGTGAGCTTGAATAATTGTTAAAGATATTAGTGATAGATGATATATTTATCATTTAGTCATTTTTTTATTAGTATGTCTATATATAGACATATTAAAGATAACTAACTACTAACAACACTTGATCTCAATCAACTAAATTCTAATTAAAATAATATCCCCTAACATCTTTTTGCAAGTGGAAACATGCGAACTCTAGCATGTCCAGATTGATCATGTTTTTATTTATTTTTTAAATATGAATATGGAATTATTAAAATGATAAAAATGATTGAAAATACAAATGACTGATGTCTTATATAAATACACTAATACAAAAATGAGTAAATGACAAATATATCATCTATCACTAATATCTCTAACAATAATGTCAAAATATTCTAATCTAAAAATAGTATATATTCTACTAACTTCTACGCAAGCCAAAGCAACCGGTAAAATTTACACATTCTAACTTATTTTCTTTAATCAAGTTACTTTCTTTCTTCTAACTTGTCTCTCACTTTAAATATATTTCTTCTAACTTGTCTCTCACTTTAAATATAGGAAAATGATATTTTCACATCCGCAATGGATGTATTCATTCAATTAAGTGCAAAAATGATAAGAGAGGATGAGTAAAAAAAAATAAAGTAATAAAAATTATGAGACTCATATATTATGTGAGTATATATATGTGAGTAGAATGTTTAGATGTTTGAAAATGATAGATGCCAAAATAGTATTACTTATATATTTTAATTTATTTTATCTATCACTCACATTGAAAATATTAATTGTATATATATAAGTTTATGTGAAAAGGTGTTATATTTGTTAGATGGTTAATTAACACACCTTGACCTATTAATTTTTCACTTATTGACATGACTTAAATTTAATTTTTAATTTTTATTAATAAGTGATCTATAAATATTTTTATCACAAAGTTTCGAATAACAATATTTTTTCAGCCAAATCAATAAAAAAAGTTTATTTTAACATTTTTAATCCAAATAACATTCTTAATCATGTATGTTTTTTTAATGGACTTGGTACTTTAGACTCAAACTTCTATTTTTTACTGTTTTGGTTGTTACAATTTTGTACCCATACCTAAGCTCTATTTTTACATGTGTTTTATAAGTTCTTACACGCATGCTTTAAATTGGGATAAAATCTTTTTTTTCCAACCAAAACATCTTATGAATAAAAAAAGGTGTTATATTTACTAAAAAGTGATGTGGAAAGAATGCCACTAATATTGCTTATACAAATAAATAATGATATTTGAGAAAAAAAAATTTCAAAAAAATACTTTGCTTATATATATATATATATATATATATATGGGACATATTAAGTGAGAGAGATGAGAGTAAGAGGAACAAATATGAACTATTGGATTTTATTTAAATGGTCAAGATTAGAACATAAAGTCATGTGACTTTTTTAAGTGGTCATGTAATATTTTAAAATCTTTTAATCTTGACCATCCATAGATGATTTTATGGTCAAGATTTACTGTTCTCATTCTCATATAACTTTAGCATTCTCACTAGATACATTTCTTATATATATATATATATATGAGTTGGATTCAAATGACACAAGTGTAATTTTGTTGATCCAAGCGTTGAATTATAATATTTAATTGTGAAAATCATTCACGTCAAATCTTATAAAAAATAAACATGATTAAGAATGAATTCATATTCTCTTATTCTTGTTAATTTTTAATAAATATATTATGTTGATTTTTATGTCTATCAAAACTATAAAAAATAATCTTAGATTATTTTAAAAATTTATAGGTATGATTTATATAATATGATCATCTAATTCAATAGTTAATCTAATAAAAAATAATCTAATACAAAATTATTGAACAAAATAATAATTACTTAAAGTTATATCGGTATCATTTGAATTTAATTATAGGTAAATGTATATATATATATATATATATATATACACACATTGATGAAGAACAGATCAGAACTTAAAACTGGTAGTTGCTCCCGGGACCCAACAGCCGCCTTAACTTTTTTTCTATATACAGCTGCATCCATAAAAAGTGTAGATACAATGCAAGTTGATGAAAGGTATTTCCAATTCTCACCACTAATTGAGTCTTTATTAACCCCCACTGTAACCATATTTGAGATTCCCACTTTTCCTTTATCACCTCATCAATTCCCTCCTTATTTAGGAAAATGATGGATATATCAAAATAGAGAAGATATATAATGGAGTATTTTGTGAGTTGAATATTGAAATATTTAAAAATTTTGAAATTATGTAATAAAAATAATAAAATTTATATATTTTGTGAGTTGAATATTGAAATATTTAAAAATTTTGAATATACAAATAGTACGTATTATTCTTTTATTTACTCCCTACCAGGTTGCACATGCTAGTAGTAACTAATTATATTCTTGTTACTAGCGAAAAAGATTAAATAAATGGATGATGAGTAACTCTGATTTAAAAAATGTAACCATCAATCGTCACAATTTAAACATAACATACACATGTCAGTTTATTTTATTTATTAAAGTCACATTTTTTTTACTTTAAATCACAGTTTTTTTATGTGATGGATGATTTAATGAATTGTTACCTTTTTTTACCACATTTTTTGAAACATATACTACACTTTTTAACTTTGGCCTAATAGTGAATTTGTTGCTGTAAATTTATATGCTAACATAGATAAACAGTTAGCTAAATTGATTTACTGTAAAATTATAGTTTCATATGACTATATTATGGTCTTGGTGTCAAGGTTTTTTTACGTAGACAGGTAGTTTAAAATAGTTAAATATGTATATAGGTAGTTGTAGAATTAGTTATGTGAATAGGTAGTGTGTTTTACTGAATAAAAGTCGATTTGAATCGACTTTACTCTGCAAAATTGCAATTTTTATTGAGCTAAAGTCAATTCAAATCGACTTTAGCACAAAAAAAATTGCAAGTTTGCATGCAAAGTCGATTTGAATCGACTTTAATTTAGTGCAAAAAAATTTGCAATTTTTTTTGCAAAGTCGATTCAAATCGACTTTAGGTTAAAAAAATTTGCAAATTTGTATGCAAAGTCGATTCAAATCGACTTATGGTCATTACATCTATAAATATGCACGCCCAATTCATTTTTCATACATCCAATACTCATTCTAACTTCTCTCTTCTACTCAATACTCATTCTACATTTATTTCTTCTACTAAATTTCTTACTAAAAAAATGGCTGATTGTTATTATATTTTTGTGCATCACAATTGTGATATAATAACAACACCAAATGGGATCACGTTCACTGTAGATGATCCCCCTTGTGTTATAGTGCAAGACGGTATTAATCTGCTTCAATTGCAAAGCTTAATTCTTGAAACGCTTGATGAGGCGGGGAAGCAGATTAAGAAAATGGTGTATAGAATGCCGATGAGTATGGGTCCAAACGGGTCTTTATACACTAAATATCGCATTCACAGTGATCGAGATGTGAATATTATGCTGAGTTATCAGATGAAGTTTCCTGAGGTTCGACTTTTTGAGTTGTACGTTGAACTTGAGGAACGCAACTTCAGATCCGGAGGGCCTGATCCTACATTCTTGCCGCGATCATTTGACGCAGGCGAGGGTGCTAGTGGTGCTGGAACAAGTTCAATGAGGGAAATGAGGGAAGATGATGACGTTCATTCTCTTAGCTTTGCGGATCTGGCAAGGGAAGTTGGTCAGCCTATGGTGCAGTGCAGAACCGTTGCAGACAGTTGGTTCGCCTACTGGGTTTGACTTCACTCCAACTTTCTTTGATGATGCAGATGCAGATGCAGATTCATATGTCCCAATAGAAGAGGTAGCTGACGAGACACCGTGCGGATCAGAGGAAGATGTTGAAGAAATCCCGCTCACAGGGCCAGCAGTGTCCCAAACACAATCTCAAGCGGTTGCGGAGCACTACTCATCATTCAATTCCAATTCACTTAGAGGCGATATTGACTTGGATGTTACGGCAGTAAACGCTGAGCAAGGTTTAGTTGTGGGTCAACTATTCCGTACAAAAGAAGCCGCACAGTATGCTGTTAAGATCTACAGCATTCAGAGACAGATACCGTACAAAGTGTACGAGTCAAATGCCTCGAGGTTGCATTGCAGGTGTGTGCAATATGGGAGCGGATGCATGTGGAATGTTAGAGTCATTCTGCGGAAGAAGACGGGGATGTGGGAGATCAAGAAATTGGAGGAGCCACACACTTGTGTCTTTGCCAATGTCCCACAACAGCATCCGCAGATGGATTATCACGTCATATGCTCAAACATCTGTGACGTGGTACAGAGGGATCCCACAGTTTCAGTTAAGGTGTTGCAAGCTGCAGTTGAGGAAAAGCTGGCCTGTAGAACGACATATATAAAGGTGTGAATGGCCAAGCAGAAGGCAATTGCACAGACTTATGGTGATTGGGAAGCACCCTACGGAGAATTACCAAAATGGTTGCTCGGCTTGAAAACCTTTATGCCAGGTACCATTGTCATGTTTCAAACTAAGTCATTTCCAGGTTTGAATGATCCCAATTTACGCATGTTTCTCCGTGTTTTCTGGGCATTTCCACCATGCATTGTCGCTTTTCCTTATTATAAGCGTTTCATTACTATTGATGGCACTCACCTGTATGGGAAGTACAGAGGTACCCTTTTATGGCCATTGCACAGGATGACAACTCTAACATATTGCCCCTTGCCTTTGCTATTGTTGAGGCTGAGAACAAGGAATCATGGAACTTCTTCCTTACTAACCTCCGTCAGCATGTCACTCCGCAAGAGGGCATTCTTGTAATTTCTGACAGGCACAAGGCAATTACAACAGTGCTTGAATCCGCAAGAAGTGGTTGGGCTCCGCCAACAGCACATCATGCATACTGCATCAGACACATTGCTTCAAACTTCATGGTCCATTTCAAGAGCAAAGAGGGTAAGCGATTGATGAAGTGTGCTGGGTATGCAAAGACACATAAGAATTCTTGTATTGGCATTCCCAGTTGGCAGCGCTGGACCCACGGTTTACTGCATGGGTGGACAGGATACCCCGTGAAAGATGGACACAGTATGCTGATGAAGGGCGTAGATTCGGGCACATGACCACCAACCTGTCCGAGTGTGTTAACTCGGTAATGAAGGGCACCCGAAGTCTTCCAATTACAGCTATTGTGAGGTCAACCTACCTCCGTCTTATGACGCTATTTGTTAGGAAGGGAACTGAAACGCAGACCCAACTTGCTGCGGGTCAAAGGTTCTCTGAGTTCCTGCTGGGCGAAATGGAGAAGCATCAGAAAGTGTTGCATGATATGCACGCCACACGCGCGACTCGAGATTCCATCGAATATATGATTTTAGAGAAAGGAGAGGTGGACAACACAACACAGAGGACCTTCAGGGTGTCTCTGTTCGAGCGTGTCTGTGATTATGGAGCATTTCAGAAGCTCCACTACCCCTGTCGTCACGCATTTGCGGCGTGCCTTGATGCCCATTTAGATTGGGGATCATCTGTCCATGGAGTATACCGAATGGAATCTGTTTATAATGTATACCGAACTGAGTTTGCTTCTATTCGGAATGAAGATTTGTGGCCTCCATACAATGGTCCGGTGCTGCGGCCCAATCCTGCGGATATGAGGAAAGCTGAGGGTCGCCCAGTTTCGAGCCGGATTCGTAATGAGATGGATGAGGTGGAAGGTTCTCAGCCTAAAAGGTGTGGGCTCTGTCGTCAGCCAGGACATAGTAGGCGTAAGTGTCCCGCTATAGCTTCATCGTCCTCTTCCAACACCATTCCATGATGAGTTGTATCAGAAAATTTATGTTTGTTGTAGTAGACTTTTTTTATGTTTATTGTTGTCTTTTAATTCTATGCTTCTTGTTACTGATGATTTGGTTTTATGTGCTTGTGTACTCATTTGATTTTATTGTCGTTTGTAGTAATTTTGAATTGTCTTTACTGGTGTAGTTGGTTTGACAATCTTAATGGAACTCATTTTATGATATTAAATTCGTAATCTAGTTGATTCCTGATGACTTAAATTCGTAATCACTATTTTTAAAATATGTTTGTTTTTAAGTGTTCTGTTGAGTGTAACATTAAGTGTTTGTTGAAGTGTTACGTACTGTGTACTTCTACCTTGTCATAACTGTTTTTATTTAAGATATCTAAATTTGATGTGTTTTTTATTTGGTAATTTTCATATCCAGCCTTATCAATTAACGCAATAATCAAAAGTACGGAAATAAGGGTTCACATTCAACTAAATAATAAATAATACAATGTAAGAGTATTTCACAACACTTTAAATTATATTATACAAAACCAAAATGTAACTTTATCTACCACCACGACCTCTGCGACCAAGACCTCTGCCCCTCCCTCGTCGTGGCTCTGTACCCCCAATGCACCCTCCTGTGCCGCATCTCGGCCGCCGCCTCTGTCGCTGCTCCCTATCCTGCTGCACCCCTGGATCAAACTCTGACCCAGTGTCGGGAGGGTCACCTGGATCATCAGATGAGTCCCCCTCATCGTCCGGTGAACTGTCATCATCAACCGTGCGAACTGGAGCCTGTGGTGTGACCTCCCGCTGCACCTGTGATGATGAACCTTCGTCTGATCCGCGACCGAACATAATATCCTGAAGCAAAGCCTGTGATCTAGGGGTCCACGAGGGCGATGAGAAGTCATCCAGGTCCAACATTGCCATCAACCCAGGTGTGCTAATAGGCTGCTTGTCAGCAAGACCCGTCCTGAACTGTGTCTGGGGGCTCTGATCTGGACAAATGTATGAGGAGTCTGGAACCAGAGGCTGCGGAACATAGTACTGTGGCATGGGCGCTGCCTGTCCCCATGAGCCCCACGAGGAATAAAAAGGTGGCGTATGGAACTGAGACACAACATGGTCCCAAGGGCCTGTAACCTCCTGCTGCTGCTGCGGCTCAGTAGGTGGCTGGAGCTGTGGCTCAGCGTCGGTGTCTGCCTCAGTCTGTGCCTCAGTGTCTGGCTCAGTCTGTGGCTCAGTGTCAGCCTCATTCGGTGGCTCGACCTCTGACTCCTGCTGTGCACCGCGACGCCGTCCGCGTCCCCTGCGCCCGCGCTCTCCCCCCTGCCCCGCATCAGGAACTCCTACCTGACGAGCACTCGCTCGAGTACCTGCACGGCGCTTGGTATTTATGTTGCGCGTATCAGCGGCTCCCGATGGTCTCAGATTCAATGCGGGATCAGGTGGAGCATGGAGTGGCACATCGTCATCCAAAAGATACACAAATGCATGGTCCTGCGCGACCATCCAACTAAGAAATCGGTGCGGAGACACACTATACCAATTAAAGTACTCGCGTGATGGGCGGTGGTCATAGAACAACTCGAATCGGATGCTCCTCTGTCGTCGCTCATCCCATACTCTATGCCACCTTTCGTGCTCCTTGGGCCACCATGCCTCCCTCTTGGTGTGTACATCGACACGCTGTAGCCGATCGATGTTCATCGGCACATACGGTATGTGCTGAGCTCCACCAAACTACCGCACCACTCTCTCCGCATAGTGCCACTCTACAGTGGCAAAACAAATGATGCTGGTGTCAGAGTGCCACAACTCTCGCTCACCAAACACCCAGTCCGGCGTCACAGCTCTAACACGATCATCATCGTACGGCCTCCACATAAACTGTGACAAGTATTAACAAACAAAGATAAATTTCAATATAAAAAGTAGAAAATAAAGTTTCAATATCATGATTATTATTCTTCCTTACCCCGTGCAATCCCATGTTGTCTAGTGTTGTCCTGAATCTGAGAAGTCGCTCCTCCAACTTCCTGGTAATGTGTCTAACGTTCTCCCATCTGTTACAATTTATAATCAGAAACCAAGGTTAGATAAAATAGCATATAATGTCAAATTTATTAGTTGGTTCATGAATTAAATCTTTACCTCGAAACAACAGGGCCACAAATCATGTCGAATTGCGCCTCCAAATAATGTCGGCAAGCGCGACCATGTCCATGACTGTAATAAGACATGACAGCCTCCTATATCAGTCACGTCAAACTTTACAGCTAGGGTCATCTCCCTGTATAGTGTGGCCAACACGGCTGATCCCCAGCTATGTCTACCGATTTCCTCCCATTCTTCGAGTAGTGGGAGCCACCTCAAATGTACCCTATTGCCGGACTTATCCGGCAGCAAGTACCCACCAAAAATGGCCATCAGCCAAGCTCTGGTCGCTCTCTGGACCTCTAAGTCAGTGGGATGGGCCTTCTCGTCGAATGCGCCAAGAAGACTCATCAACCACTTGAGCGTAACAAAACCCCCTTTACGCTCAACTCGGGGGGGACAGCACCTAGCAGCTCCTGGCAATAGTCTTCAATGCTGCGTCCCAGGTGGTGTGTCTCCCAGTCAGTAGCACAACCACTCACCACCTTTCCATCTACACGAAGGCCTAGATGGAATGCCACATCCTGTAGGGTGATCGAGGCCTCACCATAGGGTAAGTGGAATGTGCTGGTCTCAGGCATCCATCTCTCGACCAGTGCACTAATAAATGCACGATCTAACGTCCACACCGGCATCCGGACATGACGAAACCCCGCCCTGTCCAAGTATGGCTCCATCAACGGGTGTGGAGGTGGTACGACACAGAATCGTCTCGTGTCTAAAACACGAGCAGGCTGGAACAAAAATAAAAAACAGTAATTAATTCCTGAACTTAATTTTTAAACATTAATAACATACCATTTAAAATTTATTCATGCAGTTAAATCATTCAAAAATTACTTAATTAAACATTCATACGATAAGACATATCCGTTCCTGATAAGACCTACACAACTATTGGTTTAAATTTTGGAACGCTGCATTAAACAGTCACACGATGATTGTAGTAAACTAATTAATATTACATTTTAGTAACTTAAGTAAAAAATATAATCAAACTATATACATAAATAAATCTACTGTAATACTAAAATACCTAACCACCTAAACTAATTCTAACTACACAACTAATCTACCTAACAACCTAAATCGTTTTGAATACGTGCGCCGATGTGATCAACTATGTCCAGCCGGTATATATATTCAGTCTCCATAATAAAAAAAAATGACTGAGAAACTGAGTGAATTTTAGAGAGAAAGTGAGAGTGAATTTTAGTGAGAAAGACTGAAATTTTAAAAAATGATGAATTGTGCCAAATGATCATCCGGAACCACTTATTTATAGTTTTCTTCCTCTAAAGTCGACTTGAATCGACTTTGCTTACAAATGTGCAAATTTTTTTGCACTAAAGTCGATTCAAATCGACTTTGCATGCAAACTTGCAATTTTTTTTGTGCTAAAGTCGATTCTAAAGTCAATTCAAATCGACTTTAGCTCAATAAAAATTGCAATTTTGCATAGTAAAGTCGATTCAAATCGACTTTTATACAGTCAAACACACTACCTATTTACGTAAAAAACCTGGTGTCAATGAGGATTGAAATATTTAGTTCAATTTTCGTTCATACTAGCAGTGATTTAAGTTTGAATATTAAAATTTGTTTTAGTGAATGATCCGTGAATTTCATCATAAATCTTCCTAAAACAGAATGCATTTTACCAAATATTTATTATTAGGAAAAAAAAAAGAGGATCCATTCTGTTTTTCCCCGATCAGCAAATTAGCGAGCCTCAATAAAAGATGCTATTGTGCTGATGAATAAGTAAAGTAACAGAAAAGGGTGAAATCTTATAACACTGTGCATTCGTCACTTCAACAGCATAGGATTACATCGAGTAATGATATTCCATTTGTATCACTCCCACTGGACATATATATATATATATTAGTGACTTGTCCGCCATCAAAATCGCATTTTTTATTTTATTTTTTATTATTTTTACTTTTTATTTAATAATTATATAAATTAAATTAAATATATAATTAGTGGAATTTAAATAATAGGAAAACAGTTATTGTTTATTATTTATTTTATTACCTTTAATTTTTTGACTTATTTTTAAAAAGATAATTATATGAACATTAAAAAATAGATATCTTGGAGAATTCTCTTTATATATATATCATTATTATATATATTGGCACCCTTACTAATAATGCCTATTTAATTTGTCACTAGCTCTCAATATTATTTTAATTTATTGGAAAATAGAAATTAAGATCATAGGTGGCTCTATATAAGCATCACTAATAGTATCTCCTTAGAAGGAATTGAAAAGAAAAGGCTAGACATATGATATATAATTTCTTAAACTAACTCCTAATTAGAAAAAAGATAAGAGAATAATTCTTAGCTAAAATTAGCATTTTTTTTATTATAGATGTGATGATAACCTTTACTTATCTCATTTATCAATATGAAAGTGAATATAGCACAAAAAAATCTAGTTATGCATATTTAATTTGAATATTATAATTCAGTACTTTTTTTCATCTTTCATTGGCAGAAGTTTATACATGAATTTGTGAAATATGAATTAAGATTTTTCATATTCTATTTTTTATTTGTTTATTTTTCTATTCCATCAATTGAATAATGTTCATCTAATAAAATTATTTTCACTGTTAATTGATAATAATTTATATTATGATGAATTGAGTGAGAGTAATTGAACCAAAAAATTAATTCAAGAGCTGAGCATTGTCTAAGATTTATAAATGTTTATTATTATCTAATTAAACCTTAACTCTAAACATTATGAGATTCTAATGACTTATTTTAGTGTTGATCTAGCTAATTTCCTCATTGTGTTGTTAACATTCAACAAAAACATAACTCAGCTAGTTCCCAAATAGAAACTAAACATGTTTTCATTATTTAATAAATAATAATAATCAATTAATCATCATAAAAATATTTTGTTCATTTAAAATTAAATACTTCATCCATTTAATTATGAACATTGTTATATGTACAATAAAAAACAGATAAAACAATTAATATTTTTTTTTGGATAAATATAGAACAATTAATATAATGTACATATTATATATTATATATAATGCATATTTATTGATTTGTTTGATTGATTTATTATTAGATAATGGAAATATTATATCTCGCACAAATCTCTAGAATTGAACTAATAACAAGAGGTGTGGATAATATATATACAAGCCATAAATTCAAATTTCTCCCTTTTCATTTTACTCTCTGACAAAATTATTATTATTTTAACATTCATTTTTTCTATTTCATGCTGACATCCATCTTTTTTATTCTGGAATTTTGATATGACTATACTATAATATCTCAATTTTTTATCAACTATAAATTATCAATAATGTTAAGTGGACAATGAAAAAATCGGTCATTACCGTCATTGAGTCTATTTTGACTCAAATAATCATTGAGATTGTAATGGGCTGAGTAATTATGACCCAAAATCTCATATTAACTGATTTGACTGGTTTTTTATTATGCATTTAGTATTATTGTATTCATAAATTATTATGAAATTCTCACGAATAATCAATTTAAAATATCTAAACAGAATGACTGTTTTACTATGGTGTTAATGAATTGCTCTGTTCCAATCCAAAACACACACACACTTGACACTCTTCCTCCTCCTAGCTAGAGAGAGTGAGTCCAACTTTTAAAGAGTTGCGGTAGACTCGGATCCTGTCTCCCTTCACACCCAAAATTAAAACACAAGTAAAAACAAAAATAAATAAAAACACTCACTCGTGATAATAATTTTCTTTCTTTTCTTCTTGAAACAGACCCAAGTCCAACTCTTGACCCTACGATACTCTCTTCCTTCCTTCCTTCCTTCCTTCTTTCATTCCACACACACTACCGAGTGAGTCACTGTAACCCTTTTCCTCTCCTCTTTTCTTCTTTTTGTTCTCTCTCCAACTTTTTGATGGGAGACCCATATGGCCTCCAGGAGGATCTCCGGCGGCTAATATCCTCACGAACCACCACAGTCCTCCCACCACCGCCAGACCCACTCTCTCTCCACCACCACCACACTCTGACTCCTCCCAATAACTACGACCCCATCAACTTGGTTGGTGGTGGGGACGCAGTTTTCTTCCCTCCATCTGCTCGTGCCTCTGCTAATAATAATAATAACCCCTTATTCCCTCATCATCACTACTACACCAATTCTTCTTCCTCAAATTCTCTCAACCCCACAATCACTAATACTAATAATAGTAATAGTAATAGTAATTGTGTCGCTGCAGCAACTACAACTGGCGCCTCAGATCATCATGCACCATTCTGCAGCAGCATAGACAGTAAAGGGTGGCTCGGGTTCGACTCCGGAAGCAACAGGTGGCCACGGCAGGAGACTCTCTCGCTTCTCGAGATCAGATCTCGTCTCGATTCCAAGTTCAGAGAGAACAATCAGAAAGCTCCCTTGTGGAACGAGATTTCTAGGTAGGTACATATACATACATGTATCTATACATACATGTATACGTACACCCTCTCTTGGGTGGGTTTAATTAATTTTTAAGTGAACTAGTGAGGAGTGTAGAATTAGATATTTATTTGTTTTTGTTTTTGTCTTTGCTGGTTTCACAATTATTTTTTTGGAGCTTGCTTTGAAAATGACGGGATAATAACTGGTTAGTTATTTTTTTTATAATTGAAAAAAAATGATATCTATTTGTGGTTTTGTCCAAGAAACGTAAGTGAGGTGGGTATGTATGTATGTATGTATGTGTAGTTGCACTGATGAGATGAGGGATGGAGTAAGAGAGAGAGGTGGAAAGATCTCTTGTATCTTGGATCACCTGGAAAAAGCCTGACTTGTCTTTGTTTTCTAGTCCTATATATCTTATAAACCTACTTTGCTCACCTAGCTAGGGCTGTTTCTTTCTTAATTCATCAATTTCATAATATTAATAATAATAATTTAATTGATGTTTGTTTCTGACATCTTTAATGAATGAAGAGAGGGAGGGAGGGGGGCAAGGAATGTCTCCTTATATTATTTTAATATAATCCCATAGCTTCTGCATAAAATATATAAGCCACTTTGCACAACCCTTGGATTTCATTTTTTCTTTCTTTTTTTTAATATTTCCTATATGACACACAGAATTAATCATCCTGACACACACACACATACATATATATATATATATATATATATATTGTATTCCAGTAAGATTTCAATTAATTATGATTATCTTCTCCTTCTTCTTCTTCATTATTCTTGATTAATTATAATTATTGATAAAAATAGGATAATGGCTGAGGAATTTGGGTACCAAAGGAGTGGAAAGAAATGCAAAGAGAAGTTTGAGAATTTGTACAAGTATTACAAGAAGACCAAGGAAGGTAAAGCCAGTAGACAAGATGGGAAGCACTACAGATTCTTCAGGCAGCTTGAAGCTATTTGTGGTGCTGCTGCTGTTCCTGGTGGTGAGCCTTCTATTACTGCTCCTCCTCCTCATCATCATGCTGCTACAAACAGTGTTCATCAGGCTCCATCAACAAGCTTCAAAATGAATCACCAGCACCAACAAGATCACATCATCAATTTTGCTGATCATCACCTCAAGTCCTCTGAGAGCCACCTCAGCTTCTCAAACTCATCTGAATTGGAGACATCCTCTTCTGAGAACAACAACAACAATGATGAGGATCTCTCAGCCATTGCATACATGCTGAATAACAACAACAATAACAATAAGCAGAAAGGGTTGTTGTTGGAGTTGGATGATGACAATGATGATGATCATCATCATGAGAGAGCACCAACAAGAAGAAGAAGCTGGAGGGCAAAGGTTGAGGAGATAGTTGGGTCCCACATGAGGAAGATCATTGAGACTCAAGATGCATGGATGGAGAGAATGCTGAGTGTGGTTGAACAAAGGGAGCAAGAGATGGCATCCAAGGAGGAAGAAAGGAAGAGGAAGGAGTCAATGAGGTTTGACCAAGAAGTCCATCAGCTCTGGGCTAAGGAAAGAGCTTGGGTTGAAGCTAGAGATGCTGCATTGATAGAGCTTGTCAGGAAACACATTGGTAATAATACTAATACTAATAATAATAATAAAAGCATTGAAGCAATGGTAATTGGTAGCAAGAACAAGGGTGATGAGTATCATAACAGTGGTGGTGGTGGATGGAGTGAGATGGAGATTTCAAACTTGATACAGTTGAGGACTGGTTTTGAACAGCGGTTGATGAGGGAGAATAATAATAATAATAATAGTAATAGTAATAGTAATGGTAATGGGTACTTGTTGTTGGAGAATGGGGCTTGGGAAGAGATAGCAGGGAAATTGGGGTGTATGGGGTATGAGAGGAGTGCTGGTGAGTGCAAGCAGATATGGGATGAGATCAGCATCTCGCTGGGGAGGACAGTTGTGGTCGATGACTGTGCTGCCAAAACTAGGCCTTGGTGTTTGGGACTTAAGCTGACCCATGATGATGACCAACTTTAGTTTGACTGTCCATTCAAGTTAACTCAGGCACCACTCAGATCAGATCATCAGATCAGCAGAGAGAGAGATGGGAGCAAGTTAGAGAAAAATTGTTATTGCGATTTCGAATGGAGAGTTGGACGAGTGAGTATATGTTGAATAAAGTTGATAAAATTTAGTATTAAGTCTGTCTGAATATAGTGTGTTAGACTTGTGGTGATATAAGAATATTTGAGAGGGTACTTGTATTTGTATTTATTATGTGTGACATCTATTTTTGTGTTATGAGGGTTAAGAGGAAACTTTGTTTAGTTTGAGACACAAAGGTAGGGAGTGGAATAATTAAGGATTTCAAGGAAGAAGCTAAGCTAGCAGGTTTTGGCTCATTGGAAATTAAATCTAGCTCACAAGCCTAGCCAGCTACACTAGGTCTCTCTCTCTCTCTCTCTTTCTATACATATATATATATGTCAGTGGAAGCATGTTGAGTTGAGTTGTTGACATTTGTTGTTTAGTTTTTATCCATGACATCAAATGTTTTTGATTCAGTAAATTTGCAGGTTCTGATGTTATGTTTATTTATATAAATATAAATATAAATATATATATGTATCTGCTGGTGGTGTAATAAGTTTGTAACATACTAAGATATATGTAGTATCCTATGTGTATTCATGTGATTGATTTAGTTGTGGTTGCTTGCACATGGTTGTCGTTGAAAAGGGAAATGTTTTTTCTAATCCCATGATTTAGACATTATATTTTGGATTTTGTCTATTGATGTGTAAATAATAATTGTACGTACGTCTTTCTTGATATATATATATATATAGCAGATGTGATGAGTTAGTTAGTAATGGATATGACATGAGATCTTTTCAACATATTATTGATCATTATTGAGATGTGATGATGAGATCTCTTTAACTGTAAGATAATTGAAAATTATTATTATGACATGATTTTCCATTTTATTTAGAAGTAGCTAGATTCATCAATACTTATGCAGTAAACTCCCAGTTATTTACACTTCAGTTAGTTATTCCAATGGTGCGTGAAAAAAGAAAATAAAAAGAAATTTATATATGTATGATGGCACTGGTTATTTAATTTTAAGGGTCTTGTGGGAATGGAGAAAAGGGAATCAAAGCTCGGGTCTTGTGGCATTGATGGTTATTTCTCAGTTCTCACCATGCCTTCTCTCACTCTTCCATTTTTTTTTCACCAGGAAACAAGTCTCTTTTCTTTGGCTCGCTTTATCAGACTAGCTAGGAAAGAACTTCAAATTTAATTTAATTAATTGAGCAAAGTATACATGACAAATAAAAAAATATTATTTTACTTTTAGATAGAATAATAATTTCTACTTATCCCATTTATCAATTATATTTGAAGATGATAAAATGCCCCACAAATAAAAATGACATCTGACGAGAAATGTACATGCAACAGAAAATAGCATCTCTATCCCTGTCTCACACAATAAAAAAGATGTTCATCCTCATCTTTGATCCTCGATCCCCAATTCTCGTTGGAGGGCGGCGGGTTGATGAGTTAAGATGAGTTTTGAATATAGTGACAATGAAGAGAAGCATATAAAGAAGAAGAAGAAGAAGATAGGAGGAGGCAAGCAGCCGCTGCTTGTAAGATTAGAGTGATAGTGAAAGAGGGAGGAAGGGAGGGAGGGAGCCTTGAAGTAATTATGTTAATAAATGATTATATAGTATACAAATAAAATGATAAAAATACACTCGGAACAAAAATTTCCGCAAAATGGAGAGATAGTCCCATTCCCAAATCCTACTCAGGAGGACTTTTACCACATCTCCATTGCTGAAGAAAAAATCCCAATTGTGAGAGCTGAAATTAGATAATCCATTGACATCCTCATGAACAAATCTCATTGCCATCCCTACCCACATACATGTTTAAATTATTATAACAAGATTACTCAAGAATTAATGATCATGATGCAACACTACTGCAACATATGCCAAGGTACATACGTAATTACTTGTCACCATGGTAGTATATATAGTTAAGGGACATATATAAGATGTATCTGCCACCATAAATAGCATGACCAAAATTTTCTATCTATTGGGATTATGGAACTCTTTTCTTTCTTTATAACTGCTACAATACTGTCCCATCTGCGTATGTGTCTTCTGGGGTTAAACAGTGTTTCCTTGGCTACGCATTTGTTTTACCTATAACAAAGTGAAACTACTTCAATTTTAATTTTCCCCCAATTTTCTTGCTTAATTATTCTTCCTCATCAAAATTGTTGGATGGCGTCACTGCAATACCCAAAATATGGTTGCAATCGTAGAAAGATATATAGGTGAAAAAAAAATAAAACATAAGGTGATGCATAAGAACTAACATTCGAGCTCTGATATAAAGTGATAATTTACTACAATTGAATATAATAAATCAACAGATTTAATTTTCATCATATTTAAATTACAAAATGTTAGACTATAGAAGAAAGTAAAGGGGAAAAAAGTAAGGAAAGAAGCGTGTGGAAATCAAAGAACTGCAATTAAAGAGATAGCGCAGAAGTCACAGGGTACTGTATCAATGTGAGACTATCAGAGAGGTTAATTAATTAATTAATTATGTATGGTTGCGAGCGAATTTAATTTAGAGATTTGCTAGAGGCACAACAAAAAAAACCAATCAAAACAGTCAACAAATAGGAATTTTGGTCACAATCATTAAACTCATTCAAAATATACTCATAATTAAATGTGTTATTTGGGTCATAAAGTATTAAATGGACTTTATTAACTATTTTGGTTAATTTTAATTATGCCCCCAAGCATTTGTGTTTAATTTATTCATGCAGATTCATTTTGTTAGTTGAAACTAATCTATATATTTTATATCACTTCGTCTTGATTTGTTAACTTCATATTGTTCTTGTGGCATTTTGGCATAAAGTGGTCAACAAATAATTCTTTAATTTTGGGGAAAAATTTTCTGACATTTGAACCCTAGTTAGTCTTCTTTCTTCGGATATATAATAATAATAATAATAATAATAATGCTTGGGAATCAATTTTTGTTTTTCTTTTTTTTCTTAAGGTAATATTATGTTGATACCTAAATGTTACTCCCTCCAATTCAAAATAAAAGTCTCATTTTACTTATGCACACTAATTAAGATAATAATTGAATTCTATAAAAAATTTAAATAATGGAAGTAAAAAGATAAAAAAAGTATCCATAATTTTCTCCTACAAATGTTCTTTCTCTTGTACTAATAAGGGTATAATAGGAAAAAGTAAGTTAAATGCTCTTTGAAATTGTAAAGAGATAAATAATATGGATAAAAATAAAAAAAAATGAAAAGAGACAATTATTTTGGACTAGAGGGAGTAGATGTCTACGAGACATTTAGTAAGATCAATTATGAATATCATAAATTTAAATATCAACGATGTAGGTAACACATCAAAATTTAAGGAATCATAGTTTTTATTAATTAATTTTCAAGTGTGTGAATGGGATAACTATTTTATCTCTAATTACTAATTACTATTTTTTTTTTATAAAACTTGTTTATTTGGGAATATTTTCATGTCCTATAAAATTAAATTGTAACTATACATATTAGTTATTTGTATCTATAAATAAGCCACACATGCTTTACCTCTTTTTGTTTTTTTTTAATCCATTGAATCAATAATCAAATCATAATCATAGGTTACTCAATGGTACAGGCGGAAAAACCTTACTTTCACTATAAAGAATTCTCTAATTGATAGAGAACATTTTTCTACATATATAGAAAATCATTTAACCATATCAATCCACTTGTATAACTTTTTAAATGGTGCATTTAAGCCTTAGCTATTTATGTCAATATGATATTAAAAATTTTGGTAATTTATTCGATATCTAATAAAATTTATGAGTATCAATACCATTAACTATCACGTGGTTATAAAAGAGTCTCATGTCAATTTTTAAGATTCATGAAGTCAATCATTAAATTACAATCTTTACTTGTACAATAAATATATGTACCTATGAGCACTAAAGAAAAAACCAAAAGTTTTACATTATTGATACACAAAAGTTCAACTCTAAAAATAAACATAACCTATTGTTAGTTAAGGACTGACCAGAAGAAAAAAATTACTTAATTACATGAAAGACTTATAATTAAATGTGTTCACGGAAATAATAATGATAAAAACTGGTCTACTTGATAAGAGGGGCTAATAACAATGGGTTTGGATTACGTTTTCCCTTTGAAATTGTTTTAATTCCCCCTTTAATAATGTCTAAGACATAATTTTCAGGAATCATGATACTGTTCTACCTTTTTGGAAATATTCACGTTGACATCTTCAGCACAGTAGTATGAATAGGAGGGCTGGCCTGGTTGATCACATACATCGAAAATTTTCATGACTTCAATGCTTCTAGATTGGAATTCCTAGATTGAATTTTTTGTGCTCACAATATGTATGGTAAAAATATTTATTTGATCATCATGTACCTTTTCTTGATTTGATAGGTTGAGCATGCACTATTTTCAATGTAACATGTATGTAGGAGTGCTATCTGCCCTCACTGGATAGTTTCCATCCAAAACCAAAAATTGGTGTTCATGTGTGGGTTGAGTTTTCATACATAATAGATAGTTCACTTTAGAAGAATCTAAAACTTGCTTGCTTGGGCTTCAAAGTAAATGAAGGGTTCCTTTTACCTAACTCATGATCATGAGGTTAGGGTGATAGGGTTAAAGTTATATTAATGATGATTCTATACTTTAAAAGTTTGGTTTAAGAGGAAAATGGAGGGAAAGGAAAAGTTTAGGAGGGTTTAAATATATTTATCAATTTTGTTTTAAAATAATAGGGGAGTAGTGTGTTAACAAGTTAAACGTTTAATTTAATTTTTTTACTAATCCCTCAAAATTCTCTAAACAAATAAACAAATCTATACTATATATAACATTACTTTAGTAAAATCAAAATGAATAAATAAATAAAGTCACTTGGTTATGAGGAATAGAACTTCACATCAACTTCAAAATTCAAATCTATATGATTGTTTTTGGTGATCTATATATATATATAAGACAAAAATAATAGAAGTGGAAATAAGGGATAAAAATACATGGACAAAAATATTTAGTGATGTGTATAAGATTGTATTTGTGCCTTTTCTGTTCAAATTTTAAAAAATTACATAAAATACATAAATTGTTTATTCTATTCTATGAATAATTTTTTTGTCATATTTTCACTACCAAATATTTTTCTCCTATATATGTTTCGGTCTATTTATAACCAAATACAATCTAATATGAATAATGCACATATGATTTGAGCCTCAGCATCACACAGCATTGTTAAAAGTGTCATAACTGTGCAAATTCCGAATGGTACAGGAAAGAATAGGGGTTGAATTTAGCCGTGACTATTGTTCTATTAGCTTCCACCTAAAAATATCGGTGTGTGATTATGTATATTGTTGAAGTTATTGCCGTTTATACATGAATTTTCATAGTTATACTGTTTACTTAACTCCTTCAGTGTATGTGACTACTGTTCTTACTCAACTAATTTTGGAACAATTCATTTAACCTAGCTATAATAATTAAATGAATTATTGGTTATATTAAGATATAGAGATTGGACTCGTATACTTTCTTTTTTTTTAATTAAATTAGTTGACTTGGCATATTTTAATTTTTATTGTTGTTCAAGATTTAGAAGTTTTAAAGAAGTACGTAACTAAAGAAATAAAATACAATATCAATAAGGGTTGGCACACCTGGTTCAGTCTTTTGTCTATCGGGTGTACCTCCCCCAATCTGAATTTTTTTTCATAAAAAAAAAGAAATGAAATACAATTAAAATTATCTGAAATATAGTAAAAAAAAACAATTGTTTTATGATATAATATATGGAAGTTATATATACCAATAAAACAAGCTGCACAATCAAGTACAAAAGACTTGTAACTAATTTGTAAATATACCGTCATAGGAGGATAAATATATATTTTAGTTTGTTTCAATTAATTAAATTTTTAATAAATATAAAATTTTCACATTATCCGTCAATCATAAGTTTTTATTTACAATACTTTTAAAATAATATGTGATAGAGTCAAGTATTTATTACAAATCTCCTAAAAGAAGTCAAGATTTCATAAACTTGCAGAATGGATTTGAACTAAGTACAGTTTGATTCCGTCACACCAATGATATATTGCACAATTAAATGCTATCTTATTTAATTGACGTAATAATCTCAGCATGTCTTTCACTTTAGCTTATTGGGTCACACTCAGCCCATTAAAAATATAATCATGATTAAAATGCTATTTGGACCATAAAATACTAAATGGACTTTGTTGGCTATTTTGACTGATTTTTTGTTGTTCCCGAATATTTGTAATTTGTAATATATATATATATATATATATGTGTGTGTGTGTGTGTGATATATGTGAGACTTGACTTGAATAGCTAAAAACTTAAATACATCTTTTGATTTAGACTTTTCTTGTTTAGAGTATGAATGGATCTGCATATGATTCTAATCTCACTTGCTAGTTAAATAAAGCGGTGAATTTAATGTGTATATTTCATTCGACAATTTCTAACATTATTGTACTACTTTTCTTACATAAAAAAATGTTGATTTCACATCGATCAACCTGTTAAAATTAGAACATATATATAAATTTAACGAGTTTAAGGTCTTACAAACTCGAATTTATTTCCTTATAAGATATATTTCAAACTTTTACAAATTATGCCACCGTTCTCCTAACAATTTAATAAAATGCACCCAATGTAAAAGTTACAATTTGGTTTGTAAGAGACACAATTATGCTATACTTTTGCAAACCAAAAGTGATTTTAATTTGCAATGTCATTTTCATTTATGGAGAACACCCTACGATGAAGAAGCCTCTCATGCTATCATGCTATCTTTAATGGAACAAACTGAAATTAACAAAAAAGGCAATAGAACAAGTTGAATTAGGGAAATTAATAAAGGGTAGAGCACATCATTTGGTGGCACCGCACATTGCCAATTTTTATCTTGGTTACAAAATTATGTTTTGGCCTAAACTTTGTTGTACCAAACTCAGTGTGGCCTTAACTATGGAGAGAGTGACAGATATCAAAAGCCATTTTGACAGATCATATACCAAAACTCACTCACAGAATTGGCAACAAGGTATGAGTCTCCAAAAAAAAGGGTAAAGAAAAAAATATACCATCCTCTCATCTAACTTAACAGAATTAAATAGATTGAAATAACTTCAAGGACAGAAGGACTCATTAATATTATTCATGTAACAAGTACAAATTTTTTTACTTTCATATATTTGTTCTCTATCCCTTTGGTATAAAAGGATATAAGATGCCACATCCATACAATAGAACAACTTCAAAATTTGTGTAAAACGATGGGATGACATGCCAAAAATGACCTATATGTTGACCTTCAATTTATGCAGAGTTATTGGCCATTACTCTCTGGTCAGTGATCAAATTTGACTTATATTCCCCTTACCTTATGTTTTCAATCTCTTGAAACACATTGTGCCACACAGCTTGTTGTTCTATTATAGAGATTAGAGCCACTCATAAATTCTCCGTGATCTCTTGTAATCTCAACATGTCCAATCCCTTCAACCAAAGTAGTTGAGCCATTAATTACCTGTCCCCATTACAAGCCATCTTACACTCCTTTTCTGATTCTTTCCCCTCATCCTTTTTTGGTACAATGTTAGAAGAATTGTTACCTTTGTTAAGAGTTTTATTTATGTTACCTTTCATGGCCATTTTATTTACAAATATTGTGTCAACGTATTATTGATCATTCTTGAATAGAATATGAAATCTTCATGAACGTAATATTTAAGCACAACTAACATTATCTTTTAGGAATATTTGGTTTAGATAATCTCTTGACATTTCCAGTAATACGAAATTGAGAAAGAATTATTTTCATGTTTAATTCATACGGAAAAATAATGTATAAAATATTATACTTTCACACTTTCTCGTAAGAATGTTGAATTTTCATGAAAAAGGGAAATTTGGGCTTTGATCGAACCATTACCCGAGCTCATTGGATCACTGCTGGAGCTCACTAGGATTTCTCGGATCGTTTATGATTTTCTTGTTTTTTCTTTTCATTTTTTCTGAAAAATATATCTTATTCCCGAAAATATAATTCCGCAAATAAAATGACTCTAGTTACATTTATAGAAAAATTACTAGATTCTTCTACTATTTTTAGAAATAAAATCGCATATCATTAACCAAAATTTGCACCAATTTTTATGTTATATGACACCACCCTTTAATCTAAGTTGCTCAACCCACATCAGTCATGAGAATTTGCTGACAATTGTGGCTGTAACTAACAGTATTTAGCAGCACAACCAACTCTGCTGTTATTGTGTGGTGGCTCTTTTGAAAGTGCTTTAATTAAACCCACCTGCAATTTCAAGCTGCCATCTATTTTTATACCCCACTACATTCCATCAATTTGCTTAATCAATTTCCTCCAAATATTTCTCTTCCTCTTCCTCTTCCTCTCCAAAATGGCAACACTCTCTTCTTTAACCTCATCTTTTTCTTCTTCTTCTTCTTCTTCTTCTCTTTCATCCTACTACCACCTCATCTTCACTGCCTTGGCCTTCACCATATCATGCCTAATTCTCTTGCTCTCACACAAAACCAAATCCAAAAGGGTCAACCTTCCACCAGGACCCCCGGGGTGGCCTATTGTTGGCAACCTCTTCCAATTTGCACGTTCTGGGAAACAATTCTTTGAGTATGTGAATGATCTTAGATCAAAGTATGGGCCAATCTTCACCCTCAAGATGGGGACAAGGACAATGATCATCATCACTGACTCAAAACTTGTCCATGAGGCTCTGATCCAGAAGGGTGCTACCTATGCAACAAGGCCACCAGAGAATCCAACAAGAAACATCTTCAGTGCCAACAAGTTCACTGTGAATGCTGCACTCTATGGACCTGTTTGGAAGTCCCTTAGGAGGAACATGGTTCAGAACATGCTCAGCTCAACAAGGCTCAAGGAGTTCAAGCATGTGAGGGACAATGCTATGGACAGGCTCATTGAGAAACTCAGAGCTGATGCAGAGAACAACAATGGAGTTGTTTGGGTTCTGAAGGATGCAAGATTTGCAACTTTCTGCATTCTTGTTGCCATGTGTTTTGGCCTTGAGTTGGATGAAGAGAAACTAGAGAAGATAGATCAAGTCATGAAGAGTGTTCTCATCACACTGAACCCAAGAATTGATGATTACCTCCCAATTCTGAGCCCATTCTTCTCAAAACAGAGGAAAATGGCTAAGCAAGTTAGGAAAGAGCAAGTTGAGTTCATGGTACCTCTGATTGAACAGAGGAAAAGGGCAATTCAGAATCCAGGAACAGATCAAGCTGCTACAACATTTTCCTACCTAGACACACTCTTTGATCTAAGAGTTGATGGCAGAAAAACAGGACCATCAAACTCAGAACTTGTTTCACTCTGCTCTGAGTTTCTGAATGGTGGGACAGACACAACAGCAACAGCAGTAGAATGGGGGATAGCACAGCTCATAGAAAACCCAAATGTTCAAGAAAAGCTCTACCAAGAGATAAAGATCACAGTAGGTGAAAAAAGAGTTGATGAGAAAGACATTGAGAAAATGCATTACCTTCATGCTGTTGTTAAGGAGCTTCTAAGGAAACACCCTCCAACACACTTTGTTCTGACACATGCTGTTACTGAGCCCACAACACTAGGAGGCTATGACATACCACTCTATGCAAATGTTGAGGTGTACACACCAGCAATTGGTGAGGACCCAAAATTGTGGTCAAACCCTGAGAAGTTTGACCCTGAGAGGTTCATATCTGGTGGTGAAGAAGCTGATATAACAGGGGTGACTGGTGTGAAGATGATGCCATTTGGTGTTGGGAGAAGGATCTGTCCTGGTTTGGCTATGGGGACAGTTCATATTCATCTCATGATTGCAAGGATGGTTCAGGAGTTTGAATGGAGTGCCTATCCACCAGGGAAGAACTTGGATTTCTCAGGCAAGTTGGAATTCACTGTTGTGATGAATGAACCTCTAAGAGCTATCATCAAGCCTAGAGCATAAAGGGAACAGTGAAAAGTTTGTAAAATTAAACTTTTTTTTTTGTGTTTGTTGGTTGGTTTAATTTTATTTATGCTGGTTCTTCTTCTTCTTACATAGATATTGATATTGATATGATATACAATTATGTTTGTGATTTGAATGAAATACAACTCATCATCAGAAAAAGGTTTCACCCAATTGTGCTATGAGCTTAATTGCTCTTGTAACTGTATTATTGGTTGGAGAAACTTTGTTGTGGAGTTCTCATAAGATGGATCTCTATTTGAGAAATTTTATTTGCATGACTATTGAGTTTTTTTAATTATTATTATTATTATTATTATTTTTTAAATTGAAGCAATGAACTTCTAATTGTAGATGTAGGCATCAACTTTGGAAAATTATACTTGTACATACACTATTATACATTCACCTATTTTTCACCCATTTTAAAAGTTGGCAACTTTTATGAATATGTTGGCAACTTGCCAACATTTTTATAAAAGTTGCCAACTTTTGAATGGGTGGAAAATGGGTGGATAACACTATTGTATGTACAAATAGCATTCCTCATCAACTTTGTCAATATCAATGGAATGGTTTTATTAGCACAACATTGTTGTTGGGGTGATAGAGATCAACAATTCTATTTTTTTTCTTTCTTTCAATAAATACATTGATGGAGTCAATATCTCATTACAAGTAGACTTATTCTTTAAGGTGAAAATAGCATAACTCAACAAAAATTGGAAAGTGATAGTCAAATCAATACTTGGTATTATGTTTGGATTTATAGAAGTAATGGCCTATATTGTAATGGAGTGATTTTTTCTTATGTGAATTTGATAATATTATCTTGATATCCAATTTTAAAATGAAAAAAAAAATGCTTTTATTACACCCTCCATTTTAAGAGATGATTGTTTTTACTTTTTTTTTACATTAAAAAATTAATGTACTTAAATACATTTTGTGTCTAGATATATTAATTTTTTAATATATTAAAAAAAGTAAAAGTGATTATTTTAACCAGGAAAAAAATATATTCTTTATTTTTTCTAGTGTTTACTCATTTACTATTTGTTATTTTTTTTCTTCACGTGACAATTTTGTTGGATATTAATTTGGCCCTACTTCCCTGTTATATTTCTTATCTATACATGATGTAAAATTTAATTGGGGCGATTTTATACTTTCTGAATCTCAAAGTACAAATTGACAGAGCTGGTTAAATTAAAGGATGTAACTATGTAAGCTATAATTTGCACTTAAAAAAAAAAAACAATCTGGTATAATTTACTCAAATTTCAATTTGTCGTATATTTGTTCGCCTCAACTTTTTGTTTTCCTCATTAACAAGATCTACCATGTAGCGTTGTACATTTATTATCTGTGTCAGTATTATTATTAATTCGAAAGAAGCTAGTACACTTCTTGTGATATTTTTATCTTTTGATTATTAGATTTTCTTCTTCTTTTTTCTTTTTGAGATTTTCATAGGATTAATGAAATGGACCGATTACCGATGAGACAATGGGTAAAAAATTTGAACGAATTACATATATGTATATATATCTTTCGTCTTTCAATCTTTCAATTTTAAAGATGAAAAAGATTAAATAAATATCTTAATAAAGTGAAATCACTTAGAAATTAAAGTTAACCAACTCAATTAATCTAGCTACCTCATCAATTTCTAACAAGGACTATAGTTGTAATACATCAATAGAGTACCTTGGTTAATTAATACCATATCAATAGTAGTGAGGTTTTGTTCTGTGCTATTTTTTTTTTTGTTGCCCACGGTGCTCCGACTAATCCGTTGCCCCGGGTCGCGTATCTGGGAATGGCAGGTGAGGCTCCCAACAAGGATTTTTTCCATCCATAAAGCTCGAACCCGAGACCTTGCTTAAGGAACAACAAACCACTTACCACTTGTGCCAATCCTTGTCGGTTGTTATGTGCTACTTACTTGACTTGTTGGTTGGATCGAAAGGGTGCAAATGAGGCATTGCAATTGTCACCAATGGTTTCACTAACCGGCCAATAAATTAATGGCTCCAAACTTAGAACAAACATCTTCTATAACAATTGAGGACCACTTATTCTCCTAATTTTGACAGCATTTACAAATTCCTCTGGTTTATTTTGAGTGATAATTTGCGATTTTCGATTGTTAAACTTGGTTGAATTTATCATTAAGGACCCATTTGGATAATTAATTAACTGAACTCATCTTTACATAAAAGCATTTAATATACAAATAAATTTTTATATTTAGATATGCAATAGTAATACAAATATCTATTTTAAGTCTTTTAAAAAATGATTATTATTAAGAAGCTATAATTTATATAGATAATTATTACTTATAATTTTTAAAAAATTAAGAAAAATTCACATGATTATTGAAACGGATCCTAACTCATTAAGGCATTAATAAACACAAATAATGCAAATATCAATGATAATACCCATAATAGAATAAAGACTTCAATTAATTATCAACTAATTGTGTTAGGATTTATGTTTACACCAATTTTCTTATTTATATCATAAATTTCTGGCGCAAAATAAAAAATTAGCTAAAATGAACTATAAATAGTGCACAATATATAATATGTAATATGTTATATAATAGGATTTAGAATTAATAAATGTGCAATACTCTAAAACGTAATTAAAAAGTGGACGGAGATAGTATATATTATCCTACCCCCATTTATGTATGAAAAATTATTAGGTGCTACAAGATGAATTTTCATGTTTGAGTCGGAGAGTAATCACAAATTAGATGGAATAGTAGTACTATATAGTTTGTGCAAGTAGCACACTCTTCAAGTCAACATTAATTAACATCCGTAGTAGTCATTAAAGCACCTCTGATCTTAAGCTCCTGTTCTCTATAATTGAGTCTCAACTCTCAACCACATCTTAATTTCAAAGAATAATGACATATCATTTTTTTTCTTTTGAGTTTTTCCTTAAAATTCTTAATCTACTTATTAAGAAAATAAAAAGTAGTAAATTTTAAAAAAATTAATATATAACTTGAAAATTTACCCTCATCATATATAAAATTTATCACCTTATTTTCTTAACATGTGCTGTAAGTGTACTTCTAAATTGCATTTGGTATAATATATAGAATAAAAATGCAGTTATACAAAAATTTATAGTCATGGTAAACAAAACAAAATATATTGTCCTATACTATAAAATTTGTGCATTTTTTTTAATATTTTTAAAAAACTGAGAAATGAAATGACACAAAATTAATTAAAATAAGATGAAAACTACTGTCTTACATACATATAAATATTATATATATTTATATTTATATTTTTATTCTACCACACACATCTTATCAAATGCAGTCTAATGATAGTCATTATAAAAATCCTTCTTTCTCTTCTCCTAATTGTTACTTAATTCCCCAATGTTTAATCAACGGCCACTTAGAAAAATAAATGACTGGCCACAAACCATATTTAAGGATTTTATTTTATTTATTTAATATATTTGATTGAAAAAAAGCACAGCCACTACAGAATTCCTAGCAAAAGTCTTCACATAATCACATGCCACATGCCACATGACCATCAATTTTCTTACTTTTTTGAGAGCTTATTGCCTTATTTTGAGTTGCTTTCTTTTTCCCTTTTCTCAATTGACACCTGGTGTGTGTATATATTAGTAATATTTTGTTTTGATTTTCTCACGATTATTTTTTAAAATCACCTGTACTGTATTAAAATCATTAGATATAATCACAATCTAAAGTTTCTGTAAATAAACCATTTTATTTAACATTTTAATTATAAATTTCGAGTACATATAACTCATTTACTATCACATGTACTGTATATCTTGTTAATATCCTTTAATCATTCGAAAATGCTATTTATACATCCATTTCTATCAAACATTCATACATCATACTCACAATAAAATATGAGTTCCACTAATTTTATTATTATTTTTTTATTTTGAATCATTCTATCAATGCATACATCCATCTTTAATGTCAAAATATCTTTATTCTTAATATTTTGATTTTAAGAGCTTGTAGTTTTTTATTACTACAAACAAAAAACAGAAAATATATTTGAAGTTGTTACAAAGTTCATACTTAGAAACTGAAATTTAATTTATCCTTTGTAATTTGAATGATTGGCCCTGTTCATCACCATTGATATAGAGTAGGTTTGTTTCAGCTTTTTCCCCTTATAAAAATTAATTTATGAATAAAAAATTTTATTCTCTTAAAAAATTGAAACAAACACATACACATAGTCCTAACTCCTAACTACTATATATATTGTTCATTCATTGCTCTGAATGTTCTGATTGATGAAAGTTCAGGTACAGATTGAGAATCAAAAGCAGAGCAATCAATTATTAAAGCATCAGAAAGCCATGCATTGATTATATGAATGCATAATTTTTTTGAAGACATAATTTGGAGTTAGGGTTTATCTGTGCCTGTATATTACAACATGATTGGATTTTGATGGAACTAATAATCCTAAGCTGATGAGTGCATTCAACAAATAAAATTGTATAAAGGGATGGAAAAAGGAGAGTATGAAGAGACAAACTTTCCAGACAGAGACAGAACAACATAGTAATTAATGGGACAAAGTTATGCCGTGGTGATTATGCTTTAAATACTTTAACAAACACCCTTAATTATATAGTACTATGTGTGCCACAAGGTCTTCTAAAATGAAAATGTCGGCAAGGAGTATAATGTTTTGGAGAATTCAGTCATGCACTGATATTCAATTTTGAATTTAAAATCAAGTCATCAACATATTAGGCATCAATTTAATCACTCATCTCTCAAATCATAGAGAAATGATACTACAGTGTCAGATTCATGACACATCAATAATTCAACATATAATCTAGTTATAAATATATAATTATTATAAAAAATATAGCTTGATATTGCACTACACTTAATTTTCACTATAAATTTGAATCTTATCAACATTTTCCATTTTTGGTAATACTAGTGGTTAATGCAAGTTTCAAATAGTATGGATTCACAGGAATGCTTAACTTGTACTGGATGATGACTCTTTGAATGACATGGTCCTCATGTCTCATTCATATGGTATCACCTCCACAATTGAATGGATGAAGTTTACATGTCAGAAGTTGTGCAACTCATTAAGATAGCTGGAGCCATAAAGTGATGAAGAAAAAACATTATATGAAAATGGTACCAGATTCTACCTATAATCAGACAACTGGACCCAGAAGTGATTAAACCAGCCAAAAAGGCATTTAAAAGTATGCAAAAAGGGCACCATATTCTTCTTCTAAAAATCCTTCTATTCATCTGCTTTTTCCCCCCTCTCAAGTAGATAATGACCATGCCTTTTCACTACAAACTAAGAACCAATGTTACTGCATCATCCTACAATATAATACTAATTAGAAAAATATAATAGAAGGGGAAGGAATATAATTGACCATTGGCCTGAATCTTGCTAGTATGACATGTGTTACAAAAAAGACTATAAAATTGTTGACAAAAAGGGAAGATACAACAATGGCATTGTATGAACTTCATTAATACAATGGTCAGAGGAGAAAAATACAGAGAGCTACAGCTCCAATTGACCTTCAACTATTTATAGTCTTACAACTAATTACAACATGGAAAGGTAGACAGATACAGGGAGGGAAGAAAAATAAACCTCAAATACTAGCTAGTGTGGAAGGTAAAGAAAAGAACAAAGGTGAATACAGTAAAGGGTGGCCCAGTGAGGGGAAAACAAAACTCTCAGCTATATATACAGTAAAAGGAAAGCAATCAACTATCCTTCATCATGCCAATGGATTTTTAGTCCAATTTTGGAACATGACCTTTGCTCAATTTGTGATTTCGAAGCATCACATCGAAGAAAGCATCCAAATCTAGAAATTTGATGGGCTTTCTACATGCTTCTTCTCTTCATCTTTAATAAGATCACCTGGACTTAGACAGGTGATATTGTCCCTAGTAGCTGTTCCGCCACCCTCAGATGGAAAATGATCCTCTTGTATAGCATTCACCCCATGGTTGTGATTCTGTGGCGTTCTTGATGATAATCCATTATCAGCCATCATACATTGATAATGGGTATCGTCTAAGGATTCTGTTCTGTAATGAGGTCGCAGAGCAGAGCTGGACAAGGGTTGCAATAACCGCTTTCTCTCAGGAAATTGGCGCAATGATATTCGACAAACAGGACAAGTGGAATTCTGCTGCAGCCATAAGTCTATGCAGGTCACATGGAATGAGTGTCCACAATAGGGGAGGATGCGCAACATATCTTCACCTTGATACTCTGAGAGGCAGACTGTGCATCTGCACATATAACAAAATTGAATTTCATAAGAAAACTACAATCCATAAAGCCCTTAAAGTTCCTGACATGATAAACTCCACCAGAATGCATCAGTGGAGCTTATCACAAGCCATAGTGCACAACTTCTGTCATTAATTTAGGAGCAAGACAGACAAAAAGTACTAGATAACGAGAATAAATTGCACCAACCTCCCATGAGATTTGCTTAAGTATTTAATCCCATAAGTGACCAGTGACCACCCTTGACATTTATTTTCACACAGATGAGGTAGTAAGGGATGCAAACACACACACACACTGACACACACACCCTTGCCATTTCAATAACATTTTTAGATACCTTCAGCAATAAAAGGATGAATAAGATTGTCACAACTTGAAAAATAGAACAGATTACTTTTAACATGTTTTGGTGTCAAGTCAGAACAGGGATAATGATCCTCATAAAAGAGAAAAGTTGTTCAGAGATGGAAAAATTAGCACTTGTTTAAATAATTAAATAAATCAGAGTAATTATTATTAAAACCACAAAATAATTGTAATCAGTTAATCGCAATTACAAATACAAATAAATTAAAACATTAAGGCCCTTAAAACGTTTTGAAGGCCAATTAACTGTAACTATACGTAACAAAAGATAGCCAACAATTGAATAAGCTTGTAATTCTTTACAGACTCAGTATAATTGTGCATGCAACATCTGTTATAAAGGGTAAGTAACTAATTCAAAAATTTATGCTTTTAGCAGACAGGTGTTTGATTTAACTCCACCCTTCTCTGTTTGGTGAAACGTAAGACTTTACCTAATCTTTGCATCTTTCACTACAAAAGTCTTCACAAAAATTGAATAGAAACTGTCATGGTATAACATAAGGCTAATCTTCTGCCAAGAAATTATTATAATACTTAAATTAAAACTGTATTTCAGCTCATTGTTCCAGCTCACTGATCACATGGAAAAATAAAACAACTTATATTTTATTAACAGGATGTGTGAGCTAATAATTCTATATCAAAATAATAATAACAGAGATAAATGAACATACTGAGAAATTTCTGCAGAAGAAAAAAACTTGTCACTGTACTTCTTTGTTGGAAATTTGGCTACAGCTACGCGATCAAGACCATGGTAACCCCGTTCCATCTGAACACATGAAAAAAAAAGTTTGAATTGCAAATAAATCCAATGCAAATAAAAATAATGATATATTCAACGAACAAAAAATTGCACTGCACAGTACATATAGAACTAAAAATTCCAAAAATTCATTTTTTTCCATTGAACTCGAAAAGTGAAGTAACAAAAGAAAGATTAAGAAAAATATTCACCATGCTGAGATTGGATCTTGAAGCAATAAGAAAGGATCTCCTTGAAGCATTCAAGTGAATTCGAGCACAGACAAGCCTCGTGCACACGAAGACAATGAACATGGTGCTCACCGCGAACCCAATCACGGTCATCACCAAGTTGATCCCAGAAGAAATCATTGTGATCAAAACCCAAACTTTTTAACACCCAAATCGACAAAATCAGCCCCAAAATCCAGATTCCAATTGAAAATGAAGAAAAACCCAGAATTAACAGTATGGTAGAGCAACATCAAGAATCTCCATTGATTTGGGTGATGAAAAGGAGGTGAGAAGAATGTGAATTGAAGTGGGTTGCTGCATGGAGTGAGTGGAATGAATGAATCAAGGAATGCGTGGGAACTATTGTTGGGACTGTTGGATTGTCACAGTGAGAGTGAGAGAGATAAAGGGAACCCTAGAAAGAGAAGAAGAAGAAGAAGAATGAGGGGAAGTAGAAGGCATGATGGTGATGAGGAGAAAGTGTTGAGACCGAGAAGAAAGAGCAACATTGCATTGGATTTGGTTTTGGAGGAAGAGTGATGGTGGACTTGTAGATTGATAGATTCATGTGTCCTTGATTTAAGGGCATCATTAGTCAGTTTTTCCTTTTTAGATCTCAATAAATCATATTTTTGTGTGGATTTATTGGTTATTACAGTTTTTCCCCAAACAAGGCAGTATATTAGACTTCATAGGTTTAGCTTAAATTATGTTTTATCCCCCAAAAAGTTACATCAATATCTCTCAAAAAAAGAGGAATGCTATTTGTACATGTAGTATTATTGATCTGTACATAATAGTGTCATCCATCCATTTTTTTCACTGATTCAAAAGTTGGCAATTTTTATAAAAATGTTGGCAAGTTGCCAACATATTCATAAAAATTGACTTTTTAAATGGGTGGAAAATATGTGAATGTGTATTAGTGTATGTACAAGTAGCATTTTCCTCAAAAAAAAAAAAAAATTATCTGAACCTTACATACACAATATAGGTAACACAATATAGGTAAAAGATTAATGCCATCTAAAAAAAAGGAGCCTAGTTGAGTGGTTATAACTTATAACTCATTATTTTTTAATTAAATGTCAAGATTTTATCATCATTTTAAATATGAAAGAACTTTAAAATTTTGGACTAGTTGTCTTATTTTTTCAAGGTACCTACAAGTTAGTGATGAATTAGTCACTGCAATCAAGTGAGAAGGAAAGATGATTGTAATTTAACCTAATTTTATATGTGTTGTTTTTTATTTTTTATTTTTAGTTTTGGTAAGATATGTGACTTTATTTAATCATGTGTAAATTTTGTACACCTATAAATCCATACTGTATCTGTCTAAGTTACCGTATCACTGACTACTTTAAACTGTAAAATAAGCTAAATTTTGCAAAAGTTTATGTAGAGGTTTAGGCAATGAACTTTTTCAGATATAGTGAAATTGAACAGAGAAATTTGGTTGATTCAAAATGAGTGGTGATTGGAATACTTGAGTTTGTAACTTTGTGTAGTCTTATATTAATAAATGAGTTATCGCACTTTAGAAGTCACTTGCAAAACCAGTGCTATAGTGCCAATTATATTGCAAAACAGATTAGACATTGCTAAAACAGGTTATAAGCAAGAACCTCTGTATTCTTGCAAAGTTTGGAACAAAGCTTGATGGCTAATGCTTCACAATGCCTTCTTCTGACACGCATTATCTAAATATTTATAAGGCGGTGTTTGGTAATAACTAGTAAGGTTGGAAATATAAATTCAAACAGAAACAACAGGGACAAACATAAATATAAAGACAAAGTTACAATATTAAAAAAATTGTGTCTTATTTACATTAATTATACTTTTTTAATAGTTCTTTTTGTAAAATAACTTTTCATCCAATTCAACCAGTAGAATTTTTTTTTGTTCAATCTCGTTTTACTAGATGATAGAAAATGTTTGGACTCAGTGAGAAAAATGAGCTCAACAGTAAGTATTAATAGGATTGACAGTCACCTTGTTATACAAATAGCAAACCTATTACATTTTGGAAGTACAAAAGAGTAATAAAAAGTTTCAAGATGGAAAAAGATATATCTATTTAACTATTTTTAAAATCAAACAACTTTATATGGCTTTGAACCTTGTATTTATGTTAATAAGCAATGTCAAACTCCCGGAGAAACCAACAATAACACTGGTGTAAGAACTAAAAGCATTTTCTTCATTACTGTACATAATTATGGTACAAACAACAATATAAAATAAAGAATTTATTAAAAAAATAAACAAAATTAAGCCAATCACAGTGAGTTTTTTTTCAATCAAACAATGTGCATCCTTGTGTTTAAGTTATTTTTCACACATAAAGTACACAAGCATAGTTCTTGGACTTCTCTTATGCTTCATTTGGAGCCACTAGCAACCTTAGGCTTATCTCCTTGTCCACCTTGACCAATTGATTGAACATTGCCTCCGCCGCCGCCGCCACCAGCTCCGTGGCCTGCATTAACCGCTCTCACCCTAAACCTCTCAAGCTTCAACTCTGATCCAGCACTCAAACTTCTATGCAATGTTCTTGCCCCATGCATTGGCTTATAATTAGCTTTTGTTAACAAAGAGCTAATTCTCTTGAACAATTCCACATACCCTTCATGAAGCACTTGAGGAACCAATTTCCTGAAAGTTTCTCTCTTCCTAATATAAAGCTCCCTGAAGAATTCAAGCACCCTCATGAGTCTTGGATCAGCTGATTTTCCTGCCTCAGTTTGGAAACCATAATATCTGTCACACATGTCCCCATAATTAGTCTTCAACAAACCACTTTGCAATAGGTGCTGATGATGGTCTGTGTCAAATGCCATAATTGATTCAGAATAATCCTTTGTTTCTTGTAGAACTTCTTCAATTTGTAGTCAGAAATATTGGCTTTGATGATAAGAGAATAATGGGGTCTTGGTAGAAAAGTGTTGTTACTTGTTATATATGTGTACTGATATATATATTGTCTTTGGTTCATAGGGTTATAAGCTAAGCTAATAAATAAATAAAGGCTTTTAGCGTGGTGTGTAAGTTAGGAATTTGAACAATCAAATTAGCATCAAGTTCAAGCAATCACAGATGCTTTGACTTCTAAACATTTAAACTATGTGTTGCTGACTACGTTTTTGAGAAGAAATGGTGACACGTTTTATCAGAAGTTGACTACTTGTATCTTAAGGGAAGCAAACAGGTTGCTTCTACAAGTTAGTCACTTGGATATATGTTCGGGATTTTGGTAATGAAATTTCGAAGATAAACCCTGATTAAAATTTCCAATAAAGTGACATTAAAAATATTATCTTTATACATATATATATATAAGACATTGTTTTTACACATTCTTATTTATCATTAGATAAGATGTAAAATAATTTAAGTAAGAACCATATAACATCTAATAATGAATAAGAATGTATCTACTCATTGTACACGATGATATGATATTATGAGTGCAAATATAATCACTCATTACAAAAACATATACAATCACCCCAATGGTGTGTCTGTGTTGATGATTGGTACAAAGCTACATCATTTTTTGCATTGACTACTGAGAGCTTAAATCTCAGCCACTAACAACCCTTGACCAAAAATATGGTGATTATTTTCCTAAATAATAATTTCCAACACAATGGAATGTTTCTAATTATCATTCTCAACATCAAACAAATTTAGGAAATAAAACAAGACCCCTTATGACCCAAAAGATTTTAAGGTACTTTTACATGATCTGTTCCCAACACAACTAAAGAGAATGCAGAGAATCATTGTCAAGAGTACATGACAATAGTAAAACAACCACTTTAACACCATTGGTGAAGCTTCTAGCAACCTAATGAAATCATATATACATGTTTGATCTCAATTGATCTTGAAATGAGAAATCATATGCACGAGGGGGAACACCAACTGTGCTACTTGAATAGGGTCTTGAAATTTCATCACCAAATGGCATATTTGGTGTCGTTGCATTTTGATAGATTGGATAGATGGGAAAAGTTGGATAATTGTTGTATTTATCAGAAGAGGGTTGGCCCCTATCATTGAAAGGAACAAAAGGGCGCTTTTCAGAGTCAAATCTTGACCCATTTTGCAAGTTTTGGGTTGTGGTGATGGTGGTGGCGGTGGCGGTGGCGGCAAGAGATTGATAATCTGTAGAAAGGCTCAACATTTTGCCAGGGTGAGGGTTGGTGCTCAGTTGATGATCACCAGAAGTTCTAGATATTCTTCCATCACGATAAAAGTTTGAACTAAATCCAGAAGTTGATCCATGAATATTGAATCTAGCAGTTGCTTCATCAGAAAAATCTGTTGGTAGCCTGAAGAGACCGGGACACGCAACAGGAATGTCAAATCTGTCCTCTTTTTTACCAAATGGAGCTGGTGGTTTAATCGCTTTGCTGGTGTAACCTGTCTCAACTAGTGGCAACTTATTATTGAGGCATTGTTGCAGGAATATCCTACTTTCTTTGAGTGATTCAAGCACACCACTGAAATTATGAGATTGATGTTCATGAGAAACTATTGCATAGAGGTCATTTGTGTTTCTTGAGGCCTCATTTTTGTGCAGACTGCGGTAAGCAAGGGTCGGAGAGCAATCGGTTTGCTTGGAATTAGGGTAACCCTGAATTTGTGAATCTTGATTTTGCTTATTATCAGATGACTGGTGATGGTAGTTTACCGAACTCTCATCTTGGTTCCCGTTCATTAGGGTATGTGAATTTGCTTGACCAGGACAAGCAGAAGTGAAACTTGTGCTCTTTTGGTTGCTATAACCTCCTTCTGTGCCATCAGAAGATTTTGGTGTATTATCCCTGGCCCCAGCTTTGAATATTTCTTCAGAGAAGCGAACATTTGTGGGTTCTGCTTTATCCTCTTCAGCACTTGAGTCGGCCACCTTAGCAGGTTGTGGAAATTGAACCTTGCTTTCATCCTTTTCCTCAGCCAAATCCCGGTGGTTCCCTCGATCACTTGAATCCTGGATAATATATGACCCCAAGCTAAGTTTTAAACTTCAGATGATTGAAAGTAAATGGAATAGAAAAGCAATAGATAACCTACTTTGAATCATAAAGTCATTTAAAATACAAGTTCATAAAAGACAGGAACTAAATTTACTTATATAGCAAACAACTGAAGAGAAAAGCACTTAAGAGTATGATGAGTTTGGGTGCATCATACTTGTGCAGCACTGTTATTCTCTCTAAATTTGTCTTCCCAATCTCTTTGAGCCTTCTCCATTTCTCCATACTGGTCAATAAGCTGGGCTTGGTGTTCAAGTGCCTTTTCCATGTCCTTATCTCTTCCATATTCTTCTGCATGATGACTGTTTATTAGCTACGTTCACCTACAATTTTTCCTCTTCCTAATTTAATATTATCGGAATGTTAGACCCACCTGAGCCATTCGGAGATACTTCAGCAGAGTTCACAACTTCTTTTTCTTGGCAGTTAACCTTCATAAGCCTATATCTGAATTCCTCTCCTAAGGACCTGGGAAATCATAAAAGTGATTTACAAACTAAAAAGCAATTGGAAAGATAAGTGTTCAAAAAGGAAGATAAATGTAAAGTACGCGATATAGCAAAGTTCGTTAAGAGTCAAAAGTGGAATCTCAATCATCACTCATGAGTCATGACTCTAACCATATGTAACAGACCTTTCAGCCATTGATGATTTTTTCTGTTATAAGTATCTCTAACTTTCTTTCAGTTTTGTTTCACAATAATATCAACATTTCACATAGTAAAATGCTAATAATATATTTGCAGCCTATATAACAAACATCAAGCACACACAACCTCAACACCATAACGTAATAAAGCAAAAAGAATAGAAGCAAGCGACTACTGTTGTAGTTGTTGGTCATTTCTTCGTGGTTGTGACATTTACCCCATGCAGTGGTATAGCATAACAAGGGCATATATTCCTTAGGCTATTGAACGAAATTCAACCACACTAGAGAGGAGGAGGAGGAGGAGGAGGAGGAAGAAGAAGAATAATATAAGTTATCTTGCACAGAAAGATGAGGAGGAGTTTATTATTAGCTATCTTGCGCAGAAAGATCAAAGAAGAATGTTAGCAGCAAGAAGAACTGGTAATTTAAATGGAACAGATACAAATTTTATGAGAGGAAAACACTCATAGATTTACCTGGTTTGTCGATGCCTTATCTTGCGACATGACTTTCCAAAGCGATGCTTTGGAGAAGAACTGATAGATGAGAAACTGTTTTGCCTTCTGAAATTAGAAGTCTTGTATTTTTCAAGAGAGCGAGGAGACTCATGACGTCCTTTCCAAGACAAATTTCTGCCAGATGATGATGAAGAATCCATATCAGAACCAGACATTTCATCTGACTCATGTCGTCTGCCTTTTGAGCTCATATATGTCTCACCATCTCTTGCAGAGCTGTTACTCATGCCATATTCACAGAGATTTTCAGTGTCTGACCCCAATTCAAACTCATCAGATACATCACTCATCCCCTGACTCTCCAAAATGGCAAGAACGTCTGCAGTTGCCTTCTCAGCCATCTTCCTCTGAAGAGTCACCATCCTAAGCTGTTCCTCCAATTCAATAACCTGATTGACATATTTTAGAAAGACTTTAAAGAGTTATGAAGAAAATGTTACAGAAGATCAACAAGGTTGACTAATGAACTAGCAAACTTAAACTTAACATGCCTTTTTTGCCAGATCATCAGCTCTCTGTCTAGCACTTCTTGATATGGATCTTTCAGAAAGTAACCTTGCTCGCAGGAATTGAATAGTCATTGCAGTGGAATCCTCCATGCTGGGACTTTTCCTGAGTGACAAGCACACATCTAAATAATATGGCTCAAAAGAAGAACTGGTACGTTCTGAACAGAAAGAAATCCTTGCCACTGCCTTACCTCTCATCCAACCAAAAACAAATAACGATAAGCCACACCAATAACAAAATGGAAATGGAGGAGTTCTTACATAAAAATAAAATTGTTCACTAACTTTAAGTATACCTTTCTTAGGAAAACACAAAATTATCCTAAAACAATAAAATTCAGACTGCTTTGAATACTTTGATATAATATCTACATTTGGATATAACAACGATTTCAACCCTAGTTTTCCTCTAGAAGAGTAGAAGTTAGGGAAGACATTATGCATCCCCATTTTTTTTTACTAATTTCTTATATATATCAGTAATGAAAAAGTTAATCATGAGATAACCTTAGAATGTGGAACCACGTGTTTTCTGGAAAATTGACATCAAACCTTGAATTGCCAAGATAGCCGAAGTCAGTTTATCCCAGAGTTCCAGCACTAACTTTAGGAGTTGCTCCCTCAAACCAGCCCCTAGGGGAGAGAGCATTCTAACCCCTTTATGGATAACATAATTTACTAGTAATGAGACTACAAAAGTGGAGCACTAACTAGGTTGCGTTCACGAAATCAGAAAGATGATTTTTATTTTCAAGCATAGAACTAAATTGTCTGTATGGAGAGATCTAATTGGTAGATGAACAATCCAATACAACATTGAGTCTGTGTTCTATGTTTTCCCCCATCGATTCATGATAGAAATAAGTCCAAACCAAACCGAATGGTAGTGTCAATTTCAATCACCTCACCTCCCAACAAAAGTATAAATTTTCCCTCAACAATTATGCCAAAACAATCAATCACACAACAAAGGCACCAAAGAATAAGAAATCATAAACACAAACCAACAGTAAAGAGGTAAACACGAAATCCTGAATATATAAAACTAAGACTAGATAAGCTAGATAACAGTGCTACAAAACTATAATCACATCAAATATCATTCATAAACTAAAAACCATAAAAGTCAAAACAAATAACAGTGAAATCAGCACAACAAAATTGGAAGCACCTCAAATTACCTCTGATCTTGCGGATCCAGCTCAGAGTTTCCCATGACCATGAACAAAACCTTCCAAGTCCGGCTTCTTTCAAATTCAGCTGCTCCAGCAAAAAAAATTAATAAATAAATTTGAATGATACTAACATTAGCATGAAATTCAGTGTAAATGGAAGGCAACCCAGTTATAGAAAACATAAAAAGAAGGGAACTTTAAAGAAAAAAACAAATGGGGGTGTACCTGATAACCAGAAGCAGAATCAGAATGAAAAATCAAAAGGAGAAATGAAACCCTAGGTTTTGGGGGTGGAGTGTGGAAGATTGAAGAGAAGGAAGAAAAGAAGAAGAAGGAGTTGATAGGGGCAGCAGCATTTGAAGTGGCATGGCCCCTCCAACGCCAACCGACGCCACCTTCAGCTTCAAGGTGGACCCACCCAGATCATTGCCCTCTTCTCCATTTCTTGTCTTTTTCGTTTTTTCTTTTTTTCCTTTATAATCTTTCAAGTTTTTATCTTTTTTTAGAAAAAAACTAAGATCAAGTTAATTATTATATTTATGCCATCTAATTCTAAATTAAATAATAATATCTTTAACATCTTCTTAAAATGATTGTAAGCTTTTACATTATTAAAATACTCATTCCAAGAAAACATTTTTCTATGATTTACTTAGTTTAAGAATTTAATAAAATAAATGTAAAGAAGTTGGTAACATTTTTGTCCTTATTTTTATCATTATTTAGTACTCCTTTATACTTGTATTTTTTTATCACCTTTTTTTTAACGCAACCCAAAAAAAAAATGATAAAGAAAAAAAAAACATTTTTGATTTTGGAGTAGCACAGCACAGAACAGCAGAGATCATATGGTCAAAGAGCAAAATTCATCATAGCAGCTGGGTTGATCTATCCTTGTTCAGCTTTTCACATTACAACTGATTCTGATAACAACTATTTAACTAGTTCTAATTTGAGGATTGCATCTTCAATTTCTCCAATTCTAAAAAACCCCCTTTGAATGAATCGAATTCGAATTGAATTGAACTGAACTGAACTGAACTGAACAATAATGCATTACTGGGTTCGAGCCACTTCTTCTGATTTCGCTGGAACTCCTCCTCAACCTCGCAGGTAACAAACAATTTTCCACCTTTCTTCTTCTTCTTCTTCTTCTTTATAAGCCCATCTTGTTTCCTTATCAATTCTCACGATTCATTCATTTGGTCAGTGGCCATTCTGCTGTTAGCATCGGGAAATCCAAGGTTGTCGTGTTCGGTGGTCTTGTCGATAAGAAATTCCTCAGCGACATTGTTGTCTACGACACTGGTACTGTACCCCCTTTTTCTTTCTCTTTTCTATTTGATAAAAAAATGGGCATTTTTATTAAGGCTTTAATTTTTATGCTTCTATGGAATCATGCATAACTACATCCTCGAAAATGTCATTGAAATAGAAGGATTAGGATTTGATTAGGCTAGAGTGTATAAAAATTTCACTCTTTTATTGATTTAGCATTGTTTATTATTTGCAGATGCGAAGCTATGGTTTCAGCCAGAGTGCACAGGAAGTGGATCGGAAGATGGGCATGTGGGGCCCAGCCCAAGGGCTTTCCATGTTGCTGTTGCCATTGATTGTCACATGTTCATCTTTGGAGGCCGTTATGGGGGTAAAAGGTTTGTGTTTCCCACCTTCTATCTACATGTTGATGTTTTTTGTTGCTTTCAACTTTGCTTAAATATATGCACTTCATGACTTGACCTCTGAACTTTACAGGTTGGGGGACTTTTGGGTTCTGGATACTGGTATGTCACTTCGGCATAATCTTTATGAGATTCATGATCTGTTGTGAGAGCTTAGATGTTTGGGACTAATGCTTTGTTTCAATATTGGGGAAAATGATGATGTTCCAGATATATGGCAATGGTCTGAACTAACCAGTTTTGGTGACTTGCCTTCGCCACGAGATTTTGCTGCAGCTTCTGCAGTTGGGAACCGGAAAATTGTTATGTGAGGCCTATAAGATTTTATTTTTATTTGACCATTTTTCCCTAGTTGGATGGAATAGGATTAAATGAGAAACATGTTACAAGGTGGATTTCATGTGATGCAGGTTTGGTGGATGGGATGGAAAAAAGTGGTTATCTGATGTTTATGTCTTGGACACGAGTATTTTCTTCTGAGGCTTTTTAATATTAAAATTTTTTCTTGCTAAAATAGAATTTCCTGTTTTATTGTGGAAGCAAGTTGTAACATCATCTTATTCCTCTCGTAGTATCCTTGGAATGGATGGAGCTCTCAGTTTCTGGAACATTGCCACACCCTAGATGTGGGCACAGTGCCACAATGGTTGAGAAAAGAATGCTTGTTTATGGTGGAAGAGGTGAAGTGACATAGTTCTCCTTTAATAAAATTTGATTTTCTTTGTTGTCTTTTGTGAACAAAGTTATTTACTGAAATGAGTTCTGGAACCTCGCATTAACAGGAGGAGGTGGACCGATTATGGGTGATTTATGGGCTTTGAAGGGCCTTATTGAAGAAGGTGTGTATTTTTCACCATCTTTATAAATCTATCCTGCATGCTTTTGTTTATTTAGTTGCTTGCTGCATTTTTTTAATAAAGAAATATATTTATTGGTAACGAAAAAATAGTTGTACAAAAGGTTGGAGCACTACATGTAGCTTTTAGAAATTGAAACGCAAAAGTGATTCGGTAGTGTTGATATGCATAGTGATTCTTCTAAAAGAAATTTTTAATTCTAGGTGGCTACTTATTCAGTTGCGTTATTTACTTATAGTTTGTATATGTTGTGGTGGGAAGAAAATGAAGCACCTGGGTGGACTCAATTAAAGCTTCCAGGTCAAGCACCTTCTCCCCGTTGTGGCCATACTGTTACATCCGGAGGACACTATGTAATCACATCAACACAATCCTTAATTCTTATTCTACTATTGAAATGTATCATTGCCATTTTTCTTTCTTATGCTTATGCTCCTGTTTTGCAGTTGTTGATGTTTGGTGGGCATGGGACTGGTGGATGGTTGAGTCGTTATGACATCTATTATAATGATTGCATTGTGTTAGACAGAGGTGAGAGAACTTTTCTATCAAGAATTGTAGTAAGTTGATTGTTGTGAAACGGTTGTGTTAAGAACCATTATAATTGTGTGTCTAGATTAATTTGTTCTATTTAAACCCAACTTGTTAATAATCTCTGGCATCATTGCACGTGCATCCCTCGCCGTCAGAATATGATCTTGGGTTTTGCTTCAACATTTAATGGGGATAAATGGATTATGTATGCTTAAACTTATGTGTGGTATAAGACATGAGTTTCATTCTTCCTTTTGATGTTAGCTATATAAATCTCCTTGTGTTGGCAGTTACAGACTTATGTACACTGCTAAAACTCCATGATAACATTCATTTTCTGGTTCAAGAAAAGTAATTTCTATTTTGAGTTTGGATTGGCTGAATTGTTGGGTTGGGTTAATTTTTTTGCCTTCTCTTGCATATAGTTTCCGCACAGTGGAAGCGGCTTTCCATTGGCAATGAACCCCCTCCGGCTCGAGCCTACCACTCTATGACACTTATTGGTTCACGTTATCTACTAATTGGTGGCTTTGATGGAAAATCAACTTATGGGGATCCATGGTGGTTGGTCCCTCAAGGTATTCAATGTCCTTTCAAAGTCTACTTATTTTATTTGTTTTTATCGTCAAATTCTCATTTTGAATCCAGTTATTTTCACTGATAAACTGTGCAATTGTGGGTAATTGATTACCTGTTTTTTTTCTGGCAATGACTACTGCTTAGAAAAAAAAATGCATTTTCTCTTTATCTGCTTCTTCTGTAAAGCTCTTGCTCTGAGTGTTGTTTTTGAGTTAGCTGATAGGGCTATTCTAGTATTGGAACTTTCTCATTTTTCCTGTCCTTTAGTTTGAAATACTCAATTGAGAGTAATCTTTTTAACAATTACTCTTTTTCACTGGGATTATTTTCATTAAGAAGCAGAAATACTTATATGACAAGTGTTGAAAGAACTGAACAATCATATGGGCTCACAAAACATCCTAAATTACTTTAACTTCTTTTGCATGTTCTGCAGAGGACCCAATTGCCAAGAGATTAACTGCCTCTCCACCCAGAAATATTCCTGAAAGCAAGGGCGCTGCATCGCTTAATGAAGATTTTCATTCTCAATTCAAGGTATTGGTTAAACTCATTGTGACATTAGTCGCATCTTTCTTATGAAGATGTTGGGAAATGAAAGCACCCATCTTTTACTTGACTCTTATCACCTTTTAGTTCTGTAGTAAATTTTGAACACGTTATGTTTTTTCCCCTCATTTTCATAGATTCATCTTTATGTCTCGGATTGATTTTACTGCTAATACATTTGTCAGGAAAATCAAACAGAGAAGTTTCCTTTCTCAGAGTTGCAAAGAAAACTGCAAATAATAGTTTCAGTATCCAATTCTAGGCTTCCAATTGTAAATGAGTTGGAAGATAAAGAGTTTCTTGAATTAGCATCGAGATTAGCTGGAGAAGAATGCTCTACAAATTCAGAGGTAAAGCAAAACATTCATGTATTTTATATAAAATATTTTTCTACTTTTTTCCGTATCATGGTAGGTAATTTAATTGAAATAGTATCTAATTTCCCCATGACAAGGCAATTGAAGCACTTCGCGAACACTGGAAGAAGTCTGAAGCAAATTTAGTTAAACTCAAAGAGCTTGGACCATTACTTCGGGATTACCAACGTCTGATTTACCGGCACTATATGTAAGAACTACATATTTATGGAATTCTTTCTTTACTGTTTTCCCTATAATGTGTACAAACAAGGCTCATAACGACCATTACTGTTTATTTGCATGTGCTTGTAACTTTATTAGAGAAAGAAGTGCATCTGATGCGGAACCTGGATTCGATGAACATGTGATGCATCAATTTTACCATGTCAAAAATGTTTCTCAGGTATGCTTTTCGAGCCTGAATGGATATTGAAAGACCTTACCATTTTATCATAAGATCATGTTGAATGTGAAAGTTATCATTGTCCTCATAATATCATTTTCTCTCATTCCACTTTTGTGTCTAATTTTTTGTTTTCTCATTGTATTCCTTTAATTCTACTGCAGTTGCGGATGGATGATATTCCAAAACTTTTGGCAGAGTACAAACAGTTACCTGTATGAACTTTTGTTTGTTTGATGATTTTCTTTTTCCATGAAAGACAAGGATCAAAACAATTCTATGAGTAATTTCTAATTTACATGGTTCCTAGATATTTGGTGTAGTTTAATATTTTGAGCATGGAAGCTGTTAAGTATCCTGAGATGTAGCTTTTATATTTTCAACATTTACAGCAATGTGTTCAATTTATACCAACTCTGTAATTGAATGAATTATTGTTATGCAGATTCTTTACCAAGTCAAATTAGTTAGGATATGTGCATAGATGGCATTCAGCAAAATATATATGATTGTAATAACTGATCAATAATATATCTAGCTTCTGTATATTCAATGACATAACTCTGATTTTGACATTTGATGGGATGGAAGATTTAGGTAAGAAAATAGCATTTTCTGGCTGCTATTTGTCTTTCTTATTTTAGTTAATGAAATTTGAACATTTTCTTTGCTTTCAATTTGTTTTCTTGTGGGTCTCATAAACACAACAATTTGGATAACATAAAAGTAAATACAATTAAATAAAAGCCACTGAAATTAAGTTGAATAAATCAAACTTAATAAACACACCACCACAACCATAGAGATTATTTACTGTTTCACTGACAGAGAATCTATGGTCCTGCATAGCTCCTCCAGTTTCTTCATCCTCTGTCTTTCACTCTCAGTCAGCATCTATAAATAAAATTGCAAATATGAAAAATGGTACATAGTTACCAACATAATTAAAATCATAATAATAATAATAATAATAATGATCATAATAAATAAATAAATAACAAGAAAGGTCTAATTTGAGTAGCATACCTCAATTAGTGTGGCTACCAGATGAGCTCTCTCTTTGTTCTTTTCATTGAAAGCTTCCAAGGCTTCTTTATACTCTTTCTCCTATCCATAAACTTCCAAAATTAGAAGATAAAGCCACTAAAATTTTAAAACTTTTGTCTACCATTACTGTCTTTGCAAATTGTTTTTGTAGATTCATGTCTCAAAACTGGTAGATTAGGACATTATTGGGACCAAAATAAAGAATTTGTACCTTTTTCTGGTAGTTTTGTCCCAGTGGCTTTAAATCTCTAATAGCCAAGTCAACCTTCTTGCGCACCATTGCAACTTCCTTCCTCAGAGGATCTTCCAGCTCTTCAAGCTCCTATTACATTATAAGATATATATACAAACAACATATGACAATAATGGTTGGTAACTTGGTATAACTGGTTTTGTAATTCAACTTCAAGAACTTAAGTTTTCTACTGTCAATAGCTTAGATGTTCTCTAGCACTTTTTATCAAACCAACTCTTTCATAATGACTCATGATTTTAAAAATGATAAGATTTTACTGAGTATACACAAGGAAATTAAGAGACAAGAAACTTAGACTAAAAGAACTGAGTTCTTGTAAGATAAAAATCCTCCATCAAGTTCTCTCCTCTCTGTTCCCTCAATTAGAATTAGCTATATAGATAACATTACTAATATATTTTGTCAAACCAACCCTTTGGTAACAACCCTTTTATAACTACTCATTATTTTACAAATGCCAAGATTTCATTGGGGTAAGAGAAAAAGACAAGAAAATGAGACACAAGAATTGAGTCTCTGTCTCTCTCATTGTCATAGAAACTTACTTCCCAAATGTGTGCCAAGCGCCTAGTCTCTTCCTCAGCACGTCCAAGTTGAAGTTCAACCTTCTCTTTCACCTCCATTTTTTTCCTCTCAATCTCTTCTTCCTTGGATTGAAATGTTGAAATGGCAACCTTTGAAATCTCCTCATTACTATCCTCACCACACTGATCTTCTGCTGATAGCCTCCCACTATTTCCAAGGTTCTTCATCTTCTGCATTCCCTCTTTTTTTCTCCAAGTTAGGCACATATGCTTAATTTCTCCAATGAAACTCACCCCCAACAAATTCAATGTGTGTTGTGTTTATTTGAGGAAGAAAATATTGTTCTTGCTTTTGCTTCAATACTCTCTCTGTCCCTCACAACAACTAGTTTTTTATTTTCTGATCTTGTAGCTTCTAAATGCAGTAAAGACCTGAACTGCATTAACTCATTCCTCTAATTGCCTTTATTATTGAGAATTGTTTTTTCTAATATAAAAGAAATATTGGATGCATATATATATATATAGAGAGAGTATTTATTTCCCAGGAATATACCAGTAGTCCTATATATACCTTATAGAGCTAATGATTAATGTCACAAGTACTTGATGGTGGATTATGATGAGGTTTTGTGTATTATTGACCAAAGGGTACATAACATACTTTGCTTTTTAAGAAAGGTACTTGCAATCTTATATTCAAAGTCAGATACTGTGGGCATGGCATGGCAGAATGGAGATTGAAGATGGAAGTAATCTCTGCATGTTTTGGTACCAACTTCTATATATATATATATATATTCCTTCAAGCAAAAGATATGTGCAAGGAAAACTCTTACTATTTAATCATTTGTGGCCTTGGTTTAACTTATGTGAATTTTCTTTTTTGACTGACCCATTTATGAGGAACCTATGAGCCAGTCCGCCCGTTTATATTTTTTTCTTGTAATTGTGAAAATTGTTTACAATTTTTATAAAAATCTGTTTTTATTCTTTTATAATTTAAAAATATATTATTTTTACAATCACAGTACCTAACTAACTTATACCAAATATTATTATATGTTATGTAATTTAAATTTAAATATTAATAAAATATAATAATATTCATAATTGATAATTGACAAAGAATAATAAACTAAAAATCAATATACTAACATTTTAATAACAAACATCATACTCATAATCATTTAACAAGTTTTAAAGTATCACAAATTCATTATATTATCTAAGTTCAAACACCAAAAATACAATCCATAAGTATCCAAATATCGTAAACATTAATATACAATTTTTTAAAATTTATTAAATAAATGGATAAACGGGTTGGTCCACGAACCTGGCGGGTTGACCCATTTAACTTGTGGATTAAATGGACCGAGCTACAAACGAATTAATGTAAAACAGTCTAAAATTTTTTGGCCCGACCCTCATTTTTTAGACGAATAAACAAGTTGATCCGACAGATTTGACCAATTTTGACAGTTTTACTAATTATAATAATGTTCAAGAGCTTCCCTTGTTCATACCCCAATATCATAGGAGACTTTACCGACTTACATTCATTAAGATCATCTTATATTGGGGACAAAGGAAAAAAAAAACACATTTTTCTATGCCTAGAGATAAACATTTGACAAATTTTATTGAAGAAGATCTCCCTAAGCGGTGAGGGCCACTTCCATTTACTTCACTTCCTCAGGTTTGTATCTAAATGTAGTAAGTTTCCTTTGAGGAGTACTTACCACAAATATAGATCATACCATGTTAAGGACTAGCATTGGTCATATGACATCAATATTATCATTATGAAGGAAGACATAAAGATAGTTAATACATTATTTAATACACCAAAATGTTGAATAATTACTACTCGATAGTCTAAAAAGCATCACATTCTCATAATAAAATAAAAACAAGACCAACAAATTCTATCAAAACTCTTGTACTCTAATTAGTCTCCAAGGATAAAATTTTGTACCATAAAATGAGAAAGAACAAAGAATTACTCATTTGTTCCTCCAATAGAGAGAAAGCTTTCCTTATAAATCATTGTTTGACCATAATACGTTACCTTCATACCAATGTCTTGCATTATCTGGGTCCTCAAATCAAACCAAGCTAGTTCATCATCATCTGTACGAAAGAATATATTGCCTTTACTCCCAATACCAAAAGGACGGTAAACACATGGTAATTGTCCAATACTAAAAATTTTGACCCATGACTCTTTCACACCAACTTCACCCAAAATCGATATATCAAAGTAATTATTCTCAGCAACCTCTTTAATCCAAGCAATCGAGTCATTCAGAATAACCAATTTTCCAGGAAGGAAGTAGATGCCATCACATTGGTATATTGATGTTGTCTTGACGGTCTCATTCCTCATGTCGAATGATTGAAGTCGCAGTTCACATTCTTTTGTTCTATTATAATGATGCGCACAACTCAACCAATGACACACTCCATTCAAGTATACCGAAGAATTATTCGGCTCTAGTACTGCATACGATATATCCATGTCAAGTTTCCTCCAGGAATTACTCTTTAGGCTATAAATTTGGAATACTGTCTGTTTTAGGAAATCTTGATATGGATCTTGTCTTGTTACTTCCTCTATAGGTACTTCTAAGAAATACAAATCTAAGAACCCAAGTACTTCTTGGATCACCTTATAATCATTTGTCACATCATCATAACCGAATGCTGTAAATATTATATTAAAATCTATACCAGGAAACTCAGAAACACCAGGAGGAATTATCTTAACTTCCTCTGTTGCTGGGTTCCACAATACTACTTTACCACCTGGATCCAGATCAGTGAGACAAATCATACCATTAATACAAGTGCCCAAACTGTAAATATTTCCATGTTCTTGAAATGGAGTTGGCCAAACTAATTTGATCTTGTTCTCATAGCTCTGTCCAGATAACAAAAACAAATTTTTGTCTTCCTTATTACATGGCTCATATTGTAGTAGGAGCACAGATGAATCATCTAGTTTAGACAATAAATTCTCACGAAACGAACTCATAAAAAAAGGGTCTTCAAGTAACTTTTCCCATGATTTATTAACACATGTAAATCGCTTCAAAGATTTCACAGGCAATTTTGACAGAATACTCACAACTGGATCATTAGGCATGACAGAACTTAGAATTTCATTTGATGAAGCCATTGTGTTATTTAATGTTTTCAATTTGAATTCTACCTGCAACAACAATGAATACAATCATGCCCCCATTCTTTATATTAAAGGTCCCAAAATCTCAACCATAACAAACAATTAAAATGCTTCAAGTGACCTGAGAAACTATGGACAGGAGAAGAAATTATGTGTCCTTGAGAATCAGACTCCAAAAATGGCATGATCAAGTATGTTTGAGAATAACATGTATGTCAACTCAGAAAACAAAACAAAGTAATAGCTTTCTTATTCAATGTTGTTTATCCCAATTTCCAAATCTTTTTATCTCGCAACTTCATATCTTTACGGTTAAGAGCAAGGATTTCAAACTAACCCTATTTTATTAGGTGCATCTTGCATAAGCTCGTCTATTCCAAATTATATTCAATCTAGTAACAGAACAACACAAAACAAACTCATAGAAAAGTAAAAAATTAAAATTGCTAGACTAAAAGACATTCATAATGAGGAAAGGAATGAACTTTCAATTTCAAATTTAAGGCTTACAAAGGACTATCATTAAAGTAAAAATAGGATATAGGGTCGGTGCTTTCAAATACCTTTGATGGTGGAGGCTAGAAAGAAGCATCTATTGATGGGATTCAGCGTCACGGTTGAGACTTCGATGAGAGGAGAAGAGTGAGGGAGGGAGGCACAATACTACAAATATTGGGTTTCAATTGTTTTGAATCTAAATAATAATGGGTTTTAAATAGGATTTAATTTTCACAGTGTATAATTATTTTGGATGATATTGTAAAATCAGCAAATCATTTTCAAATTGATTTGTGTGACTTTTTAGTTAGTGGGTGGTTAAGTTAAAAAATTTTGATGGTGTGTCATTCTATGGTTGGATTTCTTTATAAAATTATTTTATAAAGACAATAGATTAAACTTAAACTTTATTTAGAAATGAAAATATAATAATTACTCTATTTTAATTGTACCGAACAAATTATATATTTTTTCAGTATGTAAGGAAAAATATATAGCTATAATAATGTTCATTGATCTAATAAAATTAGTTATTATAGAAATAAATATGAATAAATCATAACATTTGATTAATAGCCTTATTTAATAAGATTTTTCTGTGCTTATTAGGTAAATTATGAAATTTTATAAAGTAATATGTTAATTTGTATAGATATTTTTTATAGACATTTCAAGTAACAATATCTAATATAATTAAAACTGTTTTAATTTATAAATTCTCACAAATTGATCTTCTTACAAGATTTTTTAAATGAAATTATAATAGACTGAATAATTATAATTTAAAATTTTATTTATTAATTAATTTACATTTTTTTATTATACATTTAGTATCCATCTTTATTTCTATAGAAAAAAAAAGAACAGCATCAACACACACACCTATACACATCACTTAAGTTTAGGGTTTGTATTTAGGATGAGGGAGAGAGAGAGGCGCCGTCCGAGAGAGAATGAGAGGGAGAGGGACCGCGGCGGCCATGGCCTTCTCGGCCGCCGTCGCGGCTAGCGAAGGATGAGGCAGGACTGGGAAGAGAGGTATAGAGCGGGATCGTGATCGCTGCTGCTACTGCTGCCGAAAGACGGAGCGCGGCCGAGGAAGGGAAGAGTGGCGCCGATGATTGCTGCTGCCGTCTGAGGAGGGAGGATGGAGGTGGCGACTGTTGGGTCTCGCAGCTGACTCCGCCGCTGCTGCCACCAACGGTGTCGCCGGCAGTGATGATGGTAAGTTTGATTTTCTGCTATTTTGATTTTCTGGTCATGGTGGGTTCTGATTTTTTATTTTTTGTATAAAATGGTTGTGGAGATAAAAAGGAGGTTGAAATTTATGTGGTTAGAGTTGAGATTTACCTTGTGGGATGAGGCAAGTTTTTGATTGCAACCTGTTTGTTTGGGAGATATCTTCAACGAAAATCAATTGCTTCTCTGAGATTATTGACCGAAGCTGTTCATCAATTCTTGTTCCCTGTTTTCTGTATGTGTAAGGCAACTCCTCTCGATGTATGAATGAATATGGGAAATGGCTTTTGATGGTGTTAATGAATGTAAAGAGTAAAATTTTTTTTTTTTTTTTTTCTTTGTGATGAAGAGGAAATGGTTCTGGGATTTTTTTGAGTAAACTATTTAGTAAATGGAGGAAAGCCTCGGCTTATTAGGACAAGAATACTTAAACGGATGAGATTTTGGTCCACGTGATTTTTATATTTATTTATATTTATTAAAAGATCTGAAAAGAACTCCAAAAAATAAATACGACATTCCAAAAACTACATAACAGACCAATGCTTAATATTATTTTGACTTTTTATGTTGAGTCAAAGCCCAAAAACTTAATCCAAAATATACTTTTCTAATTTTGTTTTTTTAAATCTGATCTGATAGAGAGGAAAAACAATCTGGGCCAAAGCCCAGTTCCAAATGATCAAAAAGTAAAACTATTTTTGGTATCAGTTATCAGTTATTAAAAAGAAGATATCAGTAAAAAAAATAGAGGCCGAAACCCAAATGATTTTTAATCAAATGAAATCACAGAAACTTTACATATGCAATATTCATAATAAAAAATTGATAATAATTACAGACAAATTTGGGTATTGACACACTAAAATTGAGAATAATAAATGTCATGATTATTTTTTATTATTTACTAAAAAATAATAAAAAATAGATGTCAACAATTTTAATTGATTCTATATATTGTAATTATTACAAATAATATATTCTTTTAACAAATAAAATTTTTATTAATTTTTTAAAACTTATCGATTTGATTTGAGAAAAAAAATCAAGTTATTACATTAAATTTATGAATAATTTTTATGTAGATTATAGAGATATGATTTTTGACATTAATTTAATAAAAATTAGCATGGAATTAATTAAATTTACTTTATATTCGTAAAATTATAGTATTTAATTTTAAATCATTATTTTCTTTATATATCCTCTCTTCATGTTATTCATAATTAATATAAAATAATATTTAAAAAATTAACAAAAATATTATGTAAAATATATAACTGATTATTAAACATATGAATCATTTTATATAGATGAATATGCAAAATTAAAATGAAAAATATTTTTTCCATCATTCTTTTTTCTTTTTCTTCTTTTTTTGAAATTTCTACTAAGGTCATTAAAAAGGTGATTTGCAAAATCATTGTTAAAAGCTTTAATGTCTACTTTTAAACAACTTTATTATTCATTATAAAAATATGTCACATTTTTTTTTGTAGGTATAAATGTTTGAAGAAATAATCATATATATGTTTATATTTAAAAAAATTAAATTAATTTAAATTATTAAAAAGAAGAGTTTAATTATAAAATAATATCAGTGTAAAAAAAGTTTTATAAAAAATAAAGAAAGTAAAAAAAAATTGTTGTGAGCTAAATAGAAATATAGAAAAAAAGAGAATTTTTTTTTAAATTTTCTTCATTATTATTTGAAATTCATAAAAATTATTGTCAAACATATATTATCTGTTCCGTACCTTTGCTCCGGTATGAACTGTCGTCGGTCTCTGAATTTCACGCGCCATCGATCCTCTCCGTGGACTCCTTCACTCCGTGCTCCCCTCTCAACATGAGGGAGGGGTCTCCCTGCAAGGACTCCGAAGCTTAAGTCAGCTCGAGTCTAACATGGGAACTTAGCTAAGTTGCTTACCTGAGCAGTGGAATGACTCCCTTTATATAGTCATTAGAATAACCACTTTTGGAGTGATTTTAGAAGAGGATGAAAGTGGGTAGTTTGACTTTATCCTATCCCATCAATCCACTACTCCTTCTATTGTGTAACCACTTATCTTATTGGCTTGGTGCTCAGACTTTGTCCTTATAAGATTGGTCTCTTATTTTGGTCTGGACCTCAGAATCTTGGGTCTCATCCATTCAGTCATTGTTGGGCCTTAATGGGCCATATTTCGTGTTGTGAATATTATCTAATAACTAAAATTAATTATTTTATAATATGAGTTTTCATTACTGACGTGCATGATTTTGTTTTTTTTTTATCATATTTGTCTTTGATTTGTTGTCGTCTTAATTTATTTTATTTTACTTATTATTAAAACGCGTATCTTAGTTAGTTTACTAATATTATATATTTTAAATTTTTAGTTCAACTAATGTATAATAAACTAATTTCATAAAAATATTATCATAGTACATTATTATATTAATGCATTCATAAGTTTCAATGTCCACTTTAATATTACTCTTCATTAAGTAGCTTTTAATTATACATTTTTATTAATTTGAAACTACTCACTCCGTTTTTTTTATTTGTCCACTTTCACTTTTTAGTTTTTTTTTATTTGTCCAGTTAGAAATTTTAGGTAATTTTAAATATTTTTTTCTGTTCTACTACTCTTAATTAAAATATTCTCTTTTACCTAGTAAATTGAAGTAAAAGAATATGCTAGTAATATAGTAAATTATACTAATTTTTTGCTAGTTTTGTGAGTCAACTAATTATTGCCTAAAATATTATGAAAATTGAAAGTGGACAAATAAATAAAAACGGAGGGAGTAATATTTTACAATTAAAATAACAAAATTTAAATTAATGACACTTGACAAAACTTTTCAATTGATTCCTCTTAAATTTTTATATTAATAGAATTTGAATCCACCATCAAACCCTCAGTATAAGTAACTCTGCCAGAATATGTGTATTAATTAATCTCATGTATTTCGTTCTCAATCTGTAATTCCTAATAATGCAACACAATTATCTCAGACCTTGATTCATGGTCAGCCACTTGTATTCAAGTTGATACTATTTTCTAAATTAGTTACATTTCTGATATACAAGTAATTATATTTCCTAATATTAGTACCAAATGTTTCTTAATTATTTTGAATCTTGTTAATTATCATATTAAAATCATTTTCCTTGAAAAAAAAAGTCATTTGGGACCGCTAATCTAAAATAGCTTGTGTTCACATTTCAAGAAAAAATTAATTGATTTTTACCAATTTTAGCCTATAAAAAATCAAAATAAAACTGAAAAAAGAAAATGTGGTCATGAGTATAATCATATATATAAAGAAAATATAATTTATGATGGTGATATATAACTGATACTATCATCTTTTAATTTTATTTTTTTAAAAAGATGAATGAGATCTGATCATTACTTTAGTTCATATGTATGTATGATCTAAAATCGATGCATTATTGAATATATATTGACGACTATGGAGTACCTTTGTGCCTCTTGTACATCGTTGCAACCTTAATGAATTAAATACAACACATTGACTATTAAAAATCAGTGCACTAATAATTTATAATATGTTTTATAAATTTAAAAATCAGTGCACTAACAATGATATGGAATAATATAATTTTAGTGGTAGCTCACGATATTATAGCAATGATATGGTAAATATCAGTGACATGTTTGTATGACACTAGTTGAAGACCCGTGCATGAAATATTCATCTATAAATTAATTTATAATAATAAAATTAGTCAATGCATGAATGCAACTCTAACATGCTAATATATTTAGGCAAAACTCACATAAAAGGTAATACTAAGATGAGTAATTATATAAGTAAGTAATAATAAAAACCAAAGAAGTTAATTTAAATTTGTACATAATTAGGATTATATTCTCAATTTATTAATAAAACATATTAAATGACTAAATTAACAATGTATACACTTCACTAAATTAAAATATATATATATATATATATATATATATATATATATATATATATAGAGCATCTAATATTCAATTAATTTCACCAAAACCCCTTAAAGAATCATCGTTTGGAATTGCCTTGTTAACCTGTAAAACTTGATGTGTCGTTTAATTGTACTGATGCATCACATCCCTGAGTTATTATCAAATAAAAAGATAAAAAAAACTAAAAGAAATAATGGAATAATTAAAAAAAAAAGGAATGAATTTGATCAGGTTTTTAAATTTCTCACTTGCTACATCAGAAATATAATTAGTAATTACGGTTATAGAATTTCCATTTTCTTCTAATGTAATACACCTCCCGAAAGTTTAATATATATATATAGTATCAAATATTTAATTAATTTCACCAAAGTCACTTTGATTATACGATACTTACTTCTTTAATATGATATATACACATTCACGGGCTAATTTACCCATTTAAGCAGAGAGAAAAAATTAATTTCTCAACTGCCGATTAAAATTAATTTTCAAATTTCCACTTTTACTAAACTGATACATATTGTATCATTTTATGCATGGATGCCGTTTTTACATACATAAAACGACAATGTGTCTGCCATTTTATTAACAAGAGAGAGTAGGAGCGCATATCTTTGTTAAATGAGAAATTGTTTTAGCTCTATGTGTCACACAATATTTTTTTGTTTTTTTTTTATCCTTTTTACAATTCAATACTTTGATATTTGTGTATTACTAATATATTATCTCATATATAATATAATGTCTTGTGAATTTTTCTAACTAGTGTCATTAATTTAAGACATGATTAAAGAATTGAGTAATATATATAAATAGTTTGAAGTTCTCCTAGACTAGTATATTTGAAACTTAATTAGATGTCACACACATCTATTTCATTTTCTGTTTTATATTTTTTTCAAGTTTTTTCTTTTTTCTAATTCTTTAGGAAGAAAACTTTTCAACTTTTTTTCTTTTTTCTAATTCTTTAGGAAGAAAACATCGTAATAAATACTTGAATATGTGATGATTTAAATGTCATTGAATATCTTATATATGTAATTTTTCTAATTATATATAAATATTTTATTTGATCCCTTGACATTATTATGAGTGACAAAATTGTCCCTTAAAATATAAAAATAACAATTGTTCACAACCCGAAATGCGGCCCACTAAGGCCCAACAATGACTGAATGGATGAGGCCCAAACTCTGAGGCCCAGACCAGGAGATGAGACCAACCCCATGAGGATAAGTTCTGACTAAGCACTAAGTCAATGGAAAGTGGTTGCACATCTAAAGGAAAATGGATTAGTGGGATAGAGAAAAAGCCAAGATAAGCTCATGTTAACTACCCACTCCTATCCTATCCTAAAATCACTACTAATCAGTTATGCTAAGTGCCTATATAAAGGGGGGTCATTCCACTGCTCAGGTAAGCAATTCAGCTAAGTTCCCATTTTAGACCCGAACTGACTTAAGCTTCGGAGTCCTTGCAGGGAGACCCCTCCCTTTCGCTGGGAGGGGAGCGCGGAGCGAAGGAGTCCATGGAAATGATCGGTGGCACGTGGAGTCAGAGACCGGCGACTGTTCATATCGAAGCAAAGGTACGGAACATTGGCGCCGTTGCCGGGGACTCCTATTCATCCGAAAAATTTCCGTGAAATATTTTCCTTCTCTCTATTTAATGTTTATTATTATCTGATCATGATATGACTGCCAATTATGGTTTTATTTCCAATTTTTATGTTGACCGTGAAAAAATTGGTGATGCTGGGGATATAACCGAGTGCAAATCCCTCGAGAGAAAGCCCGGTAAAATCCCAAAGAGGCACTACTTATGGCATTATCCATTTGCGATAACTGTTGCAACTTCCCAATCTAAGATGGAGTCTGACCGAGAAAAGGTTCCCGTCAAAAAAGCCTCTGCGTGCTTAAGAAGTAGCCAACAATAAATGGCAAAAAGAGAAGGCACAGAAGGCATCTTAGTGGAGAGACCGATCTGACCAAGATTAGGAGAAACAAGAGTGATAAAGAGAGCCATCTCAAAGCAGAGGAGAATTAAAACCCTGTATCAATGGTGGCAACATTGAGAGCCAGCCAAAGTCACATATGTTCTCAGTTTCGCTTTCCAAATTATGTAAAGTTCATGAAGGTGCGACCCTTGAGATAACATGGATCCAAGAACCATAACAAGAACAGGTGACCCAAGTGACTCACCCCTGCCACCAAACCGTCGCCACGCCACCGTCACGACCTCAATCGAAGAAGACAGAGCCGCCATGGGAGCACATAGCGCAAGCTCGGATGCCGCTGACCCAGAAAAAGTCGGTGTTGCCTTGCTGCGCACAAGGTCCGAGGTGTAGCGTTGACAACGCCTACGGTGCGGGCTCTGGTGTAATATGGTGGTGCAGCAACTCACTGGCGACAGAGAGAAGCCGTTACGCAGAAGTAGCAATGAGAACAGTAGGCGGCGCCACCAATGGTGGAAAGCAAAAATGAAGCACAAACGTGCACACAGGGTTACCAAACAATGGGCCCAACAAGAAAAGAAAAAAAGAGAGTAAGGCCCTAAGCTAACTCCAATAAGAATAAGGACAAAGTGCTAGTTATGCATATAAGTTAACAGCACGTGGACCTCGGAATCATAAAGCCATAATCATGGCTAATCGGCAAGCATAAAGTATTTCAATCCCATGGAGAAAAGTTAAACTAACTCCTGAAAGTTTATGCTAAAATTAGCCACGAGGTAATTTATTTATTTATTTACTTATTTATTAAAGTGCAACTTGTTAAGTTAAATACGTATGGCTCATGTACCATACGGATATTTGAAGACATAGTGACAATGGCCAGACGCAACAGCGTGTCATCACCTTGCTTTGCTAGCCAATAGCCACGTGAAAATCGCATGGCTCTACTTAATTAAATTAATTACTACATTGATAATTATTATTTGGCATGAAGTAAATTTTTCCAGCCATTTAATTATTTGTTTTACAATATTATTATTTTGCCTAACATTCTTTTGAGTTGCCACGTGAGAAACATTGGCATAGAGTTTATCAATATATCATTCAGGAATAAAATATCCGATGAAAATTGAGGACCAGAGAAATTAAGTCAAAGGCATAAAGTTATCACTAATAACCACCTCGGTACTGAGAGCCCGACGTCAAGGGTGAAGCGGTGTACGCGATCTCGACGTACGAGGTTCAAATTTATCCCGACGTCGATGAAGGGTGAAGCGGTGTACGCGATCCCGACGTACGAGGTTCGAAAGTTATCCCGACGTCAATAAAGGGTAAAGCGGTGTATGCGATCCCGACGTACGAAGCTCAAAAGTTTATCCCGACGTACGAGGTTCAATAGTTTGTCCTGACGTCGATAAGGGTGAAGCGGTGTACGCAATCCCGACGTACGAGACTTAAAGTTATCCCGACGTAGATAAGGGTGAAGCGGTGTACGCAATCCCGACGTACGAGGTTCAAATTTATCTCGATGTCAAGGGTGAAGCGGTGTACGCAATCCCGACGTAAGAGGTTCAAATTTATCCCGACGTCAAGGGTGAAGCGGTGTACGCAATCCCGACGTACGAGTTCCCAAATCCCTACTTCAAGGGTGAAGCGGTGCAAGTGTTCCCAACATACGAGGTCCAAAATCCCGACGTCCAGGGTGAAGCGGTGTACGCAATCCCGACGTACGAGGTTCAAATTTATCCCGACGTCAAGGGTGAAGCGCTGTACGCAATCCCGATGTACGAGTTCCCAAATCCCTACTTCAAGGGTGAAGCGGTGGACGTGTTCCCAACATACGAGGTCCAAAATCCCGACGTCCAGGGTGAAGCGGTGTACGCAATCCCGACGTAAGAGGTTCAAATTTATCCCGACGTCAAGGGTGAAGCGGTGTACGCAATCCCGACCTAAGAGGTTCAAATTTATCCCGATGTCAAGGGTGAAGCGGTGTACGCAATCCCGACGTACGAGTTCCCAAATCCCTACTTCAAGGGTGAAGCGGTGCACGTGTTCCCAACATACGAGGTCCAAAATCCCGACGTCCAGGGTGAAGCGGTGTACGCAATCCTGACGTACGAGGTTCAAATTTATCCCGACGTCAAGGGTGAAGCGGTGTACGCAATCCCGACGTACGATGTTATAAAATGACTCGATTGCACACGAGCCCAAGACGGCATAGTGAAAGCAACGAGATCGTAAACGACTCGATTGCAATTAAGCCTGTGATGGCGACAAAGCAACGAGTAAATGACTTGATTGCAACAAAACCCGAGTTGGTTACTGAATTAAAACCCAAGTGTGTTAAAACCCCGAGTTGGTTAAAACCCCGAGTAGGTTAAAACCCTGAGTAGGTTAAAACCCGAGTTGGTTACTGAATTAAAACCCAAGTTGGTTAAAACCCCGAGTAGGTTAAAACTCGAGTTGGTTACTGAATTAAAACCCAAATTGGTTAAAACCCCGAGCTGGTTAAAAACCCCAAGATGGTTAGAAAACCCGAGTTGGTTAAAGAAACCCGAGCTGGTTAAAAACCCCAAGATGGTTAGAAAACCCGAGCTGGTTAAAAACCCCAAGATGGTTAGAAAACCCATGCTGGATAAAAAACCCGAGCTCTGGTAATTGTCGAGCACCGGTTAAATGTCATGCTTTGGAGAAAACCGAGCTCTGGTAAATACCGAGCTCCGGTCAAAGCCGAGCTCTGGCAAAAACCGAGCTCCGGTGTGAACCAAGCTCCGATAAAAGCCGAGCACTGGTTAAATGTCGTGCTACGGTTAAAACCGAGCTCTGGTAAATACCGAGCGCCGGTCAAAGCTGAGCTCTGGCAAAAACCGAGATCCGATGTAAACTAAGCTCCGATAAAAGCCGAGCACTGGTTAAATGTCATGCTCCGATGAAAACCGAGTTCCGGTGTATACCAAGCTTCGGTTAAAGCCAAGCTCTGAGGAATATCGAGCTCCGGTGAATGTCGTGCTCCAGTAAATGTCGAGCCCTGGTAAAAACCGAGCCTTGGTAAACTGCTGAGCTTTGGTGAAATTAAAGACGAACTCCAGTAAACGCATAGCTCTGGTGAAAGCCGACCTCCGATCAAGGTCGAGCTCCGGCCAATGCCAGGCTCTAGCAAATACTAGGCTCCACTAAATACCAAGTTTCGATAAATACCAAACTATGGTAATTACCGAGCTCCGATAAGCTCCGAGCTCTGGTAAATGCGGAGCTCAGGTGAAAGTCGAGTTCCCACCAATAAAGTTGAGATCTAGTCAATTCTGAACTCAGGTAAAAATCGAGCTACGGTAAGTACCGAACTACGGTAAATACCGAACTACGGTACATACCGAGCTACGGTAAAACCCGAGCTCTGGTAAAAAACCAAACTACGGTAAAACCCGAGCACTGGTGATAAACCAAGCTCCGGTCAATGTCGATCTATGGTGAATGCCGAGCTCCGGTGCATGCTGAGCTCTGGTCAATGCCGAGTTGCGTGGCGAGCTCCGGCAAAGTAATAATGACACCTAGTAAAGGTGCATGTAGTGCGCAACATATAACAAAGGACCCGAAATCGATGCAGCCATCGACCGAGGTCATGATGGCCAAGCAAAGCCAATTGTTCTCCTCAGCCAGAGCTTCAAAAGCATGCTCAAAGGATGAATAAAAAAATACCATCGAGAGACTTAGGAAGTCGTTCAATCATCAAGAAGTTCCCAGAGCAATATGCTGGGGGCAACCAATCAACCGTCAAGGGGTCGGGGAGATAAGTATCAAACACGAAGAAGTCCTAAAGTCTACGCATGGAGTCCGGGGCATAACACGAAAAAGTTGAGTTCTGAACAAAACCACTTCGCCCTAAGAAAAAGGGATAAACGAGGTCGGTTAACTAGTATAAAGCTAGATAGACTCGCAACGTTAACAAAACATTGATTCAAGGAACCCTAGAAAAGGCCCTTAATCATGGATGAAAGAGATGCGTCAAAACGTCTCCGGCGTGAATTTCCGAGTTGATGATGCGCGTCAAACTCGGGATCCTCTCAGACGATGAGAAAGATGCGAGGTTGGAGCCTGAAGGGCCCCATGCCCATCATAATGTTCGTACCCCAATCCTACGACCCAGTTAGAAGGGCCAAAGGATAATGGATTGAAGCAGGGAATGGCACAATAATTGTGACCTGAACTCGAATTTCGATTGGGAGAGCCCATAAGGGAACCCGAGTGTATACTTTTCTTGTTGTGGAAATCTCGAGAGGGTTAGCTCAACCATATGACCTCAGAAAGGGACATTTCAGCCAGCATGGATGTTGAGCTTCGAAGTCAAAGCTCGGAAGTCTAGAAACAAGGCTATCATAATCAAGACCAAACTTCATTGTAAGCGAAACTTCGATTACCATGTTGGGGGCAACATGGTAAAGTCACAAGGCCTACTGCACGCCCTCTCCAATCCTCGCCATTACCTGTAAGTGACTCAGCGGATAAGAGAGGGGGAAGATGCATTTAAAGGCTCATGGCTCAAGAGAGAAAATGGTATTTGGAAAAACCAGCATCTTGATCATTAAGTAAGTGAGAATACCCGACTTAAATGATCAAAGGATGAAATGTTGAAATTCCAGGAAGCAGAAATTATCCGACATCAGAGCACGAGTAATCGTCAAGTATTGGCAGCTACTCAACCTCAAAGTTTCAGAGAAGAAACAGTGCAAAGGAAGAAGGTTATCCGACGTTTATAAACTCGGAACCCAGTAAGAGATTCAACATATTGATTTGGAAAGTACCTAAAGGAATAGGGAATATCCAACATCATTAAATTTCAAAAGCCCTCCTAAGAAGGGACGGTGCTCAACCAAAGTAGAAAAGAGAAATCATCAAAGGCTAGAACGACTGATGTTTTAACTCGAAATTCTGCCTCGCCTTTCAAAGGCACTCCCACGACTAAAACCACCTCATCACCATCTTGAATAGTCTCCAAAAACCACGACAAACTGACGAGTGGATGATCAAATGGAGTGACAAATGTGGTAGGTGAAATCAAACGTAAAGGGGAACAACTTATAACTCGGAACTGAGTTTAGACTCAGAACGAGTTGGGGGCAATGTTCACAACCCGAAATGCGGCCCACTAAGGCCAACAATGACTGAATGGATGAGGCCCAAACTCTGAGGCCAGACCAGGAGATGAGACCAACCCATGAGGATAAGGTCTGACTAAGCACTAAGTCAATGAAAAGTGGTTGCACATCTAAAGGAAAATGGATTAGTGGGATAGAGAAAAAGCCAAGATAAGCTCATGTTAACTACCCACTCCTATCCTATCCTAAAATCACTACTAATCAGTTATGCTAAGTGCCTATATAAAGGGGGGTCATTCCACTGCTCAGGTAAGCAATTCAGCTAAGTTCCCATTTTAGACCCGAACTGACTTAAGCTTCGGAGTCCTTGCAGGGAGACCCCTCCCTTTCGCTGGGAGGGGAGCGCGGAGCAAAGGAGTCCATGGAAATGATCGGTGGCACGTGGAGTCAGAGACCGACGACTGTTCATACCGAAGCAAAGGTACGGAACAACAATGTTGGAAATATAAGATACTATTATTCTTTAAAATTAAAAATTTTGGATAAATTAAAAAACTATATTGTCCTAATTAAGTGTTCGGTATTAAAAATTTATATTTACACTTTTATATTTTAATGGAATATTTTATCTATTACATTTAAAACATATTGCTATATATGTACAAATCCAAATAATACGAGTGGAGATGGGACAATCAACCTTGTAATAAGGAATCAATATATTGTTATAAATTTATTTTTAATAACTGTATTTTAAATTTGAAGTTTAAAGTGTTTTTTAACATCTTGTTTTTTATTTTTTTAACTTTTAAGTGTGCTTTTTAGTTAACCATTTTCTTAAAAAGACACTATTATTCTTTAAAATTAAAAATTCCGGATAAATTAAAAAACTATATTGTTCTAAGTTTTCAATCTTAAAATTTTATATTGACACTTTTATATTTTAATGGATTATTTTATCTATTACATTCAAAATATATTGCTATGTACAAATCTAAATAATACGAGTGAGGGATGGACAATCAACCTTGTGAGGAATCAAAATATTGTTATAAATTTATTTTTAATAAGTATATTTTAAATTTGAACTTTAAAGTGATTTTAACATCTTTTTTTTTTGTTTTGTTTTTTTTTTAACTTTTAAGTGTGCTTTTTAGTTAATTATTTTCTTAAAAAGAACTTCAAACAAAACTTAATTATCCACAATATAATGTGAAAAAGGCGAGAGTTATCGTATGGATGTATGTATGCTCACATTTCTGATTCATGCTTGAATTGGCATCTAGCAATTTAGCACTGAACGAAAATATTTTCCCTTATAAGGCGCATGATTTTTTTCAACTTTTCATCATCGTATTCACGTTCAGAACGTGATATTACTCAAATAAAATTTGGTGTTATTATTATTAGTAGTAAGCATCATCGAATGATTTTTTATAAAGTATTATAGTATTTACTGAAAAGTTAAAGGGGAATATTAATTTAGAAGGAGATTTTCATAAAAATTGATATATCATATACTCCCTCCATTCTAAAATAATAGTCGTTTTAGGAAGAAAAAAAAAAATTTCACAATGATAGTCATTTTCAACTTCCAATGCCAATTTAATTTTTTCATACCTATTATACCCCTAGTAATCATTCTCTTTCTTTCTTGAATATTCCTCCAAGGGACCACTAGTCATATTTCTTTCTCATTAATGCTTTAAGTATTTTAGTCATTTTAATATATCTTAATTATTATAAAATTAAGAATATTTATTGAATTTCTCTGCGTGTGAAAACCTTAAAAAACTAATATTTTGAAATGGAGGGAGTACGTTATATTGAAAAATTCAATTTTTTTTAACAAGTATATCCTAGAATCTAGCTAGTCAAAAAATCAATTATGATATATATAGCAACATCATAATTTTTTAACCTTGTTAACTACTGATTATGGAACGTCCTTCCATAGCTCTTCCAATATTAATTATATAAATTTAAAATTTTCCAGTGTAACAGTATAAAATTATAAAAAATAAATGATTTTTTATCTTAATAAATTGATAGTATAAAATAAATTTATATTAACATCAAATCTTGATATTTATTGCATAAATAATTTTTAGTGTTTTTTTAACGTATAAAATAGATCATATTAAGAGATTTCCATTGCCTAATAGCAACCAACAATGCTTATATTTTATATGAAATATATCAGTAATGCACAAATATCAAAGTATTGAATTGTAAAAAAGATAATAAAAAAAAAGTAACAATGTCTGACACAGAGCTAAAACAATGTTGTGAAGTGTAAATTCGAAAAAAAATTTAATCGGTGTAGTTTAGAAATTAACTTTCTCTCTGCCTAAATGGGTAAATTAGCCCACATTCACGTCTCTTTTTTTCTTTCTTAGGAGCTCCTAATGGATCTAAGAGGGAAATGGGATGGACATGTAGGAATTGAACCCTTATCCTATACTCAAACCCCTTAGTCACTTGAAATTTTAAGAAAGAAAGAATTTTCTAAAAACTCAATAATAATGAGGAATGAGACAAAACCTTCAGTATCCATATATGTCTGCATGCATGTAATTTTATAACCTTGGAATAACCAATGCATGAACGCAAGTGTAACATGCTAATAAATTTAGACAAATTCACATAAAAGGTAATAACTAAGATGAGCAATTATATAAGTAAGTAATGGAAAGTAAAGGAGTTGATATTTATAAAAAAAAAAAATAAATAAAGGAGTTGATTCAAATTTATATATAATACCAGTGACGGATTCAAAAAATTGTAACAGCGGGGATAAAAATATTACATCGCTAATATATATAAATGGGTGATGTTAAATGAACAATATAAAACCAGCTCAATCAACTAATAAATAAGATTTTGGGCCATAATTACTCAGTCCATTACAATTTCAATGATTATTTGGGCCAAAACCAAAGCCAAAATAGGCTCATTGGCTGTATGAGCTAGTTTTTCATTGTCACTGTGAAACACGTATTTTGACCTATCCATTTTAATATAGTGATCACCTTGTTATCATTTTTATTATTATTTTTGTTCTTTTCAATTGCAAATCAAAAATTCAAAAAGAAAAAAAAACTTTCAAGACCTGTTGGCCCAAAAAAAAATGTTTTTGATGCAGTCTATCTAGCTTCCAAAAAAATTGCAAAATGAAAGACCAAAAAAGCACATTAGAAACAATCCATTAACTTCAGTCCAAATTTACAATTCTGGAAAAAAAAAATATAAAAAAAAAAAAAAAAACATGTCCCCGTTCCTCTATGTCTGCTGCCATACTCCATTTGCAGCTGCTAGCTCATCCCTGAAAAAACAAGCATATCCGTGAGGGATTCAGAAGATAAAAAGGAATGAAATTATTAGAGACAAAATGCATTTGGTCCCTGATTAGTCTCAGAAGATAAAAAGAAAGATGAATTATTAGCAACAATACAGCTCAAAAGGGGACTAATTTGCAAGCATAAATAGAAGACATTTCACACACCGGAGAAGGACCCCAAAGAGACAATTCAGGAAAAAAATTCAGTCATTCACATATACTCATCACTCATAGAATCCATCATTCACACACATAATCAATTCCTTTTCAAAAGAAAGTTCACCATTCACAATTGATCATTGAGCATACTCAGAACTCGTAAACACAGATCGTTCACAGGCAAGGTATATCATTCAACATCATTCATTTTGATTCACCAATCCAGTTCCAATAAAAATCCAGATTAATTTTACATCATTCTTAAAAATATAAAATGAGAAAGAGCTAAAGAGGAGGGTACAGAACAGAACAAAACAACCAGGATCTCACCATCATCTTCGTCGACGGTGGTAGCAGCGGCGGCGGTAGGGAAGCGATAGCAGAGCGGCAAAGGCGGCAGTGGCCCGCTCCCTCTGTTCTCACCTCGGACAGAGGCGGGTTTCGTGGACGCCACTCTGTCCTCCTCCTTGTTTCCCTCTTCTCCGGCGCGGCTTCCCTCTAATCACGGGGTGGCCGGCGCCTCACGGCCGTAAAGCGGCCAAGGCTGCCGTTCCCTTCCTCCCGCACCCATCTCTCTCTACCGCGGCGCCTCGCAGCCACGACAGCCGCGCCGCCTTGCAACCGCTCGCGCTCCACTCCCGCTTTCTGCTCTCTCCCTCTCTCTCTCATATGGCCGCCGCCACAGGCGGCTGCTCTCTCTCACTCATCCCTCACCCTCTTTCTAACCCTAATCTAATGTGTGGGTGTTGATTTGTGTGTGTACCCGTGTGTGTTTGTGTTTTAATTTTATTTTGTTTCTGATTATTAGTGTGCCAGCATTTTTTTTGGTTTTGGCCCATTAAAAAGAGTAAAACATGCATCTTATTTAATTTGGGCTGTCTAGTTTTTCTTTTTACTTAATGTTAGTTTGGAATCTTGTTACTCTTTTGTGTATAATGGTTGTAGTTAATATTTGTAAATATATTATGTTATAATATTATAAAAAAAATATATATTATGTTATTATTGTTATAATCTATTTTTATCTTATCTCTATATTTTTCTTTTATTACAAAAAAATTAAAAAAATAGAAATTCAAAAATATATAAAAAAAGTATTTTAAGATTATAATATGATTTGCACAACTAATTCAAGGTACCGTCTCTAGACGGATGTATTAGGGGTGCGTGAGATTAACTTCTTACCCTTCCCTGTGCATAACCGACTCCTGAACTCAAATCTGGTTTGAAATATCATTTTTTTCTAAATAAAGGTTTTTCCATAGTTTTTCCCAATTAAATAAACTGTGGTGGCGATTCCAAATTATTTTCAATAATCATTTTTTTTTCTTTCGCCGTCCCGTCGCGATTTCGGTTGCGACATCCACTTAACATTATTTTATATAAATATAAAATGATATTTTTTAATTTTTTTTAATATGAGGACAAATTTAATAATATAATTGAGTAAAATATATACATTTATATATAATTAAACTAAAAAATAAAAATTCAGTGGAAGCATAAGCCTTATAAGTTTCTACTTGAATCCGTCCCTGCATAATATGGCTTATATATTCTCTTAATTTATTAATAAAACATACTAAAATGATTAAATTGTCAACTTATTATACACTTCACTAACACATTCAATTCATTTATCATACTCCACTCGTTAACAATGCTTACCCAAATAATAGTATAATTGGTATTAAAATTTTAAAGTAATAATTAAAAGGGCCCGGGGTATATCTCATCTTTTGATAAAACCTCAAAATTCATTATCATTTGGTTTTCAACACTTACGAATTCAAACCACTAGCAATTTAATTGAGCTTTACTATGAGTATAAAATTATATCAATCAAAACAATCAAAAATAAAAATTTAACTCTAAATCATTCAGCCTATTAAAAAACACACATGATAAAAATAATATTTGTACCAAAATGTGTGAATGATAGGCTTTGGAAGAATGAATAATGGAGGAAACACAACACATGTTCAAAGGTTAAATTTGATCAATCCTAAGGTAGCTATGCGTCTAAAGAATTTATTTTATACACCATATGTTTTGATATATAATATAGCTCCTTTTATTCAACAATAAATAGGAAAATGCGACGAGAATTAATGATATTTATCTACTGTTTTCTACGGCTTTGTCTAGCATGAACTTTTTGTGTTTTTTGTTGAAAATACAATAATTTAAAGTAACAACTTAACTCCAAAATATTAATGGTTTAAGGCATTATTAATGCTTCTATACCTTTTTTTTTCCCTCTTGTGTAACAATGTTTTTATAGTTAACTAAAATTTATACTCGTTCATTGGACGGTTATTTATTTTTTCTTATTGGTTTCATTATAAGTGTTATTTCAAAATTAAATTGTATAATAAAATAATAGAGAATAAATTTATTGTAATGAGATTAAGGGTGATAATTGATTTATTTTTTGTTTTTATTTTCTATTTTCATTTTTTAATGATATAAAACCAAATATTTTCATTTGTGTTTTCTATTTACAATGAATATAAAATTGAAAATAAGAAAATATCAAATTCTTATTTTTTATGTTTTTCAGTCAAAAGTGTGAAAATAGAAAATAAGTTGGATTAATTAAAATACCATCCATGACTATTATCAACTAGAATAAGTAAACAACATCATTTGTTTGGACGTACAGAGATAAAATTTAGGTGACGTTTAGTTTGTGAAAATTTTTTTTATTTTTAATTTTTACTTTTATATAGGTATAGATAATATAAAAGGTACATTTTATCAAAGAAAAATAATATATTAAGAACACTTAAGAATAACATAAGGAATTCTCCAAATTATTTGTATCTATGATCTCTGCCATCAGAATAAAAGTTAGCCAAAATATTTAATAATTATAATCTCTATTAATTATTTTTAACTAAATATAAGAGTATGAAACAAATATTTCTTAATACCAAAACTAATATAGCACACGGCCCAACAATGATCAAAATGTAGCATAACTATGGGGTAATGAAATTTCCACGGACCCTCCATGAGATGCTTTGTCAATTCCAAATAATTTTTGTGAAAAAAAAATTACTATTTATTTTTATTTTACTTATTTTAAATAGACACAGACATGGTAATAATGAGAAAAAAAAATATATTATGATAACAATAATGAAGAGTTAAGGAATGACAACCTCAAGTTCTAATTACCAACATTATTTAGTAAAAAATGTTTGGGTAACAACACCCAACAACAAAAAACCAGCCAACAAGACCTATTGCACACTTATTGACCCATTAATGGTTTTAGAGATTTAAATTGCGCAATTGTAGATCTAAGGTAGGAGTATGAGGTGTAAGGGAAAATCTAACATGACAACTCATATATATATAAGGGAAGGGAAAAAGCTGACACTCCATTCTGAGCGATGTGAGACTCGCTCTGGTCACTAGCGACCACCCACTCACTAACGAGCCATGCTTGCTCGCTAGCAACCCCTTGCAGACAACAAAAAGAAAGTGACACATTCTGACGTGTCCTAACTGAGTTTTTCCTAAGAAATATTGTGATACAAGGTATCACATTAATACTATAAAACTTTGAAATTAAAAAAAATCAATTTTTTTTCTTAAATTGCGATCTAAAGGCTATATACACTTTGAATTTTGAGAGAAAAATAAAACTATGGGATTTTAAACATTAAACACTAGTATAAACTTAAAATATGAAATTTTACTACCGTCTTATATCATATAAAACTTTATACTATAAATAACAATTTTTTTTTTTTCATAAAATGTGATCTAAAGGCTATAGACTTTGAATTTTGAGAGAAGAAAATAAAACTATGAGATTTTAATCATTAGACACTAGTATAAACATAAAATATGAAATTGTTGTATATTCTTATATAATATAAAAATAAAACTATGAGATATTAAATATTAAAAACTAATATAAGATTCAAAATTTGAAATTTTACTATCTTCTTACATAATATAAAACTTAAGACTCTTAGATTTGAAATAAAAAATTATTCAATTTTATTTTTTTTAAATTGTGATCTAAAAGTTATACACTTTGAATTTTGAGACTATATAAAATTAGAACAATGAGATTTTAAACATTAAACACTAATATAAACTTAAAATATGAAATTGCTCTGTCTTGTTATATAATATAAAATTTAAGACTATAAACTTTGAAATAAAAAATTTTTCAATTGTATTTCTTAAATTGTGATCTAAAGGCTATAGACTTTGAATTTTATGACTAGAAAATAAAACTATGAGACATTAAAAATTAAATCCTAATATAAGATTTAAAACATGAAATTTTACTATCTTCTTTCATTGTACCGAACTTAATACAATAAACTTTGAAATAAAAAAAAATCAATTTTTTTCTTGAATTGTGATCTAAAGGCTATATACTTTGAATTTTATGACTAGAAAAATAAAACAATGAGATTTTAAACATTAAACTCTAGTATAAACTTAAAATATTAAATTTTAATATCGTCTTATATAATATAAAAATTTAGACTATAAACTCTGAAATAAAGTTTTTTTAATTTTTTTTCTTTCATAAATTGTGATCTAAAGGCCGTAGAATTTGAATTTTGAGACAAGAAAAATGAAACTATGAGATTTTAAACATTAGACACTAGTATAAACTTAAAATATGAAATAGATCTATATTCCTATATATTATAAAACTTTAGGCCATAAACTTTGAAATAAAAAGTTTTTCAATTTTTTTCTTAAATTATGATCTAAAGGCTAGACTGTGAAATTTGAGACGAGAAAATAAAATTGTGTGATATTAAACATTAAAAACTAATATAAGATTCAAAATTTGAAAATTTAATATCTTATTGCATAATATAAAACTTAAGATTGTAAACTTTGAAATTTTTTTTCAATTTTTTCTTAAACTGTGATCTAAAAGCTATACACTTTAATTTGAATTTTGAGACTAGAAAGATAAAACTATGAGATTTTAAACATTAAACACCAGTATACACTTAAAATATGAAATTGTTCTATCTTATTACATAATATAAAACCTAAGACCATAAACAAGATTGAATTGTTATGAAATCATTTGTAGACTAGGAAATGCATAAAGCTTGAATTGTTACATTTCACCTTGTGTGCCTAAACTGTGTGCTATAAGTCTATTTATTTGCATATGAATTGTGAATCATTATTAGATACGGGTATTTATTTATTGATCTCCAATTAAAAGCTTGGTGTATTGCTGCATACTTTGTTTAGTTCTGGTTTGATCTTAGGATGGAGGTTTAGTTCTGACTCATTTTTGTTGTTTCTTAGAAGTTAAATAAATCAGCTTATTATATATGTGATGTTCTATGAATGCATTCCATATGATGTGTTCTTACTCCGCTAGCATTTTTTGAATTCAAGAGAAAAAGTGATGCTCAATTTGAGTTAGGTAATTCAATTGGATTTGGGCCTTGGTTTTCAGTACAATTGAGTTAGATAATTTTAAGATTATTAAGTAATATCTATGTATTGCTGGTATTCTTATTTGTGCTAGTATCTTACTATGATGTAATTAGTGTTTCATATGACTAGTTTGTTCAATCATTAGATCTTCATGTTTAAAGATTCTGGTGTAGACCCTGTTGCTGCTGGATTGAAAGGTTAGGGTTCTTTTGCGTCTCCCTCTAGTTTTTTCTTTCACTTGTTTCTATTTATTAATTATTAATTAATAATTGTTTTAATTTGTGGTTGTGGCACTAATAAACTTGAAAGCAAAGTTAGTTAATTTGATATGAACAACTTGTTTATCTAAATGGAGAAGGTAGCTAGCTAGCTAGGCTTGACCTCTCTTAGCTTAGAATCCAGTATACTCAGTCTTGATTTCAATTTCTCATAATCCTTAGTTAAGTTCATCACTTCATCCTCTACTAGCTTCATTTCACTCTAATTCTCTACACCTTTTGAAACAGTATCCTCATCAGTCAAGATTATATTGTCATTATTCTTTAAAATCCTGAAAAAACGGAGAGAAATGCTTTTTCACCTAATCTATAATCTTTTATATTTGTGTAGTCCCCATTTACAAATGAACACATAGAATATGTAGTATTAGATCAGGTTGAGTATCTGATCTATAGACAGCAAGCGGCCTCATAGCCAATAATACTAGAAGGAAATCACGAAGTTGGGTTGGTTCCTTCTAATGCTGGCAACCCTAACATCACCTGCAGAATGAAATTTATATTTAACTTCTCTTCAATCTGTTCATTACAAATATTGGACTTATGTATTTTATCTAATATGTATTTTATGATTTATGATTGCAACTAGGTTGTCTTTTTATGTAACTACTTTTGTATTCTTGTGATTGTTCTCGGAGCATAGGCAATAGGCAAAAATTTTCAATTTTTCAAGACAAGTTATTATTGGTCTATTCTCTATTGTAGTTGGGCTGAATTTGTGCTATTGTTCACTTTACAGGAGAGTTTTGAAAAGAAAAAAGAAGAGTTATCATCGCAAAGCACGGCTAAAAGGATGTTAAATGATTTAATGGAAAAGTTAGGCTACAAACCAAGTGCTTCAAAATCTCAAGAAGATCACCGTAAATCAAGAGATGATAAGGACTCAAGTTATGAGAGTACTAGTGAGGAAGGTTCAAGTGATGAAGTGAAAAATACTTAGGATTTTAAGATGTTTTTTAGTTTATTTTTATGCTTGAATACTTAATTAAGTTACAATTTAATTTACTATTTTTATGAATTTGATTTTTATATATATTATCTAATGAGTAAATTAGTTGTTCATTGTAGAGTTTTATAATGATATCATACATTAATGATTGGCTAATATTAAATTGATATTTATTTGCTAGGCAAAAATTGATTTAAAAAAAAATTAGCTTGAAACAATTCCCTGCGGATTTAGCTACGAAAAGTTTACCTGCGGATTTATTTGCAGATATTTGTTGCGATTTTAGCTGCAAAAAATAAATTACCTGTGAATTTTGCTGCAAAAAGTTACTTGCGGAATTATCTGTTAGCTCCAAGAACCCTACATTGTCATAAGATGTTTTGAATGATAAAAATCTCTAAGTGTTGGATAAAAATTTTGCTTGTGAATACTAATGGTTTCATTAAGTGTTTCAGGAGGTTAACCTATGAAGTATTAAAAATATTAAGAAAACACTTGAAGCAAAAGAGCACTTAAGAGGCGCATAACATAAGCTTAAGGAGCTAAAAGGCGCATAGCACAAGTTAAAGCTAGAGGCTCATAGCATAAGCTCAAAGCATCAAGGGAAGCTTCTTGCACCACAAGCAAGCTATAGATGGAGCATAACATAAGCTCAAGATACCAAGGGAAGCTTCTTGCACCACAAGCAAGCTATAGGTGGAGCATAGCATAAGCTCAAGACACTAAGGGAAGTTTCTTGTACCACAAGCAAGCTATAGATGGCGCATAGCATAAGCTCAAGACACCAAGGGAAGCTTCTTGCAACACAAGCAACTTCTAGGTGGAGCAAAATACAAGCTCAACACATCAAGGGAAGCTCAAGCTAGTAAGCAAAGCTACCTAGTAACCAAAGTTAATCACCTAGGCTTGGTGATAGTAAAACAAGCTAAGCACATCAAGGAATTTCAAGATTAAGCAAACTCAAGCTCTAGCTCAAGCAAGCTCAAGCACAAGCAAGCTCAAGCAAGCTCAAGCAAGCTCAAGCAAGCATAGGCGCATGGAAGCTCAAGCAAGCATAGGCGCTCAAGCAAGCATAGGCACTCAAACAAGCATAGGCGTATGGAAGCATGAGCTCAAGCATTAAAGTCAAGTTCAAAGTTTCCTTATTTGGAAGTGGACTTGGATGCCTATAAATACCCCATCATTTGACAAGAACATCAAGAGAATCAAGAACAAAAAAGTCGAAACTCTGTCAAAAATCCAAACAACTCTTTGTACTCGAATTCATATATATTTAGATCAAAAGGGGTAATTTATAAGGTTTAAGCTAGAACAATTTGAATACTCTTGTTTTTGCAAGTTAAGCTTAGAAGATCAAATAAGAACAAAACTGAGTTATATCTAAGAATTATTTGATTCTTAGAATCACAAGAATCTCTTCAATTTACTGTTTGTACTAGTCCTTCTAGTTGTGAAGGCAGAAGTCCTTGAAGGTTCAAGGCAGGGTAGAAAGACCTTCAGTGTTGAAGGCAAGGAAGTCATCTCTAGGCTGAGGTGCAGTTAGTCACTTCAGGTGTGAAGTGCAGGAAGTCCCCAGTGGTGTGCTGAGGCAGAAATCCTTCAAGTGTTTGGAGGTGGTGATTAGTAAACTCTCAAGTGAAGCTTGAAGACTGGAGTAGGCACATTGCCGAACCAGTATAAAAACTTACTGTGTGCACTCTCTCTACCTTTATCTTCTACATAGTATTTTCGCATAACATAGAGCACACACACTTGCACCTAACTTGATTAAAGTAACATAACTTAGCCACCTAGAGCTAAAGCTCAAAGGCTAGATTAATTAACTTAATCTACAATCACTAAGTTATCAAAACATAAGGAAGCCTTACACCTAAGGCTAAGCAATTAGAAACCTAAACTTGCTACATTCACTAATTCGCTGCACTCTTTAACAAGACAAGCTTATAGCTTGATCAGACTTGCAAGTTTCATGTAACAAAGTTTTTTTGAGTAGACGTGATTCAACCCCCTTCTCACGTCACAAGCACCTTCATTATCTGCGAAAAGTTATCTGCGGATTTACCTATGGAAATTTTTGCAGAAAAATTCGCAGCAAAATAGCTACGGATTTGCCCTCTCAACTGTCAAATATTTTGCTGCAAATATTTAAAATTAGCTGCGAAAATTTTCGCAGCAAATTTGCTCCGAATTTTAAATTCGCAGCTAAAATTATCAAGGAAGGTTTTAGTTGCGAATTCTTTTTTGCAGCTAAATTCACTTGAAAAGCTGTTTGCTGTGAAATTTTTGTAAAAATTCGCAGCAAAATCCACAGGAAATGGGTTTTTTTTTTCTTGTAGTGTGGCAAATAAAAAAAATCAATTTTCTTTCTAAAATTATATCTAAAGGCCATGGACTTTTGAATTTTGGGACTAGAAAAATAATAAGTTATGAGATTTTAAACATTAAATACTTGTATAAACTTAAACATGAAATTGTTCTATATTCTTATATAATAAAAACTTTAGAACATAAACTTTGAAATAAAAAAAATTTCAATTTTCTTTCTTAAATTGTGATCTAAAGGCTGTAGACTTTGAATTTTGGGACCAGAAAAATAAATCTATGAGATATTAAAAGTTAAATACTAATATAAGATTTAAAATATGAAACTTTACTATCTTATTACATATCATAAAACTTAATAGTATAAATTATTAAATAAAAAAATTCAATTTTTTTCTTAAATTGTGATCTAAAGGCTTTTCACTTTGAAATTTGAGACTAGAAAAATAAAACTATGAAATTTTAAACATTAAACACTAGTATAAACTTAAATTATGAAATTTTACTATCGTCTTATATAATATAAAACTTTAGATTATAAACTTTGAAATAAAAAGTTTTTTTAATGATTTTCGTAAATTGTGATCTAAAGGCTATAGACTTTGAATTTTGAGAAAAGAAAATAAAACTATGAGATTTTAAACATTAAAATCTAGTATAAACTTAAAATATGAAATTGTTCTATATTCTTATATAATATAAAACTTTAAACCATAAATTTTGAAATAAAAAGTTTTTCAATTTTTTTCTTAAATTATGATACTATAGACTTTGAAATTTGAGACTATAAAATAAAACTATGAGATATTAAACATTAAAAGCTAATATCAGACTCAAAATTTGAAATTTTACTCTTTTGTTACGTAATATAAAACTTAAGACGGTAAACTTTGAAATAAAAATTATTCAATTTTTTCTTTAATTGTGATTTATAAGCTATACACTTTGAATTTTGATACTAGAAAAATAAAACTATGAGATTTTAAATATTAAACACTAGTATAAACTTAAAATATGAAATTTGTCTATCTTATTATATAGTATAAAACTTAAGACCATACACTTTGAAATGAAAAAAAAAATTCAATTTCTTTTCTTAAATTGTGATATAAAGACTATAGATTTTGAATTTTGGGGAAAAAAATAAATTTATGAGATTTTAAACATTAAATACTTGTATGTACTTAAAATATGAAACTGTTCTATCTTCTTATATAATAAAAAACTTTAGACCATAAACTTTGAAATAAAATGATTTTCATTTTTTTTTCTTAAATTGTGATCTAAAGGCTTAGCCTTCGAATTTTAAGACTAGAAAATAAAACTAGATATTAAAAACTAAATACTAATATAAAATTTAAAATATAAAATTTTACTATCTTCTTACATAGTATAAAACTTAATACTATAAATTTTGAAATAAAAAAATTCAAAAATTGTGATCTAAATGCTTACACTTTGAATTTTGAAACTAGAAAAATAAAATTAATTATGAGATTTTAAATATTAAACAATAGTATAAACTTAAAATATGAAATTTTACTTTCCTCTTATATAATATAAAACTTTATAGACTATAAACTTTTAAATAAATTTTTTTAAATCTTTTTCATAAATTGTGATTTTAAAGCTATAGACTTTGAATTTTGAGACAAGAAAATAAAACAATGAGATCTTAAACATTAAACACTAGTATAAACTTAAAATATGATATTGTTCTATATTCTTATATAATATAAAACTTTAGACCATAAACTTTGAAATAAAAAGTTTTTTAATTTTTTTCTTAAATTATGATCTAAAGATAATAGACTCTGAAATTTTGAGACTAGAAAATAAAATTATGAGGTATTAAATATTAAAAACTAATATAAGATTCAAATTTTGAAATTTTACTATCTTCTTACATAATATAAAACTTAAGATTGTAAACTTTGAAATAAAAAATTATTCAATTTTTTTCTTAAATTGAGATCTAAAAGCTATACACTTTGAATTTTGAGACTAGCAAAATATAACTATGAAGTTTTAAATATTAAACACTAGTATAAATTTAAAGACTATAGACTTTGAATTTTAACACTAGATAATAAAATTATGAGATATAATATTAAATACTAATATAAGATTTAAAATATAAAATTTTATTATCTTCTTACATAGTATAAAACTAATACTATAAACTTTGAAATAAAAAATTTTCAATTTGTTTCTTAAATTGTGATCTAAAAAGGCTATATGCTTTGAATTTTCAGACTAGAAAAATAAAACTTTAAGATTTTAAATATTAAACACTATAAACTTCAAATATGAAATTTTACAATCATCTTATATAATATAAAACTTTAGACTATAAACTTTTAAATAATTTTTTTAATATATTGTGCTATAGACTTTGAATTTTGAGACAATAATAAAATAAAACTATGAGATTTTAAACATTAGACACTAGTATAAACTTAAAATATGAAATTGTTCTATATTCTTATATATTATACAACTTTAGTCTATAAACTTTGAAATAAAAAGTTTTTCAATTTTTTTTAAATTACGATTTAAAGGTTATATGCTTTAAAATGTAAGACTAGAAAATGAAATTATGATATATTATATATTATGTATTATTTATTGACTATTTTAGTTATTTTTTTTAGCACAAAACATTTCTGTTTTTTAATTATTTTCTACATATTAAAACATCAAAAACCCAACAAAAGCATATTCAACAAAGAAAAACTCTGGAATCCATAACAAAATAAATAAATAAATAAAAAACATATCTACACGTTAATTAAATTCTTAAATTAAATTTTCCAAGACCAAGAGCATGTGAATTTGGTCATTTGATTTATTTTTCAAAACAAAACAATATTTCTTGTTTAGGGTAAATCTTCAAATCGGTCATTGACAATTTTAAGGATGAACAAGGTAGTCCCTAACATTGAGAAAGTGACAACTGAGTCCCTGAGAATATCATTTTTCGAACATTCGTTCGTCCATAAACGGATTCTGTCAGACGTAACAATAATTAGCCCAAAATGGTCCCTGACAATCAATAAATAACTCTAAATGATCCCTAACATTTTTACCGCTCTGGACAGTTTAGTCCCCTAAAATATGAATCCATATATGTCCAAGATTCAAAAACTCACTAACATTATTTCCCTCATTTTCAAGGAAAGAAGAAAGAATATGAAATATTTTGTGATCAATATTTGAACAAAACTAAATGCAATTTATAAAATCTATGTGATCAATATCCAAAAGATCTTCCAGTTTTTACCTTTCTTGATCAAATATAACCACTTCGATGAATTTCTTTTGAAGCCTTCAGAATTAGTCCCTTTATAAAGTAATGTTGCTATAATGATATCACTTTAGTAGTATGAGCAATGTATGTGCTATAATTGTTATTTGTAGCCTAAATTACGATTAAAAAACTTCTAAATGCAACATTATAATCAAAGTCAAAGGATATAATATATTCATCATTGTGATTATACTTGGTACTTCATGTTTAGAATTTTTGTCTTATATTTTTTCATTTATTTGGATAAAAGTAATAAAAAGAAATATTAATTTGATTCACATCCAAAATTATTTTTCAGTAAGGCTACACCTCCTAATTTAAGGTAATTGACACATACTAATTCATATTTTAGGGACGAAACTGTCCAACATGGTAAAAATATTAGGGAGCATTTAGGGTTATTTATTGATTTTCAGGGACCATTTTGAGCTACTCATTATCACGTTTAATGACGAATGGATGTCCGAAAAATATTATTATCATAGACTAGTTATCACTTTTTCAATGTGAGACGCTATTTTATTCATCCTTAAAATTAATTGTCATTATTTTAAAAAAAAGGAAAAGTCACTTGACTAGGGTGACAAATGGGAATAAAAATGCTAAGTGGATAATGAAAAACCAGCCTATACATTTAATGGGTTTTGGCTTTAATTTTGACCTAAATAATCATTGAGATTATAATGGGCTGAGTAATTATGGTCCAAAAACTTATTTATTGATTGATTGAGCTGATTTTGTATTGTTTATTTAGTGATTTTGGAATATCATGATTCATGATTGATTCAATTGCTTCACACGTTCACAACAAAAAACCACACACAAATACCCAACAAACACTCTCTCTAGTTGCTCCTAGCATCGCCTTGATCCTTCTTCTCTCCCAATCGATGATGCAGCTTCGTGCTTTCTTCCAAAAGGTTTGATAACACATCAATATCAACAGCAGTTATCTTTCATTCATCAATCTGCTTAAATTTTTTTGCTTGATCTGTCTCTGGAAACTTCTATCTAGGGCTAGGGTTTCGGGATCGATTAGGGTTTATCGATTATTTACGCTAAGATCTGTTTCGGAACTATTGAAATTCGAGCAAAAGGGTATTTAGGGTTTGCGTTTGTTTGGTCAATTAAAGGATGCAACAACAACAACACAGACGGCGCGAAGAAGAGCGTGTTTCGCTGTCTCCGTCTTCAAAGTTACGAGCTCAGCACCGACTTGAATCAGGTCCCGAACCATATCGTAGAACCGGTCACAATGGGTCTGACCGGTCACCGATTGTGCAGCAGAGGAAGTTGAGCCCCCTGAATGATGGGGTGAGAAGGGGTGGTGGTGTTGGGAACAAAGGGGTTGGTGATGGTTCTGAAGGGAGGGACTATGATTGGCATTCAGGTGGCTGGAGGGGTGGCCGGGTCTTTTCGAGGTCCCCTCCTGCTGATCTAATGAGGAAAAGGTCACATTTTGATGATGGGACTAGGCGTAGGAGTTGTTCACCACCACCGCCACCTCCTTTTGGGATGAGACCAAGATATGAGTTGTCGCAGACCATGGATTGCTGTGTTGATGATGAGAATTACGACACGAATCGGGTATATGGTAGCAGGGAGAAGGAATTGATTGATGGCAGATTGAGTGGTGGGCAGCAGGATATGGACCGTATGGTGGATCATAATTTTGCGATGCGTGAAAATGATGCGGGAGGCTCCTATAGGTCAATTCCGGATAGGGGTGTAAGTGTAATGCCACGTTATCCAGAAACTGGCGCGCACTTGCCTCCGCCTTCAAGGAGTGTGCCCATGGGGAGATTTGAGCATGAAAGATTACAGCACCGAGAACCTTTTCCTATGGGCAAGGTACCCGCAGCAGAAGCCCATAATGAGGCTGAAGAAACTATATTTCATGCAAGAGATGCATCGTATGCCCCATCATCTCCCTCTTATACTAAGGATTTTGCAGGTACTTCTCATTTGAGGGATTATGGAAGCTCCTCTATAGAAATGTCGAGAAGTGATTACCTATGCTCGCATGGTGATGGCATGTGTTTACCTACATCTTATGATCCATCAAGGAACAGTGGAAAAATTGTAGAACCTGTAAGATTTAGTGGACATGGGCAAAGGGCACTTATAGACACTAGTAGAGATCCTGAAATTGTGCACAGGAATATGATGTGTCACCAACGATGTGAGTTTAGTCCTGCCAGGACTGAGCATGAAGATTATCATAGATCTAAGTTACAGGTAAGAACAGCACAAGATGAACATGTATATCAGTATGATGATTTACCTAGAAGAGTGACTCCTTATGGTCGATTGGACTATGAGCAATCTTTAATGGAATATGATAATAGGGAGTTGTCCAGACCTTATATTTCACATCCAGATTTAGATAGAACTGGAAAGGTTGAAGATTCTTATGGCAATCAAAGGAGGGGTGTTTTACACAACCACCCTGCAATACAGAAGCCAAAGTATTTTGACTATCATGATGTGAGAGGAACATCAACTGCATCAACACAAGGTGAGGCTTATTTTCGTTCTGGATACAATCATCTTGAAATTGAGAAGAGAATGCAACAAGATTATGAAGTTTCATATGTGGGTTCTCCGGAGGCTGGTCGATTATCAAGTTTGAGACCAGAATATGAATCTCGAAGAGATGGAGGTTCAGGGCTTCAGCAAGAAAGGTTTCACAGTTCATCTTTGTCTAAATACAAATCAGAAACCCACAGACAAGCTGTTAGAGTGCAGGAAATGAAACAGGATCTTGGCATTCATGGCCATTCTGATAGACTTATGAAAAGAAAATACAGTGCTAATGATGAATTAGCTGTGCATGATTTTAGAACAATAAAATCAGGTAAATGGGATGGAGCTGAAGAATTTCAAGAGTTATATGAAAATGAAGATTGGATAGATGATGAAGATATGGATATGAATATGCTGTATTCATCTGGTGATATTGGATCAAACCATAAGATATACAGGAAGTATAAGAGAGAGTATAATGAGTTGGAGAATGAACAAGATTTTCCATATGATGACTGGAATACTCAAGATTCTATGGGACACACACAGAGACATTCATTTCGGTTTCAGAAGTATTCTGGTCAAAATATAAAGCATCATTCCAAGTCTAGTACTTCAAGCTGGTATAAATCTCAGCAATTTTCTAAAAGAAATGCAATTCATAAACAACCTAAAGGTTGGAAAAAGTATCATGGCTATGATGAGAGTAAGCATACACCTAATGATGAATCATCTGAAGAATGGATTAGTGCCACAGAATCTGAGCCAACTGAGTGCTCTGAAGAGTTTAAACAAATGGTACATGAGGCTTTCTTGATGTTCTCCAAGAAGTTGAATCTGTGCTCATCTCTCCAAAAAAGGTACCGGGACCAAGGAAATGCTGGAAGTTTGTACTGCATCGTATGTGGCAGAAGGTCTGTTTTCTTTTCTATGATGCCCTTTTATGACATGGAGCACTTCTGTTCACATATTGAATCAGGAGTTCCCTAGTATTTAACTTTCAGGTGGAGTCAACTACGTGTTATTATTCTTGGGATCATGATATAGGTTCTTGCAACTATGGAAGTATGACATTTTGGTATGTTTAATTGTTGAACTATGTTAAGGTGGATACCTGGATGGAGTGATAATAATGATCTGATGCCAATTGGATCAAACAGATGGTAAACTGCTCTGTGGATGAATATGAATCACAAAGCTAGCAGAAAGTGGTGTCTATGCTTTTGAATGGAAATCACATTTGATTTTACTTCTATGTTGCATGGTTATAAAGTTGGGTTAGAATTTTTGCCAGAGCTGGCATCTAGATTGGTATTTAAACAGATGCAATTAATTTCTAGCTAGTTGTTTTAGCCTTTAGATTTCCATAACATTGCAGACTAATTATATAATTTAGGAAGAAAGTGGATGCAGCTAGGATAATCCGAGACAAGAAAAGTCAGGCTTCTGATCTTGAGAGGGTAAATGACTTTGGAGCTATTGACTTAAGATTGACAGCCACCAAAAAGATTTCTTTGACATGCCATGACAATATGACATACAGTAATCATAGTAGAATACTGTAGTTTAAAATTGCCTAGACCATTGAGGATTCTTGGTCATAAAGGTTAATTTCCCAGTTACTAGTATGGCTATAATTTTAGGTTTTAGATTTTTAGAGGAAGAGGGTGGAAGCTTTAGTGGTTCATTGTACACAGATATGTGCCACATTTGTTTAGCAATTAGGAATTTAGTAATCGTCCAAATTTAGAATGGTATAATAAACTAACTCCTTCTAAATCAATTAGTTATGTTTTATCCATTATATTTTTCTGTTTGAGTGAATTTATGGTTGACAAAAATCAAGCTCCTCAGTTATTCCTTGGAAGTCAATGTGAACAATAAGGCTAGTCATGCATGCTGCCATATTCCTTGGTATCAGACATAGTTCTTTGTCAGTTACATTTTGATGAAAACAGTGGATTGCTATCATTTGAAATTTATTCTGTACTTGTTAATGATTGGGGCATCAGTGAGTTTATGGTTGAATTGTAGTTTTGTTGTATAATTCATAACTTTTTTTATTTCCACTGTTTATGTTCCTTGATGGTACAGCTCCTCGAAGGAGTTCATGGACACTCAACGCCTGGTAACCCATGCTTTTATGTCTCATAAGGCTGGGCTGAGAGCAAAGCACTTGGGTCTTCACAAAGCAATATGTGTTCTGATGGGATGGGATACTGTTGTTCCTCAAGATACCGTAACTTGGGTTCCCCAGATATTGCCTCATGCAGAGGCTTTGGCTCAAAAGGAGGATCTGATTCTCTGGCCTCCGGTTATTATCATCCATAACATATCAATGTCTGATGACAATCCACATAACTGGAAGGTTGTAAGCATGGAGACGATTGAATCATTCCTAAGAGGTGAGTTTTTGTTCGGATCTTGTGTTTATCTAGATTGTATAATAGGTAAAAAAATATTGCTGGCAAAATGCAGATACAGGTTTGAAACTCAACTTAGCTATAAGAGCTTGTAGACAATTTGTGTGATGTTGTGATACTGTGCAAGTGCAATAACAATTTTTCAAACTTAACATATTATCTAATAAACCAAATACCACTTGTTTTTGTTTGATTATATACATTAATCATCCTTTTGATTGCAGGATTTAGTATAACTAATGCTAAATTTATCTCATGATATTTTTATTCCTCCTTGGAATCCTTACTCATTATCTATAGCCTTGTGAAAACTGCATTTGCTTTTTCAAATTTCAAAATTTTCAGGTAAAGGCTTTGTCAGGGGAAGAATCAAATTATGCTTAGGGAAGCCAGCAGACCAAAGCGTTATTTTGGTGAAGTTCCTCGGCACCTTTGTAGGACTTGGAGATGCAGACAGACTTCATAAATATCTTTCTGATAATAATCGCGGTCGAGCTGATTACGATAGGGTGAAATCTGAAGGGATCAAAAGCTACAACATTAAAGAAGATGAACGAGACAAAGTGGAGAATATTCTGTATGGTTATGTTGGAATTGCAGAGGACTTGGACAAACTAGATTTCAATAGTAAGAATCGGAGCTTGATAAAGAGCAGGAAGGAGATAGAGGACCTGGATAATGCTCCTGTGAAAACCAATGAGAGGAGATAGATAGATAGAGTCGTATATGGTTGAAGAAGACCCTTTCAGGAATTTCATGGATCCTTGAATGCTACGAATTGAGTGTGTTAATAATAGTTCATGTGTATAGGTAATTGAAATTTCTATCAATAGTACTAAGATATCTGTTTCCAGTTTCTGAATGTTCTGACTGAATCTAGCTGAAAGCTGATGTATTCTGTTCTGTGCTGAACAGGCTTTGTTAAATGACTGTTTTAAATGTTCTGAAAGTAGCATATTATTATAAGTAAAATGTAAGGTTCTAATCATAGCGAGATTGCCATTAAAGCTTCATAGATAATTAAAATTAACCCCCCAAAATATGTTTATATGCTTTTTTGCAGAGGGTCAGCCTTGCTGTATTGGATTGCCCTTTTCTCTGTTTGCAGTGTGAAATGGATGAATGAATTTTACAAAAGTTAAGTATGTGATGCTTATTAATTTTAAATTTATATAATTTCAATTTCATTTTAATCCCATCACTAATTAAGTATCTAATACAGAATCAACACAAACATAAGCTTGTAATCAATTTGATGGAGGGGTAGTCAATCTGTCTTCTTTCAGGTGAAACACCTCATTGCGGTTGTGTTGTGATGTAAAAAGAAATTAGAAAAAATTATTGTTGATTCAGCCATAGTCACTGAATAATATGGAAGGATATTTAAAGAATCAAACTGAAAATGTTGAGCAATAATCGAATATTAGATACAATTGAAAATTTTTCCAAACAGTATAACAAAGAGAAACTGAAAGCCACAATGCTACTCATCTGTGTCAGTCTCTCTCAGCAGTTATTGGTAAAGAAATCTGTAAAAGTATCTTTGTTGTATCTTTCTGTTATTTTGTATCAATTCTTTTTCATTATCTAATCGTGTGTTACTACTCTATCTATCTTCTCTGGAAATTAAGGAACTTGATGCTGTATGCAAATACCAAAGTAAACAATGTGACAAAAGCAACATGAACCACAGCAACAACCCCAAGAAAGTCATATTCATAGCCCATTTGTTTCTCAAGGTAATGTTTTACTGATATTGAGCTAGATCCAGGAACCTCAACAAGAGTTTCTATGTCACCAACTTGTGATGTCAATAGGCCATATATAGTCCATGCTGGTGGGCTACCCCAGTAAAACCACCTCCACCATATTGGAATTTGCTGCAAAATGTGATGAGAAGCAGTTAAATTGAGATTTTTGTTATTGATTTGTTAAAGCTGTTAATGAAGGGATTTTGGTTTAGCATAGACCAGAGTGTTCTGTTTTATGCATGCAGAACTCTTACATTGATTGCATTCAATGGCTATAAACATATCTGTTCATTGATTTTGCATACATACCGTTCTTAGGATAAGGAAACCGGAGAATATGTTCCAGAATGATAGGAAGAAAGCCATGAGGATCGCGGCGATTTGGTGGTTCGGTGTGAGAGCCGCCGTCATCATTCCGTAGAGTGTGAAGTAGACAAAGGACATGAATATGAAGTAGTAGAACCAAAGGAACTTGTCAACTTGCCAAAGGTATCCAATCAGTGAGTAAATGATAAGAGTATAGATCAATGTCTGAATTGCAACATATATACATTCTATTGCTACCTGCAAGGTAACCCTTTTAGACTCCATAAGTTTGTTCAATCATTGGGAATAAATTATTGATGAAGAGTGCTAGATAGTAAAAAGAAAAATAATAATGAACTTTGATTGTTCATCCTGAAGTCAATAATCATATCACATTATTCTGACAATTAAATTCTGTCAAAATGTCTTACTCTCTAGCTTTGCTCTTTAATTATTAAGTAGTATTCGCCTTGTTGTCTCTGAAAATTATGAGCTGCATGTTACCTGAGCAAATGCATAAGGGAGAGCAGAGTACATCCCGGCGGCTCTTTCGCGATAGAAGACGGTTCTTTCAGTTGCAACTATAGGTTGAACAGCAACGGTGTTTGTTGATCCAAGAAAGAAAATAGTAGTATAGGTAGCTCCCATTAGATTTGTAAGGTCTTGTTCCTTTTGACTGCACCAAAAAAGGAAAAATTACTTTTCATCACTGTAATGGTTTTTGCTTGATAAGATAGATATTCTTGATTCACACAAATATCTCAGCATACTTAACTTTGATTAATTCCAAAGTTTTAAGAGAAACTATCATCATTCACAATGAATTAAGCTTCAAAGTTTATGGTACTCTTAGTCTTAAGTAGAGTTCAGTTGTTTTTCCTATCAAAAGTAAAAGTTAACTAGTGTTTCTGAAAATGTCCTAACAAGGAGAACATGTGGACTTACGTTTTATCTCCTTTTCTCCAGAAAATGAGTCCAAAGATAAGCCCTACAGTTATTGCCAAGAAGAGCCGGACGAGATTATACGACGGGTTCCTCCAGTAGGACATGTGCTGTTTCCAGAAGCAAGCTTTGCATTGAGTAATGAAGGATTGGGAGTATTTAGTAGGGAAATAAAGGTCCTTTGTTCCCTCTACCGGTGTGCTTAGCTCCTTAATAAGTTCTTGATTCCTCCTGAAAAGAGTTGATATCAACAATGAAGTAGAAGATATATCAAGTGTAATTTCAAACTAAAGAAGGTGTAAATACTTACTGATACAACTCTGACTTAGAGTACAATTCTGCAAAGTCTACGCCGAGTTGAGACTCGACTTCCGGTGAACTGATCTCCAACATCCATGTCGCCGGGTTATGTCCTTCTTTGATTTTAGGAACACCAGGAATAGCCTGCAAAAGGTTATGTATGCACATAGTTCACAAGATAACATAATTTGAGAAGTTGGGTTGAGCATTTTGCAGCACAGAAATCAAACTCACCTCAAAGTACTCTATTAGCTTCTGAGAATGCTGACCAAGAGGACCACCATATATGATTTGTCCTCCTCTCTTCATCAAAAGTAGCTGAATGAAAAATGAAATTTAGAGAACTTTGTTTTCTTCATAACTATTACAGAAACATAAGGTTCATCTTCCAAATCACAGGTAAGTCATGCTCATACCTCATCAAAAGCTTCAAATATGTCAATGCTTGGTTGATGAATTGTGCAGACCACAGTTCTCCCAGTATCCCCGGTATTTCTGACGGTACGCATAACGATTGCAGCAGCTCTAGCATCGAGTCCTGAGGTTGGTTCATCCATAAATATAATAGAAGGATTTGCTACCAATTCTACGGCAATGGTGAGTCTCTTTCTTTGCTCGGTTGATAAACCATCAATGCCAGGAAGGCCTACTAGAAAATTCCTCAGCGGATGCAACTCGACAAGCTTCATAACTTCCTCAACAAACATCTGTAATGCAGAGAGACTCTGTTGATTAGAATTAAGCTCACTCCAATATGCAGCATGAAAGGCAATTAGAATTAACCGAACCTGCCGTGTTTCCTTCTTGATCTCTTTTCCAAGACGCAGCCAAGCAGAAAACACAAGAGATTCATAGACTGTTAGGCTTGGAGAATGGATATCATTTTGTTCACAATAACCACTAATCCTTGCAAATGTTTCCTGGTTCTTTGGATAACCAGATATGCTGATGTTTCCTTCGATATAACCACCGGTTTTTCTTCCGGCAAGAACATCCATCAAAGTAGTTTTTCCCGCACCAGTTACACCTACTAATGCTGTTAGCACTCCAGGCCTAAATGCACCACTGACATCTTTTAGTAATTGTAGCCGGCTCTCTTCAACTCCTTGTTTCTTCATTTCCTGATACCAACAAAAATTAATAGAAACATTGAGAAAAACAAGTGCTGAAGTGATGGGAGGAGTAAAATGAGACTAGAGTTCAGAACTTTACTGCTGGCATGTTGATGTAGTAATTCAAGTGATCAAAAGCAAGTGAAAGGGGGCGAAAGGGTAACACCATTCCCCTCTTGGCTATTGCAGAATGTGCTTCAAGAACTGAACTCTCTGGGGTGTTTCTTTCTGCCAAATCATTACAAGTAACAAAAGAATGAAGCTAGTACTTTTCTGAAAGTTGCTATGACTTATAGTATTTAGGAAGTTGATTTGTTGAGAAATCTTTTTACAGGATATTAACAAGAAAGAAAATTGTAAGATCTAGTATATGATGAGATGATTCACCAGTTGAAGAACTATATTTTGCAGCACCCTCTTTCTTCTTTTCCTCGTCGACGACAACAGATTTAGAATCTCCGAATGCTGCAGTTCAAGAACTTGTTAGAAACAGTCTAACATCAGTAACAGAAACAAGTAGTTCATTCAGAAACTTACGATTCAGATATGTCAGAGCAACAACAAAACAAATGTTGAAGAGCAGAGAAAAGCCAAGGAGAGCACCAACACAAATCCAGAACCAATAGTCTTCTGTATACATGCCTCTAAGCCTAAGAAGAGCCTTTCCAACCGTAGGCTCAGGAATTCTGGGGTCGGTATTAGGCTGCAAAGGAGATTAGTGAATGAATTTTTGCGAGATAATCGAATAAATAGAGTCTGTCCACATGCTAAAGATCTTACAGCACTCCATCTCTCGTCGAGGAATTCGTTGATGACGATGGCATTCTGACCATACATCATAGGAGAAGCATAGTAGCCCCATATCATCCACGGTTCGATATCATCTGCAAAGTAAATTGCCAAAGTTGCATTAACATTTTATCTTCACTTTCATGCATATTCATTGGACTTATGAAGTATAATGGATGAAAAGAATAGCTGAGACTCACCTCTGGCTATAACAAACCCACCAAGTACAAAAACAATCAGCAGTGTAAAGGTACCAAGTGTATTAGCCACAACCGGTGTTCTTCCTACCGCAGCGATGAATCGAAAAAGAGACAGGCCCATTTGATGGACACAAAAGAATGCTAATAACTGACGAAAAAACCTGCAACAGAAGAAAACAAACCATAAACATATCACAGATTTACTTCTTCAGTGCAATATTTAGTCATGACAGATACTTTGACAGAAGTTAACTAGTGAATTTTCATACCTGGTTGCAGATGGAGCAAATCCTATAGTGTAATAAGTAAGTGCAACCCATAATCCTGACTCAATGACAGAAAGAGGGATTCTGAAGATCCATATTGGCAATGCGAAAGCCCAAGCCGGATAAAACTGCAGATCTCTCTGCTTGAAGAAAACAGGAAGCCTTAAAAGAGTCAATGCTAGCTCAGCCATTCCATTGAACATTACATTAATGAGACTGAAGAACAATGCTCCATAAAATTTCCTCCCATCGGCGAGTTGGCCGTGTTTCATTTCTTTTCTTAGGAACACTGTCATGGTAATCACAGACATAATTATGATCTGAACAGTCTTAAATATGTATATAAAAGCGCTGCGCTTCATCAGTAGCCACTCTCTTGCAAAGCAAGCCTTGAAGAGTTCTGGTTTTGATATGCCATACTTGTCCCGAACCAGCGCAGCAGGGTGAGTTTTATTACGATCATAAGGAGTCCGAAGATCTTCATGAAGTTTTTGGCCAATGCTATAATTGCTGAAGTGAGATACAAACTCAGGAACACTGACATAGTGATAAGGCTTGTCCCTCATGAACCAGTACTGCTCTTGGTCTTTTCGGGATGTAACCTCTTGTAAGAAATCAGCAACTCCTTTCCTTTCAGGGCATTTGAATCCTACATACTCGAAGAAATCGAGTACATTTTCGCGCGGACCTTGGTAGACTATCTGGCCTTCTGAAAGCAAGATTATGTCATCAAAAAGATCATATGTTTCTGGTGCAGGCTGCAAAAGAGACACTATCATTGTAACATCCATTATATGAACTAGCTGCCTCAAGAACCTGACGATTTGAAAAGTGGTGGAAGCATCCAAACCAGTTGAAATCTCATCCATCAAGAAAACTTTTGCAGGTCCTACCAACATTTCACCTGCATCCATGATATGAAAGCTATGATTTGAGATTGTGTAGACCATAACAACATTTTCTCTTTAGTAACCTGTCTGGATTGAGAAAACATTTTTCAATGTAGTTTCTTTTTCGCGGTTTTCTTCACAAAATTTTGAAAATAGTAAAATTCTGTTGGTAGTTTTGTCATTAACAATGAAAATAAGAGATGAAGATAGGGAATGTTCTCTCAACCCAAACAGACCTTAAGATTTTCTATTAAACTTTTTCCACATACCGGTAGTCAGCCGTCTTTTTTCTCCGCCTGATATTCCCCTTCTCATCTCATCTCCCACCAAAGTATCAGCACATATTTCCAGTCCGAGAATCTGAGTCCATTTTCTTTGGCATGTCAGACATCAAGAAACTCGGCATAACGGCTCGAAACAGTTGTGATCAAACAAGAAAAAAGTAGAGGCATCAAACCTTAAGAACATAATCAGTAATGAGACTTGTTTCTTGACCTTCCATTGCAGTGGCTTTCATGAAAGCATCTATCTCTGGGTCTGGCTTGATTCCTGATTGCCTTTCTCGTGTTGACAATTCGACTAGCAGATCATACCTTGTTCCGACTCCCAAACAGCGGCCGGAAAAGTCAAGCGTCTCTCTAACCGTCATCTCTCCGTGATGAAGATTGTGCTCACTAATATAGGCACATGTTCTTTGAGGAACAAACTCTGATAACTCATGACCACAGTAAGTGACTCTTCCTGATACCTATCCATAAAATTTTGATGATGCAGAGTTTAAAAACAGGAAATTTGGATTCTATTCTATGTAGCATATACTTTTATAGGACTTGTTTATGTTCCTTAAACATAATCATGATTGACTTGAGTGGAATTCATAAATCAATGTATTAGCAATGACAGAAATGAATATGGATTATACTGTTATCTAGCATGATAAATTTCTGCAACAGTTACAAAAAGTTCATTAACAAGTAATAAATCATCACTGTTCTGCATGTAATTGATGCTGATACTGGTTTATACACCAAAATCATGCTCATCTACCTTTTAATTTCATTTCCGGTAATAGCATGTGTACAACAGAAATATATCCAATTAGTATCTAACTTGTGCTATATGTCATTATGTATGACACACATTATGTATGATACATAGCACACATTGGATACTACTTGGATTTGTAATTGTTGTACATATACTATTACCGATTTCCGTTAATCATAATATGAAAAAATAATTATGATAAAAAATATATTATGGCTTCATTTGTCAAAATGGATGAAGATGGTGAACAAACCCTTAAGTCCTTGTCCAGCTTCCCAGCTAGTGCTTGCAGCAGTGTAGTTTTTCCTGCTCCTGGAGGCCCCAAAAGCAATGTCATTCTGGAGAGTGTTTGACAAAGATATTAAAAAAAAAACAAAAAAAAAATGCTTATTAGTATTAAAAATATACCTAAATTATTAGAGTGATGCATTTGTGAAGAAAAATTTTCCACCTTAGCAGCACAAAAGAATACATTGTCCACAAGAAAATAAAAAATGCACCATATGGATGTAACAGTACTAATGTGAGGAATGTATATTGTGAATTACAGAACAAATTAATGAGTGCATCAAATTAAAGCTAGTACCTTGCTGGCTTAATGATTCCACTAACATCTTGGAGAATCTTCACAACACTCTTCTTTGAAGGGACAAGGTTGATTGATCTAAGAACTGTCTGTTATATCATAAACCAATATATATAACAAGGAAATATCATACACAATACTTTTGAAAAATGTAAAACAACCATTTTTTATGGCATTTTCATGCAGAATTGAATTTCAAGTGTTTGCAAACCAAAAGTACTATTTGAGGTTGATTGATTCATTCATTCACAATTCATAAGGTCAGATGGAACTAAATTATGACTCAAACTAATCTCTTTTTCATCATTCCTTAAAATTTCAGAATAAAGGCTAATAATAATGTATTTCATTAAAAAAAATATATCTTTAATATTAGACTAGTCATTGCAGTTACTCACATTTGTCAAATTATATAGTGTCCTACATTTTTTATTAACTGAAAAACTTAACTGAAAAAAGAAATAGATATATATAGGATAGAAGCTAGAAATATCCCATGATGTTCAATAAATATTTGGTATCCATTTTACAATCAATTATTGTGATTTAATGATTAATTTAATATATCTTGAAGATGGACTTATAACCACATGATAGTTAATAAATATTGGTGCTATAAATTTTACTTATTACTGAATAAATCACCGTTAAAATAATATTATATTTGTTTGTATATGTTTTCACATCTCTTTCTGTAGAAACATCTATCTACAAGCTACAAAAGTGTTTTCACAAAACAGAACACAAAAGTAACAGAGTATAGTTGTTCTGTCTTCCTTTTTGAATTTTGAAGCTCCCTATTAATGATTGTAAATTGGTTAGCAATAATTTGACGAAACTCTTTTGGTACCTACTATAAGCACGGCTCCTTCCTTTTTGGGAATGACGTGGGGTTTAAAAGATTTTAAAAAGAAAATACACTTATATTTTATTTTTTCTTTTACTTTTTGTTTGGTGAAGGGAGGTACTACGTTGACAAAAGGGAACCATGTGATCTTTTTATAAGAATCTCTGGCTGCCACAATTACTAAAATAAGCACTAGTTACTTAGTTTGACATCATTTTTAACTTACAAATTAGGCAATGGCTTCCATGTTCACAACTTTACCAATATGTCAAAAGTGAATTTTCTACTATAACGACGTCATACAAAAAGAAATGTTTTTTTTTTTATTGTTTATAGATTTTAGCTTATCAATAATACTTATTGTACAATAGAACAATGTTTAATCAGTATCTCATATGTGTTATATATAATACGTAATGTGTGACATACGTACGCGTACTAGACATATGACACACATATTACGTATTATGTGTAGTACACGTTAACTACTAATTAGACGTATTTATGTTGTACAAACAACGTTATTGTGTTTTTATTTAAATAACGTTGACACATCTATGTATGATTGATTATGTTGAGAAAGAGAGACAATGGAATGGTAGAATGTAACCTCAATAGCATTGATGGTAGAATTGGCCAGTGTTGGCAGTGCTCTGGTTCCAATATATGCATCCCCTTCTACAAACAAATGCTCAAATCTCACTTCAACCTTAGGAATCTCTATACCCACCCTAATCAACAATTAAAATATAAAAACATGAAGCTTAATAATCAATAATAAATATTCTTGCAAGTCAGACAGCATAAAGATTTAAATATAATTAAAATATGACTAAATTAAAAAAAAGAAGGATTCCAAGGTCCAAACATCGTAATCAGAAGTCAGAACACTTTCCATGTCAAAAACCAAAAGACATAACATCAACATAGTTTTTCTAACCAATATCATAATTAGCATACAAAAAGTATAGACATTTTCAGGTTTCCAACACGCATGGAGAGAGTTCAGAAACTAATTTTTTTTTCTTTTACTTTCATAACACAGCACCAACTAGGAAGATCCTAGTAAAAATAATGATTAATTATAAATATATTAACCTCTTATAATATTCTAAGAAATTGAACTCAATTCAACTCCGATCTATTTGTCTATATGACGTTAACTTTCTTAAATAGATTATTTGGGAGGGTCATTGATCAATATAATGTAATAATAATAACTTTACATGCTCATAGAATTTTTTAAGATAGTGAGAGAGAAAAAATATAATCATGATTGATGTGGCAACATATGATTAAATGACTGTACTTCATAATATATATATATATATATATATATATATATATATATAATTGAAAAAGTATACTAAATAATATGTTGAAATTCTAAAATAACACATAATATTATATATAAAAAAAACTTTTGGTAAAGAGAGAGATAATAATGATGATAATTAACCTATGAATCCGGTGCCTCATCCTAGAGAGGAACTTCTCATTGTCATGTTCAACAGCTCTGAGCAGAGTGTTCAAGAGCTTCTTCCTCTGCTGAAAGCCAAGGTTGGAAATGTCAATCTCCTCATAGTTGAAAGTTCCATTAGTGTCCAAGGTGGCCTGCTTGACAAGGCTCTTCCTCATCCTCTCAAATGTTGGAAGCCTCTCTATTGCAGCCCACTTGAGCTCTTCTTCATCATCACCAATAACCCCACTCACTGAGGCCCAACTCCTCCTGCTTGATGACCCTATGCTCATCCTTAGGCTGCTCATTATTTCACTCCCACCATTTTCCAACCTTCCTAATTCCTCCATTATACATACATATATATCTATATATCTATGTGTTTGTGTGTGTGTGTGTGGTGGAAAATAAATGAATGATGAAGAGGGTAAACAAGAAAAAAGAAAAAAGAACAACAACCAAGATGGTTGATTGATTAAATTTGGTTGTGTGTTATGGTAAGCTTTTAAGGATTTTGAGTGTTTCTGTTGGATAATAAGTTAACTCATAGAGACACTTATTGAGGTGCTGCAATCCAAAATGTTGATGTGACTTGGCCACCGAAATTGAATTATGGGTGGTCTTATACATGATTGAAAGGAAAAATGTTATTTTTAATTTCATATTTTTAAATATTTACTCATAGATATATGAATACTATTTTTTCTATTTCTTTTTACTTTTCGTTTAACTTATATTCTTTATATCAACTTCTCTAAAATATTTTAGATGTTTCCCTCTACTTAAATGTAAAAAATATTACTTTTCTTATAAAAATTACTATTCCTACCTTCAAAATCTCTTATTTCATGCTAATTTCAATTATTTCATATTAAATTTATAACCCTAACTTTAAGTTAAAACTTCATTTTTATGAATGAAATTAATTTTTATACACGGTAGTATAAAATAATTTTATATTCATATCTAATAATATGTTATTATGTAAATTTGGTTATCAACTTTTACTTACCGGTAGTCTCAAATCAGATATTAACATAAAATTATTTTACCTATAGTAATTAAATTCTTTATGAATATTCATATACATCTAATTTTGGATAGATCGTTGCTAATATAAATTTAGATTCATAAGTCCTAACAACATATCAAATATTAAAATTATAACTATAATAATATTATAAAATTTTATTTAATATATTTTCATGTATATGATCTTCCATAAAGTCGGGTGTATAACATAGTAAAACTCGATCTGAACTCTAACAGTATCATGTGACATGAAACTGTTACACAAATGATGTGTCCTGTGAGGATTGTGATGGAAAACGACAAAGCAGAGGCAAAAGGTATAGGTGGTGTTTTTGTATTAGAGCTAAGTTTATTTTTTTCAAGGAAACTCCTCTTTTTGTCCACCCAATATTTATGGCAAACATAGTTTCAGAAGTTTCGTGATTGGTTAACTACCAAATTTCCTTTCGTTATAGCATGGAACTATTGAGTTTGACTTTTGGGTGAATCCAGCTCCAACATGTCTTATCATTTGGAAAAATTATGCATTCGCATTGCTCTTTATAATGTTCTTATCACAATCTGATCTAATAATAACTATATAATGATATTTTCCAAAGAGCAATAATGTATAATAGAAAATTATCTCGCAGTTATTCAATATTCATCTTTATTATTGGATCATAACATGAACATATTATAACATCTAAACTCTCAATTCAAAATTCAATTAAAATTAATGTTGGATAATTTTTTTAAAAAAATTTCAAAGATCCAATCTAGTTTGGTTATATCCTATGTGTTATAATTCTGTCAGCAGATATGTGTACAATAAAAATTATACAATACTTGTACAATAATTATATTTATCGTTGAATTGTAATATAGATTTATTCTTCTATTCAACCTAATGCAATCTAATAATGAATATGATTGTTGTACAAATATTATACAATTTTCATTATACATTACATTCTTCTTTCGTCACATGACTACTATGCAAAAAGATGACACCAAGTGGTCTGGTGTGTCTATGAAACTGTATCCCCACCTGAAGAATAGTTCTTCAACCTTCAAGATCAAACATATATCTTCTTGATTAAGCACAAAGATTCAGTACAATCCCTAACTAATTAAATTTCTTAATTAACTCTCTAATCTAACACAGTCTTGTATTGAGATTAAAGACATGTTTGGATATAGCTGCAATTATGACTTTTTTTACAATAGCATTTAGTGAACAATAGAAAAACAGTCAAATCAGTCAATATATTCATTCGATAACTTTTTGACAAAAAAAAGAACTTCCTTTAAAAATTAATTTTTAGTGAATTGAATAATTATATTCCAGAATTTTTATATTGACTAGCTAGTTTTGATTAATTTTTTATTATACAAATAACAATATTCTTTTTTTAACTCCCTAAGAGTCAAAAGTCATTTTTTTATTTGGTTAAATAGTTTGTTATTTACCTAAAAGTTATTTTAGCATTCTTTTTATAAATTAAAATATCCAACTTTCTAAAAGATACTTTTCAAAATACTTAAAATAGATATTTTTATTATTATAAGGCAAGTAATATAAGTAATTTATTGATAAGTATTTTTCAGAAATTAGTTTTTATTAAGATTTAAATAAATTATATATCCAAAAATATCCTAAGTTCTGCGATCGGTTTTATCGTCTCTTAATTATGTGGGTTTAGTTAGAAAATTAAACCTTCAAAGAGTTATAGTTCAAGATTCACATCAAGTTCAAGATTGGAATGAACCTAACTAGTAGAAATATATTCAGAAAAGTCATTATTTTACTTTGGGAAAAGTTTTGCATATAGATTAGCAAAAATTCAACTTGTACTCAAAGGTAGTAATGTTAATTATGACTTCTCTCTATATACATGTTAAATGCATATAGATTAACAAAAATTCAATATTTAGTAAATCTTAAAAAGTACTAATCATCCATAAAATATTTAAAATTAATTTATATGAGAGACTAATCTCTCTACCGAATTTATGAGAATATTCTTATTAAAAAATATAAATAATTAAGAAAGTAATAGAAATTCTTTACCAAAAAATTAAGAAAGGACATTTCTTGTCCTTTTATATATATATATATATATATATATATATATATATATATATATATATATATATATATTCTTTTTACTTTACTTTCTTGAACTGATCAACACATTTGGAAAAGGAAGTGTTTCATCTTTATAATGTTTTATTTGAATCATATATTATTTGTAAAAATAATTTAAACATTCCATTCACAGCTGAATTGAGTATGAAACTAATTTAAATAGAACTCATATAATATTTAATATTGAAATTGAATGATAATCAACTTAAAAATAGATAAATATTTATAAAGATAATTTTTTATCTTATTAGTAATGTCGATGAAAGTTTCATTCATCTTTTGATAAAATATGAACCCCATTCAAATTAATCAAATTTGCAATTCATCTAATAATAGATAAAATATTGATCAACACAACAAAAATATAGTTGAAAAATAATTTCTCTTTCTCATTTAGTAGGCTATTACATTGATGAAGGTGTTGACATTATAGAAGAATGAAGGAATTCATGCAAAGTACTCAATGGTAGCTGTCTGGCTTAATTAAAGGAACGAGTGCCCTCGAACTACCAATATATCTATTCATTAATGCATTATTTATTAATAGTGTGGTGGCAGCAATCTCATTCTGATGTGTGTTAACTAAACAGTCCCCTGTATCTCTATATCTTTGATTGATTGCGAATATATACTTAAAAAAATACTAGTTTGTACTTTGATATTCACGACTCACGAGTTTAATAATACAAATAATTTACTTATAATTTTGTGGATAAACATTCCTAGTTATTGAAGTAGTAAAAATATAAATTTAGTTTGTATAAATTGTTAGACTTAACCCGGGGAGTGTGGTTGAGTGGTAGGGGTTCATCCTCCCTTAACCAAGTGTCGAGGGTTCGATCCTCGCCTTGGGTATGGAAAAGCTTTAAAACTCCGGGCCAGTTGTCCCACCCTTTGAGGTGCCTATAAGCCAACGAGGGATTAGTCTCGACAGTGGATATCCCGGTCGTGTACCAAAAAAAAATAAATAAATAAATAAATTGTTAGACTTATTTATTACCACTTATAAAAAGAACTTAAAAAATTTAGTTACTTTTTATCTCTAAAAATAGAATAAATAAATAATAAATAAAAATAATTAAAATTAAAAAATAACTTCTATTATTCAAATTCTTTCTTTTTTTTTCTATTCATTTTTATACTAATATTTTAATAAATTAAAATAAAATTTAGGAGAGATTTTAATTATTTTATAAAAAAATATCAATAAAATAGAATTAAATAAAATTATTGTATAAAATATTTATCAAAAAATATAAAAGCGATTTACAGACACGAAAATAGAAATTAAAGGCTATATACTTTAAAAGTGAGATTTCACAAATTTTTTGTTTGTCTTATAATTTATAAAATAAATATTATGGACTTTAAAATATTGAATCACATGAATTTTTTACATATAGTAAAAATTGAAGACTATATATTTTAAATTATGAGATTTCACAATTTTTTGGTTGCATTATAAAATAAAGACTATAGACTTTAATTATCAAATCACATAAAATTTTTCTATATAGTAGAAATTGAAGGTTATATACTTTAAATATGAGATTTCACAATATTTTTTGTTGTCTTATAAAATAAAGACTATAGACTTTAAAATACTGAATCACATGAATTTTTCACATATTGTAGAAATTGAAGACTATATACTTTAAATGTGAGATTTTATAATTTTTTTATTGTATTATAAAATAAAGACTATAACCTTTAAAATATTGAATCATATGAAATTTTTCTATATAGTAGAAATTGAAGGCTATATACTTTAAAAGTAAGATTTCACATTTTTCTTTGTTGTATTATAAAATAAATACTATAGTCTTTAAAATATTGAATCACATGAATTTTTTGCATACAGTAGAAATTGAAGGCTATATACTTTAAATTGCGAGATATCACAATTTTCTTTGTTGCATTATAAAATAAAAACTATAGGCTTTAAAATACTGAATCACATGGAATTTTTCTATATAGTAGAAATTGAAGCCTATATATTCTTTAAATATGAGATTTCACAATTTTATTAGTTTTTTTATAAAATAAAGACTATAGACTTTAAAATATTATTGAATCACGTGATTTTTCACATATAGTAGAAATTGAAGACAATATATTTTAAATTATGAGATTTTATATTTTTTTGATTGTATTATCTATTACTACTCATGAAGAGGATTTTCAAAAATTTGATCACTTTTTTATCTCTATGTAACACTCTTTCTCTTTATATCATTCTTCCTCTACGTAACACTTTTTTCTCTTCATAACACTCTTTTTCTATGTAAGATTCTTTCTTTTTATAACACTATTTCTCTATGTAACACTCTTTCTGTACGTAATATTGTTTCTGTACATAATATTTTTTCTCTACGTAACACTCTTTCTTTACGTAACACTTTTTGTCTACATAAAACTTTTTCACTCCGTAACACTCTTTCTCTATGTTATTATTCCTTTGTATCCAAACTAACAGAGACGTGAGTGTTTGGTAGGGGGAGAGTGTTAATGTAAGCAAATAGTGTTACGTAAGAAAAATAATAGAAAAACGACTTCACAGACACAATAATACATGTCGTCGAGTCGCTAGTATTAATATAATTGGATATTACCAAAAACATTTTATTATGTGACAGTTTTTCATTATTATTATTATAGTCCATTTGGTTATGATAACATTCAGATAACTAGTGCTTAATTAATACCAATTTTAAATATAAAATCCTATGTTTTTTTATTTTTGATTTGAGAAATACTTTGTGTATACTACTTTCAGCCACCATTTCAATTACCAATGTATTTTTGTATAAAATACGGGTATATTTGTACGAACGATTAAAGTTGGATTAATTTATTTCACTCGCGAATCTTCTTTCTCATAACTACGCAAATGTTATCTCACTCACTTTTGTTTCATCTTCTTTTTTCTTCTTTCCCAAGTACACTCTTTTATTATTTCTTCTTCTTCTTCTTCTCCTTCTTCTTCTTCTTCTCCTTCTCCTTCTTCTCCTCTCTTCTCTTATTTTTTTTATTTGGTTCTCCTTTTTTTTTTATTTAGTTCCTTATTCATTTGTTTCTTTCTTCTTTTTTGATTCTGTTCATCTATTTTTCTCTTTTGGTTCTTTTACTCTTGTTCTCTTTTTCAGTTTTATTGTTTCTTTTTTAATTCTCACTTTTCTTATTGTTGTTTGAGGAAGAACAACAACAACAATGCAAAGTTAAGAACAAAATGTCATTCACATTCTTTGAATGTCGGATTATGGTCTTTATTATGTTGGATTGTGGTTTTTATTTATGTTGGATTGTGGTCTTTATTATGTTGGATTGTGATCTTTATTATGTTGGGTTGTGATCTTTAATTATGTTGGGTTGTGGTCTTTATTTATGTTGGATTGTGGTCTTTATTATGTTGGATTTTGGTCTTTATTTATGTTGGATTGTGGTCTTTATTATGTTGGATTGTGATATTTATTTATATTGGATTGTGGTCTTTATTATGTTAGATTGTGGTCTATGTTGGACTGTGTATTTGTTCCTTCAAATATCCAACCAAAGAAATTGCGTTGTTTGGCAGATGGGCATACTGTAATAATAATCTCTTTTGTGTGAAAAAAAAAAAAAAAAAAAGACCCAATGATATGTTGAGGGGATTCTAGTTCTAGTTCTAAATTAGTGAAACAGCCCCTGTTGTGCTATCATTCAACGTTCCAAACCACACAGATTAGTATATATCACATCTCGTGTTTCAACATAGAATCCATGAAATACACTTAAGAGTACTTGATAGGTTTTTATTTATGTTGGATTGTGGTCTTTATTATATTTGATTGTGGTCTTTATTTATGTTGGATTGTGGTCTTTATTTATGTTGGATTGTGGTCTTTATTTATGTTGGATTATGATCTTTATTTATGTTGGATTGTGATATTTATTTATGTTGAATTGTGGTCTTTATTATGTTGTATTGTGGTCTTTATTTATGTTGGATTGTGGTCTTTATTATGTTGGATTAGGATATTTATTTATGTTGGATTGTGATCTTTATTTATGTTGTACCCTTGTTGTGGTGCCTCCTTGTTTGGACATAGTTGCTTTGCTTCATGAACTTTCCCAAATAGTCCTTTGTTGTTGGGAGTGTATCAACAAGCTTGAACAAATTCTCTGAGCTCCTTGAAACCTTCGATACCCTAATCCTGCTATCTTGATGCGTAGTGAAAACCTTGTTCCCAACGGTTGCAAGTGCCTTAACAGAGCCATCACCTTGTCCAAACTTGGCAAAGAGCCTCAAATGTAGTTGTTGTCACTTTATTATGTTGGATTGTTGTCTTTATTTATGTTGGATTGTGATCTTTACTATGTTGGATTGTGGTATTTATTTATGTTGGATTGTGGTATTTATTAATGTTGAATTGTGGTATTTATTTATGTTGGATTGTGGTCTTTATTTATGTTGGATTGAATCTTATTTTTATTTATAGTTCATATTCACTCCTAAAATTTTGTTGGATTATTCAGGCGCGTGAGTTTCACTATTTCAAATGTGATAGTAGATGTTTTAAAGTTAAATTATACAAAATACATATTTTAGTCACAGTGGTTGATTGGTGGCTGATTTAAAGTGTACATGTAGCGTATCTCTTTTTATTTATACCTAAGACTCATCATTTGATAATTATATGAAATTGATAAAAATTTAAAAATATGTCCCTAACTTAAATCCTTATCTATTATCTATTAAATTTCATTCAAAATTGCTAGATTCTAATTGATATTTGTTGCCTTAAATATACTGTAACATATGTCGAGTTTTGTCACTCTCTTTTCAATTTTAATTGATATCGTTTTCGATGGCCAGGCCAGCACCTCCCAATTAATTAATTAAGTAATTAAATCAGTCTAAATAAAGGAGAGCCCATGAGAGGAAATTAAAACGCCCCACGAATTAAAGTCCACAACAAATAGACTGAAATGGAATATAGGATATGATATTGTTGAAGTTTGATTTGATGAAATTAAATTAAATAAAAGTTTACAATATTATATTATCTATCTATACTATAAAGAGAGAATTAAAAAAATAGTTACTTTTTATTTTCCGAAAATTAAATTTAAAAAAAATTAGAAATAAACTATAATAAATATTATTTTACCAGATATTCATATAAAAATTCATATTTTATTATTTTTAATCACGTTTATCTTAAACATTTTTTTCAAAAGAAAAATAAATCATTTCCTTTCAATCTTTATAATTCTCTCTAATTAAAATAATTTCCTATAAAATTAAAAATATGACTTAACATGATATTAATGTGTATACATGCATCACGACATCAATTTTCTATCTGGCAATTACGTTATTACAAAAACAATCATGCAATTTTTTTCTTATCGAGCATTAATTTGGCGGCCACGTCACAATTCACATATAAAACAATTCACATGTCTCAATTACTCAATATATGATTATTTAAATTTTTTAGATGGATAATCTCATGATAAGATTTAAAATCTCTGACATAAAATCCAGAGCTAACTCTTTACTTTTTGATGTGCTCATTCTTCTACAGTAAATAAAATAATTAAATTTCAGAATAAAGTTAAATAAATTTATACATTAATTGTTCGCGCTTGGACAAAGGCATATATACCAAGAACCAATAATTAAACCAATGATATCATAGAATAGAGTGTTTAATTAAACAATGAGGTTTGTTCTGCAACAAAATACATCACATTAATATCTAACATATGTTATACATAATATGTGTCGTATATAATATGTGTTATATGTAACTTGTGTTATACATATGACACATATTATGTACGATACACATTATATATAACACATATTGAATATCACTTTACTGTATTTATGTTATGTAAGAAACATTATTGTTTAATTAAAGTATACAATGACCACTACAACAATAATGATCATTTTCAACATGTAATTGTCGAAAAGTGTTGATAAAAGTATTGTCACAAAAAGATATTTTGACATTTGTTGGCTGTTGAAAATAGTCATAAACTATTCTTTGACAATTAATGACTGTTGAAAATACTAATAAACTAGTTTTAAGCATTTTCGACGGCCACTAATTGTCAATAATACTTTTATTGACAATACTTTTATTGACACATGTTGAAAATATTTCATTTTCTAGCGGTGGATCCATTATTTTTTTTTTACATAGAAACTTAAGACAAAGTTGATTTTGCCTTAGCTTGTTACTCATCTATTCTATAGGTGGTAGTTGATGATATGTAATATAGTTGGTAGATGAATGTAGATGTACGTACACACGTGTTGATATATATATATATAGGTATAGTTAAGTAAGCTTTACGTACGTATAGATGGGCCATGGTTTGGCATTCAGATTAAGATTGTTCGCAGTTTGGACACAAAAACATGACTGTATATACAATTAGTATAGTACATTGCAGTTAGTTAGTTAGTTGTGCAGTGGGTTCATAAATGAACCCCTATGTTTACAGCACATACGTACTACTGGTTGGTAAACTTTCAAGTTTCAAGTCCAATATCATTCATATCTCTTTATGACACCCAAATGCTTAAGGTTAATAAGCCTTTCAACCACCTAGCTCTTCAAAAATAAAATAAAATGAAACATCAACTTGTGTTTTCTTTTTTCTTTTCAACTTTAAGTTTAGTTTTGATCGATTGAAAGTGTAAAAATATTTTATATTGTTATCCAATCAAATCACTTTGTTTATATATATGACTTTTATAGATAGTGAAAGAGATAAAACACAATCATAACTGACGCAACAACACATGATTAGATGATTATGTAAAAGAATACTCCCTCTATTCCAAAATAACAGTCGTTTTGATTTTTTTGGTTCATTGGAGAACTAATGTACCTATATGCAAATTGTGTCTAGATACATTCGTTTTTCAATGAACTAAAAAAGTCAAAACGACTATTATTTTGGAATGGAGGTAGCAGTACCGTTCAGTGAAATGAAAATAAATTCTTTTAACTTCAATGCTCCTTCAGCTTATCAAATCATTAGCATGAATGATTAATGTGACAATACACAAGTAGTTAACTAATTTTTTTTAGGATGATGCTAAATGTACAATAAAAAAACCAGCCAACCAGCCAACCAGCCAATAAATGAGATTTTGGGTCATAACTATTCAGTCCATTACAATCTCAATGATTATTTGGACCAAAATCAAAGCCAAAATAGACCCATTTGCAGTATTGACTGATTTTTCATTGTACTTTTAGCATTATTGATTTTTTTATTACAAAAGTTTAATTTAGATAAGTTAAGCTCCCCAATGAGTAGTACATATGTACATTATAAAATTAATCATTATAAGTCACTATATGTAATAATATAATTTTTTGAAACTATTAATTCAGCTTTTAAAGTGTTGAATTAATGTATAACATTAAAAATTAAATTAGTAATTTTAAAAAGTTACATATGATGACTGATTTTATATGATGACTGATTTTATGATATACAGAAAAATATTTCTTCCCTCCAAATTTAATTAAGAAAACAAATTAATTTGGGACCTTCAATTATTATGCGTTCTTAGTTCTAATGGACAAGTTCTTTCAGCCATCTATATATATATTCCATTGCCGACACTATTCAGCGGGTCAATTACTACGGTTCAATCGTTCATGAACTAACCTTGTGCTGATGATTTTATGAAAATATTTAACCATAAGTTAACAAGTACGATATATATGTTGGTGAAACCGAATTTGAATCTTAACCATTAAGAAAGAAATTAACAGTGTAACTAAAATTTTGACGGAATGTAATCATGTATTGTTAAATGGTAATTACAAATTACAAATCATTTAATTATTATCAATTCAAAGGTTAGCAAGGGAAAAACTCATCACTCAATGAAATTCACCAAAGAGAGAAAGAACTAATTAAGGGAAAGAGATGGGTCCTAAATAGATTGTGTTTAAACACCCCTCCAATAAAGCATACTCCTAGAGTAATTGCTCAAACAGGCCGTGAAAATTTCATTGTCGACCAACTTGATCCCTAACAATTAGAAAGTACTTACCTAGTTCCGGACAATGTAATTTTTGGGACACCGCAAGGTCTCTAGACGGTTTTCGTCATGGAGATGCTTATGTGGCAGTGTTATGTCGCTATAAATCATTTTGAGATTTAATTTTTTAAACCTTAGTTCCTATGCATCCCTTCCCTCTTACTCTTTGCTGCAACTTACCTTCAACATTACCTTTCTTTAATCCTTGATCCTTGAAACTCAAAACCTGCAAATCACAAGAGATGACTTGAAGTGGAGCTAATTTCACTAATCGAAGATGAGAAAGGGCATAAGGGTAAGTAAGGCTTCATCTAACTTTAGTCCCAAAAGAGTGAAAAGAGGGAAAGAGTCATAACCAACTAGGTAAAAGTACAACACAAAACTAACATAAAGAATACCTTTACCAACTAGTTACAATAAGTTTTGCACAACATAACTTGAAAAAGCATTATTCAATGAACAAAAAATGACCCAAAAGCGAATTCATCATGCTCATCAAGGGGTCCAATTATTGGAGTTCACATGAACTTGATGAGTCTTGCCTATGTCTCTTGGCTTGTTGCAGCAATAGTTTCAGCATGCAGGAAAAGACATTGACAGAAGACATTTTGTGATTAGTTCATACCTTACAGGAACCAATTTGTCCATTGAAAAGACATTTGTTATCAGGGATCAATATGAGTTAGTTATTGATTATCAAAGATTAATATGAGTTTTTATGATTTGTTAGGAATCTATATGAGTATTTTATGCAGAATATAAAATTGACACTCTCTGGACCTGATTCTACTACCTCCTCCCTAGGATATGATTTATACAACGACATCTTCTGCACTTTCATAGTCATATGAACTATCACCACTATTTACTATTTTCTCCACCTTCATCGCTTGTTTCCGAGTAGTAATATTTGTACATACCATTTGGTATGTACAATATTTATACTTTTACATCCAAAGGTGGAGATTGGAAGTTTAAATGCTGAAGTGATATCACATTAAAATTAAAAGATGATAAAATATGTAAAAAAATTATGTAAGGGAAAATATATATATGAACAAAATATCATTACTCCTTGTTTCCTCATTCACATAATTTTTTTTTCTCATCACTATACTATCATTGCTACCAATAGGTTCCCCACATCCTCCTTTTTTTTTAGCTCCTTCACCACCTTAGTCCTTTTCCCCACTAAGGTAATACAAATACAAAACACAGAAAATGACAGCACACACAGTAAAAGAAAATGGACCTTTAAAGAGAATATTTGCAAGTGTGCTTTAGGTACTAACCGTGACAGCCAACACTTGATGAAGCCTTACTTACCCAGCCATGTCATGAAATTAGATCCGCTCCAACCCATCTCTTGCAATTTTGGGGTTTAGGATTTCAGAAATCAAGGATAAAGAAAAGTATTGTTGAAGATAAGTTGCAGCAAAGAGTAAGAGAGGAGATGAATAAGAACTTATGTTACAAAAGAAAAGCCCCAAAATGACGTAGTGTGAGTAAATAGCCATGTGATACTGTCATGTAAGTAACTCTATTACAAAAAACGTCTAAGAATCTTAGGGTGTCCTAAAAATCACATTGTCAGGAACCAAGTATGGAGTACTTTCGAGTTGTTAGGAACCAAGTTGGCCAACGGTAAAATCGTCAGGTCATCTTTGGGGGTTTACTCTCAGAACTAAATAGATAATCATGCTTGGGGGTTTACTCTCAGAACTAAATAGATAATCATGCTTGAAAGGGCCATTCAATCAAAAAATTTGGGCACGTCACAGGCACTTGGTCAAAAAACAGATGATGTTGAACTCAACCATACCATGCAGCTTCTAGCTTTTGAGCCACCCAAACAATATATCAAATAAAAATATTATTATTTCCAATAGAAAGAAAAAAAGATACGATTTTGATTTTCAGGAAGCTGATTGAGTTTCTCCAACAACAATCATATTCCCATAACACTAGAAAATCTTAACCTTGAGTCCAAACAAGCAAACAGTTTTATCAAAACAATCATAAAAGTAAAGGGTCACAACTCAAAATGTGAAAACCCACTAATTCTCATCATTTATTTGTTGTTAGAACCGTTCTTCAATCTTAACGTGGCCCATCATCATCGATCTCGTTCGGAAAGTACACCTACTGATTAGTTAACTGAGGCCTTGAAAAAGATAGCCCCACATATAGGTTTTTTTTTTAAAAAGTTTAGGGACTGCAAATTAACACTTATTATCCAATAAATCTAAATATTTTATTAGATTGACACTAAATGCTCTAAATCTTAAAAGTAATCAAAACTTTTCTTTATTTAATTTCATTTGTTAAAGAATTCTAAAAGGAGATACCATTAATCATTTGGGTTAACCTAAATCTGACAAATGACAAGAAAAGGTATCACCTTTTAGTCTAAAGAAATTGAATGAGCACATGGTAAGGGTAAACATTCAGAGGATCGAGCAATGATTTAAAAGATATATTTGTTATTTCTATTTTTTTCCCATTTCTTAACATCCTTCTCTCTAATTGAATCCACTAATCTACTTGTACAAAAGACTGGTGTGGGGTCATTACTTTTCGGTCAAAGATGTACATACAAACATGGAGAACCAAAAAAAAATTATATATACACAAAATTACAATTTTTTTTCTAAAAACAGCAGCTACTTTTAACTCTTTTCCTCAATAATAAAAATTGGGGTGTGATAATTAAGAGATTTACTCGTCAATCAAGAAAGTATTGTGCCATGTCATTCACCGATTCTCCACCAGCTTTAGCTGCTTCTGCTATTCTAAGTAGCATTGTGGCTTTGTAGATTGCCAAATCTGCATTCTCCATAAGAGACTGAGCCTTTCTGCGTTTCAGTACTGCAAGTTCCTTTGATTCATTTGCTGATGCTTTTGCTTGTTCAACCTTGATCATGGAATTCTTCTCCTCCAAAGCATCTTGTTCAGCCACATAAGCTGTTGATGAAACAGATCAGAACAGGGCAAGTGACCAAAAAGAACTTCAGCATTATATGATAAATGATGCATCACATGGAAGTTATAGGCACTAGCAAATGACATGAATGACTAAAACAGGAAAAACATGAATTTATATCAATAGCACAAGGCACTGAACAAACAGGATCAGCAGTCCAAGCTCAACATTTCAAATTGCAGCATGTGTTGGATAACACGGAAGTAAAAAGAATGGTATTACATAATTATCTACATAGATGCCCTTAAGAAAGGCCAAGACCCAAGAAGGATAAAAAAAACTCTACACCAATAGCATAAGTACCTAACACAAGCATTAAATCCAAAAGGTTCCATGTTCTTGTTAAAGACATGAGATCTGGACATTACCTTGCAAGAAGCTTGGGTGTTTGCCTCTACCAAATTGACTAGGCTGTCTCTTAAATGACCTCCTCTTTCGCAGCAAAGGCTTGGGAATAAGCGGAGCTTTCTTTGCTTGATGACTCTGGCATGACAAATTTGATCAAACAAGTTAATCAGATACTGAGGCTCGACTCTGACTACAGCTTACAACAATACATCCAACTTCATTTATTGCATATATGTAATACACAAAACTTAGCTTGGGACAAAATTTCAACCCAGAAAACATGAAGATAAAATGTAAAAACTAAAAGGATAAATTGGGTATAGTAAGTCTATTAACAACCATCACTAGCATCACATCATGCAATAAAAAACTATTTACACAAGGTAAGTATATATGCCACGGAAATAGCATGAACACCCACAGAACAGATTGCATAAAACATGATGGAGAAGTTACCTGGAAAACCCTAAGCAGCAGTGAGCGTTTTTGTTTCCGCTTTCTCATCCAATAATTATAAACAGCTTCTACAACTACCTTGCTACCAAGTTCTTGATACTGATTACCCACAGATTTTTCATCAAAACTATCATCTGGGTTACAATAATAGGCCTTCTCCAAAGCATCAACAATTAACTCAAAATTATCCTCCGAAACATTTTCTTGAAAATCAGAATTGAACTTGCTCAGCCATTCCTCATCTTCAGAATCCATGTCATAATTTGCAGTCTTCCTTGCCATTGCTCTAGATAACTCATCACCATTTGCTGATATATAAGTATCTGGTCTATAGAAGGGAGCAATATTACCGTCTGCATAGCCTTGGACATCACAGACACCTGGTACCGGGATAAATTTAGCTACAGGGCCTGGGATATGCCTTTCGGAACACTCCTTGTACAGGTCTCTGAAGACAGACCAGTCCCGCCGATTAGGAAACTCTAGCTTCAACCCATTGTCCAATGAGTACATTATCACATGGGTGTAACGATTGGAAGAGCACGGTCTCATCACTTTTTCTGCTTTGAGAGTGCATCTTGTCAATCCATCTTTCTTCACTGCAAGTTGCCAATCCCTAGACCCAGACATTTCTAAAGTGACAACTGCTCCTTCTACCCTGTAACATTTGTCCGACTCTGTAACCAATATATTTGCAGAACAGTGAGATGAATCCCCTCCTGTTGAATCTGCCACTTCACAACTTGCTTCTGCTAAGCTTACAGCAGAGGAACTGCGAGTAAGACTTCTAAGCTTCTTATTATTAGACGCTACCGCAGAGATACTTCTTTTCCGTCCATTCCTTAAATCATAAGTGAATGTTCCATTACTTCTGTCCAAAAGTGAAGGATTCCGAGCCTTCCTTTTCCTGAGTGAAGTCCTCCTCCTCTGAATGCCTTTAGTCAGATTTCTATATTGCCCATTTCGAACAGGTAACCTGGAATTCTTGACCTGGGCATGAAATGACAGACCCTCACCAATTTCTGTAACCTCAGGTGAGGTGGCTACAATCTCAGCAGGTTCTATCATCAAGGTATCAGGTAAAGACTTCTGTTCAATCTTCAATTTCGGAAAATCAATCTCCTCATCTTCCTCCTCCTCGACATCATTAGGCCCATTAACCAAAATATATACAAGAAAAAATGACCTAAACATAGATTTCAAAATCATTGCAGAATGCAGATACTTGAAACAAAGAGGAACCGCAGAAAAATCCACACTGAAAGAAGGCATGAACTGCGAGATCCTAAAAAACTGGCAAACCCCAACACTGGCAGAAGGAGAATCCTGAAAAAGACAGAAGATTTAATACTTAGCATATTAGATAAGATCACACAGCAAATTGAGAAAAAGAAAATGCAAAACCAATCAGCAGACAGGGCCAAAATTTTTCCTTTATCAGTATAAAAATTTCCGGGTGAGGCATGCCTCCAATTAGGATAAAAGATTCAAACCAACTCATTTAACTGTCATAAGCTGCATGAGTGGTTGACCAAATAAACAAACTCCTTTAGCAACAAAAAGAAATGCATCAATTATTTGAATTTCTATAGATAAACACAACCAAAAGAACAAAAAATTACATGCAACCTATGCAATTTCAATCAATTACTTTATACAGGGGGCAGCACAAACCCCAGGCAGAACAAAGACTAAAACAAAACATAACCAATCCACTACTCTTACCTGCAGGAGCTGTATTCCCTTTGAGGCATAAGCACTATACAAAGGCTCAGAACGAACAAAGGCAGAGAGCTCCTTCATGTCGAACCCGGTCCTTCTTGCATAGCTCAGAACCCAAAACAAGAAACAAGAAAACAATCCACTCTCCACACTACCAAGAGTCCCACTCACAACAGCCGCAAGAACACAAGGATTCCTCCTCTGTTGCTGCCGCCACCGCCGCCGCGAAAACCGATGCCCGAAAATCTTCTTATCACCATCTGAACCAGTCCTCTTCCTCTTCCTCGTATACACAATCCCAAAGAACTTATCACCACGCTCCACTGTCCCCTGCTTCTTCGTCTCAACGATGCCACTGTCAATCTCATTGGCACCAACAGCAGTAACAATATTAGTCTCTTGCTTCGCTTTCGCGGCGGCGCGAGGCGGGGCCTCGGCGCCTTTTTCTGAGTTCTTGGTGAATTCGTCGGCTTTGATGGCTCTCTTTGCTTTCACCTCGCCGGCATCGGGCCAGAGGCGCCGCCCCGACCGCAAGACACGGGCAGAGTCGGTGCCCGTCACCACCCCAAACACTCTCGTTGTCCGCCTCATCCCAACAGCCGGCATTGCTGTCCGGTCCCCAAAGGACACCGCCCGTGACTCGATCTTCTCTTTCCCCAAAAAGAAAAAAAAAAGATCGCAGAGTAAGTACACCGAGTTGACTCAACTCACCACCGAGTCACAGAACACCACACAACACCCTCAAGAAGAAGAACAAGAACACAACCACCAAAACGCATAAACTCACTGAAAAAAAAAAACCCAAAAAATAAATAAAAGAAAAGAAAAGAAAAGAAAAAAAGCACCCGCACCCACACAAAAAAGGAAAAAAAAAAAAACAACAACCTTAACCTCAAACGGGGTATTCTAGAAGGTTCCCAACCTCAAAATCGGAACTGAACAACATATAATCACAACATGAGAGAAAATCGGAGACGAAGAAAACCAGTAAAAGAAAAATCGAAAGGACGATCTTGTTTGGTAGATGAAACAGCAACGTTAAAGTGACCAAAAACGAAATTTTAAAACAAAACAAGAGCAGATAAAAAAAGGGGAAAAAATTACAGGAAGGGAAGACGAAGAATTGAAAACAGGGAAACAATCAGAAGGTTCGAGATCTGAGAAGGGAAAGGAACAGATCGAAGAACAGAGAGAGGGAAAAAATGAGAGCGGGAAATAGCGCGCGCTCAGATTAGAGAGAGAGAGAAAAAGGAGTGAGAGAGTTTTCGGCTAGGGTTTATGGTTAAAACCATTGAGGGGTAACCACTGAGGGGGTGGGAGTGATGTGAACCGTTGGATTTGGAGAATGGACGGTGGATATTTGTTTTATGCAGACTCAGTCACTTCGATGGCTCCAAAGAGCGTTTCGTGTTTCTCAGTTCTCAAAAAAAAAAAAAAGCATTAAAGAGAGAGAGAGAGAGAGAAAGAGGAGGAAGAGGATATTTTTCTCGTGACACGTAAGAGGGAATTCGGGGGACAGGAAATGACTGATTTGCCCTCTTATTGTGTGACGTGTGAGACGAAGAGACGGTGGCGGTGGTTGTACAGAAAGGGTATTGAGGGAATTTTGAGAGGATGATTTGTGGGGTTTCGATTGGAATTAACGTTTGAAAGTTTACAAATTACGGTAAAATTCGGACCGGATTATTAGAATTAGGACGACGACTCTGAACTGAACTGCGCAGGTCTTGGGATTTATTTCTTTTTTATTTTTTTTTTAGTTTTGTGGCTGTTAATATTTTCTCCATTTAATATTGTATGATAGATTTTTTCAAAATAAAACTGAAACTTTTTCGGCATCTACTACTCAACACTTTTGGAAAAGGTAATCTATATTAAGCATACACGTATAGTAGACTTGGTATTTAGAATTGATTTTAATGTAAAATATCTTTTTTTTTTAGTATTATTGTTATTTTTTGTGTACTTTTTAGTGTTATTGTTACTTAGTCATATTGTACCGTTATATTGTTTCATTTGAAGTGAATGAAATTAATTTATTTGCAAACATTAATGATGATGTTTATGAGTGTATCTTTCGAAAGGGATTTTATTTGTCACATGACTCACATCAAAATCAAAACACTATTTATTTTTGGTTTATTTTAGAAACATAAGAAACACAAAAATAAAAATACATAAAAGAAAAAGTAGAGCATATGTGAGATGGACCCCTTAACCCAATATCCAATTTACAGCAATACCGTTCACCAGGCCCATAAACAATTTCACAGGCCCATTCATGGCCCATTCGATCTTTTTTCAAAATACAATAGACAAAGCCCATTTCCACCCAAAAACACAAAACAAAACACATTCACTCAAATGAGAGAGAAAACAAAGACATAGATTATCACTCATTATTATTATCGATTTAATTTTCATTCTAATAACAATGTACAATTTTTTTATACAATCATTTAGTTATATGCTTCCACATCAGTCATATTTTTCTTTTCTCTCTCCCACCACCTGAAAAGTCATACAAATACAATGTTTTGATTGGATGACAATGTAACTTACACTGTCAGTGCTTCAAAATTAAACTCTATTATTATTCAAGTTAGGACAATATAGAAACCATTATTAACTCATCCTAAAGTTAAACATCCAAAATAGAACAACACTACAAACTACACCCTAATACAAATGATAGAATATATTTCCAACTCATCAATTGAAATCCTTAAGTCGTTTCTTGAGCATGTCCATTGATTTCTTCTTAGCACTTTGCTTTGCATTCTTATTTGAAAGGCTTCCAAAGATACCATCTGGAGAATCCTTGAACTTTTCACAAATGGTAGCCACCCTCTTATAATCCAGTGCATAGTAATTTTTCTCTCTTATAACAGGATTCATGAAGTTCTCAGGTTGACTACTAGACAGAAGATTAAGCAACTGTCGCGCCTCGACCGTGCAACTTTTGAAGCTACCTTCTTTGTAGATTTCAGCTAAGCCAGAAGAATGGAACCTATCATCGGCAAAATCCTCCAACATTGTGAGATCAGTGTTGATATTCATAACCACAGTTGCATTAAACCTTTTGACAGTATCGCTGAGGAAGGCGGCGATGATTGTATTCGAAACATGCTCAAGAGCACTAGTCCCAACTTTGTACATGGTATCCAAGGGTAAGATTTGTTGTGCTGTGGACATGAGAGAATCAAGGTAAAAGATCAATTCATTTATATACTCATTTCCATTCTGCTTTGTCTCCTCTGAAGTCCAATTAATACTTTCTGTTAGATTCATATACTCATCTATTTTTGAGTTTACTGAACTCAATAAAGTAATATAAGCTGCATCCCTTGAAGTTTTAAGTAATACCTTTGCAGTTAAGCTAGATTGAGGCTTCTCACCCGTTCGAGCCGGGACACAACATAGTTGCGCAGCATGATGAAGGAAAAAATCACAAGCTCTTTCAAGGATGGCTATGTTTGCAGCAATCTGCATGGCTTGAGAAACACTGATACTACTGCTGTTGATCGTGTCGAGTAATGTTTCATTCACTACTTCAATCAGAAACGTGTCCAAATACTTCCTCACAACATCGAAGAAACCGGAGCGTATGCCGGTCAAGTAATCAACCGAGCCTTTGATGAAGGATCTCACAATTCGGCAAATATCAGGTACCATGGAGGAGAATGAAGCAACATATGGAAAAGCAGGCATGATATCTGAAGTTTGGAGACCGAATGACAGAACATTGTTCTCATAATCACTCTCCTTTTTTATCATCATCTGCTCATATGAATTGCTACCAACAACATCAACGGTTTGTTTTTGACATTCTTTCAAAAGAAGCCTATGGTATCTGTCGCGGCTATTATTAAGAACGTCAACAATTGGGCCAATTTCAAATCCGTATTGTCTGAGAGTCGAGCCGAGAAGCGTGACATAGTCCTTAACCAGGAGAAGATGGGTGGCAGAGCTCATCTGTGAGAATTGCGCATCCAAGACCGAGGTCATTCTAGCTACGGCAGTTTCCCACATGGTTTCAATCTGATCAGGTACAAGGAGTCCCCCAGCAGTCCTAAGGACCCTATCCTCCACAATGAAGTACCCAGCAATTTGAGACAAAAATGTCTGATGTGAATCAACAAAAGATTGAGCTGAAGATATCTCCAAGTCTGAATTCAACTGCATCAATCTATTCTTGTAGTAATATTCATAAAACTGCTCAAGGATCCCCATACAACTATGAATATGACAAGCGCGGTAAAGAGGCGTTAGATCAAACTTCATTGCCGAATCTTCACCGTCATCACCGACATCCAAATTATAAGCTCGCTCCTCAACTCCTGAAGCATTTTGATCCTCAGACTTCCTCTTCCTCTCTAGCAATTCCTCATCTCTCTGACGAATTGATGCAGCATGACCGATCGCAGCTTGCCCGATTTTCTTACAAGAGCTCCGAATGTGGACCATCCACTCATTAACTTCACTGCATACCTTCTTGACAATGTGCGACTTTAAGATGGGAATTCTCTTCTCTACAACAATTTTGAGAGCCTTAGCAGGAATGTTCTTCATGTAAGTCTTCTCAAGAAAATCCACAGTTTTAATTGCAGGGTAAAACTGACTCTCAGAAATGTGATTGTTGCACTTGACACAAAGCTCCAACACCTGTATGCAATTCTGTGACATCTTTATAGCCTCTGTCACATTTTGCTTGACCGTATAAGATTGAAGAAGCTCCTCAAGCTTGATAAGGAGGTTGCTGCCAACATGCTGCAACTTGTAATTGTCACTTTGAAGTTCACTCTTGAGCTCTTCAGCATCAACCAACACGCCGCGAAGTTCGTCGACGGCTAGGATGAATTCCTCATAGTGTGTCTTGCACATTTCCTCAATTTCAGCTTCTTTTTTCTTCACCACATAATTCAGCTGCCGAAGGAGTCCCTCCGGCCGCCCCATTTCAAAGGCGTGTCTGACGAGAGGACTAATGTCATCTCCATTTGCAACCAAAGTAGCCAAAACTAAGTCCTCTCCTTCATCAAGATTCTCTGTATCAGCTCTGTTCTTTGGTTTTGCATTCATTTTCACATCAATTCCTCAAAAATCTGTAAACTTACCACTAGTTAGAAACCAAATGTTAAACCTAGATTCTTAACACAAATTAAAAAGTGTTAGAAACCAAATGTTTAACACAAATTAAATTCTTAGAAGTGGGATACTTGCATCCCCATTCTTAAAATTTAACATGCAAAACATAGTAACAACAATGCAGTGTCCCAAATGAATAAAAGAACAAAACACAACAAGATCATGATCAAAACACATCATTCATTATTCATAAAACACTATTTCACACAAAACAATTTTAACAAAAAAAAAAAAAACAGGGCATAAAGCTAGACGAGAAACAGAGTAAGACCCATCAAAGGTGAGAATGAATGCAACGCATACCGTAATGGATCACTGAAGAAACATCAAAAGGAATGACACACAGAATCAGAAACCACTAAGCCCATGGCATGATGATCAGTTGCATGAACGAAGACTCTTGTAACGATTTCCATGCTAGAAATCAGAGCTGCTTGTTGTTGATCACAATGGGTTTGAATTTTCTTCTTTGTGGTGATGATGGGTACAAAGTTTCTATCGGTGGTGGGGTTGTTCTCAGTGGATGAAAACGCCGAACCAGGGAATGCTGTTTCCACTCTGATGAGAAAAAAACGGATGTGAGATGAGAGAGAGAGAGAGAGTTTAACACACAACTCGTAAGGCAAAGGGCGTATCAAATCATAAATAATTAAATATTAATTTCTTCTTCATTGTAATTTCTATTGATAAATGACTGGGTAATGCTATATTGACATAAAATGTGGGATGTTTATTAAATATCCACTAAGATCAATGATAGATAAAGAGAATTTAAAAATTAGAGTAAAAATCACATTAAAAATTAAGGGTGGGAGATTGAATATTGTGTATGAAACAATGTACAAATAATTTTTTTTTTTTGTAAATGATACCACATATAATATAATAAAATATGGGGTCTTGCTTAGTGTTTGTGTGCCTTCGTTTGTTGGAAGCTCAAGCTAAATTGGGGGATATTGTGAAAGCTTTTGATACATTTAAAACAATGAATTCTCTTCTCTTTATAAGATAATCTGAAGTTATCACCATTCAATTATATTTGGTTACTTCATGATAATACTTAGTTAAATGATAATGTTAAGGGGTATGGACTTGTATGTAATGTATACATGAAAATTACTGCTCGGTTTTGAACTAATAACAAGTATGTTAAGGGGTATGGACATTGCCTACTATTTTTGCTCACATCAAGCTCTATTATATGATGTGGACAATTTTTTTTAGGTTTGGATTGATTAAGTTTTGAGAAGATAAGTCTGAAGACAGTGAGGTTAGCAAATAGCAGAGAACAAGGACAAGGACAAGGGAAGTAAAAATGTAAAATTCTCAATAAAAAGCAGACTAAGATAACCCTTTATTAGTTATTACAGCTTAGATACCAATAAAACCACAATTAAATACAACACATGAAATGTTCTAAAGTTATTGCAATTCCATCAAGTAGAATTTTGATACAGAGGCCTAGTTCTACCCACATAGAAATAGAACCAAATGATTTTAGGCAACTTTTTTACTGAGCTGGTGTTTCAGCATCCCAGAAAGCAGTCTTCTTCCCAGTCTTGGAAACAGTCTGCAGAACTTTTTCTGGCTCCACATTTCCTTTCACTACCACCTTCTGTTCCTCCAAATCGATGTCGTAGGACTCGACACCTGTAAATGTCAGCAGTATTTGTTATAGTAAAACACTGAAAGAGTAACTTTAGCAGTTTAATCAAATATAGAACTGTAATTTTAGCAGCTGTAATCAATATGAAGATTCTGTCTCAGCTTGATTGCTTCTATCAAAAGGATTATTATAACAAACAGTGAGAAGCATTAAGATCGAAACTAGACTCTGCTGTATGAACTATTCAAAGGATGGAATAACAATTAATAGACAGTTAGCCAAGGCACAGAATGAGTATCAAAGGTGGGATGAGATTAATTTAATGTGAGCTAAAGCCAATCATGTAATGTGATTGTGAATGAAAAAATTTTGCTTGAATCATAGTCCATCATACCACAATAGATGTGTTGATTCCAACATCCAACAACCCTAACACACATTTGACTGTATTACATGGTACATCCACTAATATTGAATGCATTTGAATTGCTTTAAACATGTATATCAACAGATGTACAGGATATTATTGATGATGCCCAAGTTATGATGACAAATAGGAAACTCTTATGATGATTGATTGAAAATAACAAAAATTACAGAACTACAAACTAAAGTTGCCAGAACAAGATACTAAATCATTAGCAACCAAACCATTTATCATGTTTTCATGTTGGTAATGGTAAGCAGAGAAAAGTTTGCCCTGAAAAGTTACTTAAGATGATGCTAAACAGAAAACAGTATAATGGCAACTGAAATCCAAGGAATCAAATTTACCATCCAATTTTCCCAAAACCCTCTTCACTGCTCCAACACATCCTTCACATGACATACCAACTTTGAGGGTAACGGTCTGCATTCAGAACATGAAAAGTTTCAGACAACAGGATAGAAAAGGATAAGCAGTCACCTTAATTCATAATTCAGACAACCACACACAAAAGAAACAAATGCATACTTTGTACAAACAACAATAACACAATTGAAAGGAAAAAAAAGGATGCCATAATGTAAACATTATTCAACAAACGCAAGTATTAAAAAAATTTGAACTTTGTGGCAACATATTAAATTTTAGTTAATCGTGAGTCTATGAAGATATCATCAGGAACAAAAGGCAGAAAAAATAGAGAAAGATGTGTCATAACTTATAAGTACCCAATAGCAGTTGAACAAGAACAAAATTCTGAAATCGTAGAAACCCAAACTATAGCATACACAACACATGCAATCATTCATACATGCAGCTAATGAAACAACACTTTCATTCACAACCCGTTAGGACAAACAGAAGACATGTTTCAATAATTTTAAACAGAAGTCATAGTTTCGAAGAATTCCCAATTTTTCCCAAAACCCAAAATTTCAAGGGGATCAGATCCTACAAAACAACACCAGGAATTCTAGCCATAGCAATTGAGAAAATCATACAGTTCAGCACAATAATCTAGAACAACGAACCAGAAAAATTAAAACCACCCAAAACAATTAGAAAAAAATTAAGAACTGAAAAAAAAAGATAATGAAGGAAGGGAAAAAAATGGACCTGAGACATGGTTGCGATTAGGGAAGAGAAAGGAAGAGCTGAAGAAGGGAAACGAACGAATAGAGAGAAGATAATGAGAAATTAATGATGAAGATGATGGGGGAATAGCGTGAGGATTGGTGGTGTCTTTATAGCCCAGAAAGTCAAAACAGAAGCAACGTTAGAGAAAGAGAGAGAAATGAAAAAGTACAACAAAGAAAGAAAACAAACAAGAACAATATTGGGTGGCGTTGTTTCGTTGCCCGAGGTTGACAACAGGAGAAGTTTCTGTAACGCCTACTCTCAAGAACAATTATAACATTTTAATTTTGAGAATTTTCTTAAGAACTATTGGATTTAATTTTCTTAAGGTGTACAATTTTCATACTCTGTATAATTTTTTATACAATTATTTGATTCATATTAATTATAGCTATAGTATTACATGTACATTAATATATAGATCCTTCAACCATCCATTAATCATATTATGCTATTTGGGGCCACCATTTTAAATAAAAACAAAAATATTTACACATATCTCTCAACCGTCAATTGAAATAATATCTGATGGATGCTTGATGGATAAAATCTCGTTCTGTATTTGTATTAGGGGGTGAAGATGTGGTCATGTGGCAATATATTTAATTGGAAGATAGTGTAAAATATGTTTACATTACTAATGTATCAAAATTAAACTCTTAAAATTATTTTTTTTTTCAATATATAAGATGTTTAGTTTACATAATAATATTTTAAAAATTTTAATTTTTATATATTGATTATCATCCGTTCTAAATATTTTGTTTGTATGACTTTTTAGGTAATGTGAGGGAGAAAACATAATCATAGTTAATGTGAAAGCACATGAGTGGATAATTGTATAAAAGTTATACACTCTCGATGGATGAAAATTAAATTATTAAAAAATTCGTACACGAAGATACTTATTAATTCTAAAGGTACTTGTTAATAAAATAAAGAGTTTAATTTTAATGTGTCGACATATCCAATTTTGTATAATTTTTCCGATAATAAAAGAGAGAAAATATCATAAATTCATAATTGATGTAACAGAAAATAATTTAATAATTGTATAAAAATGTTATACATGAATAAAAATAAAATCCTAAAATAAATAAATATGACCATATAATTGATTAAATATGTCAAATGTTTTATATATCCGTATAGATAATTAAGTTCAAATGTTACTTATATATATTCATTCATTTAGATTTATAATATTTTAAATATATATTAAAAATTAAGAATAAATGCTTTTCTGTTCATGGCTTCACGCAACATCATCAAGACATCGTCGCCCTCGTATTCAGTTACGTCATTTTTGTTTGCTTTATTTTTTTCTTATCTTAAAAAAAATATGGTCGGTTCCTTTTTACTATTTTGATGGATGCCGTCTTTTCTTTTTCCCCATTTATATGAAAAATCTTTTCTTTTTCCCCATTTATATGAAAAGGGGGTACCCACTCCTTCATCAAGTTGTTAAGTTTAATTAAGTTAAAGCTTAATTTTAAAGTATCAGAATATAATGGATAACTTTATTTAATATCCAGACATAAAGTTTAAACTCCTAGTTTATCATAGTTTTGTTGACCTCTCTTTATTTCTATTTTGATGTTGATCTCTTCTTTATAAAAAATTTCAATAGGACCAGTTTGGGTAAACAACTTATTTAAGCCCTTATATAAAAGTAACTTCGGAGAAGTAACTTATGAATAAGTTATTTTGTATATGACTATGATATAACAAAAAATTTTATTTCAATAATTTTGAAAAGTGCTTATAGAGAAGTCAAATATTCTAACTTTTTCAAATATCTTCCGAAGAAGTCATAAGTTATATAGCCAAACGAGACAGATATAACTACTGATAAGTCAGAAATTAAAATAAGTCAGAATCACTATCATCCAAACTGGCACATACTCTATAAATAAAAGTATAAGTTGTAAAAATAAAATTAGAGTTAAACCTCAAATTAGTCCTCAACTTTGTATGCGTGAATCAAATTAGTCCTCCACTTTAATTTTTGCTCAAAATAGTCCTCCACTTTGTACTTTGTGAATCAAATTGGTCCTCCGCTTATTTTTTATGCTATAACTATGTTAATTTATGCTGAAATGGATTGTTTATTGCTAACTTAGCAAATACCATGTAATTCGAGAAATTCATAACTCCTATAAGTCCTCCAATTTAGTTGTTTTGAATCAAAATAGTTCTCTTTAAATAAGAGTGGATGATTATTTTGATTCAAAACAAGTAAAATGGAGGACTAATATGAGTTATATGTATTTATAGGGTTACATGTCAAGTTGGTATTAAACCGTCCATATTAGCAGAAGTTAACGGAGTTATAAAAAAGAATGTTAGGAGGACTAACTTGATTCACATATTGCAAAGCGAAAGGCTATTTTGAGCAAAAATTAAAGTGGATGACTAATTTAATTCACACATGCAATGCAATGAAGGAACAATTTGAGGTTTAACTCGATAAAATTAAGATTCTATTGGGTCATGAACATGTGCAATAACTGCGGCTACATACATTACTTTTGTCTTTCTACCCTTTTTTTCTTGAGTGTATAACTGGCTAGTTGTTTGATCGGAACCCTTGAAAATGAAAAATATAATTAATAAAATAATAATAATGGGATCAATGAAATACTAGTTTGTTTCCAGCAGGAGAGGAGAATTATGAGTCTTAATTTCAATAATAATATGATTGCGTACGAGAATAATAATTTGAAGTGGCTTCCACTTTCATAAATGTTTGGCTCCATTATAGCAGAGTTTTGTGGGGTGCAAGGATGCATTACCAAAATTTCTTTTATCAATATTTCTATTATTGGGTGCAGTACCATTTCCTTTTTATTTTATTTTGTTGTAGTACAATTACCTTTTATTAGTTTTAGGAAAAACAAAACATAAGGGTTGTACTAACAAGTTGTAACAACTACTAACTAACAACGTAATTAGGTGCAATGGTCCACCAGTACTCCTGCCCCTACCGCCCCCAACAAACGACACCAAGATGAAGAATAAATTAGAGACAATCCATAACAGGAGAGATTATTAGTGGCTTAAGAAATTTATTTGTTCGGTGTCACTTGTATTTTAACACATTATTTATTCTATTGACTTATTTAAAGTTAATGTGTATATAATATAAGTTGCATGAAATATTGTGTTAACTTATACTCTATCATTTATAATTTATAATTTAATCTACATACTATCTAAGATTATGACATAAGTCATGACTAATTTGATCAATAGTATTTATAATTTATTTTTAAAATTTTTTGAAAGTTAGAAGTGATAATTATCCTGTTTGACAAAAGTACTTTTAAAATATTTAAAATAAATATTTTTATTATCATCTATTTAAATATAAAATTACTTATTTATAAATTATTTTTTAAAAGTTATTTATCTCAAATGCCTTTAACACCATATGTCTTCTTCATATATATACTAATAATTGGGCTTTTTAGTTTTTGTTTTCAACCTTTCAATTTTGAAGCTTCTATTCTTTTCTTATTCTTGTTGACCGGAATTGGTCTAGGCTAGGCCAGCAAGTAATTAATTAGAATGGTCCAAAGAATAATACACGAGACGAGAGATTTGAAAGTTGAGTTTGATCTGGGTTTATTTAACTTAATAATTTTATCACCTTTTCTCTTTTACTTCTCTACGTGAACCAGATAAAATATGGGATTCAAACCCCTTTTACTTTTCAAAATACACCATCTCTTGTTTAATTAATTCAAAGGACATTTGCTGGAAAGATTTCATGTGAAGATATAATATAGTTTTTTAATCTATGTCATTTTTGCGTCTACTGAACAGCCAATGATGAGCTATTAGGCCATTATTTTTTCCTCCTCCAGTAATAAGATTTCTAGATGGTGGTAGTATTTTAACAAATACTGTGCTTTACAAAATTTTAAGAATAAGAAAATGTTTCATGGTTGTCCTATTTCATATAGTAAAAAACAAGAAGTTGTAAAAAGAACATAATTGTATTGTTAGCAGTTAGTTTTTGTCAGAATCAATAGATGACTGATTTTCAAGCTCTTTAAAATTTGATACAAGTTCGAACAGTTATGAAAAATAATTGAGCAATACTAAATATGCACACACTAAATCAACCACTAGCATAAAAAATTTGATTGAATAATAAGTTTAAATGTTGAATTGTGTTGAATTTAGTCTGAATATAAGTTAGATTGAATAGCTGTAAATATTGAATGTATCATAATTGAATTGAATGACTGATTTAGTGTACGTGAACTATTTCACCAAATAATTTTAGTTATTCAACATATTATTTATCAGTAATAAATCAGTACCAAACTTGACTGAACTAATAATTAGTGCTAAAGAAGAGGAATGCATGTAAAAGCATCACGCTATTAAATTAAAATAATTTATATATGATCTTCAAATAATAGATATCTCAAGCAGATGATAAGTCATGATTATACTTTTCTACTGAGTGAGTTGAGCTAGAGAAGGTTGCAACCAATTATAGATTGCATTCCAACCATTTTGAGCAGGGTGAACTATGTCCCAAAAGTATGCAAGCCCTGGACTGTCACATAGTGTGTACAGCTTATTCCCTTGGTCATCCACATTACCACATTCATGCCCAAGTTTGGCCTTACAGCATTGCTCCAACGGATTCATCAGAGTCGAGTTTGTTTCCCGTGCTTTCTGCGTTGCCGCAAGTGTGGAGAGGAAGGCGTTGTAGAGATCTAGTGTCAAGAAAACAGGTTTCTGCATTCCTTGGTTCATCTGATTCAGAGAGTCTTGCAACTTTTTTGTGTGATATATGGCGACTTTGTTGAGAAGGTCAATGCAGTATTTATGGTCAGTTATGAAATTCAGTGCAGGAAGACACCCTATTGGCGGTAATAGTGTCACTGCTACTTTCCCTACTCCCAAGCTGTGGATGCGTGCAACGTTTGTTGACATTTGCTTCACTAGGGATTCTGTGAATTCTGGTAAGTCCTGCATCACAGAGTAACACTAATGATTAACATTCACATTCACATTTAATTCATCAACTTAGAATTTGTTATTGTCCTCTTAGAACATGGTAGTCGGAATTCCAGACTCGTTTTAGATATATCTAGCATGTGTGTCTGAAGGGACTCGAAAACTTTTTGGAAATCAAAATTCTGGTTTGTGATGTCAGTCAAGTACTAAGAGAGCTTATCGATTTATAAAGTGCAAAAGTTAACGATTATCTATATTTAAATTAAGGGTTTTTCTAAGCAGTAATTTAAATATTTGGTTAAGGATATAAGAAAAAACACATATTTAAAAACTTTTAAATATGGAATTATGAAAATTCATCATCTCATTACAAATCTTCATGTAATATTTATGTTGCCATGTTCACAAGCATAGCATGAAAAAGGTTACCACTGAATGGGGGATTTAAGAAATTAGTTTTCCAATTGAATAATTTCCTCTACATCTCTTTGAAAAAATAATCTCAAATATCTCCTCTTGCATTATCCTTAACCCCATGAGCCATTAATATATAGTTTCTAGTGCACATGCCATGTAACATTCATTCAAGAAAGTACTAACCACACCATTTAATAGGTTTGACAAAGGTAGTTCAAAGTTTAACCAGTAAGAATCAGACAACAGAACTAAAACAAAAGACACTCACCAGAACACTCCCATTTGTGATATGTTTGGTGTAATCATTAGCACCAGCATTGACAAGAGAAATAGAGGATGCAAGGTGTTCATTTGTGAAGACATTTTGTTGAACTAGTTGCTCAAATGAGTCAATTTGGACTGTCATATTTGGTCCATCTACCAATGTAAGGAATAGACCTGTCCCTCCATATGCAAAATTTACACCATTTTGCATGTTTGAGGAATTCCTAAATGCATTTGCTACTGGTGTTTCAATTTTCAGATACGAAGCTGCATATAACCATAGTAATAATGTGTAACTAAATTAGTGAAAATTATAATTAATTAAGCAAGTAATTAAGGAGGAAGAAGAAAGAGGAAAATTACCAATGTAATCGGTGAGTACTCTGCCATCACAGAATCTTCCTGCAGGTTGGCCTGGATAAGTGATTCCACTAGGAGGCTTATAAGATCCTGAGTGCACGAAATTCCCTGTGTCCACATAAGAATCCCCAAACACAAACAATTTCACACTCTCATTGTTGCTCTGCTCATATAACCCATATGAAGACTTTTTAGCCCCTTCCACTGCTGTACCAACCACCAATAGCAAAATTAAAAACAGACCCATCATTTCATTCATCTATAGGGGGCCTTATAGACTATAGAGTATATATTTGATGTTAATTAGCAAACAAGTATGGTATGAATGAATTATTTTGTACCTGTGAAGAGGGATAGTAGGAGAAGCAAAGCAATGGAGGAAATAATAATTGTTGATGAAGGAGATTGTTTCGCCATTGATGTTGATGATGTCATGAAAATGGGACTTGTATCACTTTTTTTGGTCTTTTTAATTTTATCTTTGCGTTATTCTCTCTGCAGGTTGTTGGGTCGTATAAATAGGCAGGAAATGTGACTGAATTGAATTGGAAATGAGATATTGCTGACTGTAGCATTTTATCTTGTAATCTGTGAGATGATATCATCGATTTGTGCCAAGGCGCAAAAGTGGAATGAACATGGAAAAAAGTAAGTACCGGTCTATTTTGCATTTATGCTTACTCTTTAATGGGAGTAACATTCTATCCTTTTACTACCTCAAAAAATCAAATATCACAAGTAAATATACCCGTTTATGGTATCATCATAGAATTGAATAAATATAAAATGAAATGCAGCTATTTAAGTCAATTCTACGATGAATTAATTATAATAGCTGTATTTTACGTATGTCAATTAAAAAGAAAGAATTTAATTATAATACAATGTATAAAATAATTTTACGCTAATATTCAATCATGTGTTACCACATGAGTAATATTAAATGATTTGATAATCTTATAATTTTTTTACACTATAGTGCATTATGATTAAATTCATATAAAAATATTTTATATCACCAATTGATCAATTTATATTTAAAGGACTATTAAATGAGTGGATGAATGATCAAATTACATTGTAAAATTTGTTTATATATATATATATATATATTAAAAATATGGTTAAGAGATAGAAATAATGACATTTCAAAAACAGAGGTGTTCTAACACATACTACAAAATTTAATAGTTTATCAATTCATATAGTAAAAAACAACAAGTTGTAAAAAGAACATAATTGTGTTGTTAGCAGTTAGTTTTTGTCAGAATCAATAGATGACTGATTTTCAAGCTCTTTAAAATTTGATACAAGCTCGAACAATTATGAAAAATAATTGAGCAATACTAAATATGCACACACTAAATCAACCACTAGCACGAAAAATTTGATTGAATAATAAGTTTAAATGTTGAATTGTGTTGGATTGAGTCTGAATATAAGTTAGATTGAATAGCTGTAAATGTTGAATGTATTATAATTGAACTGAATGACTGATTTAGTGTACGTGAACTATTTCACCAAATAATTTTAGTTATTCAACATATTATTTATCAGTAATAAACCAGTACCAAACTTGATTGAACTAATAATTAGTGCTAAAGAAGAGGAATGCATGTAAAAGCTAAGCATCACGCTATTAAATTAAAATTATTTATATATGATCTTCCAGATTCTAATAACAGATATCTCAACCATTCATGATTTTACAGAGCTAAAGTTTTTCTACTACTGAGTGAGTTGGGCTAGAGAAGGTTGCAACCAATTATAGATTGCATTCCAACCATTTTGAGCAGGGTGAACTATGTCCCAAAAGTATGCAAGCCCTGGATTGTCACATAATGTGTACAGCTTATTCCCTTGGTCATCCACATTACCACATTCATGCCCAAGTTTGGCCTTACAGCATTGCTCCAACGGATTCATCAGAGTCGAGTTTGTTTCCCGTGCTTTCTGCGCTGCCGCAAGTGTGGAGAGGAAGGCGTTGTAGAGATCTAGTGTCAAGAAAACAGGTTTCTGCATTCCTTGGTTCATCTGATTCAGAGAGTCTTGCAACTTTTTTGTGTGATATATGGCGACTTTGTTGAGAAGGTCAATGCAGTATTTATGGTCAGTTATGACATTCAGTGCAGGAAGACACCCTATTGGCGGTAATAGTGTCACTGCTACTTTCCCTACTCCCAAGCTGTGGATACGTGCAATGTTTGTTGACATTTGCTTCACTAGGGATTCTGTGAATTCTGGTAAGTCCTGCATCACAACACCCACACACAGTAATACTAATGATTAGCATTCACATTCACATTTAATTTATTAGTTTTCAATAACTTAGAATTTGTTCAAATGGTGGTATTTGTTATTGTCCTCTCTCTGAGTACTTGGCCGTCAGAATTCCAAACTCGTTTTAGATACACCCACTATGTGTGCCTGGATGGACTCAGAAACTCATTGGGAATCGGAATTTTGGTATATGATGTCGGCCAAGTACTCAAAGAGAATGAGAACAGTGTTCTTTCATTATGTGAAAAAACACTCATAATGATTTATGAAAAATAAAAATTAACGATTATCTATCTTTAGATTAAAGGTTTTCTAACCAGTAATTTAAATATTGGTTAAGGATACAAGAAAAAATACATATTTAAAAATTTTTTAATTCATAGATGTGAGGGAGTCATGAAAACTCATCATCTCATTACAAAACTTCATGTGATATATATTTATGTTAACAAGCATAACATGAAAAAGGTTACCAGTGAATAGGGGATTTAAGAAATTAATTTTCCAGTTGAATAGTTTCCTCTGCATCTCTTTGAAAAAATAATCTCAAATATGTCCCTCCTCTTCTTCCATTATTATCCTTAAACCCATGAGCCATTGATATATAGTTTCTAGTGCACATGCCATGTAACATTCATTCACGAAAGTACTAATCACAACATTTAATAGGTTTGACAAAGGTAGTTCACAGTTTAACCAGTAAGAATCAGACAACAGAACTAAAACAAAAGACACTCACCAGAACACTCCCATTTGTGATATGTTTGGTGTAATCATTAGCACCAGCATTGACAAGAGCAATAGAGGATGCAAGCTCTTCATTTGTGAAGACATTTTGTTGAACTAGTTGCTCAAATGAGTCAATTTGGACTGTCATATTTGGTCCATCTACCAATGTAGGGAATAGACCTGTCCCTCCATATGCAAAGTTTACACCATTTTGCATGTTTGAGGAATTCCTAAATGCATTTGCTACTGGTGTTTCAATTTTCAGATACGAAGCTGCATATAACCATAGTAATAATGTCTAACTAAATTAGTGAAAATTATAATTAATTAAGCAAGTAATTAAGGAGGAAGAAGAAGGAGGAGGAAAAATACCAATGTAATCGGTGAGTACTCTGCCATCACAGAACCTTCCTGCAGGTTGGCCTGGATAAGTGATTCCACTGGGAGACTTATAAGATCTTGAGTGCACGAAATTCCCTGTGTCCACATAAGAATCCCCAAACACAAACAATTTCACACTCTCATTGTTGCTCTGCTCATACAACCCATATGAAGACTTTTTAGCCCCTTCCACTGCTGTACCAACCACCAATAGCAAAATTAAAAACAGACCCATCATTTCATTCATCCATAGGGGGCCTATAGACTATAAAATATATATTTGATGTTAATTAGCAATCAAGTATGGTAGAATGAATTATTTTGTACCTGTGAAGAGGGATAGTAGGAGAAGCAAAGCAATGGAGGAAATAATAATTGTTGATGAAGGAGATTGTTTCGCCATTGATGTTAATGATGTCATGAAAATGGGACTTGTATCACTTTTTCTGGTCTTTTTTTTTATCTTTGCGTTATTCTCTCTGCAGGTTGTTGGGTCGTATAAATAGCCAGAAAATGTGACTCAATTGAATTGGGAATGAGATATTGCTGACTGTAGCATTTATCTTGGAATTTGTGAGATGATATCCAGATTTGTGCCAAAAGTGGAATGAGCAATGGAAAGAAAGTACTGGTCTATTTTGCATTTATGCTTACTCTTTAATGGGAGTAACGTTCTATCCTTTTACTACCTCAAAAAATCAAATATCACAAGTAAATATCTACCCTTTTATGGTATCATCATAGAATTGGCTTAAATAATTCAATTGATGTTTATTGATTTACTATATAAATTTCATTTTATATATTTATTTAATAATATACCATTACATTGAATTGATTATAATAGCTATATTTTATTACACATGTCAATTAAAAGAAAGAATTTAATTATAATACACTGTATAAAATAATTTTACACTAATATCTAATCACGTGTTGTCATATGAGTAAAAATATTTAACTTTCATATCTATTATTTTTTTAAAAATCACTTTTGTTAAGGTGTCAATACATGGCCGAATGTCTTATATTAATGGTGTATCATAATTAAAATTTAAAAAAATTGTGCAATTAAAAGATTTTAAGTATATGACAATACAAAAAGTTTAATTATAATGCTTGTAAAATATTTTATATAGACATTCTATTACATTTCTTATTTTGTAATACTTTTTAAATAATGAATATAGAAAATAATCATATTTATTAACATAATATTAAATGATTTGATAATCTTATAATTTTTTACACTATAATGCAGTATGATTAAATTCATATAAAAATATTTTATATCACCAATTAATCAATTTATATTTAAAGGACTATTAAATGAGTGGATGAATGATTAGATTCCACTGTAAAATTTATATATATATATATATATATATATATATATATATATATTAAAAATATGGTTAGGAGATAGAAATAATGATATTTCAAAAACAGAGGTGTTCTAACTTCTAACACATACTACAAAATTTTTAATAGTTCAATAATTCGTACTTTAACATGTAGTTTCTAAAAGTTAGATGTTAATTATCCTTAAAGATGTTAGAATTTTACTAGGAGTACAAAATTATACTAACAAAAAACAATTAAAAATAGAGGTTTAAGTCATAAATACTCAACCTATTAAAAATACATAAATATTTAAAAATATTATTTGAGTCATAAAATATTAAAATAAGTTTTTTTCTACTATTTTACTTGGAAAACTATATACGGGGGCATTTGGTTGGGGGTAATCTTCAAGGATTCCCGGAAATGTTTCATGGAAAAGTATGTTTTCCACGTTTAGTTCGCAAATTGGACAAATATTTCTGGGAATGTTGCATTTCCGGGAATCAAACATTCCCACATTTTCATTCCCACCTCCCCATGAGTTTCTAAGATTCTCATTCCATGGGAATGTTTAGGGGATGTTAAATGACATCAATGCCCCTATTCTAATTTTAATATTACAAAATAACTAACCATTACCATATTCACCATCAAGCCTTTTAATTCATTTTTTTTATAATTATTAGTTTTTTATATGTGCTTATTTTTTTAATTATTATTTTTTATGTGTTTATTTGTTAATTATTAATTTTTTATGTGTGTTTATTAGTTAATTATTAGTTTTTCTTTATATTTAAATAGCTAGGGGTATATTTAGAAAAATACGTAATATTTCCAGGAATGTTAGTATGAACCAAACATAGGAATAATTCATTCATAAGAAAATTTAATAAGATTTCCGGGAATTCAAGGTACAAGCCAAACTGAGGAATGTTTCATTCTCGGGAAAGTGACTTCCGAGAAAGTGATTCCCAGAAATGTGCATATTTCCGAAAAAAAATTAATCCGCGAACCAAATGATCCCTAGTTCCCTGATACTTTTAGGCGGATATTGTTAAGGAATGAACAGGAATGCATTAATTGTTTCCGAAACTTTGCCTCCTCAACTACGTAACCTAACCTACCATCATCCATCCATCCACATACTGCAACACAAGCAATATATACATACATTCATTCCCTCACGCCAAAACAAAAACAAAAACGAAATAGAAGCTTCAACTCAAAAATATAATCTGAAACTTAACTGAGTAACTCCTATACTTCGAAAACACACTACCATAGCCCACACACCATCACATAACTTAACCCTCCGCAGACTCATCTCCAAATTGAAAAAAGGGTTACGTAGAGTCAAGATTTTAACAATGATAAATAAGCAAATGATGATATGATGCATGGTTGATGAGGCCCATATGATAATAGAAATCAGCTATGGAGTTGGGTCTTGAAGTGGTTCATTGCTGAGTTAGTCGCACTGCTATGAAGCACTGATAGAGACTCTCTGGCCCAGTTTATTAGCATGTCGAGGGCCCAACTCTTAACATATTATTGAGATTACACCTTATTGTGAATGTGATGTACCACCGTATATCATTTTATTCTCCTAACTAAAAGGAAGGGCGAGGACTAAATTAGATTTTTGTCATATATATATATATATGATTTTTGAGAGTAAATTGAAATTAAACTAAGATTTTAACATGAATCTCACCTTTAATAATACCAACAAATAAAAGAAAAAAAACAACAATACAACAAATAATAATAAGAGTAAACTCCCAAACTGGTCCCTGACAATTTTCGCGTTGGACAAGTTTGTCCCTAACAATTAGAAGTACCCTACTCAGTCCCTCACAATGTCAAACCTCGGACACGCTAAGGTCCCTAGACAAATTCCGTAACGTTTGTCCTACGTATCGGTCCTGCACATTGCACCCGTGCTGACTTGGTCGTTTAATGCTTGAAACAACGTCGTTTCGTTAGAAATAATTAACATTAAACATCTTTTACTATTGAGGATGAGGTGATTTGTGGCTCAAATCCAACAACAAACATGTTTAATATTAATTATTTCTAACGAAACAACGTCGTTTCAAGCATTAAATGGTCAAGTCAGCACGAGTGCACTGTTCTGGACTGACACGTAGGACAAATGTTACGGAATCCGTCTAGGGACCTTAGCGTATCCAAGGTTTCACATTCTGAGAGACTGGATAGGGTATTTCTAATTGTTAGGGACCAACTTGTTCGACGCGAAAATTGTCAGGGAACAGTTTGGGGGGTTTACTCTAATAATAATAATAATAATAATAATAATAATAATAATAATAATAATAATAATAATAATAATAGGGAATTGAATCGACCTTCAAGCCAGGATCACATCGCATACACACTTGAAGTCAGGGATTTCAGATTTCAAGGGTTTGGGACTCTGAAATGGAAAAGGTTAGCGGCGGCGAGCTAGAAGCTGAGGCAGCGCTGAGAGGCTGCGCGGCGACGAGCTTTAGTGAGGTATGGCCGCGATTCGAGCTCGAGGATCACGGTGGTGGTTAGGAGGTTGCACCACCAAGGGCATCTTCAGCAAACCGCCAAATCTCACTCCAGTTTTATATGTATATATTTTTTAATTTTTGGTGAAAAGCAATAAAAGTGGGCTAAAAAATAAAAAATTGCAAATGGAATGACTTGTACAAAAAGAAAACGAAGTCTGAGAGAAATAATAAAAAACTGAAAAGATGAAATTTGCAATATTAAATGCTTTGGAGTTCACAAGGTCTCACGGTTCAGCAAATTGCAGATCCTATCACCGGGCACTGTAGCAGAAGCAAATCGCAGAAGCCGGAAGCAACAGCAGAGGTAGCAGAAGCAAGTAAGGTTGACTCCTTTTCAACAACTTTTACTTGATCATAAATCTTATTAATTTCAATTTGTTAAATAGACTATATAATTAATAACTAAAGGGCTCATCGATACCTTTACTTTATAGACGTAAGTAATAATGTAGAAATCCTCTCTCAAAAATAATCCAATAATTTTTGTTCTATTTATTTATTTACTTTTTGTACACTATATTTTTAAAAATTTAAGCAAATTTTAATTTTCTTTGATAATGCAAGGCAGGTATTGGCTAGTCTTTTCTTTTCTGCTATGGAGGACGGGCAACAACCAGAGCCATTGAATTCGAACAATCCAGGTCTTTCTTTTCGTTATAGCATTCAAATCTCTCTCTCTAGTCTCTATGTATATATAAATATAAGAAGAATATAATTACTTCTGGAATTTATTTTAACAATAAAACTATTTTAATAGTCTCATACACCGTGTTGTGAAGATATCTCAACTATGAACAATATGAATGTGAAAAGTGAAAACCAAACTGAGAGAGAAATGAATACTGAATATTATTGTAACTGCAGAATTTGAAACAAGTAGGAATTTATTGGACATTGAAAAAGAGAAGAAGGAGAAGTATGATCCGAAGTATGCACCATTGTATAAGGCCTTGCGCACTGGTAATTTGGAAGCTACCAATGAATTTCTTGACAAGAATCCAGAAGCAGCGACTGCAAGAATCTCGCCCGAGGGAAAGACACCTCTTCACGTTGCAGCTTTATTCGGGCATTTGCACATTGTGACGATGCTGTTGCAACAACTGACACCAGAAGCTGTTGAATTGCTTGATTTTAATCATTTAACAGCTCTTCATGAAACTTCTTTCACTACTAGTTGTCTAGATATAGCAGATTGCCTTGTGACAAAGAACAGTAACTTACTTGAGATTCCTTCAGCCGGTGGATCGCTCCCAGTCACACGTGCTCTCGGCGTTGGTCAGATAGAAATGGCTCGCTATCTTTACTGGAAAACCCCAAATGAAGTATTCAAACCTGAAAATGGAACACAGGGCGCTAAACTTCTCAAACTGTGCTATTACTCTCAGTTGCTAGGTAAGAAGTAATAATACTAAATCTAGATAATATTTAATTGATATTTGTGGGACTCAGTACCAAATATCATTGGGGATTGAGTGTATCTAAACATCCAAACAACTAACATTTCTATTTAACATCATCTCATATGTTCTATCACTAATAATTCCCCATTATATTAGTGAATATTGATACATGGATAGAAAAATATTGGTGCCAAAAAACTTGTTGTTTTCCTAATTTAATTAATTAATTTAGTTGTTTTTGGTGTGGCGCCTGATATGATATGATAGATATGGCTCTGCATTTGCTGGATAAAATCCCAAGTTTAGCAGTAACAGCAGATGATCGTGGGGAAACATTTTTGGAAGCTTTGGGAAGTATACCTTCTGCATTCCCGAGTGGCTGCAAGCTCTCATTTTGGCAAAGATGGATCTACCACAGTGAGTACTGCACTATCATTTAACTTCATTATTTGCTATATGGTCATGGTGTTGGTATTTCTTTGTTTTCAATTCCTAAGTCCTAACATACTTAGCTTGCATTCTTGAAAATAAAAATTAAGTGTAGGGAAAAAAAACTGTTAAGTGAAAGAGGTTTCCACTTTCCACCTTGTGAAATATAAGGACTAAGGATGATAGATATATGAGGTCTTAGCTTACCCTTGTTATGTGAAGAGATTTTCCAGAATTTGAATTAGCCTTACCATTGCGTGGCACTCACTCTCCCATAAACAAAAAGATAATAATACTTCTATTTCGATTCCAAAATGGAAATTATATTATATTACATTTGAAATAACAAGATGTGGCTGCAGGGATCGACATTTCAAGAGAGGAACTGAGGAAGGTTCAGCACAATTGGATCCCTCTAGAATCTGCGAATGGAAACATCTCTGTAAACATTCCAAACACTTGTACGAGCCAATGCGATGGAATGATCATGACCAGAAACAAAAGCCATGAAAAAATGCTACTCTTTTGTGGTGAGTTCATGGATAGAGACTTTCTAGATGATGATGACTGTTAACAAAAAAATCCATAAAATACTTTGTTCTGCTTTCATTATAACGAGAAGTGATCATTTGTTGAAGTGTTGAACATTGAAATTTGACTTATGAAAATTGAGTACATTTTGTTGTCATTCTTTTTCTGTAGAGCTCTCAGCAACAAGTATTAGTCATTGTTCTCGACAATAACTGTCTTAAAAGAAAAAGGAGTACTATATATTTCTTGCATTCAACATTTGAGTGTTTTCTTCTGGATTTGTAATGACAACATACAGGAAGAAAGAGTACTATATACAAAACAAAGTTGGCACACAAGCAAGCTCTTGAGCTTCTACGCATGGCATGTGAAACGCTATCCACATTAGACGAGGAACAACTTAAAACTAGTCGAGCACGTGAGGCAGTAGTTCAGGCTAACAAAAGGGGGGTCATAGAGTTTTTCACCGAAGCGCTAAAGGTCCACTTTCACCTTGCAAGTCTCCCTATGTTTCATGCGGTTAAATTTCGCCAAGCCAGAGTTTTTAGTCTTAATTATGGTATATTTTGGAAGAACGTTGTTGCAAATCAGACAGATAAGGAGGGAAATACTCTGCTGCATATGGCAGGGCTGTTAGAACCTTCCACGCTTAATGATATCTCTGGTGCTGCTCTACAAATGCAAAGAGAATTACAGTGGTTTAAGGTCAGTCTATTTAAATGATATAAAATTCATTTGATTTCTTTATAGAAAATGATAGATTTTTTTCAATAAAAATATTATTATTTGTACATATAAGTTGTGTACTTGTATGATATATATTGTGCAGGAAGTTGAGAGTATCACGCCATCTTTGAAGAAGGAAACGCAAAACAAGGCTAAGTTAACAGCTCGACAATTGTTCACAGAGAACCATAAGGAGTTAGTGAAGCAAGGTGAGAAATGGATGAAGGGAACAGCCACTTCTTGTAGTCTTGTAGCAGCTCTTGTAGCTACCGTAGTGTTTGCAGCAGCTTTCACAGTTCCAGGTGGTAATGACCAAGACAGAGGTTACCCAATCTTCTCAAAGAAAAAGGGATTCATGGTCTTCATACTATCTGATGCAGTCTCACTCTTTTCTTCAACAACTTCCATCATAATGTTTTTGGGCATTCTGACTTCCCGCTATTCCGAGGATGATTTTCTCAAGGCATTGCCTACAAAGCTTATCATAGGGCTTCTGACATTGTTCATCTCTATGGGAACCATGTTGGTAGCCTTTAGTGCAGCACTTTTCGTTATGCTTCATGGCAAACTATGGATTGTGATACCTGTCAGTGTTCTTGCTGCTGTTCCTGTCATTTCATTTGGTTGTTTACAATTTCCACTTCTTGTTGAGATGATAATGTCTACCTATGGACCAAGCATCTTTGATAGGAATCCTAAGCCATGGCTCACGGATGATTCCATGTAGCAGTAACAATAATGTATAATTAATCATGAGTGTAAAATAATATTATATTGATATTTAATCACATGTTAACACGAAAACAATAATAATATTTAATTTTTATACTTATTATCTAAAAAAATCACTTTCATAGATATGACATTATATGGTTGAATATAATGCATTACAGTAAATCTGATTTTCATAAGGAAAAAATACTCAACAATCAAGATTTTTATATTACTTATATGGTAGTATAATCACAAACACCTCTACTCACCTTCACAAATAAGTTCATATTATATTATGACTCGCTATTTATTTATTTCAACTTATTCTTTTTACACTACTAATTAATCTAATAAATTAAGATGAGATTATAATTTATACCTTATTGTGAATGTGATGTACCACCTTATATCATTTTATTTTCCTAACTAAAAGGAAGGGAAAGGATTAAAATAGATTTTTGTCATTATTTACACAGGAAGTCAACGGATTCACATTACATAGTATAGTATAAATTATTTAAAATTTTGGAGGGAGTGCCTAGTGAGTGGACATACAATTATGGAGAGCAGAGTAATCTTGTTCTATATAAACAGTGAACTACTTACAATCGAAGATGTCTAATACCAGAAAACACTTGTTGCCACAAATTATATATATATATATATATATATATATATATATATATATATATATATATATATATATATATATATATATTCTCTTGCACTTTTGCTAATTTGCGCCTCTACCATCGTTGACCGCTAAAGAGAGTTTTCTGTTTTCTTTCACATCCAGGTACTCGTTTATTTTCTGCTTCTGCTTCCCAAAACAGATTTTCTGGATCCTCGCTTTTTTGGATTTTTCTCTGCTTCTTTAGATCGATCTCTACTTTTCTCTTTGTCAAACTGAGATTCGTCCTTCTGTTTTTTTTTTTTCTTTTTAATTTGGCGTTTCATCGCATCTCTGTTTGCACTTCTCTCATCAGATTAATTATTTATCAAAAATGCCCATTAGTTCCCCTTTCAATTATCAAATCATATTGTTACGTAAGTTACAATACTATCAACTTGAATTTTAATTTGTCAGTTTCAAGTGCAATGAGTATTGTCATATTAATTATAACAATAATTTTCGGGGTGCATAATGATAAAACAACTCAACCAATCAACTAATGAACTCACCTTAGGGCTTTTTAAATACGGAGTGAGACGCACAAAATTTGATCCAAAATAATGCGATGGCTAGATTAGTTGGGAATCTATCATATATACAGTAGCATCGTAATTATAATAGTATTTTTTTTTATCTCACTACTTGACAAGGATGTAAATTTGATGTATATGTACATATATCAAAACTTATTTAATAAAAAATATATTAAAATTAAATTTTTAATTTAAATGTATTGATAAGACTTACAAATAATATTATTAAATTATATGATTTAGTAAGAGTAATACTAAGTATACATTAAAATCACACTAGATTAGTCACTTGCACAAAATTAAAGTTACTATATATTTTTTTTTTCTTGTGTTTTGTTTTTAGTCAAAGCAGGAATTGGCAAGTCCTTTTGGCTATGGACGGGCCACAATCAGAGTCATCGGATTCAAACAGAGAACAAAGAGACACATCCAATAATCCAGGTTCTGTTTTTCTTCCTTCATATAATCTAATTGTTTTCTCTTCACCAAAGATTGTGAAATAGTAAATATTATCTGCAATATAATTCAAACTGAAATTTGAAATCATATATATGTATATGAATTGAACTGAAACAGAGGAGAAGAAGTATGACCCAAAATATGCAGAATTATACCAGGCCTTGCGAACTGGTAATTTGGAAGCTACTAGAGAGTTTCTGAATAAGGATCCAGGAGCAGTGACTGCGAGGATTTCAACAGAGGGGAAGCTACCCCTCCACGTGGCATCATTATTCGGGCATTTGGAGATTGTGAATGAGCTTTTGCAGAGAATGTCGGCAGAGGATGTGGCATTGCCAGATTTCAATGAATTAACAGTTCTTCATGAAGCTACCTATAGCCGAATAGATGTAGCAGAACGCCTTATAGAAAAGAACAAAAACTTACTCATAATTCCTAAACGGAATGGTAGGATTCCAGTCACACGTGCTGTTGGCATCGGTCACATAGAAATGGTTCGCTATCTTTATCCACTTACCCCAAAGGAAGTCTTAACACCTCAATATGGAAATCATGGTGCTACCCTTCTCAACTTGTGCTATTACTCTCACTTGTTTGGTAATAATTAAGATTATTGTTATTATACACTTCTATTTTATTTATTTAATTTCTCATTAAATTACTTTGGCTTTAACTACTGTGTCGCGCATCATGATGTATAGATATTGCTCTGCATTTGCTGGATAGTTGTTCAAGTTTAGCAGTAATACCAGACGATCGTGGTGTAACATTTTTGGAAACTATGGCAAGTATACCTTCTGCATTTCCAAGTGGGTGCAAGCTCTCATTTTGGCAAAAGTGGATTTATGACGGTAAGTGTCCTATAATAATAAAAATTCGCAGCATATTTTTAGCCCGTAATGCTTGTTATACATCAAAAATACATACAACGAGTATCCAACATGTGTTATATGTCATACGTAATGTGTGTTATACACAATGTGTTATACTTATAGTACACATTACGTGTGATATAAGTTGGATATTCGATGAATATATTTTCGACATACAATAAGCATTAATGATTTTTAGCAATGTGACACACTTTTTTCTAAGAATGTAAAAAGTTAATGTTATGTAGCCTTAGATGATATATGGTTGATGTCAACTTCTAGTTCTGGTGTGAAAAAACAGAGGATACATGTGGAAGCCAAAAAATGTTAAAGCATATATATGTATGAACAAAAAGTATTTTACATCATACAAAATAAAATGGGGGTTTGTTTGATCACTAATGTTTATGATGTAGGGATTGACATTAAAAAAGAGCAACTGAGAACCTTTGACAGCAAGGACCAGCATCAAAAAACAATCAAACCAAAATCTGCCAACAAAGACATTTCTGTTAACATGCCAGAAACTAGTCCGAGCCGAAGCAACAACTTAAACAGGCACAAAAAGAAAAGTGATGATAATAATAATACGATGGTATCTTCTGGTGAGTTCAGAATTGAGACTCTGCTTTCATAACATGTTTATAATGAAATTATAGTGGAAATGACTATTTCTGTCGATTTGTATTGCAATAATAATAGGAAGGAAGAAGAGTATATACCAAACGAAGTTGGAGCATGAGCAAGCTCGTGAACTTCTAAGTATTGCATGTAAAAAGCTATTAACATTAGATGAGGAACAACTTAACATTAGTCAAGCACGGTTGGCAGTAATTAAAGCTGCTGAAAAGGGGATCCCAGAGTTTATAACTCAAGTTGTAAAGGTTAACTTGAACCTTTTCTGGGCTGGCGAAAATACAAGGAACGCTATATTTGTTGCTGTTCAATTTCGGCAAGCCAGAGTGTTTAGTCTCATCCATGGTATGATTTGGAAGAATGCAACTGCCAACTTTATAGACAAAAAGGGTAATACTCTACTTCATATGGCAGGACTGTTAGCTCCTTCTACTGAGCTCCATGATATCTCTGGTGCAGCTTTACAAATGCAGAGAGAATTGCAGTGGTTTGAGGTACTCACTCATCAAATTCACTTCACTTTCCCATCTCTCTCTCAAATTTTATCCACAGATAGATACCTGAATATGTAAAATAATCACTTTCTGATATCAGAAACACACAATCACCCACAAAATATTGCACAACGGAAGCTCAATATAGGAAGAGGATGTTTTTATTCATCACTCACAAAATATAAGACATAATACAATACACAAGCTATAAGCTTTTTAATATTACAAAATACGAACACTCTTAGTTCTATAACTTCACGTACTAACTTTTAACTCATATATTAACATGCAACATATAAGCCCTTTTATAGACTTTTAAGACTTGAATAAAACAAAACAACAACTACTACATTTAATGATAACTAAGCATGGCAAATAAGATGTGATTTGGAAAATCTAAACTTAGTCAACAAAGCATAGTAATTATAGATAAGTTCCTGACATAGCTAAGATATGGGATATATGTATAGTGTTATTTATTCAACTTAAGCATGATGTAGCATTAATGGCAAAGCATGCTTGGTTTATTTTTTCAACACTTACCTCCCCTGAAAAATTATAAACTCCTCTATGCAGGAAGTGAAGAGTATCACACCAGCTTGGAAGATAGATTCTTTAAACGAAGAGAATAAGATGACCGCTAGACAATTGTTCACAGAGAGCCATAAGGAATTGGTGAAACAAGGTGAGAAATGGATGAAAGGAACAGCCACTTCTTGTAGTCTTGTAGCAGCTCTTGTAGCTACCGTAGTGTTTGCAGCAGCTTTCACAGTTCCAGGTGGTAATGACCAAAACAGAGGATACCCAATCTTCTCAAAGAAGAGGGGATTCGTGGTCTTCATATTATCTGATGCAGTCTCACTTTTTTCTTCCACAACATCCATCATTATGTTTTTGGGCATTCTAAGTTCCCGTTATTCTGAGAATGATTTTCTCAAGTCATTGCCTACAAAGCTTATCATAGGCCTTCTGACACTGTTCATATCTATGGGAACCATGTTGGTAGCCTTTAGTGCAGCACTTTTCGTTATGCTTCATGGCAAACTATGGATTGTGATACCTGTCAGTGTTCTTGCTGCTGTTCCAGTCATTTCATTTGGTTGGTTACAATTTCCACTTCTTGTTGAGATGATAATGTCTACCTACGGACCCAGCATCTTTGATAGGGATTCTAAGCCATGGCTCACAGATGATTCCTTGTAGTAGGTAGTAATGATGTGTTCATTTGTGAATGTAATACAATTATGGCTTGAGTATTTGTCTATCCCTCCCTCAAATAAAAGGGAGGGCTAGGTAACAGAGAATAAGGATGCATTTTTTTATTAATTCTATACATGCATTTAAAATTGAATATTTATAAGATGATTAATGATGAAGAAAAGATATAAGTTGCAATAAAGTGATATCAAAGTATAAGATAGGGCATATGAAAATAGTATTTTGAAAAATAAAAATAAGCTTAGATTAAGATGATTGATTATTATATTGTATTTTTGCATAATATATGGCCCAAGGATCGTCGAATCAAAACAAAACCAGTAGACTTTCCTAAGAGCTTCAAGTCAACCCAAAACCAGAAGACTTTTCCTAAGAGCTAACTTGTGCTTCACGCCGCTTCTTCAGGAAAGAAAGAAAACCATACGCCAATTAGGTTCATTGTTCTCCAACTCATCCTTCGAATAAATCTTTTCGTTTATTTTCACCTTTTGCTATGATGGGGGACGGCAAACAAAAACACAACACAACACGTGGTGGCACATCCAATCCAGGTCTTTTTCTAGCATTCACTTCACATCTATATCTTATTTATCTATAAATACAATTCAATTTAATTACTACTGGAATTAACTTTATTTGAAACAAGTACGGATGGTAGTGGACATTGAAGAAAAAGAGAAGAAAGACAAGTATGATCCGCAATACGCAGCATTATATAAGGCCTTGCGCACTGGTAATTTGGAAGGTACCAAAGAATTTCTGGACAAGTATCCAGAGGCAGTGACTGCAAGAATCTCGCATGAGGGAAAGACACCTCTTCACGTTGCAGCTTTATTCGGCCATTTCCGCATTGTGACCATGCTGTTGCAACAACTGACTCCTCAAGCTGTTGCGTTGCTCGATTTCAAGCATTTAACGGCTCTTCATGAAACTTCTTTCACTAGTTGTCTAGATATAGCAGATTGCCTTGTCAAAATGAACACTAAATTACTTGAGATTCCTTCAGATCGTGGATTGATCCCAGTCACTCGTGCTCTCACCTTTGGTAACATAGAAATGGCTCGCTATCTTTATTGGAAAACCCCAAATCAAGTATTCAGACCTCAAAATGGAACACATGGTGCTACACTTCTCAAATTATGCTATTACTCTCAGTTGCTAGGTAACAAGTAATAATACTAACAGTAGATAGCGGACATAACACAATACGCCTCCACTTATTTTTCACTTATTCAGATGTTAACAACTTTGATAAATATGTTTACTTTGATAAATATGTTGGTAAGTTGCAAACATATTCATACAAAGTTGCTAACATTTGAATGAGATGGAAAATAAGCAGAGGGGTATTGTGTTATGTACATTTAATATTTTCCTTGTTCAAGTGGATGTATGTTCATTTTTGGATGTCAATATAACAGAATATTGGTCCAAACTTCTTATTCTCCTAATTTAATTAATTCAGTTGTTTTTGGTGTGGCGCATGATATGATATGATAGATATGGCTCTGCATTTGCTGGATAAAATCCCAAGTTTAGCAGTAACAGCAGATGATCGTGGGGAAACATTTTTGGAAGCTTTGGCAAGTATACCTTCTGCATTCCCGAGTGGCTGCAAGCTCTCATTTTGGCAAGATCCTGAGTGCACAAATTCCCTGTGTCCACATAAGAATCCCCAAACACAAACAATTTCACAGTCTCATTGTTGCTCTGCTCATACACCCCATATGAAGACTTTTTAGCCCCCTGCTGTACCAACCACCAATAACAATATTAAAAACAGACCCATCATTTCATTCATCTATAGGGGCCCTATAGACTATAGAGTATTTATTCGATGTTAATTAGCAATCAAGTATGGTATGAATGAATTATTTTGTACATGTGAAGATGGATAGTAGGAGAAGCAAAGCAATTGAGGCAATAATAATTGTTGATGAAGGAAATTGTTTCGCCATTGATGTTGATGATGTCATGGGAATAGGACTAGTATCACTTTTTTGGGTCTTTTTATCTTTGCGTTAGTTGTTGAGTCTAGGTAGGAAATGTGACTGAATTGAATTGGGAATGAGATATTGCTGAGTGTAGCATTTATCTTGGAATTTGTGAGATGATATCCAGATTTTGTGCCAAGGCCAAAGTACTGATCTATTTTACATTTATGCTTACTCTTTAATGGGAGTAACGTTCTACCTTTTTACTATCTCAAAAAATCAAATATCACAAGTAAATATCTACCCTTTATAGTATCGTAATAAAATTGGCTTAAATAATTCAATTGATGTTTATTGATTTACTATATAAATTTCATTTTATATATTTATTCAATAATGTACCATTACATTGAATTGATTATGATAGTTGTATTTTACACATGTCAATTAAAAAGAAAGAAATTAATCATAATACACTATATAAAATAATTTTGAGTAATGATATAGGTACATGTCAAATGGTATGTATAAGATACATATGTTTTGATCCAATGGTGGAGAAAAGAAGAGTAAGTGGAGTGATGTCAGATCAAAATTCAAAAGTGATAAAGTGAATGTAGAAGATATGTAAGAGAAAAATGTATGTACAAATATTATTATTGAATAATTTTACACTAATATCTGATCATGTGTTACCACATGAGTAAAATTATTTGATTTTTATATCTTATTTTTTTAAAAAAAAATCACTTTTGCTACCGTGTCAATACATGGTTGGACGTTTTACATTAATGGTGCATCATAATTAAACTTTTAAAAAATTGTGCAAATAAAATATTTTAAGTATATGACAATATAAAAAGTGTTTAATTATAATGCTTGTAAAATATTTTACACAATCATTCAATTATATCTCTTATTTTATAAGACTTTTTAAGTAGTGAGTATGAAAAATAATCATATTTATTGATGTAATATTATATCATCGGATAATCTTATAGTTTTTTTACACAACTAGTACAGTATGATTAAATTCATATAAAAATATTTTATATTATCGGTTAATCAATTTATATTTAAACGACTATTAAATGAGGGGATGAATTATTAGATTTCAATAAAAAAAATGTGTTTATATATATATATATTAAAAATATGGTTAGGAGATAGAAATAATGATATTTAAAAAATAGAGGTGCTGTAACACATACTACAAAATATAATAGTTTAATAATTCGTATTTTAATAAGTAGTTTCTAAAGGTTAGATGTTAATTATTCTTACGGATACTGGAGTTTTTTTTTAGAAGTATAAAATTGTACTAATAAAAACAATTAAAAATATAAGTTATGATCATAATTATTCAACCTATTAAAAATACATACATATTTAAAAATATTATTTGAACTATACAATATTAAACTGAGTTTTTTTACTATTTTACGGAAAAGGAAAACTGTTAAGGGAATGAAGACGATGTCTTAAATTGATTCCGAAACTCTCCCTCCTCAACTACGTAACCTACCATAATCCATCCATCCATCCACATAGTGCAACACAAGCGATATATACATTCATTCCCTCACGCCAAAACAAACAAAAACAACATAGAAGCTTCGACTCAAAATTATAATAGTCTGAAACTTAACTGAGTTACTCCTACTTTGAAAACACACTACCCATAGCCAACACACACCACCTTAGTTCTCTTCACATCCCCTAAATCATCTCCCAACTGAAAGAAAAACCGTTTGGAAACAAGTGAGTGGAATCCATCATATTCGTCGACTTTAGAATGTAACGAGTAAAAATAGGTTTATGGACCAACTAAAAAAATATCAATAGTAATTTCTATAAATAGGAAATTGTAAAGCAATTATTATGAATATTGGAGTGTTATTTTCTCTCTTTAGTCCTTAGAGGATTCTTTCTTCTTCCTCCCTTGACCCTTAATTGGAATTTTCTTATATTTTCTCTATCTCTAAAAATCATACTCCTAACAATTATGTTTTCATTGAGGTTCTATTTTATTTTACTTTATTGGTTATGTAGAATCAAGATTTCTTTTTTGGTATAATTAGGAGGTGTCCATTGTCGACAGTAATGTCTAAATCCCCTCATCCTGAGAGCTCGCACCAAGTGATAAATGACTGGTCATAAAAAGCTTTCCATTCCCATGAGTTGGAAATCGAACCCCAACTAATGTAGAGTGAAGATTTTAACAATGATATGGAAATGATGATATGATGCATTGTTTCTGGTCCCTCTGGCTTATGAGGCCCAAATCACAATAGAAATCAGCTATGGAGTTGGGTCTTGAAGTGGTTGATATAGCATTTTGTGACTCAGTCCCACTACTAAGAAGAACTAATAGAGACTATCTGGCCTAGTTTATTAGCATATGGATGGCCCAACTCTTATGCACAATTCCAGTTTGGACCAAATTCAAATTATCATAATTCATACATACAATGTCCAAATTGTAATTAGAAAAAAAAAATGAATACTAGGTGAGACCAAAAGTATAGGCATTTTGGTAATGAGTATTGCTAGAGACATAACAAAAAATCAGTCAAAACAGCCAATAAATAGGAATTTGGGTCACAATTACTTAGCCTATTAAAAATATACTCATAATTAAAAGTGCTAATTAGGCCATTAAAAATATATTCAAAATTTGGTGAAGATAAAGAATGAAAATGATAATTTTTTTTTGGTAGAAATGAAAATGATAATTTAATCAACAAATTAATATTTAGAAACTTTCCAATGGGGAATAAATTATTAGTGCAATTTGTCATATATAATTAAGTTGGCAAGTTGAACAGTAAGATGTCAGAGTACAACTAGGCCAGAGCTTTGATTGAGAAAAGGAAGGCTTATCTACAAGCAAGCCGCCATGTCTGGCAGTAGTTTCCACGGTCTAAATCTTATTTGACTTGATCATTGACGTACTAATTCCACTCAACAGTAATAACATATATCTCATTCCACTTTTCATTTAAATGTTCATGTACATTGAATATACAATATATATATATATATATATTATAAATTAATTTTTTAATATACATACACATATTATATCTATATCAAGTCAAATCAGTAATGTTTATTATACATCGAAAATACATTCAACGAGTATTCAATGTGTGTTATATGTCATACGTAATGTGTTATACTTATAGCACACATTACGTATGACATATAACACATGTTGAATATTCGATGAATGTATTTTTGATGTACATCAACAATTACCGCATAGTATATGCATAGCATAGCATACCATAATGCATGCTATTAATTAGAAGATCAACTAAATCAAAATAATGTACTTATGTAAACTAACTAGAGTTTAATTCTAATTAGAGTTGACTAGATACAATTATATTGTAATATCAATCCGGCTACATGTACACCCATTATGTGTCCATCCATGTGTCCACCTACTGCACACATTTTTTGATCGAAAAACGCGTGTACCTAAAACCAACGCACCCCCATAACGCGTGTAGTCCAAATGCGCAACCATCATCTCCCTCCATTTGGAATGCAAGCAAAAAATGCTCATTCACTTTAAATAAAAACGAGATTTTCGCTCTAAATAATCATCACAAAAAAAATAGAATCTCAACATAAAATAAAATAAAAAGAGTTGAACCCATTGAATCGATTTCTCACCCCAACCATCGAATCGACTTCTCACCCCAACACTTGGAAAAAAAATAAAAAACCTAACAGCTCGAAGAAAAGCAATCTAAGAGCGATTCTTTTCTCATGTATTGCTTCTTCTCAAATGCGTGTAAAACCTTTGTGATTAATATGTAGTCTAACGTATAATGTGTGTGTAGATATGTATTGATACGTGTGTATACCTTTGTATTTTGTGTGTATGCTAACATTTAATGTGGGTAAACACAAAATTCATTATGTAAGATGTGCATAAAATGTGTGTAGGTTTTATATAAATGTGTGTAGATTATACATAAATGTGTGTAGATTATACATAAATATATGACTGCACAAAATGTGTGGTTTGTGAGTAAATGTATGTAGATTGTATATAAATATGTGTAGACTATACTTTAAGTATGTAGAATAAGTAAAAAAATCATATTAAATACTATCTAATTACTATGCCCCTTCCATGAAACATTTCACGGAAGAAAAAATTATGCCACACCTTGCACGAGGATCCTTCGTCTGTGTTTCCGATATGGTGCGCGACTTCCATGTGCGGCTCCGTCATAGAATGGTTGGCGACTTCCATGTGTGGCTCCGTCGCGGAATGGTTCGTGACTTCCATGTGCGTCAAATCAGTTTCACTGCGGTGCATGACATCCATGGGCGTCAGATTAGTTTCGCTGCGGTGCGCGACATCCACGTGCGACTCCGTCACCGAATTGATGAATCTTCTTTCTTGGTTTCACTTCTAACAGAATCACCACTAAATATGTAATCAATCAAATTAGAATTAAATTCACCATGAATCAAGGGATTAAAGCTCCATACGGTTACACAAAAAAGGCCCAAGCGCGTGTAATACCTCATTGTGCGAGTGGGATATCGTATTAATGAGATTTTGATCTTTTAGACCCACTTAAAAATACAAGAAGATGGATCATTGGATGGCACAAAAGTGGGTATACAACAAGAATTATTGATCGTCAATATCAATATATAATAAAGTCATCCATATCCCAGTATTGTATTCAGTTACCCCACTCAAGCAAATGGTGCTACGGAGTATTCATGAACTAGCTACTAGGAAACGGACTTGCTTCTTCATATATATTATATCATCAGCTAGCATTTCATAAGCTAATTTTGATGTTTACGAAGAAGAAGAAGACAAAAGATTATCGAAGATGTTCATAGTTTTTTTTATCTTCGATATTTTTCCTATACCTCTAAATTATATTATTCACTTTTAAAAAAGAATAGTCAGTTAATATCTTGATAGGAGAATTTTATGGTGATGTTATTGACATGGTCCTTAAACTATGACCTTGTGAGTTAAATAAAAAAAAAAGTTTTATGTTATTTTGGTATTGAGTATACTATACACATCCTAGAAAATGAATAATACCCATATATAAACCCTTCACTTCTTTTAAGTAGTAGTTGATATTTATTATATATATAACTGAAATACATTTAACTACTATCCAATATGTGCTATATATAATATAATGTGTGTCATATTTAATATCTATAATATGTAATGTGTACTATATATATGATATACATTATATATAATATACATTATATATAACACAAGTTAGATAATTATTGAATATTATTCTGAGCAAATATACATCAGTTGTTTATTGTGCTTCTTCCTTTGAAACCATACACTTTTTTATTGGAAAAAAAAAGTGTCATAGTAATTAATAGGTTCTGCTGTTCTATCTCAAAATTAACAACTGCCCGGTGCCCATACCCTCAAGTTGTCAACTAAAAAACAAAAATATATTATCCTTAGTTGTCATTGAATCAGTTGAAAGTTAAAAATAACTGCTTTCGAAAATTAACAAATTTATTTATGATATCATGTTATGTAATTTCTGATATATAATCATCATCTTAACCTTTTGATATATTAAAACTTTCCAGAGGGAAGAACCCACGCTCGGTGGTGTGAGTCAACGCCAAACCAACGCGCCATAAGATTGTTACTAATTAATTAATTAGAACATAGGAAAAAGTCGACTTGACACTGAAATTCATTCCTATAAATGATCAAAATTCCATCCCTATTTGGAGACAGTAGTAAGTTTGTAGCAAAGGAAATTAGAAAACAAAAAAAAAAAAAGTTGAAAATTTCTGTATTTTACTAATTTCTCAGAGCTGGGGCAGGACAGAGTTATTGGCTATATAGTCCATCATTTTTGCTATGGAGGATCCATTGAGTTCATCAAACAACAAAGCACATGGTAACAATTTTAATTTTTCATATGCATTTAGCAATTTTATATTATATTTTATTAATAAATTCACTAAAAAGTTAAATAGGATGTGCAAATATAAAATATATTTAAACTTTTCTAAAATTGATTTTTTTAATATTTTTCTTAACAATAATGTTTCTCGTACAACAAAAATACATTCAACGAACGTGTGTTATACATAAGATGTAATGTGTGTTATACGTACGTGTGTCATACGTATAAAACACATTACGTCTTATGTATAACACACGTTGAACGTTTTTATGTTGTACGTTTTGCGTTTTGTTAATCCATGTATGTACAGAGAATGTGAAGTATGATCCGAAGTATGCACCATTATACAAGGCCTTGCGCATTGGTGATTGGGAAGCTACCAAAAAGTTTCTTGATGAGCATGAAGAGGCAAAGACTGCAAGAATTTCGACAGAGGGAAAGACAGCTCTTCACGTTGCGGCTTTGTTCGGGCATTCGAATATTGTGGAGGAGTTGTTGAAAAGGTTGTCGAAAGAAGATGTTGAGTTGCTAGATTTCAAGCACTTAACAGCTCTTCATGAAACTTCTTACACTAGTAATCTGGACATAGCAGAGTGCCTTGTCAGACATAATAGGAACTTACTTCAGATTCCTTCGGACCATTCAGACCATGATTTGCTCCCAGTCGCACGTGCTCTTAGTGTTGGTCAGATAGAGATGACTCGCTATCTTTATTCAGAAACCCCCAATGAGGTGTTGAAACCTGAAAATGGAACACATGGCGCTACACTCCTCAAATTGTGCTATTACTCTCACTTGCTAGGTAAGAATAATTAATAATCACATCTACATTAAATTCGTAACCTTATAATCTAAGAAGCACATTTGTCCAACAACAAACAAAAATTGCGTCCAATTAATATTTAACGTGTGTTATATATAATACGAAATGTGTGTTATATATAGCATACATTCCGTATTATGTATAGCACACGTTGAAAACTAATTAAACGTATTTATGTTATATGACAAGACGGTGATACGGATGAGTGCGCACACTAAATTAAAAAATTAGATGACATATCTATCACTATTTATAATAGAATTTTTGAAAATTTTATTACTTTTTTTTCTCTAAAAATAAAAAAAAATTAAAAATTAACTATCATTTACATTTATCTAAATTATCTCTCTTTCTTTCTATTCATCTATTATATTAATATTTTTAAAATTATCTTTTATCGAATATGTACGAACACATGTGGAACATGTGTACATGGGAATTAATGTGTCCGTGCTTCGTATCTTATACCTTATACTAGTACTTATTAGTTATAAACACAATTTTATTATAAATAATAATTGGGTGAATCATAATAGATATCGCCCTGCATTTGCTGGATGATATCCCAAGTTTAGCAGTAGCACCAGACGATCGCGGGGTAACATTTTTGGAAGCTTTGGCGAGTATCCCTTCTGCATTCCCAAGTGGATGCCCACTCTCATTTTGGCAGAGATGGATCTATTACAAATGTGAGTACCACATTAATTAATTAATAAAAAATATTAAAATATTATTTAAATTTAATATTAATTCACTGAAATAATTTCATACCAACCGGCATCCACATAGTGGCACATTTAAAAAATTGGTTACTTATTGGAACGATAATGTTTGTCGTTCAACAGAAATACGTTCGTTTTGATATACGTAATGTATTGTGCTATACTTACGTGTGCTATACATATAGCACACATTACATTTTATATATAGCACACATTGGATGCTCGTTACACGTATTTCTGTTGTACGACAAACATTATTGCTTATTAGAATAGTAACAATTAATAAACTCTTAAATCTATTAACATCCATCGATCTTTTATTCTTGAATGCAATGCAATCCGATAAAATAATTATAATTCATTAATATCATTATATTATTTATGACATTTATTTAAGAATGTAAAAGCAAATGTCATAATATAATTACTTTTGAAAGTTTAAATAATATTTCTCATCTAATAAATTGAATCTATTGTCGACATAATTAATATTTGGTTATGTTCATATGTTTTTTTTTACTTTATTCAACAGACTTGCGTGTGTTTATAATATTAAAATGCAAACAGCTCATAATTAATAAAGGATATAAAAAGTCAAAAGTATAAAACTAATTAGCAATTGAAAATATATATAGTGTTAGATAACAAGTTTAATTTTACATCACACAGACAAATAAACAAAAGTGAATGAACTCGTCAAAATCAAATGTTGATCCTAGTTTTGGAGCGAGTTACATATTATACGTCTTTAGAAATTACAAGTAATGGACTAATGGTAGTAGAATTTTAATAACAACTAATATTACATGAATAGTTGTTAAAGTTAAGAATCAAATAAATTAAGAACTTATTGGCTCTTAATTAAGTTTCAAAGCCAACTTTCATACATTTGCTTATCATCATATATATAAGGTAGCCAATTGTGTAAGGGTACGTGGATCATCATGCAAGTTGTAATAAAAAAGGAAAGATAAATACCTCTATCTGCAAAAGGAAATTAAATTTCATTTGAAATAATTTATTAATTGAGAAATATTTAACATAGAATTAAATATTAATCCAATATTTAACTAAAATTTATCTCCACAATTGGACGCTAAAATCCTTTGAACAAGAAGCTATGAACTGTATATTGATTGCATTATGTAAAAATGAATTGTATTTTACACATAGAGAAGACGAGTTCCTTATATAAGAAGGAAAACCCAAAAAATAGAATATAACCAAATAAAACTATCCTAACAGAAAGAAACAAACAAAGCCCAAAACAGAAAAGCCCAATAGTTAGGATGATGAGATGAAAATGAGAGATGTAAGATATTTTTCTCATGTAAAGCAGAGAAAAATAGGGGAGTGTAGAAGACGACGAAGGAAAATGTTTTGAACGCTCTGTAAGGATTTTCAAGAAGAGCTTTCGTTTTGCTGCATGAGGGGAGGGTTTTCGAGAGGAGGGGTTAGACCCTCCTCGACAGTTCAAGAAAAAGATCGTCTCCATCATAGCAAGAAGAAGGTTCGTAAGGAGGGGCCCTCCTTTACGGGAACCTCTTCTTGTGTTCCTAGAGAGGAAGATTGGATGGTGGATGGACCGATGACGGAAGGGGATGGAGTGCGAGAAAGGAGCTTTGCGGATATGGTTAAAAAAGGAAAGATTGCAAAAGGCGATGGGGATGATTCTGACATATCCTCTAGATTTTCTGAGTCTGGGGAGGATGAAAATAGTGGCAGCGAGGGAGGAAGTAGTGAGGATGTTGATGAGATAAGGGTGGAAGAAGTTGAGGATGGGTTGTTTAATTTAGTGGTGTCAAAGACGGAGCGCAAAGATATTCATCGCTTCTGGAAAGATACCCTTATTGTCAAGCTGCTGGGGAGAAGAGTGAGCTACATGGTGATGAAGAAAAGGCTCCAGTCTTTGTGGGGCAAGAAAGGCAGTGTTGAAGTCATTGATCTTGAAAATGATTTCTTTATCGTGAAACTACACTCTGAAGAAGATCTTGAATTTGCTTTAGCAGGGGGACCATGGAAATTGTTTGATCACTATCTCACTATTCGTGCATGGGAGCCTAATTTTGATCCCTCTACGGCTACAGTTGACAAGCTTGTTGTGTGGGTTCGTCTACCTGGGCTAGCAGTGGAATACTACTACCCCAGATTCTTGCAAAAGTTGGGCAATCTGATTGGGAAGACCTTGAAAGTCGATACTAATACGGTTCAACAATGTAGAGGAAGATTTGCTAGAATTTGTGTGGAAATTGACCTTTCCAAACCTCTCATGGCAAGATATTTAGTTGATGGAAGACCTCACAAGATTGAATATGAAGGAATCCACCTGGTCTGCTTCTGTTGTGGAAAGGTGGGACATGAAGCTGGCAACTGTCCAAGTAATATTCATAAGGCTAGAGATGATAATGGTCTTCCAGTTCATCCTCCCAGGGGAATTGTTCCGGTATAGGAACTCAGTGGAAAGGAGAGGCAGGAGCAACAAGGTGTGGTCAGTGACGGAAGTTCTAAAAATGTTGAAGGTACGGAAGTATCCTCTAAGGACCAATTATATGGAACCTGGATGTTAGTTAAAAGACAAAAAAGAAGCTACAGGTCCACTAAAGAAGAGAATGGAAGTGTGCATGGTGTTGGGGACCATAATGCAAAAATGACTACAGGCACTAAGTGCGGGACGAGGTTTGACTTGTTGAAGAACATTGGGGTGGAGGATAACTCTGGATCAGATGGGAATGTGCATGTTGAGATCGAGGACGATAAGATAAACCATGTGAAGGAAGTGGGGTCCCCTGGGACTGACAAAGCTAGTAATAGTAATGGCATGAGTCATAACCATATTAAAGATATGGTGAAACGGTGCTCAGAGCCCAATACGAGCAAAGACATTTGGGAGGAGGTGGATTCTATCATTGAAGCTAACAAAAATCTGCCTCAGCCTGAGCCAATCCTTCGTGAGGTGCATAAAAACCCAACTGTCAGGCCCAATTCTCATAAGATTGTTTATTCATCGAACTCAGACAAGTTGAATGTAGATGATAAAATGTATCTATCTTATGTTCCGGAGACCCAGATTATTGAACAGATGGAGATTGAAGGAGGCTTTGAGAAGGCTAATCGGGATGGGCTACTAAACCCAGAACCCCCGGACAAAGACAAGAAGGGCCCTGATAAGGGAGATTTGATGGGGCTAAATGTGAATGAAGTTCTTGATGAGGGAGCGGAGATGGCTGATCCCCTTAGGGGGGATGTTATGCAATGGGCCTTGTCTGCTGTTGCGTTTCCGCTGTCTGGAATGCTGTTCTATTTTGGATCCTATCTGCTTTTTGATTCTTATCCTTTTTTGCGGGGTTTTTTATGATTATTTTCTCCTGGAATGTTAGGGGGGCTGCCAGTAGGGCGTTTGGTAGATCCCTCATGGAATACTGTAAGCAATCCAAGCCAGATATTCTTATCTTATTGGAGACCAGGTGCTGTGGTAATGTTGCGGCAAATGTGATTCGAAGATTAGGTTGGAGAAACTCGATTGTGGAAGAGGCGGATGGTTTTAGAGGTGGTATTTGGATTCTGTGGAATGATGATGATATCTACATCGAAGTGGTGCAAAAGCATTTTCAGATGGTTCACACTAAGGTCAAAAGAGGTGACACCTTTCTTTTTGACCTGACTTGTGTGTATGCTAGCCCGCAAGAATCTACGAGGAGGATCCTGTGGAATATTATCAAAGAGATTGCTAGAAGCATGACTGAGGAATGGGTTCTTATTGGAGATTTTAATGAAATCTCTAAGACTGTTGAAAAGAAAGGAGGTGCCCCTTGTGACATGTCAGCATGTAATAGGTTCGCTAGTTGGATTGATGACTGTAATCTTATCCACTTGGGGTTTTGTGGATCGAGATACACTTGGAGAGGTCCTCAGTTTGAAGGACTTGATCGAGTCTTTAAAAGACTTGATAGAGCCTTAGCGAATGCGAGCTGGAGGAGAAGGTTTGAGGATGCTGTTGTACAAGTCTTGCCTCGCATGAAATCTGATCATCATCCCCTTCTTTTAATTTGTAATCCTGTTAAAGGTTCTAGGAACACTAGGCCTTTCCGCTTTGAGGCAATGTGGCTTGATCACCCTAGTTTTTCTGATTTCCTCTACAATAATTGGAGAAATGACTCTCTCTGTCAAAACCAGTTGAGTTCTCTTGTTCCAAAACTTCGTAATTGGAATAAGGAGGTCTTCGGTAATATTTTTCACAAGAAGCGTGGTCTGATGAAGAGGTTGGGAGGGATTCAAAGAGCTGCTTCATATGGCAGGAACCCTTTCTTAGATAAACTTGAGGTTGACCTTCTTTCCCAATTGGCCGAGGTGCTTGAAAATGAAGAAACCTTGTGGCTTCAAAAATCTAGACAGCAATGTATTGTGGATGGGGATAGGAACACCAAATTTTATCATACAAAAGCCATTATTAGAATAAGGAAAAACAAAGTGTTATCGTTGCGTGACTCTGAGGGGAACTGGATTGCTTCCCATCTTGATATTAAGCTCCATGCTATTGATTATTTTCAGAAGCTCTATCTTGATGAAGGCAATCGATATGAATTTTGTAAAACAATCTCAAAAGGGATGCCTATTCCGAGAGCCGATCACTTAGATCTTTCCAAAATCCCTGAGGAGGAGGAGATACATAGAGGCCTTTTTAATATTGGGTCCTTTAAAGCTCCTGGCTATGATGGGTTTTCGGCTCTTTTCTTTAAAAGAAATTGGAAGGTGATTTCTAAGAGCTTTAGCTCCCAGGTGAAAATTATGTGGAACAATCCTTCTATGCTTAGGCTCATTAACCAGACTTTGATCGTGCTAATTCCGAAAATCAACAACCCTGAGTTCATTACTCAATTCAGGCCTATTGCGCTCTGCAATGTAACCTACAAGTGCATTTCTAAAATCATAGTCGAAAGAATTAAGCCCTACCTTGATAGTCACATTGCTCCCTTCCAATCCAGTTTCATACCTGACAGAAATATCCAAGATAACATCATTGTTGCAAAGGAGCTTGCTCATTCCATGAGAAAGGTTAAGGGGAAAAGAGGGTTTATGGCAATGAAAATTGATTTTGAAAAAGCTTACGACAGACTGAGATGGCCTTTTATTCATGACATGCTTTTGGAGTTTGGTATTCCTCCTCAGTTGACAGAAGTTATTATGGCGTGTGTGTCAACATCTTCTTTCAATGTCCTTTGGAATGGGGACAAAACTAATGATTTTTCTCCTTCAAGGGGGATTAGACAGGGGGACCGTATCTCGCCCTATTTGTTTGTTATATGCATGAACAAGCTCTCTCAACTTATTGAAGATAAAGTAAATGAACATCAATGGAGTCTGATATCAGTTGGTAGGAATGGGCCAAAGATTTCTCATCTAATGTTTGCAGATGATCTGCTTCTTGTAGCGGAGGCGGTTCCTGAGCAGATGGATTGTATTCTTAAGGTGATGGAGGAGTTTAGCCAAACTGTTGGGCAGCGGGTTAGTGTTGCTAAAACAACTATATCTTTCTCCAAGAATGTTAACCAAAGACTGAAAAACATTCTTGTTGCAAAATGTGGTTTTAAAGAAGAAGCCAACCTGGGTAGATATTTGGGAGCTGTTATTAACGATAGAGACAAAAGAAAGCTGAATTATAAAAGTGTGCTTGAGATGATGCAAGTCAAGCTTAAAGGCTGGAAAGCCCAGTGTCTTAGCTTAGCGGGGCGCATTTCTCTTGCTAAGGCTTCAATTAGCCCAATTGCTAATTATCAAATGCAGCATGGTAGAATCCCCAAAAGTATTTGCAGGGACATCGAAAAATCTCAGAGAAGTTTCATTTGGGGTGATTCGGTCAATCGTAGAAGGATGCATTACTTAAAGTGGGATACGATTTGCTCTCCGTCTTGCTGTGGAGGCCTGGGGTTCAGGAATTTGTCTTTGATGAATGATGCTTTTTTATTAAAGATTCTCTGGAATCTTCTCAATAATCATGATGTTCTTTGGGTGAAGGTGCTGTTAGCCAAATATGGCAGGAACTTCGGTGTGATGGAGGACATTAGATCGACTAGTTATGATTCTGCTCTCTGGAGGGAATTAGTCAAGCTTTGGCCTACCTTTAAAGCAAATTTAGTGATGGATATTGGCAGTAGTGATTCTGTCTCCTTCTGGGACGATAAATGGGTTGATCATAATACAATTCTTAAAGATCACATCATAGTTCCCCCTGATCAGGCTTTGTTTAATCAGTCCTTTATTGGTTTCACCTCTACTCATGCTGGTTGGGATGTTGGCAAACTCCAGACTATTTTTAATGAGGATATGGTTTTTAAGATCACTACAATTCCCTCTCCTTCCTCATCTAATAGCGACAGGGTTCTTTACTTGGGGTCCCTCGAAGGAGGGCAGTTTCACCGTCTCAAGTTCTTATGCTCTGCTTGCCAACTGGCATGTTGAGAGGCATCAAAGTTCTTGGAAGATTCTTTGGAAATGGAAGGGGCCCTATCGAGCGCAGATTTTCCTTTGGTTGGCTCGCCATAACAAATTGCTTACAAATGTCAGAAAAAATAAAATTTTTGGGTCTAGCCCCTTCTGTGATCTTTGTCATATTGAGCACGAATCGGTAATCCATGCCTTGAGAGATTGTTCCTTTGCTACAAGGATTTGGTTTAGGTTGGTCAAGGCTGAGATGTTACAGGAATTTTATAGTTTGTCCCTTGAAGAGTGGATAGACAAAAACCTTGTGGATAGCTACGGTCATTTGATGAATCACAATTGGCAAGACCTCTTTTTCACAGCGTGTAATTTGTTATGGACCTGGAGGAACAAAGAGTTGCACGAGGAGCAGTATAGCAGGCCCCATGAAACTCATCTTCTGAAGTTGCTCAAGCGAGAAACAGAAAGGATTCCAGGAAAGACGGTAATCAGCTTAGAGTGCAGGTGAGATGGATAGCTCCTCTTCAGGATCAATGGAAGTTGAATACAGATGGTTCAACAGATCCTTCTTCAGGGATATCTTGCTGTGCCGGAATTATTCGCGATGCTTCCGGAAGTTGGATAAAGGGTTTTAGTCACAAGATTGGCTATTGCTCTGCGTTTCATGCGGAGCTCTGGGGTATTCTTAGAGGGCTTCAGCTTGCTTGGAAATATGATTGTAAGGACTTGATTGTGGAGTGTGATGTTTCCTCTGTGGTGCAGATCCTCAATAATAGGAACAAGGCCAGATCCCATCCTCTTAGGCTAATTCGGTGTATTTTATACTGGTTAGAGAAAGATTGGAAGGTGAAGATCACTCACATTTTCAGAGAAGGTAACAGATGTGCTGATTTCCTTGCTAAAGAGGCTTCTAAGATGACAGCTGACAGCTGGGTACACTGAGCTGTCCAATCTTCCTTTAGGCATGAAGGAACTTATTCAGGATGATGCTAGAGGGGTTTCCTTGCCCCGTAGAGTTTTGTAATCTCTCCTTTTGGTTTCTCTTGGGCCTTTAGGCCCCGTCACTTTACCAAAAAAAAAAAAAGATATTTTTCTCATGTACTGAATATTATTGGGAGGATTTGGATATTAACCTCCCGACATAACTATTTGTTATTTGTTTTGAATTTATTCTTGGCCAGCAATTTAATTTTGTTCCTTTTTTGTTGTTGTGCAATTTCTTTCTCCTTTCTACTGCCTTTGAAATTATCAGCACGAGAATAAAATAAAACACTAGCTCTTCTAATCTATATATTATATTACTCGATGAATATTTTCTGATACATATTAGATTAGGGATTATGATGGAATTTATATAGTATCAGATTTCTTAAAATTTGCATAAATTGAACAAAATATTTTGGAATTACAAATTATTGGGAAATAATAAAAAATCAGTCAAAACAACCAATAAAGTCCATTTAATATTTATGGCCCAAATATCATTTTAATCATGAGTATATTTCTAAAGGACTGGTTGATTGTGGCTCAAATTCTTATTTATTGACTGTTTTGACTAATTTTTTTGTTGTACCTCTAGCAATACTCTTTTGGAACCATGCACCAAACATTTTCAAAAATATGGATATGACAAATCTTTGAAAATAGTTAAAATAAAACATGTTCTTTAATTTATGCTCTTTATAAAAAAATATGTAGGACCATATCAGGTGGATTCTAACATATAAGAGACTTTTCTTTTACATTAATACTCCTTTTGGTCCGTCAGCAGCGGTATTCCGGCGGTGATGAGAGACGGTGGTCCGACTATAGTTAAAATTGTTCTTTTATTTTTATCTTTTTATTATCTCTGTTTATATAACCTAAATACGATAGAATAAGATTACTTTTTTCATATTGTCACTGTTTGATCTTTCTTTCTATGTAGTTTCATATTCAAGAGTTTGAATGTAAGAGTTTAATCCAAAATCAAATTTTAATAGTGATAATGAAAGTTAGAGTTGACTAACTTTCTTTGTTTCACATCGACCATTATATTTCATGACTCATTAATTTAATTAATGTGGCTGAAGGGATCGACATTCCAAAAGAAGACCTGAGGAAGGTTCAACACAAAACGATCCCCCTAAAATCTGGGAACGGAAACATCTCTGTAAACATTCCAGCGACTAGTCCGAGCCAAAGCGATATAAGAACGATCATGCACACAAACAAAAACAATGATACGGTGGTATCTTCTAGTGAGTTCATAGATTGAGACACTTTCTAACTCTAATTACAGTATAGTTGTACGTATTTATGTTGTACGACAAGAATCGGTGATATTGCTTGCATGCAACAATATTTGACCAACAATGTTTATCGTACAAGAGAATTACGTTAAACTAGTATCCTTATATATGATATAGAATGTATGCTATATGTATAATACATGTACGTATAACACACATTTCATATAATGTATAGCATACGTTGGATACTAGTTGGACGTATTTCTGTTGTACGACAAACATTATTGAATATTTGAATGCTATATATATTCTTGTGGTGGGAATTAATGTACCATGAATTCAATAATTCTCTGTATTTAATTTGAAATTGGCAATGAGGACAGGAAGAAAGAGTATATACCAAATAAAGTTGGCACACATGCAAGCTCTTGAACTTGTAGGGATGGCATGTCAAATGCTATTTACATTAGATGAGGAAGAACTTAAAGCTAGTCGAGCACGTGAGGCAATAGTCCAGGCTACAAAAAAGGGGGTGCCAGAGTTTTTCACGGAAGTGTTAAAGGTGCACTTGCACCTTTTCTGGACTGATGTAAACCCAGGAAGCCCCATATTTGCAGCGGTTAAATATCGGCAAGCCAGAGTTTTTAGTCTTATTCATGGTATGAATTGGAAAAATGCTGTTGCCAACCTTCAGACGGATGATGAGGGCAATACTCTGCTCCATATGGCAGGCCTCTTAGATCCTTCCTCACAGCTAAATGATATCTCTGGTGCTGCTTTGCAAATGCAGAGAGAATTGCAGTGGTTTAAGGTTAGTCATCACTTTAATTAATAATAATAATTCATTTAATTTAAATAAAAGTTATATAGTTAATTGTACTTTGATTCTCATTTGGGCATGCATATATACATTGTGCAGGAAGTGGAGAGCATCACGCCATCTTTCAGGAAGGAAACTCAAAACAATGCTAAGTTAACAGCTCGACAATTGTTCACAGAGAACCACAAAGAGTTAGTGAAGCAAGGAGAGAAATGGATGAAAGGAACAGCACGCTCTTGCAGCGTAGTGGCAGCTCTTATAGCTACCATAGTGTTCTCCGCAGCCTTCTCTGTTCCAGGCGGTAACGACCAAAACAGGGGCTACCCGGTCCTCTCAAAGAAAAGGGGATTCATGATCTTCATAATATCCGATGCAGTCTCACTCTTTTCTTCAACAACTTCCATACTAATGTTTTTGGGCATTCTCACTTCGCGTTATGCCGAGGACGATTTTCTTATGTCGTTGCCGACCAAACTTATCATTGGACTCTTCACTCTGTTTGTGTCTATGGCAACCATGTTGATGGCGTTCTGGGCAGCGCTCTTCGTTATGCTTCACGGCAAATTGTGGATTGTCATACCTGTTAGTGTTCTTGCTGCTGTTCCCATTGCTTCCTTTTTGTGGTTGCAATTTCCACTTCTTCTTGAGATGGCAATGTCAACCTATTGCCCAAGAATCTTTGATAGGAATGTTAAGCCATGGCTCATGGATGATTTCATAAAGAGTACTCCTAATTAATTTGTTAATTCGTAATGTTGCGTCTACACCATAAAATTAGTCAGAATAACTTTTTAAAACTATTAATCCAACTTTTAAAATTGTTGAATTAATATGTAATATTAAAAGTTGAATGAATAATTTTAAATCGATTGAGCTGTTATATATGGTTACTAATTCTGTTGTTATGCAGGTATCGTTTCTCTTTTGTTAATACATGTGTTTAGTTATATTGTCTGGAACATGTTTAGTTATATGGTCAAAACATTTAATTTGCTCTGCTCACCATTCTTCTCCCTTTTGATCCCCATGTATATATATATATAAATACTTGCTGTAAAACAAAATATATCAAACAAATATCCGATATGTTGCACAACATATATAATATAAAATGTACAACGTATATTATTTGTCATGTATAACGTATATTATATGTTGTGAATAATATATATTAATTACATGTTGTAACATCATCTTTCTTTACAATATGTGATATATGTCGTGTACATCATGTAATATATGATTACACGACATATAATATTCATAAATTTGAATATTGGAGTGAAACTGTAACATATAATATTCATTATACATTTTATATTATATACATTATGCACAACTTATTAACTATTTTGACTAATTTTTTTTATTATATATATATATATATATAAACAATATTTATATAATAATAATCTTTTTTTTTTATAACTTCATTGCTCTTTAACTTTGGAAGTTACAGTTTCACTCTAATATTCAAATTTATGAATATCTTATCAACATAAAGTTAGATGTCAAAATAACATCCGTTTGAAAAAAAAGAGTTAACCAACTCTTATTCAATATTTTTTTATCATTAGATTTTAATATGAATCACGTTTTTATATTTAAACTCTTAAATTCTAATGATAAGGTTGAATATAAAAAGTTATTCATGTTTTGTTTCTAGTTTATTTATGATTCATAACTCATTGTAAAATAACATCAATGCTATATGTATAATAAAAATTGTACAATTTTACAATAATCATATTCATAGTTGAATTGTATTAGTGAATAAATTCATATTATAATCCAATGATTAATATGATTATTATATAATTTTCATTGTACACTTAATATTCCTTCTTAAATAATATTGTATTGACATTCAATCACATATTAATATGTAAGTAAAAAAAATTTTGACTTTTTATAATTACTATCTAAAAAAATCACTTTTACAAATATGACATCATGTAATTGGATGTCCATGTATGTAATATTATTTTACACTTACAATCTATTATAATTAAACTCATTTTCATAAGAAAAAATACTATATATAATGAAGATGGAAATATATTATTAATAACATATTTATATTATTTATATTGTAATTTAATCACAAACGACACCTCTACACTTAACACAAATAAGTTCATATTATGACTCACTACTTATTTTTTTCAACTTATTCTTTTTATTCTATTAATTAATCTAATAAATCAAGATGCATGAGATTACACCTTATTGTCAATATGATGTACCGCCATATATCATTTTATTTTCCTAACCGCAAAAGCAAGGGCGAGGATTAAATTAGATTTTTGCCACTTACATAAGGATGGAGTCAACGGATTCACACTATATAGTATAAATTAATGTGTTAATTAATTTGTAGATACATATACACATGTATGTGTTTACTTATATTATTGTCTACAGGGTTGACTGGAACATGTTTATAAATAAAATGTATGAATGTTTGATATGATAAGTAGATATCAAAATAGTATTATTGTGACTTTTTTATAATTTTATTGCTCTTGAACTTTGGAAGTTAAAGTTTCACTTCGATATTCAAATTTTATGTATCTTATTAACATAAAATTAGATTTCAAAATAGCAGTGAGCGATTTTTAAAAAAATTGTTAACCAACTCTTATCTAACATTTATTTTTATTATTAAATTTTTACTCTTATATTCAAACTCTTAAATTTCAATGATAAGACTGAGTATCAAAAGTTCTTCATTTTTTTTTTAAGTTTAATTGTAATTAACTCAATATAAAATAATATTATACTGAAATCTAATCACATATTAGCCTTAAGTAAAAAATGTTTAACTTTTTATATTCATTATCTAAAAAAATCACTTATATTGATGTTACATGATGTAATTAGACATGGATGTAATATTATTTTACACTTGCAATGCATAATAACTAAACTAATCTTATATCATAATTTAATCACAAACACCTCTACACACCTTCACAAATAAATTCATATTATGACTCGCTATTTATTTATTTCAACTTATTCTTTTTACACTACTAATTAATCTAATAAATTAAGATGAGATTATAATTTATACCTTATTGTGAATGTGATGTACCACCATATATCATTTTATTTTCCTAACTAAAAGGAAGGGAAAAGATTAAAATAGATTTTTGTCATTATTTACACAGGAAGTCAACGGATTCACATTACATAGTATAGTATAAATTATTTAAAATTTTGGAGGGAGTGCCTAGTGAGTGGACATACAATTATGGAGAGCAGAGGAATCTTGTTCTATATAAACAGTGAACTACGTACAATCGAAGATGTCTAATACCAGAAAACACTTGTTGCCACAGATTATAATATTCTCTTGCACTTTTGCTAATTTGCGCCTAAACCCTAAACCACAAAAAAAGAAATCTTTTGTTACAATAGAAACAGAAGTGATATCATTATTCAAGAATAGAAGTCGATTTGCTTTTAAAAAAAGAGGATATCAATGAACTTCTATGAAATGATTTCACGGGATTCTCTACCATTGTTGACCGCTAAAGAGTGTTCTGTTTTCACATCCAGGTACTCGTTTATTTTCTTCTTCTGCTTCCCAAAACACATTTTCTGGATCCACGCCTTTTTTGGATTTTTCTCTGCTTCTTCAGATCGATCTCTACTTTTCTCTTTGTCAAACTGAGATTCGTCCTTCTGTTCTTTTTTCCCCTTAAGTTGGCGTTTCATCTCATCTCTGTTTGCACTTCTCTCCTCAGATTAATTATTAATCGGAAATGCCCATCTAGTTCCCCTCTCAATTATCAAATCATATTGTTACATAAGTTAAAGATATATTTATGTTATATATATAGGAGAGCTATTAGTTACAATACTATCAACTTGAATTTTAATCTGTCACTTTCAAGTGCGATGAGTATTGTCATATATATATATATATATATATATATATATATATATATATATATATATTTTTTTTTTTTGGTGATGCTAAATTAACAATACAAAACCAGCCCAACCAGCCAATAAATGAGATTTTGGGCTATAATTGCTCAACTCATTACAATCTCAATGATTATTTTGACCAAAATAAAAAAAAATAGACTCATTAGTTGTATGGGCTGATTTTTCATGGTTCACTTATCATTATGGATATTTTTTTGTTGCTAGTATTGTCATATTAATTGTAACAATAATTCCCGGTGCATAATGATAAAAAGTTAAGCAATGAACTCACCTAACAACTTTTTAAATACGGAGTTAGACACACAAAATCTGACCCAAAATAATGCGAAGGCTAGATTAGCTAGGAACCTATCATGTATATCGTATACAGTAGCATCGTAGTTATAATAGTATTTTTTTTTATCTCACTACTTGACAATGATGTAAATTTGATGTATATGTACGTGTATCAAAATTTATTTAATAAAATATAATTTAAATTAATTTTTTAATTTAAATGTATTAAGAAGACTTATAAATGATATATTAAAGAATAATGCTATTGGTACATACCAAATGATATATATAGCATACATATGTTTTGATCTAATGTGGAGAAAAGAAATATGAGTGGTGAAATGATGTTACATCAAAATCCAAAGGTGATGAAATGAGTAGAGAATGTATGTAAGAGAAAATGTATATATATTATTATTGATTCTTAAATTATATGATTTTAGTAGGAGCAATACTACTTATATATTAAAAATGACACTAAATTAGTTACTATATATTTTTTTTTTCTTGTGTGTCAAAGCAGGAATCGGCAAGTCCTTTTGGCTATGGACGGGCCACAATCAGAGTCATCAGATTCAAAGAGAGAACAAAAAGACACATCCAATAATCCAGGTTCTGTTTTTCTTCCTTCATAATCTAATTGTTTTCTCTTCACTTAAGATTGTTGAAAAAATACAATAAATATATATATATACACACACGGGAACGAAAATGCATTCAACTAATATCCAACATAAACTACGAGTCATACGTAATGTGTGTTAATATTTGTAACTATAAATCATCATGTTTACAAGATAAGATACAGGGGAATGTGTAATTACTTAACCTGAATGTATTGGACATTGTATATGAATTGAACTGAAACAGAGCAGAAGAAGTATGATCCAAAATATGCAAAATTATACGAGGCCTTGCGCATTGGTAATTTGGAAGCTACTAGAGAGTTTCTGAATAAGGATCCAGGAGCAGTGACTGCGAGGATTTCAACAGAGGGGAAGCTACCCCTCCACGTGGCATCATTATTCGGGCATTTGGAGATTGTGAATGAGCTTTTGCAGAGAATGTCGGCAGAGGATGTGGCATTGCCAGATTTCAATGAATTAACAGTTCTTCATGAAGCTACCTATAGCCGAATAGATGTAGCAAAACCCCTCATAGAAAAGAACACCAACTTACTCCTAATTCCTGAAAAGTATGGTAATATTCCAATCACTCGTGCTGCTGCAATCGGTCAGGTTGAAATGGTTCGCTATCTTTATCCACTCATCCCAAAGCAAGTCTTAACACCTCAATATGGAAATCATGGTGCTACACTTCTCAACTTGTGCTATTACTCTCACTTGTTTGGTAATAATTAAGATTATTATTGTTATTATACACTTTCTTTTTTATTTATTTATTTAATTTCCCATTGAATTACTTTGGCTTTAATTACTGTTAATTTCTTTGTCGTCGCGCATCATGATGTATGTGTAGATATTGCTCTAGATTTGCTAGATAGTTGCTCAAGTTTAGCAGTAACACCAGACGACGCTGGTGTAACATTTTTGGAAACTTTGGCAAGTATTCCCTCTGCATTTCCAAGTGGGTGCAAGCTCTCATTTTGGCAAAGGTGGATCTACGATGGTAAGTGTCGCCTTTTCAAAGTGGACCTATGAACAAAAACTACTTTTCATCATACAAAATAATAAAATGGGGGTTTCTTTGTTTGTTTGATCACTAATGTGGCTGATTGTTTGTATATGTTGTAGGGATAGACATTAAAAAAGAGCAACTGAGGACCTTTGACAGCAAGGTCCAGCATAAAAACATAATGAAGCAAAAATCTGCCAACAAAGACATTTCCATTAACATGCCAGAAACTAGTACTGGCCGAAGCAACGATACAAAAAACAGAGACAAAAAGAAAAGCGATAATAATAATAATAATACAAGGAAGAAGAGTATATACCAAACAAAGTTGGAGCATGAGCAAGCTCGTGAACTTCTAAGTATTGCATGTAACAAGCTAAAAACATTAGATGAGGAACAGATTGACATTAGTCGAGCATGGTCGGCAGTAAATAAAGCTGCTGAAAAGGGGACCCCAGAGTTTATAACTGAAGTTTTAAAGATTAACTCGCACTTTTTCTGGGCTGGTGAAAATACAAGGAACGCTATACTTGTTGCTGTTCAATTTCGGCAAGCCAGAGTGTTTAGTCTCATCCATGGTATGATTTGGAAGAATGCAGTTGCCAACACCTTAGACAACAAGGGAAACACTCTACTGCATATGGCAGGACTCTTAGCTCCCTCTACTGCGCTCCAGGATATCTCAGGTGCAGCTTTACAAATGCAGAGAGAATTGCAGTGGTTTGAGGTTAGTCAGTCATCAAATTCACTTCACCTTCCCTCTCTCTGTTAAAATTTAATTTATAGACAGATAGAGATACAAGGGAGCTAGAAAAATATTTGATGTACAAGACAAATATTTATAACGGTTGTATAATATCTATCACCATCATTATTAGATTTATGTATTGTACATATTATTTTATGATAAATGTTTGGGGAACAACAAAAAAAATAGTCAAAATAGTCAAGAAAATTCATTTAGTATTTTATGGTTCAAATAACAAATCATGAGTATATTTTCAATAAGCTGGGTGATTATAGCCCAAATTCCTATTTGTTGACTGTTTTGACTAGTTTTTTTTTGTTGTACCCCGGAGCTGAATTTTACGATAAGTGTAATTTATCATGAAGCACTCATAATTGCTTGTTGTGTCTATATGTATTATCTTTCACCCTCAATCTAAATTTTCTTGATCCGTCATCGATTATGTCAGGAAGTGAAGAGTATCACACCACCTTGGAGGATAGATTCTTTAAATAAATATGAAGAGATTCAGATGACCGCTCGAGAATTGTTCACAGAGAGCCATAAGGAATTGGTGAAGCAAGGTGAGAAGTGGATGAAAGGAACAGCCACTTCTTGTAGTCTTGTAGCAGCTCTTGTAGCTACCGTAGTGTTTGCAGCAGCCTTCACAGTTCCAGGTGGTAATGACCAAAACAGAGGATACCCAATCTTCTCAAAGAAGAGGGGATTCGTGGTCTTCATATTATCTGATGCAGTCTCACTTTTTTCTTCCACAACTTCCATCATTATGTTTTTGGGCATTCTAAGTTCCCGTTATTCTGAGAATGATTTTCTCAAGTCATTGCCTACAAAGCTCATCATAGGCCTTCTGACATTGTTCATCTCTATGGGAACCATGTTGGTAGCCTTCAGTGCAGCACTTTTCGTTATGCTTCATGGCAAATTATGGATTGTGATACCTGTCAGTGTTCTTGCTGCTGTTCCTGTCATTTCATTTGGTTGGTTACAATTTCCACTTCTTGTTGAGATGATAATGTCTACCTACGGACCCAGCATCTTTGATAGGGATCCTAAGCCATGGCTCACATACACATGATTCATTTGTCACGGATCCTAAGCATCCTCAATAATAATAATGTATTTGTTCATTCATTTATCAATTATTTCTTAATGAGGATTTGTTTGCAATGTTTAGTTATAAGGTCAAAACTCCTCTTCCTTGATCCTCCTATATATAGAGGGAAAATTATAAATATTAATTGAATTATATTTACACATTTTACATTATTGAATCCAATGGAGTGTTGCTAGGCATGTATACAATTGAAATTCAGTCAATTCAATCAATTATTTAAATTTGACATGATATACACTGCAATCAATATTCACTATACATTCCAAAATTAAATTATTAATTGGATTGACTGATATTTTTTTACATAAAAAACTATTATATTGGATTGTGAATAGTATTGTAATTATTAAAGGAATTAAATTTGCTTGCTTTCTTACATCACTGCATAAATTATTGGTTTCTTACATTATTGAATTAAATTTGCTTGCTTTCTTACATCACTGCATAAAGGTGCGATAGAGAAAAATGCTCGGCCAGAAAGCTGGGACTGTGATCACCATGCTTAATTGATATCAAATTAGATTTACCTAAATATATAGTAGCAGATTAAACACATAATTGAATACCGGTACCCAATATTTTATATTGGGTACCGAATAAATGCCAAATAATCAATATTATTGAATACCAAATTTAAATGGGCTTAGCGCTCCTAACATATATAACTATTCATAGACAATAATATTTATACATACATCATCTATCCTATAATTTATGTTGACATTCATTATTCTATTATTATTATTATTATATTTTATGAAACCTACATTCTATCTCTCATTATTTATAGTACTGTGCATGATACACACCACTCCTTAATTAAGTAATTAATTAGTTGCTTAGACTAACAGGAACAATTCGAAGTGGTTGAGCCTTTTGCAAAGTAATTCCAAACTTCTCCTCCATATCCACATCCTCAACCATAACCCCATCTTCAAGCTTCCAATCAAAAGTATTAATAAGTGAACCCAACATCAAGTGCAACATCCTAATAGCAAGCATCATGCCAGGGCATATCCTCCTTCCAGCACCAAAGGGCACAAGCTCAAAATGATGACCTTTGACATCAATTTCTGACCCTATGAACCTCTCCGGAGAGAACAAATTCGGATTTTCCCAAAGTGTTGGGTCCCTACCAATAGTGTACACATTAACTAGAACTTGTGCATCTTTTGGGATGATCAAGCCACAAATTTCAACATCTCTTTCGGCTTTTCTAGGGAGTAAAAGAGGAACTGGTGGATGCAATCGAAATGTCTCTTTTAAGATTGCTTGCAAGTATGGGAGCCTAGCAATGTCTGATTCCTCAATAGGTTTCCCTTTTCCTATGACTTGTTCGAGCTCTTTCTTTGCCTTTCTCATGATTTTTGGGTTGACTATTAGTTCGGTCAATGCCCATTCTAGTGTAGATGATGTTGTATCTGTTCCCGCCACAAAGAGGTCCTATATATAGAAATCATAATTTTGAAAATGAGCAATTATATATAGAAGAAGAATTATATGTAAAAATCATGATGTCATGTATGTGTAAATTAAAGAAGGACTTCACAAAGTTAAATTATTAGAAGTTTTTAAGGCTAGAAGGATATATTATTTGTTCATAACTCATAAACTTAATTATTCTATATATACAAATTGTAATACAAAGGCGTTTTGTTCAATTTTTTTAAAACATAAAATGACTTTTTTTTTTAATTCTTACATGTTAAAATGGAAAACAATTTACAGTTTTAGGATTTATATTTTTAACTTTTGAGCAGAAATTATATTGATATGAATGGTTAATTATTTTTAAAAATAATTTTTAAGTTAAGAAATCAATTTTAAAAAACTCAAACGTGTGAATCTTGAAAAATGATGAGAGACAATAAAAACCCATATATAAATTCCATATAGCGCCGCCAATTTTATGTCGTTGTGGAATGACTTGGCTTGAATCACATTAAATTGAATTCAATGAAGTTTAAATATATTGTAATGAAAATCTATTGAAACTAATGTAAGATTATTTTACCACATATACTTAACATTTTCTATAATATTTTACTAAAGAGTTTTTAAAAAAAAGTCATAATTGGATTGAAAATTTATTTGAACCAATAGATCATTTATTGGAAATTTTGTATTATTGAAAATATAAATGTATTAAGTGATATATATAAATATCTACTTATGGAAATGGCGGAAATATATAGTTCAACTTTGATACATGAATAATACCAATTAATCATGTGTATTTATTAATGACTTAACTTTTATATTATTAGCACATCAAAATTAATTTTATTTTAAATATAAAATAAAAGAGCTTAGGAGTAGTGTAAAATTATTTTACACTGTCATCCGATCAAAACACTTTATTTATATGACTTTTCATGTAGTGAAAGAGATAAAATACAATCATAACTGATATGATAGTATATGATTGAAACATTGTAGCGAAAGAAAATGTTAAAAGTATACTCACATGTGCCAAATGTTCAATCATCGTAACGTCCATCATGTCATTGTCCTTAGAAATGTTGAGAAGTGCATCCAACATATCATTATGATGTGTGTTATTAGATCCATTGCTCTCTCTAACCTTCAAGCGCTTCCTAATAACGCGGTCGAATATGTCCAAAACCTTTGCGACATTCTTACTCTGTTGCCTCCTCACGCCCTGCGGATCAACCACCCTCAACACTCGGAAGAAATCTGCAATGTTGGGCGACCCCACGAGCTTGGTTATGTTGGTCACTACATCCTTAAACTCTCCGGCGGTGCCCGATGTCTGCGCAAAATCCTCCGAGAATATGGTGTTCGATAACAGGTTTATCGTTATCTTGAACCCTTCTGTTCCCACATCTATAGCCTCCCCTATATATCCATCCATTCACAAAACTTTAATAATTATAGGAAGCGAATAGAAAATAAAATGAAAAATAAGATTTGTTTTGTTTTTTATAAGTTTGAGGGAAAAGTTTTAGTAAAATTAGGCTTATGATAAAATAAATAAATTTAATTTTTTTGTGAGTTATAACTTTTATTTTTTTTAAATATTGTAATATAAAAAGAGTTTCATTTCAATCTACTATCAGTATAAAATAATTTTACATAGACGTTCAATCATGGATTGACATATCAGCAAAAGTCTTTAACTCAATCATTTATTGTCTAAAAAGTCACACAAATCAATGTATTTGATTAGCTGACAATGTAAAATTTTTTACATACACGATTAGTGCATCATAATTAAACTAATATAAAAATATATTTATAATTAAATAAATCTTTTTTAAATATTATATTCAAATATAAACGAATTCAACATGCATCTAAACATGAAATTAAATTAATAACTTTAATTTTTTTATAAAAATATTAAAAAATAATCAAAAATAATTTTTTAAGAGTTCATCCAAATTAAATCGGTCCTTAATTGTCTTTTAGACTTAGCGTTGAAGTCAAACTCAACTGTATGATAAGAGAAACATTACGTATAAGTATAATAAAATGTCTTAGAGAATTAGATCTATATCAAAATTCAAGGGTGTGCGATTAATGTTAGTATGGAATACAAAAAATATATATATATAATTTTTTAATAATTATTGAAAGGAATTAAAAATTGTTGTACCATTTTGGCTGCATTTTTGGACATGGGTGAGGAGTTGTTGCACCCTGTTTGCGCCTAACATGTTGGCTCTCATCAAGTGTCTTGTGTGCGAACAATTGGCCGTTACATATTTTCCTTAGTTCTCTCCAAAGTGGTGAAATTGGTATGAAAGCGAAGCTATAGTGTTCATGGTTGAGTACTTGCACCGATTGGGGAATGGTTCGGTTGGACAAGAACTGGTCATGTGTTTGAAGAACCTCTTTGGCCATTTCGGCTGAGGATATTACCACTGTGGTTACTTCCCCTAATTTTAGGCTCATTATTGGCCCATATTTTTTGGCTAATTTGGCTAAGGATTGGTGTGGTTTTTGGCCTAGTTCTAGGAGGTTTCCTATTATGGGCAGGCGTGGAGGACCTGGTGGAAGCTTTTTGTTGCCTCTTGTTAGGATTGAATGAAGTGTTTTGATGGTGATACATGTTAAAAGGAGGAGGAGCGAACATGTTAATAAGTCCATTATTCTTGTATGTTGAGTTACTTAGAAATAGTGTGATTATGATGAGAGAGTATGAGTATGTATGAAGAGGTAGCTAGGGTTAATTGATTGTTTGGATGTGATTTGATTGGGGACTTGCATTGTGCCTTTATATAGACATGGATCCCCAAATATGATGGAATTAATTAATTGGCAATTGGTTGCCAAGATTTAGGGTCAAAATGCCAGGTTTCAAAGAATGATGTCATCCGGAGAGAAAAAAAAAAGATATTATTGAAGATTGTAATGTGTAGACTAATTCTTGAGTTGTGAATTTGTATGTATATACATCGTATCATTTGAGCTTATATATATTATTCAAAGAGTACTCACGTAAAGAAAATATTTAATTTTAGAAAAATACACACTATCAAAATTGTTGCAATTATGCTACTATATATATATCATATAAAATGGTTGAAACTACAGCTGCATATGACAATTTAAAATTACGAAAAAGAAAAACTATGAGATCTACTTTTGAGATTTAAATAGCTTCTTACATACTTGTGGATAATTATTCAAATATGAAAAAAAGAGTTCAACAATAATCAAAACTCTTATGTTGAAAACACAAAATATTCAGAATCATAAGGTGTGAGAACTTACTACGTCTATTTATGTACGCGTCTCTAATTAATACGTAGTAATAACAACAAAGTCCACGAGATCCTTGTTTCCTTGGTAGAATGGTAATGTGACAAAAACTAGATACAGTTTTTCTCCTGTGTTTGAAAACAAAGCCATCCAAATTATTATATTATAATAATACATATATTTTGTTGTGTCAACTAATGTCAAGGGTTATTAAAAATAAAATTGACTTGAATCGTTTGATATATATGATAATTTAGAAGTCAAGTTCTATCTACATTTAGAATTCAACTAAATTAAATTAAGATTTGAAGACACTGCAATCAATCAGAATATAGCGCTGAACCTATTTATTCAAAACCCAAACTCATTCAGAATTAGGTTAAGAGTTTAATTATGATGCAATAATGGTATAAAAAAGTTTCATATTATTAGTCAATCATATTTATTGATTTGTGTAATTTTTTAGTTGATGGATTGTTAAATTAAAGACTTTTACTGATATATCAATCTATGATTGAATGTCTGTGTAAAATTATTTTACACTGACTAACAAACAGTAGATTAAAATTAAATTACTAGATTAAATAAATCCCGTATTAGATATTAGAGCTATCTTGTGTAAACTATTTATTTTGGATTCCGTCTTGGTGAATATCCTATCTATTGTCGAATAGAGTATAAATCACTTTAATTTTGAATAGAGTTTAGATATTATTTAACGATAGTTAAAATATTTATGAGGCCAAAATAAAATAGTTTGAATAATTTTTTTTCATTATATATGTAAATAAATTGACATATGGAGAATGGATACGTGTCAGTGAATACAAAATCCATCACTATCTATGTTATGAGAAAAGCAAGATGGGTTTTTCATTTTTTTCAAAACAAGACTCCGTAAAGGCGTAATTAACTAGTAGATCTTGGCTCTCTACTAATCCAAGGTTGAATTAGATTTTTGTAGTTTTTTTTTTAATTTTTTCTTTAATTTTACTCATGTCTAGTTTTTTTCGACAAAATTTTATATAAAAATAATTTTTTCTTTGATATCTATGGATATTGATACCTATTGTATATTTAATGATTGCAAGAAGATAATGATTTGATGGTTCTTAAAAAGCTATGGGACATATATTTTTTTTTAGAGATGTTACGTGTACGCCACAAAATCAATCATTATAAATCACTATATGTAATATAATATATATTAGAAGTTGAATTAATAGTTTAAATTTGAGTTATTACATATGATAACAGATGATGATTTATAGTATATAATTTTTTTTTATAATTGAATGATAACTAATAAATATTGATATTCATATATTTTATTTAGTACTAATAAATAAAAAATATATAGATAAAGAGCCAATTATATATGGAGCATTGTGTTTTTGCTAAAAACCAACTATTGACTAACTTGAATTTAAAGCTCCCAAGACTAAGACTAAGTCTTGTATTATCTAGCTAGTCGAAACCCAAAATGTATTTGTGATAGACTTTTTTTATAAGCATAATTTTAATAATCCAATTCTTATAATTATTACATCAAGCGTTTACCACTTGATTAAAAGTTAGAAATTGTTAGTAAGGATGTAACTTTAGTTTTTCATTACTTAGAACTACATCTAACTTATTGAGGGACTACATTCATTATTAGCATCATGCATGGATGGAATGGTTAATAAGCTCATTGAATTCAAAGGATGATGCTAATCAAATAAAGCCAATAATTATATTGATTTCCTCAATTTTGATGAAATTAACTTCTTTCTATATATTTATAAAATTTGCTTAAGGAAGATTATAGAGTTTGTAAAAGTATTATCCTGATTTGCATAATTGTCCAAAAAATTACATTGATCTAATGATCTCTCATAAAAAGAAAATTATTAGTATCACTTAATTAAACAAATAGAATTATGTGATAAAATTATATCCTTATTATATGATATTGGAGTATATTCAAAGCATGTACTAAAAATATTCATAACCCCATATTTTATTTTATAACATTCAAAATTTATATAAAAAATTATATGATTATAAATATTCTTAAAACATATATTAAATATATTATAAGAACTATACAATAATTGCTCTATAAAAACAGAGCATTCGGCTGGTATGTGAATGTGGGCTTAATGTTTTAAAGGTGCTTCTCATCATCATATATAATTAATTAAGCGACAATAAATATATGTGATAAAAAAGCGACTAGTTCTTGTCTTCAGGATTTGACTAAAATGAAATTAAATAAAGAATCAATGGAGACTCATTCCTTTATTGGGAAAAAACCCTCTTACCCCGTCCGATAGGCTAACCCCCATTTCTTGGAAATTAGAATAAAGGAATTGCCAATTATTTCTATTCTAAATTGCATGACAAATTGACAATATGAGGGAGCCTTTGAATTTACATGGCCATTGACTTGGTCTATTCAACAATTTAATTAATGCATTTCTATCTCCAATAATACTAGTCGTACAACATATATACATCAATTAATATCTAACATATGTTATATGATATATAGAATATGTATTATACGTATGTGTACTATACATATAGTACACATTATATATTATATATAACACATGTTGGATACTAGTTGAGTTGTAAAAAAAATTATTGTTGCCATCTCAATGTGAAAAGGGATTTGTGTATGGCGGCAATATGAGTTACGAGAAATCATATAGATAGAGCATTATTAAGCAAGAATATTTAATGCAAGATTATATATATCCTGATTTATATATTTATTGGTTTGTAGCCTAACATATTGACTGACTTAATTATTACTATTTCTTTTGTAGCATGCATGTATCTCATGTGCCACTACCTATTAATTCCTTCTTTCTAAAAAAGAATACTGAAATAAAGAGCATTAATATACTTGTAGAAATTAATTACTCTTAGAAGATATTTAGTAACAAGAAAACCAGATATTATTATAGATTACGTTGTGGGCTCAACTGGACCTAGCTAGCTTCTTTATTTTTTTGGTGCAATCAACTGGACCTAGTTAAGTGATGCATGTTTATTTTCTTACTTTCATAAACACCATATTTTAATTATTCTTATTAAACTTAAGGAAAATAAATATAATCTAAAGAAACTCTAACATGCCAAAAAAAAAAAACAATACTGGATGAAAAATAAAAAGTTATTTAACACTTATCCAATATTCATTTTCACAAATGAATTTTAACATGGATAGACGAATTTAGATTTATTAATACAAAGACTTATGCCCCACTAAATTTTAAAAAATTCTTTAAAAATATATGAATGTACGTGTATGTTGCCCCATTGTATTTTTAGGTTTGATCTCACATTCTAAAAATATTAAGAAATATCACATTATATACTCATATAAATTAGTAATATAATATTTTTATTTTTACTATACTATTTTTTTGGATTCATTAATATAATTATTCTTATATTCAAACTCTTAAAATTTAATCGTGATGATGAATATTGAATAATTTTTCATTGTACTTTCAACAACATGCATCTTTTATAAAATGTAATATAAATAAGAATTTTTATTTATTTATTTATTTGAGACATTAAAATTGTCTAATAATTCAACTACACATTTTGATTAATTATTTATACATAAATGCTTGGGAAACAAAAAATAAAATCAGTCAAAAGAGCCAACAAAACTCATTTAACATTTATGCCCCAAATAACATTTTAATCACAACAATGTTTTTTGTACACCAAAATGCTGTCATCATCAGCCACCCATATTAAATATATATGGTTTGTCACTAATATTTTTGTGGGTCCCACCTTAAAAAGTGGTTGGTGGCTCAAAGTGGCTAATAAACGATGTACATATAGCATTGTTGTTTTAATCATGAGTATACTTTTAATAGACTTGGTGATTGTGACCCAAATTTCTATTCTTGTTGGCTATTTTGGCTAGTTTATTCCGTTATACCTTTAGCGATGCTCTTATTTATAAGTCAAGGCCAAGGCTTAACATTGGTGTGAAAGATTCCACGGCCATAGGTTGACATACAGATCTCAACAAGCAACGGCAACTGCAACCGAATATACAAAGTAACAGGAACAGAGGCAAGCAGAGCAACAGGAATAACAATCCAATGATGGTCCGGAAGCATCATAAGGAAGAGCGCAGCACAAAACGCTGTCATCATGGTCGCAATCGAGATGAACATGGTTGAAAGGCCTATGATAAGTTTGGTAGGCAATGACTTGGGAAAATCATCCTCTGCATAGCGAGAAGTGAGGAGTCCGAGGAAGACTAGGAGTGAGGTTGAGGAAGAGAAGAGAGAGACCGCGTTTGATATTGTGAAGAGCATGAATAGCTTTCTGTGTCGGAATATTGGGAAACCTGTGGTTTGGTCGTTGCCACCTGGGACTGTGAAAGCGGCGGCGAATGTGATTGTGGCTACAAGAGCTGCAACCACACTGCATGAGCTTGCTGTTCCTTTGGTCCACTTCTCACCCTGTTTTACTAAGTCCTTGTGCTTCTCCGTGAATAATTCTCGTGGTGTTATGTTTTCCACGTTTAGGTATTCCTTCTTTGTAGGTGGCATAATACTCTCTACTTCCTGTGGGTCGTATATACACTACATGTCATTTATCGAGCATCAATAAAAGACAGTGAAATCGAACACTATATTATGCGCCTCATATATTATGTACACTGTGATATTATATATTACATGTTATAATTAAGAAAGATGATATTACAAGATGTGATATATGATGTACATAATATATCATATATGGTATACATAATATGTATTATATATTGTCCACAATTGACTGTTTTGACTGATTTTTTATTGTGCATTAAGAATTTTTTGTCATTTATTTAACAATAATGTTTATTGTACAACAGTAATACATCCAATTAGTATCCAACATATAACACACTTACAAATAAAGAATTGATAGACATTAACGTATTTTAATAATGATACACATGTATGATGTATTTTTTATATGTTATTTCCTGATATTTCTCAATCAGTTTCACACACACATATATATATATATATATACATATGTGATAATATCACACACATTACGTATAATGCACGTCGGATATTTGGATGGTATTTATGTTATACAATAAACATTAATGTTCATTTTATATACTATAATAATTATTGAAACTTAATTATGGTAGAGCATAGAAGAAGAAAAAAAAGCCTAGAATTGAGTGTGAAAATAAAGTAGAGATTTTATAAATGATGCTAAAAAGTGATAAGAAATTAAACTACATGACTTAGATAGAGTAATGAGATATAAGTGAGAAAGGTGTAGTTTAATTTGATGTGTGTGCATATATAAGTATGAAAATATTCTAGAATTATTAATCAATAATGTCAAATGTATAATGAGAAATCAATGGGTTCATTTTGGCTTTAGTTTGAGCCTAAATAATTATTGAAATTGTAATAGGCTTAATAATTTTGGTCCAAAATATAATCTCATTTATTGACTGATTTGACTGATTTTTCATTAAACATTTAGCATCACTCATAAAATAATAGACTATAATGACAATCATCTTAATTAGTTTCTATTAAAAAAAATATCCATATATATATTCTATATCTGTGATATTATAAAACTGATAAGTGGAAAGGTGATATTTATTTGAAAATAGAGACATAGAACACAATATAATACGAGTCATCATAGTGTAACTTTATAAGGAAATTAAACACACACATCCAATTATATAATTATATTATACCTTAAACCACTGCAATTCTCTCTGCATCTGTAAAAGTGCCCCAGAGATTTGATTAAGGTGAGTTGGTGGAGGCTGAAAGCCTGTCATATGTAGCAAACAATTGCCGTATTGATCTCTCAAGTTTGCGAACACATGCTTCAGAGCTAACCCATGAATGAGATTGAAGACATTTTCCCGGCGGAATTGAACCGCGAGAAAGAAGAGGCGCTTCCCATCAGGAGTTGAGGTCCACAAAAGGGGTAGGTGCACCTTAACTGCTTCCACTATGAATTCAGCGTTCCCTCGTTCTGCTGCCAGCAGCACCGCCGAACGTATTCGACTTATTCTCATTTCTTCTTCATTCAAACTCGGAATTACGTTACACGCAGCACCTACTAGTTCAATACATTGCCTTTGTGCTATCCTTGCTTCATGTATTTTCTCAATCCCTAGTGAATGTATATATCATATATCATATGTTAGGCAGAGATCGAAAAATATGTTAAGTGACTAATTAAAGAAAGAAAATTAAATAAATAAAGGGCAAAGAGCAGCTAGCATGCATACCTAAGAAATGGAGAATATTGCTGACCCATTGGTGTTGGTGGAAGAAGCCTAGAGCACCGTCAAACCAAAAAAAAATAAAAAAAAGAAATGAAAAAACTAAAATAGTGCATAAGTTAAATTCCCTAATTTATAATAATATTTTTCTAGTCAAAATAGTAAAAAGAAATTCATTTTAACTCTTTTGATTCAAATAAAATTTTTAATCATATATATATTTTTAATAGGTTTAATAATTTAAGCCTATAATTTTATTTTTAGCTATTTTAGCTGGTATGATTTTATACCTCTATAAGATAGATATTACGTACACCAATTAATAATGCAGGAAAAAATTGAAATGAGAATCAGTATGAGAGATAAACTAAACTCACGACGAGGTGTGCCTCTCACGTGACCATTATCTCTTCTATCATCAGTTGTTGTTTCCGGAATGTTAATGATAACTTGTTCATTGATGCCAAATGCAGGTTCTTCTTCGTGCACGTGGTGGACCCCTGTATGTAAAAGTTTATGTATGTCAAGTTAATTAGTATGTTTAATAGTATTATATTAGTTAATTATGTGTTATATATACCGAGTATATGTTTAATTTTAACAAATTAATTAAAGAGTTTAATCATGATAAACTGATGCTGTAAAAAATTTTATACAGTCAATCAAATCTACTGATTTCTGTAATTTTTCAGTTAATGAGTGATAAAATTAAATTTTTTTACTAATATATCAATTCATGATTGGATGTCGAAATTAAACTCTTAATTAAATGACAATTTTATATTTAAATATAGTTTAGCTAAGACTTACATGAATGAAGGCACCGTTTCCAAAATGGTAGTTGGGTTTCAGTTTGAAATGTGTAAGGCAATGCAGCCAATGTCTCAACAAAATTTAACCCTCTTCTACCTCCCGTAACCGCTAATCTTGGGCAACGCTTGATCAAATCTAGGGCTATATCTGTATAAATTGCACATCATATATACCTTGCATCACCTTCATCTAATACTTTTTTTGTGTACGCACGGTATATATATTAATAATGAGTGTACAATGAAAAACCAGTCAATAGAGCTTATTTTAATTTCACAAAGGCTTGGGGCACAACAAAAAACCAGCCAAAACAGCCAACAAAGCCCATTTAACACTTTATGGCTCAAATAACACTTTAAATCATGAGTATATTTTTAATTGGCAAGGTGATTGTGGCCCAAATCCTTATTTGTTGGCTGTTTTGGATGGTTTTTGTTGTGTCTCTAGCAATGCTCTTTTAGTTTTGGTTTTGACCCAAATAATCATTGAAATTGTAATGGCTGAGTAATTATGGCCCAAAATCTCATTTATTAACTGGTTTGACTGATTTTTGATTGTACATTTAGCATCACCCTATATATATATATATGAGCATGGTTAGAGGCACAACAAAAAAAAACCAGCCAAAACAGACAACAAATAGGAATTTGGGCCACAATCACTCAGTTCATTAAAAATATACTCATGATTAAAAGTGCTAATTGGGTCATAAAGTGTTAAATGAACTTTGTTGATTGTTTTGATGGGTTTTTTTTGTTGTGCCCCAAATATTTATATATATATATATATATATATATAGTCTCAATATAATTGAGTGCAAATCTTATATGCCAACAGAAGTCCCTATATGTCCGAACTGAAAAATATGATTTTTGCTTTTAGAAACAGATCGAACACAAAATAAACCATAAAAAACTAAAAATTGTAAACCAAACAAATCCTATGTTACTCACAATCACAATTAACAATGTTTTGTGGTACAGAAATACGTTCAACTAATATTCAATTTGTGCTATTACATAATATATAATATGTGTTATATGTATAACACAAGTACATATAACACACATTCTATATCATGTATAGCACAAGTTGGATGCTAGTAGTACGTATTTCTGTTGTACGACAAAAATTCCAAATAATAATACACAATGTTACCAATAAAATGAAGTAGTCTTACCAAACATGTTGTAATAGTAGCAAAGAGTGAGAAGCAGAGCACCATGTTTCCCCTTCTCAGGTTTGAACACTTCAAATGGAGTGACAGAGTAAAGGTAGCGACCCATTTCAGTGTGGCCATAGTCAAGAGCCAATGTAACTGGAATGAAGTCATTAGCATCACTTATAGCTACCAAATTCTCGTTCTTCCCAACCATGCATTTTGCAGCCTTAATGTTCTTCTCATCCTTGTTGAAAGCTGCACTGTGCAGTGCTGTGATGCCATCTCTATCCTTCACCTCAAGATCATCTTTTGACATTAACTGCACTAACTTCTCAACAATGTGGAATTGACAGAACAGAGTTGCTATGTGAAGTGCTGTTTCGCCTTGACTAGTGATTCTTGCATTCACTGCTTCTGGGTTTTCCATTAGGAACTTTTCTGTGGCATCTAAGTTCCCACTTTGCACTGCCTTGAATAATGGTGCATATTTTGATGTGTTCACTGTAGTTTGTTTTAGAGAAATGTTTGTCGTACAATATAAATACGTCTAACGAGTATCCAATGTGTGCTATATAAGAAGTAATGTGTGCTATATGTATGTGTGTTATACATATAGCACACATTACGTCTTATGTATACGTTAAATGCTCGTTGGATGTATTTCTGTTGTACCACAAAGATTACAACTTATTACTCAATAGTTCAAGGGATCAAATTATCATCCAATTGCATGTTTCTATTTGTAAGACTTTTATGAAATAATATTATTGGCATATATAATGATATACAATAATTGAATAATATCTATGTAAATATGGAATGAAAACCTGGACTCTGTGATGGGCCCCCTTGTTCAATATTTTGTGTGTTCATGGTGAATACTCTTTCGTAGACCATACATGCAAATTTAAAGTAAAAGTTAGTAATTAAGGAGAGCAAAATTTTCAACAAAATTAATTTGTATGGCAATGGCAATATGAACTACAGTTGTAAATAAGCTGTACAAGAAACAGGGTTATATAATTAATGTGTATATATAGTGAGAGACTGAGAGAGAGATGATGCTTACATATATATATCAGTTCAATCTTGTTGCTCTGCAATTTAGTATATTGCTTGTGAGGCCTATACATAGAGAGAGATTATGCATCTTCATTTTCTTAATTAGGAGAAGCATATACTTTACTTTACTCTCTTAGGCCTCAAAGAATCACATATATCCTTTCCTTATTATTTATTTAAAGTCTTAACTACCCTACCACTATTATGGGAGTAATGCTTTACAGTTCTCATAATATAATATAAGCTAATGTCTTAATGATAAAATAATTGGATTCCAAAAGCACTTTTTTATTCCCTATTGTTTGTAATTTAGTTTATAGTTAGAACAACAGGATAGACTTTCAATTTCCCTAGTGCCTTCAGATCAGGAGAGCAAAAATATCTGCAAAACGCATTCAATAGTTATATCGACAGGGTAATGGTTCAGTGGTTTAATTAATGAGTTTTTGATTACTACCATTGAACCGAAATGATATATTGGGTTTTGGGTTCCTTGAGGTTTTCGGGTCCAAGGACCAAAATATTAGGCAACACATACGCTGTAACTTTTTCTTACGTATGGTTTTAGTACTCCCTCTTTTTGTTTTTAATTGTTCAATTTAGAGATCTGTGTGTTTTTTTTTAATTGTCCATTTCAAATTTTAAGACAACATTTATTATTTTTTCCACTATTACCCTTATTTAATATTCACTATCTCTATTAGTAATTTAGGAGAGATAATAACAAAGAAGTAAAAGGGTAATTTAGTAAAATATATATACATTTTGTTAACTTTAATACTCTATCAATCATTACCTAAATTCCCGCGCACATTTAAAACTGGACAATTAAAAAAAAAACGAAGGGAGTAATATTTTTATAGACATATAATAAAGTAGTGAATATTGGGTGGCATATATGTAATATGCAACGCCTCCATTGTAATACATAACTCATAATTAAGTTGTGTTGTGTTTTGAAGTAGTACTACTAGTAAGATATTTTACCTCTATTACATATGTTCAACATATACCCAGAATAAATCTAAAATAATAGAGATAAAATATATCACCGGTATTAATTCAAAACACAAATTTTTTGTCCATATTTCCACCATTAAACATTTTTCTTCTATATTTCTTTTATCATATCAATTGGTCACACTAGTCACTCACAAGTAATAAAGAAATCACAAATCAAATTAGAATAATATTCTAAATGAGTAATTAAGAATTAAGAATTAAGAATCAAAGTAAAAACAGAGAACATGGCCTCAATAAATCAACACTCCTCTTGTATATGGTGCACTATATTAATTAATTAATTAATCCCATACTCTGATAACCAAGTTAGTAGTCAAGACCAAGGCTCAACATTTGTGGTGAAGATGCCCGGAAAATAGGTTGACCTGATGATCTCAACAAGCAAAGGAAACTGCAAGAAAATATACAGAGTAACAGGCACAGCTGCAAGCAGAGTGACAGGAAAGACAATCCATGAATAGTGGTTATGAAGCATAAGGAAAAGCCCTGCACAGAATGCAACCATCATGGTTGCTATTGATATGAACATTGTGGTGAGTCCTATCATAAGGTTTCTAGGCAAAGTGGTCAGAAAATCATCCTCTGCATAGCGAGCAGTGAGGAGTCCAAGGAACATTAACAGAGAAGTTGAGGAAAAGAAAAGAGACATTGCATCTGATATTGCAAACACCAAGAACAGCTTTCTGTTCAAGAATATTGGGTAACCGTGAACTTGATCATTTCCACCAGGGACTGTGAAAGCAGCGGCAAAAGTGATTGTGGCTACAAGAGCCGCCACAACACTGCAAGAATTTGCTGTTCCTTTTGTCCATTTCTCACCTTTTTTAACCAAATCCATATGCTCTGCTGTGAACAATTCTCTCGCTGTCAAATTTTTTCTGTTTACAGATTCCTTCTTTGCAGGTGGCACTATCTTCTCTACTGCCTGAAGATAGATGAGCTCAATGGCATGAATGCATCAGACTCAGTTCAAATAAAGTTTAAAATCAATACATATTTTTAGTTCCAATCCGGTTATGTGTGAATCAATTTTACATCCACATCATACACACATATGCGGTCCACAATATATATCATCTATTATGCACAACATATATCACATGTTATAGCATTGTCTTTCTTTGCAACTTGTGATATGTGTCGTGCACATAATGTAATATTCGTTGTGCAATTTATATTAGAGTTTAATTTTGATGTAATGATTCTGTCGTCCAATCAAAACACTCCGTTTGTATGACTTTTTAGGTAGTAGGAGAGAGAAAAACACAATCATGACTGACGTGAGAGTACATAATTGGATGAGTTTTACACTGTTGGTGGATGAAAATTAAATTCTTTATATATTATATATGTTGTGCACAACTTGTTGGATGTTTTGTCTGATTTTTTGTTGTACATATAGCAATCCTCTAACATATAATATGTAATATGCACAATGTATATTATATATTATACATAATATATATGACATGTTGTGCATAATATGTAATATATATTGTGCATACCATATTGGTTGTTTTGCCTGTTTTTCATTCTGCATCTAGCAATGCTTTTATATATATATATATAATATTTGTTGTACCTTAAACCATTGAAGTTCTCGTTGCATCTGCAAAAGTGCCCCAGTGATTTGATTAAGATAAGTTGGAGGAGCCAGCAATCCGGCCATATGTAGCAAAGAATTGTTCTCTACGTCGCTAAAGTTTGCAGCTACATTCTTGAAAGTAATAAGGCCATGAATCAGATTAAAAACACTCTCTTGGCGATGTTCAATAGCAAAATGGAATATGGTCTTCCGCTTTCTATTTCGAGTCCACAAAAAGATAAATTTGGCCTTTATTGCTTCCACTATGAAATCACGGTTCCCTACTCGTGCTGCTATTAGCAACGCTCCACCTACTGAACCCTTCCCCATTTCTTCACTATTTAGCTTTGAAATGAAATCACACGCAACGCGTACAACTTCAATATATTGCTCATCATACAATTTTGCTTCAAGCCTTCTTCCGTTCAGAACGCATCTTGCTACATCTGCTATAACTTCTGATGTTCACACAAATTACAATGAATTTTGATGAACTAATTAATAAGTTTTTTCTGTATTCAATGGATAAGCAGGAATGAAAATACAAAAGAGAGATTTAGAATAATACGGTGGAATCTCGCCTTAGATGATAAGATAACGTGGAAAGAAGATTATAAGAATATCTAGTCAAGAGGTAGATCATATAAGATATATTACAATAACCAATAATAGAGGAAGATAAAAAAAAGACTAAAAAAATCATAAAAAAATACTTAAAAGTTAATTAGCTAAATTCTAACATGATTCATAATAGAATACATTAATATTATTTGATTAATGTAACCAATCTTATTTAATGGAATAAAGATTGTTTTAGAGTTTTGCTATTTGCACAATAAAAAATTAGTCAAAATCAGCCTATAAAGAGATTTTGGGTCACAAATATTTCAGTTCTCTCTGACTTAGAGATAATTTTTTTGGCCAAAGGTTGTCCAATGGACTCATTGACTAGTTTGACTGGTTATTTATTATTCACCAAACATTTTCCGTTATTTTATATTTACACTAATTTTTACTAAATATTATTGCTCATGTCCAATAGATGGAGGTCAGCATAAATAAATTAATTTTAAAAGAGGGAGGTCTCTCTAAAATGTTTGCAAGTAAATTCTCTATGAGAGAATGAGAATTCCCTAATAAATTTTTTCCGAGAAAGTAGCTAGCAACTACCATACCTGTACAACTCCTGGTGTCCCTGCCTTTTTTGGGGAACACTAGTGATCCACCTGCAGCATCAAACAAAAATAAGAAAAAATATAATAAGAGGAGAGATTCACTTGCTTTAAGTACACCTTATATATAAGTTATAATTTTATATATTCAATAAATTTGATTAATTCAATTGTTTAATTATAAGTTTACACAATATAGATCTGATCAAGTGTATAAAATTACATATAATTTTAACATAATTTGATACTTCATCATATCATGTTATTTTGACGTATAATAATGTAATTTTAAAAATATATGTAAATATTAAAGTGCTAGATAATATATCTATATGAATGTATGATTTTTTGGAAATTTAAAATATGCATAAACATCAAGATAATATCATACAATTTAATGATTGGATTGATCTAATTTTAAAAGTAATGGTTAAAAATTTGGTTTTTGAAAATAAGATTTAAAAAAATAAAATAAAAATAATGGTAATCATATCTTATAAATCTTAATTACTCTAATTTTGTCTCTCTCCCTCTTTTCACTTTAAAAATCAGAAATGTCATTGTTCAATAGAAATACATTTAACTAATATATAACGTGTACTATGTGTTATTATACACAATGTGACACATAACACATGTTGGATATTAGTTAAATTTATATTGTACAACAAATATTAATACATTAAAAAGTAATATAATTTAAAATCAATAGGAAAAATTTAAATTATTACTTTTAAAACAAATAGAATTAAAATAATACAATTAACTGATTTAGTTTATAAAAAAATAAAATAAAATAAAAACACTGACATGTAGCGAGTAGATATCAAATAACAAGTGAAATTTTACTTACATTTTTGCCGAGATGGTCTTTCACGGGGAAATACTGCGGCTAATTTCTTCCAAAAACTTGGGAAATTATCTTTCCATTCCGCTAGTAATAATTCTGGTTGTTTTTTTATCACATCAAGGGCTAGATCTGTCACCACGTACCATATTATATATGAAAAAGGATAAAGTTACATTAATCTTGGAATAATTATATTGGAATACAACATCTCTAAGGTTAATTTTTTTTGCATGATAATATATATCATGAGTAATCTATCCATTATGAGTTAACAAAATAAAAAGCCAGCTTAAAATTTCAAGTGTGGCCGGGATAAAATGTCCAACATAGGTATGTATAAATTACATGTTTGTAAGGGTTAATGCTACCAATTACTCCCTCAATTATATTTCACAATATTGATTATTTTGATTTTTTTATACATTAAAAAAATCAATATATCTATATCTAAATTATCTTTTGTGAGAGATATATATAATTTTAGATGCATGCATTTAGAGAAAGAAATTAAATCTACTTACTCTGCAACACTCATAACTAGCAATACTACATGTACAATAAAAATAGTACATTACTTATACAAAACCCATCTTTCCACCATTAAACTGTGATATGGACTCACTCTTCTACTCAAATTATCAACATCTAATAGTAAAGACAAGTATTATACAAACATGATACAAGTTTTTGTTATCAGAAATTTTTGGTGTACAATCAAAATTCAGCCAAAACAGCCAATAAATAATAGTGCACATACAACATATAATATGTAATATGCACAACGTATATTACATATTATACACAACATATAATATACGTTGTTCACATTATATAATATATGTTATGCATATTATATTGGTTGTTTTGACAATTTTTTCATTGTACATATAACAATACTTATTTTTTATACACCAATCATTTTACTTTTAGAATATTGCATAAATTTTCTATCTCTTCAACCAATCAATAAGCTAATAAATAAATTTTCTATCTCTTCAACCAATCAATAAGCTAATAAATAAAGGGATTATATATACAATACACGGACAAATATATTTTATATTATCAGTCAATTATAAGGTGACACGTCATATTTATTCCGATGATTTTTTAAAATCAATAGGATGGTAAGTAAAAGAAGAAAACGCATAGCAATTTTTAATTGGATGATAATTATATTATTGTCATAAATAAAATAAAAAGTGGAACGGCTGGATCTTACCAAGCAGCCTGGAATCGGAGAACATGTTGAGAAACATAATCCCTTTTAATGGAGAAGAGAACAACCATGCTTGAGATTGAGGGAAAAAGTAAAGGTATCGAGTCATTTCTATGTTTCCATTGTCAAGAGCCTTTAGGATTGGGCTCCAACCATCGGCATCGTCGACAGAGACACCCACCAAGGTGGGGTCTGTCTGAACAAGGTATTTTGCCACTTTGATGGATTTCTTGGTCGGGTTTATAACAGCCCAGTGCAGTGCCGTGTGACCAAATTCATCGGTCAATCTAAGATCTTGTGGCGACATTATTTGCACTAACTCCTCAACGATGTGCAAGTGCTCGAACAAGCTTGCTATGTGCAGTGCTGTCTGTCCCTCCCAAGTGATTCTTGCATTAACCAATTCTGGATCCTCCTCTACCAATTTCTTTGTGCTCTTTAAGTCCCCACTCTTCACTGCCTTGAACAACGCTTCATACCTTGAATTCCCTGTCATGTGTTTGTTTCAGAGTTGATAAAATATAGTACAAAAATATATGTATAGTATATGTATAATACAGTAAATTTTGTATTTATTTTAGTGTATACAGAATAATAGAGATATGTTTAGAACAAAATTTTTATTAAAATTCATGTACCAACTCCTTTATTTTGTGTATGTATTATGAATATAGACACAATATATAAAAAAAAATTATACATGTACAAATTGTTTTTATGTGCCTATACTAAATAAATATATCATTTTTTTATTTTGTATTGTATTTTATATATGGAAAATACTTGAGACACAATAAAAAATCAGCCAAAACAGCCAACTAGTTGTGCACAACATATATAATATAAAATGCACAACGTATATTATATGTAGTGCACAACGTATATCATCTATTGTGCACAACATATATCACATATTGCAACATCATTTTTCTTTGTAACATGTTATATATGTTGTGCACATCATGTGGTATATGGTGTGCACAACATGTAATATTCGTTGTGCAATTTATGTTATATACATTGTGCACAATTTGTTGGCTGTTTTTTTGTTGTGCCTCTATCATTGCTCTTTATATATTGTAAGCTGTAAACAAACGGTGTCTTGTCTATTTTTCAATACCACGTACTAACACATGCATACATACATTTAATACTTTTACTATATTTAACAAAATTTGTTTTTCAATTAAACTAATGATGAAGAAATGTTAAAAACCTGGATCAGTCTGCATTCCGATTTCTAGTTGTTCCATGCCTGTTTGTGCAATGTTTGGAAGGGGTGATGATAATGGAGTATTTTGTTTCGTGACTAAGTTACCCATACTATTTGGTAGGTTGATTGGCAATGCCTACTTAGTGTTTAGTGAGGACTTCACACTACAGTTGGCAATATATACCCTTCAAAACTTGATTATCTTTATAGTGCCTTTCCTAAAAAGGTAATACCATCTTAACCATGAATTTTTAGCCATAAGCCATTAATATAGGATAAGTATTTTATATGTAATATGATGTGTATTATATGTAATAATGCATGTGCATTACACACATTTATAGTTAAATTTTATATCTACGAGAATTATATATGTTATACAAGTATAACTTTAATTTCTTGATATTAATTATATGTGTTATGTCTTGATATACATCTTATATGTCATATGATGTGTGCATTATATTCAATTATGCATGTGTATCCATATTAGTTATTGTTTACTGAATTTTTATTATTCACCGATTATTTTAGTGTTTGACTCAAATATCTCTAACAAATAAACAATACTTAACCCACCCATAGAGACATCATAGTAATATCTTTCTTTCCTAACAAGGGACATATTCTTTACTTTACTGATTAAGACTTCAAAGAATTGTGTCCTTTCCTTGGAGCCTTTTCTAAATTCATGAAAAAGTCTCTAGCACTCTATTGATTTGTTAGGTCCGATACATAGGGTTTATTTACGGTGTATGTGTTTGGTTGGAATATAAAATTTAAAATAATAAAATAATTATAAATAAATTTTGTGTAAAATTATTCATGAAACTCATTGATAATTTTTTTTTATTTTTATATTTAACTATACACAAAATGTGTTTGGAATAAAGTTGTAGACAATTTTTTAATGGGCAAATTTCATGTGTAAAGTACTCCAATAATAAAATATATCAAATTAATTTTATTTAATTAGTTTAATTTCTTGTGTCAATAACAATCAAGGTCTTCTCATTTATCTCTTTCCAAGTTAGGAAGCTCCACTTTCCTTAAACTCTACCAACTTTTAATAGGAATTGTATATTTATGGTTAGTTATTTAGATATAGTTATTCAGTTCCACTCAATTAACACTTTATGTTAGATTCAATTAGGTAGATATCTATCAATTTATCAACTATTTCAGCTCTGTATCAAAATTCTGCTCTGTGCTCATTCCAGAACCAATGAAAGGGTTCAATCATTTTCACATGCTCAATAACTTCTGAGCTTCTCATCTTTTTTTTCTTTTTGCTCTTTATTTGTTAGAGAGCCTCCTCCAATATGTAGCAAACAAAATCACCTTTGTATTGCTTCTCATACTCATATCTTTCTTGATTACAATTCTCATCATCACTTGGTGACACATTGATTAATAGGAGAATGTGATCATTTTTATTTCTTCTGTATAATAGCTAGGGGAATTATATATCCTTTTGCTTATGCAAAAGCAGCATTTATTCATGAAATTCTTGTCAGAAACATAAAGGAATCTCTGCCTCTCTTGGTAGTCAAAGAATAAACAAAGATAACAATTTCTAAAGTCAAGAGAGATCTGATTTATTTGTGTAAATGTCAATGAAAATGAAAAAAAAATCAAGAAAGTTTGAGATTTAAGCTGAAGCAGAATGAGTGTCTTTATATCAGCACATGTATAGATAGCGAATTATGTTATTACTGTGGAAGCTTATAGAACAAGTCTGATCAGATATTAAACAGTTAACTCCACAATCAAATAAATATCACATATTGTCCTTTATATATGTATGTGCATCACACTCTGCATCAGTAACTAATGAAATTAGGGCATGGATGTAAAGGAGGAAAAGTGAGAAAGGAGATTCTAAATAATATGAAATTGAATCCCTTTCACTAATATAAATACAAATGAATAATTGGTACAAGTCCAAGCCAACTAAGAGAACAAGACACTTGACTCTGATAAAATAAGAAAGTCTTTAAGGAACAGAAAGGAAAACTATATAAAAGAAAAATCAGTTAACAACTCCTAAGATTGGGGACTAGTTGATCCTATACTAATTGCACAATATTTTGCAATTATTCAATATGAACAGAGTTTGTTTTACAGTGTCATGACTTAGAATCAAAAGGTTGATTTAAATAAGACTGCAGAGCTTCAAACAATCAATACCTCGTAGACTTTTATCTTGCTAAGCCGATGGTCCACGACCCATGTTCTGTCTTCGTGGGTTAGTCTTGGCAACATCTACCACTATCATCCAGCCATTAATAATCTGCTCAAAATCAAATCATCAAAGACCACCTAGCCTCTTTCTTTGAGAAATTTCACATCCAATAACAAAGTGACACATCAAATAAAAAGTACAAGTTAAAGATGAGTCCTAACTGAAATGTCACTGACTCTATCGTTAGAAATAGAGCATATCAATGCGATGCTATATGAGCATGAGCATCTAAGAATTTCTCCTTTATTTTCTGAATTATTAAGTCCATGTTCCTCTTCTTTTTCCATAGCATACCACGAAGCAAAATTACAACTTTTAAGAGAGAACGAAAGATGAATCTACCTTGCCATTCATCTCTTTCAGTGCGGCACTTGCAGCCTCCTCTGTGGTGTATTCAATAAATGCATAACCCTTGGACCTTTTTGAAATTTTATCCATGATAATTTTAACTGTCAAGTGTGACCATCTATCAGTAAAAACTAGTACAAAACTTTGCTTCTGCCTAGATATACAAAATACTGATGAGCAAAGATAACAATTGTGAAAGTGAAGCTACCTTCAACAAGCTCACCAAAGCTTTCAAATGCTGCTCGTAAGGTTTTCTCAGATGTATAAAATGATAGCCCTGTTCATTAGGGGGGGGAATTGTTAAGTAAAGTCATCTCTTGCAATAACAGAAAATGTTCTCCATAAGCAATCATTCTACAAAGTGAAGAATGTTACTAGGCAGGGAGATAAAACCGTGCACCATAAAAAAAACAGATAATTTCTTAACAGAAATAATAGAATAGATACACTGACAGAAGATAAAAGGTTGGTTTATTCCAAGAATCAATGTCGTGAGCATACCTGTCACAAAAAGCTTTTTTGTTTTCAGGGGAGCTGCTTGACTTGATTCAGAAGAGTCTTGCACGTTCAAACTATTTTCCAAGTTACTACCTGAAGATTTATTTAGTGAGAAATCGGAAAGAGAATTTCCATATGATCGATATAAGAAAGTAGAAAACCATGAATTCTACATTTGAACACAACCTCATAGAACAAAAGTTATAAACTATTAATTATAACCAGAATTCTACACCAATAATAACTTGGTAGATTCTAATTTTACCTAAGAATGCATGGAATCAGTTTACATATTCTTATGTTCAGTCGAAAATGAAAAAATGAAACCTAATTTAAAGCATACAGATTCATCTATCCTATGATACAAGGCAGGTAAATCCTCTGATTTTCCCCATGCATTTAAAATACTTTTCAATGCACACACGTATATAATTTAACAATACACCCCACAAAATTAAAAGTGTGCGCGAATGACAAAATGACAACCTTCATAATCCTTATTTTCTGACTCAAAGTTATTATCTGGTTGAACTGATAAGACACCAGGCACACCTGCACCACAACAGGAATTTCATTCAATTTGGAAATTCATACTTCAACACTAAGTGACTTAAGTTTGAGTTTCAGAATGCTAACCAGCTAGCTCCAGTGCACAGTCATCGTCAACTTCACAACAAAATCCAAAGTTGGTTTTCCAGGAAACATGATATATACACATCTGAGCATCCTTCTCACTGCATAGTGCAGACACTAATGTCAACCAGTTTCAAGAAAAGGAGATAGATGATGAAGAAAGCACAAAAGTTCATTGTCCTTACTTTCCCATGACCTTTGTCAGTATTTGAACATAATAATCTACAATCTGAGCCTTTGTAACCACCCAAACTCCAGGTTTATCTATTCTAACAAGCCAGTGCTTCGAATTCCCAGTTGGAAACAGCATATTTGTTCCAAATTGTGGTTCTGAATTTGATAGGTGATCTCCCTGGCTACTTGATAAACTATAGTCCTTCTTCAAAGAATCGAAATCCGGATCAGGCCTAACCGATAAGACCCCAGGTAAACCTACCAATATACACCCACAAAAATCAAAATTCATTTGAACAATAACAGCAGTAGCAATACCTCTTCCACAAAACCAAATTTCAGACATCTATGTCTGCTTCATATTGGATAAAACCACAATTTAACAATTTGATATATGATTCCTAAGATTATCACATAATTAAAAAAAGAAGATAGTACTTACTGTCTAGCTGGGAGGATAATTCTTCATCAATGTCACAGCAAAAACCAAAGTGTGTATCCCAGGAAGCATCATATAGAACCATTTGAGCATCTTTTTCACTGTTGATACCAAATTCATAGTATTTTAAAGCTAAACCAAATCATAAGAGAGAAAGTATTGAAATTGGAACAAAACCATTAGAGAGTTACCTTCCCAGAACTTTCTGCAGAGTGCTGACATAGTAATCAATGACTTGTGTCTTGGAAGTGACCCCATGAGGAGGCTTCTCCATGAGCACCATCCAGTGGCGGTTCTGTGTTGAGGAAGTAGTGAATGAAGGGTATGTTGTTGCTGCTGCTGCTGCTGCTACTATCCTATTAAAGGAACAATCATTACATGAAATGGAAGAAGAAAAAGAAGGATTGTAATGATTGTTTCTGTTGGGTAATCTTATGGTTGCTGAAAGATTATGAATTTGGGTTGTTTTTGGGTTCAGAAAGGAAAAGGTTGGACATTTGCTGAAAGTGATAGGCATAGACAGAACTCCCATGTTTGTTTCAGTGGTAAGGTTTCATGTCTGAGGAACCATGACAAAGTGAAACGAAGCTCAGTGCCTCTGTTTCTCAATGTGGCTGGCAATGCATTGATTGATACTGCAAACTCAAAACAGTCTAACTTTTGTTTTTGGCCAACAAATTATATATATTTTTCCTGTAAAATGGGCCAGTAAATTGGGCTTGAGAGTTTATCCACCTCTTCTCAAAACACAAGGCCCAACAGAAATAACTATTAGGCTTCCGAAAACGTGAGAGAGAGAAATGTTTCCACTTTTTATTAATTTAATGTACACAAATGTTTGGGGCACAACAAAAAATCAGCCAACAAAGCTCATTTAACATTTTATAGCCCAAATAGCACTTTTAATTATGAGTATATTTTTAATGGACTTGGTGATTATGACCCAAATTTCTATTTGTTGGCTGTTTTGGCTGGTTTTTTGTTGTGCCTCTAGCAATGCTCTTCAATGTATGATGAGATTTCTCTCCTACATTATGATTATATGTTGATAATCAACAAGTCATTGGCTTTATTATTATTATTATTATTAGTAGATGAGTTTGCTCATGATGATATATTGAATGTTCAATAAATTCACTTTTTAGATATTAAAGTGTTATTTGCAAAATATATAAGAAGGTTAGTTCCATTTCTTATAATACTATTACAGTAATATTATTTGGATATCCATTTTGGATGTTACTTTCAACATCCACACTTTTAACCATTGAATTTGACTGGTGGTCCCAACTTACAATTTTATCTCACTCTTTTTACCTTTAGATTTGATGAGTGTTTGATGGACATCAAAAAGTGGATGTCCAAATATCATCACTCCATACAACTCTTTGTCTTTCTTCCAACGATTCTCTATCCCTAAATATACATTTTTCGGTATTTCTTATGGTAAATACTTGGTATATAACAAAAAATTAAGACAAAACAGTCAACATGTTATACACAACATATATCACATGTTGCAATATCATATTTTTTAGAGTATATGATATATGTTATACACATCATGTGATATATGATGTACACAACATGTGGTGATATATGTTGTTGCATATTATATTATTTATATTATGCATAATATGTTAACTATTTTCCCTTATTTTTTATTGTACATATATCAATTCTCATTTTTTATATTATAAAACAAAGTTGAGCACAAATTATTGAGGCAATGGATGCCTCATACATTTACATGATACAATATTCAGTTATTATTATCACTCAAAAGTGGGGTTTCTTGGTTGCTCTCTATGTCATCACTTGAACAAGCATCATCAGGCTTCAGCAAGCATGCAAAACAGAGCGAAATTATCTGAACAAAATTGGAAAGATTGATTAATTCAAAGTTAGTGAAGATCAGTAATTAACAGCTATTAAAGCAAAGAATGTATAGAGGGAGAAGAGAATGTGGATGAGGAGGTGCACTTACCATGCATATGGATGCACATATGATGCTAAAACCTTTGCAATCAAAGGGAGCATTGCTAGATAAAAACCATGCTGAAAACACAACACTTAATTGTAAATATATGCATATATGATGTGTATATATATGTAATAGGTAAGCACTTAGAATTGTAAAGGGGTTTTATAAGAAGCTTAGTTTAGGCATTTTCCACTCACAAGTTAATGGACTCATGGCAATAGGTGATAACAAATCTGATATAGATTGTGTTCCTGCAATGAAAGTTTGTGCCTTTCCCTGCAGCAATAGCATAGATATTGATCAGGCTGCGATCATATGAAATATCTTCAATTCAAACATGATTTCATGCTAGAAATCGCACAACAATCACAGTTCTCTTTCTCTCGGATAAAGCAAGGCTTATACGGTTGCTCCGTCGGTACATTTGGTTGAAAAATTCTAACACATCATATTCAGACACACTTATGATATGATCAAGCGAGCATATCTTGAGACAATTTTTACGGTTCGCTATGACATTAATTACAAGCTTATATATTGCCATTACTAGTTATAAATCCAATAGTGTTAGTTGTTGTTAATTGTTTGTTGATGTTTGAGATAATGCAGTGCTTGGTTGATCTCAGATCTGATAATTCATAAACATGAGAAAGCAAATTAACCTGATTGGTTGAGCTTGATGCTTTTGAAATAATAGCATAAGTCTGCATAACAAGAAATTAATATATAGTAATGTCAGAACTACCTCAAGTTGATGTAACTATGAAAAATGGTAACAATTTCATCTCATCTCTGATCTGAGGAAAATTCATCTAGTACTCACAGAAGGTTTCACAAGGACATAGATGACACCAAAAGAGGCACTCAAGTATGGTACCTGCATTGGTGCAACAAATTCAATTACTAACTAAACATAAATGCAGATTGTACAATTCTCACCATGCCATATATATTATATATATGCACTGTATAAAAGGAAGATGTTAAATGTACATAGTACAGTAGCTCTCCACTCATGTTTCATCACATTCAAATGTCGACAACTTTGATGAATATGTTTGCAATTTGCCAACATATTCATCAAAGTTGCCAACATTTGAATGGGTGGAAAATTGGTAGAGGGGTACTGTACTATATACCAATAGCACTCCTCTTTGTATAATACATTGCAACAGATAAATCACACAATGTATATATATATATATATATATGAAGTCAACAAGTTTACATACCCAAGGTGCCCATGCTAATCCATAGAGCCATGCCTACACATCAATAAAGTATGATGAGTAGCAAAAAGTATCAGTAAAATTGCTTTGTGGAAGTGAGGAAAAAGTAAAAGAATGCAAGATATCTTAGTAACTTACATATGCTATTGATGCAAGCAAGGCAGAGCAGAGTATAATTTTCTCTCCAACCAATGGATTGAGTATTGGAAGCACCAAAATCTGGAAGCCATCAGAGGGTAGTAAGTACTTCCACCGAAAATCGAACATATCCATAATCACCATATCAAACATTCATACAAACTTGATAAACTATGCTAACCAGTTAACAATTTTCGATTAGCGGTATGTATAAACTAGAAGTTTGCATCTTATAGCTTAATTTTTCTGTTCTAGACCTTGCAATTTGGGCAAGTTGTATAATTGTCACAAATTGTTAGTAGAAACTGAACTGAACTTCAAATGGTCAAATTTAGTTTGTAGGAATTAAAAAGGAAGAAACTTTCTTTTAGGAGATGTTATACCTGAGAAAATATTGAACCAATTCCTACCATCATAAGAAGTTCTGAGAACTGGTTTTTGTTGAAACCAAAAACAGCTTTCAAATAGTACTGCACAGGAAATTATCACACTGTCAATTACAATTCATGAAAATAAGAAATCATTTTAGTCAGATATATGTGTGATTTACAACATACTACCCTAAACTCCTAAAAATTAGCAAAAGAGCAAGAAAATAAGTAAGGGATTATATTCATTCATACCAGTAAAATGGTGCTTATGCCAGACATTCCCAACTCATAAAAGAATGAGACAATAGCCATGCCCCTCAATGTTGGACTGAAAAAAAATGAAATGTAGCATTACTTTGAACTTATATATTCACATATATTTATAACATAACATTTCACAAAACAAAATTATCAGAGAATAGTTATACAGATAACTAAATGTAAAGGTAATAAATATAATGCTTAACATCCAAAAATGACAAGCTACCTGAAAATTACTATCTCTGCAGCTTTTCTCATAGATTTGTATCTTCGATTAAGAACATCAGCAACTTTAGTGTAGCAACCTGACTCTTGATTCTTTTCCGGAGCCGCTATCACAGTTTCAACAAGGAAGAATTGCATATATAAGGGACAAAAGATCAAGAGAGCTATAGAAACCTGAAATCAGTGAACAGAACAAGAATAAGATTCATAAGAATGTTAACCTGAAAATCCATAAAGAACTAGGTTCAATAACATACAAGAAAAATGTAGTTTTCGGGAAGAAATCGAGCTAGAAAGTTCCCAAGAACATGTGAAGCAGAAAACAGACCAGTAATCCAACTAAATACAGCTGCCCTTTTGCCTTCACTCACAACATCTGCCTGACAGAGGAATTAAGTATAGAGATTATTATATAAAATTCTTTATCATCATTTTCTTTTTGTTTATACTTTACATTCATGTTTAATTTTAAGAAGAAATCTTACCACATATGCAACAGCAATGCAGAAAATACTCCCTTGACTGATAATATATGAAATTGTGCGAAGCACATAGTAGGCATAGACAAATTCCTCAGACTGATTCCAAGCAAGTAAAGCTGAAATAACAAGCAAAAAATCCCCAGATAACATTTTGTAGCTAACAGTGAAAATAGTACACAACTAAAAAGCAAAACAGAATCTAGTCTCTATATAGTGAGTTTATATATACCAAAAGGAATTATGGTGGTGGACATGGTGATAAGGAGCAAAGGTTTTCGGCCATGCTCATCTGATAGCTGACCAAGTAGTGGAAGCACCACCATCTTGAAAATTCCAGTAATCTGCAAAGAAAATTTGCATTTTTTTAAACTAAAATTGAACTGATAAAAAAATAAATAAAAATCAGAAGTCCTATTTATATCTACCATAGTCTTGGTTTCTCATCATCAAGTACAGGCAGCATTTATTGACCACACCAACAATGTTAGTGATCATATGAACATGAACAGATAAGGTATGAGGAAACTGCTATCTATCTATAATTCTATATTCTAGAGTCAGTAAAAATAAACTATACAACAAATTTAATTTAGCAGATGATTTTAAGAGAAATTGGGATTTGGGGGGTCCCAAGAATTTCTTTTTCTCATTATACCGTTTGTTGAAGGCCATTGATGTAAATAGCTTTGGAGCAAGATTTTTGTGCAGGACAGAGAGCAGAAGTGGTGACATCAACAAGAACTGAAACTGTCATCTCCTCAGCAACCCAATGGATGCTGAGTGGTAGCAGCAAGTGAAGCAGAGGCCTCAACTCTCTGAGGCCATTCCTGCACCATGATCGTGGTGGTGATGATGATGATGACATGTTTAGTTGTTTGTGTCTTTTTTATTGGGACATTATTATCATCTTCATAAGAGAGAAGGAAAAAGGTAGTGTTTGTGTTTGTGTTTGTGTAAGAATGGAAAAGGTGTGAAGCTCTGTTATTTGTATTAGGGGGGTGAAGATGTGGTCATGTGGCAAGAGCAAGATCATGGCTCTCCACGAGCTTAATTAATTCACTGATTATTTATTTTGCTGATGATTTTATGGCCAGTTTGTTAGCTATTTACTAGACTCCAAAATTTGTTATGACAGAGATTTTAGAAGATTTTGATGTGGATAAAAATTAAGGATTATATAAGTCTCTGTTTGGGACTTGCGAGATGACAAGGGTACTTAAATGACATTAAATTATTAAACTATTGTATTAAGATTAAGCTTATTTTTATTATTGATAAAATATATTATCAATTAGTGTTGACGCCCCTAGTTTAATCTTCTGTTTATATTAAATGTGACTTTAATTTGAATTTTGAGAAATTTATTTTTATGACATTACGTAGATTTCATCCTAAATTTTGGTTAAAGTTTATGATTTATCAAGATCTTGAATAGGAGTGTATTTCTTCGGGTCATAAGTAAAATATTTATCATATCAAAAGTCACATAGTTTGTATCTAATTCATTAATCTTTACATGTTACTGAGTTGCCAGTACTCATTGTCGTGATGGTGATGTTGCGTTGTGTCATGTAGTGGAGAGTTCTTTTTGCTTTTGGTATCTCCTTCATACATAGTTAATTTCAGCAAATATTACTTTTACACGAGAAAATATCGATTTTTTATATAAAATGAAAAATCTTCCTGAGTAAAAATTCACTCAAAATAGTTAATAGATTATATACAATATATAATATGCATATCATATATAACATGTTATGCACACAACATATATTACATATTGTAATATTATCTTTTTTTACAATATGTGATGCATAATATGTGATATATGTTGTGCAAAACATGTAATATATGTTATTCACATTACGTAATACTTATTATGTATAACATATTAATTGTGCTGACTTTTTTTTATTGTACATAGCAATACTATGTATATAATAAACTTTCCATCGCTCCAAAAAATCTCTCTATATTTACTAGAAGAAGGAAAAATAAATTGCCATGCTAAAACATAAAATCAAATCAAAGTTATAAATATGATTAGTATGCTTGCTCAAATTAAGTAATACTAAAATTTTGAAAACGACAACATTAAATTAAATTAATACGGTTAGGGTGGTTGAGCATAATAAATATTGAGAAATACATTGTCTACACTACAAAATTAATTACTATTAGTCATCGTTTGTAATAATCTAATATTTTGATACTAGTAATCTAACTTTTAAAATGTTAAATTAATGTATAATAATAAAAGTTGAATTAAATTATTACATATGGTGGTTGATAATGACTGATTTTATGATATATATGTAACATTATTGAAGAGAAATTCATGACAATGAGTGCTTTTAGTATCTATGCAAATAAATACTAAATGTATATCCAAGAAAAAAATTTATATTAATCTTAAGTTGATTATTCTAATTCATTAAAAATCAATTGCAGGTGTCTTACATTAAGTTGTAGAAATGCGTCGTATGTATATATTTTATATCCTAACATACAGAAAAATTTAATTAAAACAAAAACCACATCAAAATCTAATGATAACAAGTTTAATATATACAAAATATATACCATAGATAAACCTAGTTATATCATTTCAATCGATTGTTTTATATGAACATGCATCAAAATACCGCTGATAAAATGGATGATGGATAATATATGTATATTATTAAAATTCTTTAGTGGCATTTCAAAAATATTGATAATGACATAAGACCTAAAGGGGTAAAAATTGGCATATCTATCTGTCTAATGAAGTTATTCATAGGGATGATAAATGCAATAAGGGCAAGGGACAAACTTACAAAAGCATTGTTCAAAATCGTATTGGGATGATTCAGATGGTAAGGTACGATGTAGATTGGCTACTACTCAAATGTGGATAATGCTTGAATTTCCTTTTTTTTTTTTCCAAAATAATAATACTAATATCCACCCAACTCTGACTAGCATTAAAATTTTATAACGCTGAAAAACTTTTATATTATATTTTTGCTTACATTATCTTACCTTATGATTTACAATTCTTTTTTTTTTCAAGTTGTGTGGGATTTATTATCATTTTCAAAGGAACTTCTATATATGGATAATGTTATTGTTTGCTAAAAGAAATACAAATCACTAAAGCAAGAACCATGCGTTTTATCTCAAAATGCATGCCACATGTGGCATGAAATAGCTACCTCAAACTTCACAAATTAGTACTAAATAATTGAAAAATAGTCAAATCAATTAAGTGATCTATTTGATAAGTGGGTTGATCGAGTGATTGTGATCCAAAATTTTTATATTGATTTATTTGATTAATTTTTTATTATATAAATAATAACATTTATTTTAAAACTATATAATACTTAAATGAGAGTTAAATAACTCTGATTCTAGAGTACTAGTTTTTTTCTCCCATTTATTTAGTTGATTGTGCCAAATCTATTTCTTAATTCAAATTTTATTTGACTGGGTTTGTTGTGGACTTTCTATGATTTATATTTTTATTATTATTTTATCATCAAACTTTATTTGTCTAACACAAAATAAAAAAACAAAACTAGCTCTTTATTATAGTCAAATTAAACGCTCAAACTCAAAGCTTATATGCAATCATGTGTTACAAGCTCTGCCTCATAATGATGATAAAGATAGGAACAATTCAAATGGTATTTATGATAGTAACTTAATAAAGTTACACACATATTACATTTACTAGCGATTTAACCTTCAATTTTTTTAGGTAAAAAATTTTAAAAATTTAAAACCTTGAAAATTATAATCTTTAGTTTTATACTCATTGAAATAGTTAGAGAAAATTCATATATATTTTAAAGTATATAACCTTCAATTTTATATTGTATAAAAAATGAGTAATATGTAATCCCAAAAGTGTTAGTCTTTATTTTTATAATGTATAAAAAAAAATATAATCTCACATTTAAAGTATATAACATTCAATTTAATTTTAACTTTATGTAATAATTCTAAAAATTTAATATTTCAAATACTATAATCTAACTTTATTCTCATTGAAAATGTTATATTATTTTATATTTTAAAATATATACCGATAAAATTTTTATTGCTGGTATAAAGAAAGAGTAATCTCTATTTATAAAATGTATATTTTTTAATGTATATAAAAAATAGTCTAATATCACCTTTTAAAGTATATAGCTATCAATCTCTACTTTATGTACTAAATCCTAAAAAATTAATATTTCAAATACTATAATATTTAGTTTTATACTCCTTGAAAAAGTTATATTATATTTTATATTATACTTTAAATTATATAGTCTTCAATTTTTTAATTTTATATGAAAAGAATAATCTCTAATTGCAAAGAGCGAATACTCTTTATTTTTATTAATATAAAAAGTAGTCTAATCTCATATTTTAAAGTATATAGTCTTCAATTTTTACTTAACGTAAAAAATTCTTAAAATATATAATTTCAAAGAGTATAGTCTTTAACTTCATAGTGACTAATTTTATGATGTGCATGTAACATTACTAAAAAAATAGTGTGATTTCATATTTTAAATAATATAAACCTTCAATTTTTACTTTAAATAATAAATCCTAAAAATTCAATACTTGAAAGAATATAGTGTGTATCATTATACTCCTTGATAAAGTCATAATATATCATATTTAAATTATGAGTAATGCTACATGCACACCACAAAAATCAGCCACTATTAGTCATCATATGTAATAATTCAACATTTTAAAACTATTAATCAAATCTCTAAAAAGTGTTGGATTAATGTGTGATATTAATAGAAAAAACAAGACACTCCATGAAATTAACGTTTTTCTCACTGCGTTTATGAAAATAATGTATTTTTTTTATTTCTTAAGAGAAAAAATTCTGTAACTAATGGTGAGTGATTTTGTGGTGTACAGGAAATATTTCTTAATGGTAAATACAATTTTTGTTGATATGGATTTAAAAAAAAATCTTATTTTATATTTTTATTTTATTTTATTAAAAGAAGAAAATAACGGGAAGGAGCTCAGCATCATTTTTGGCCACGTGGGATAGGTTGGAATGGGGCTTGGATTGTATTGTGTGTAGATCTATAGAATCCTATCTCCCTCGACCACCTTCTCCTAACCCACTTTTTCCCCCAAATTGGAAAATCGCAGCTCCAAACCCTAACCCTAACCTCAGCTCCACCATCTCATGAAATATTGAAATTCACCACGCAAAGTTCTAGGATTTCAAGCTCAGACCCCAGAGAAACCCTTTCTATGATGAATCCGTCGATTCTCTAACCCTTGGTAACTCTTCTTCTTCTTCTTCTCTACCAATTTCCTCTTCTTTTTTTCCATGGAGGGCTCTGCAGAGGATCTGGGAGCCCCAGAATCATGGGAGGTGGCGGATTTGGACGAATCTATGAACCGCTTGAAGCTCACGCTCTCATCCAACGATGATCCCAAGCCTCGTCGCGAACCTCCTCTTGAAGAAGATGACGATAATGCTCCACCGCCACCACCACAGCCTCCTTCTTCATCTTCTTCGAGTGGAGAGAAGGCCTTTGATGACGTCATCAGCCAGGTCGATCAGTTCTTGCGCGACGCCATTCAGAACCCTCGCGAACGCCTTTCGAGTACGTTTTGATGTTATGTGCTGACCGCTTAGTTTTGATTTATCTGTGTGCATTAGTCTGATAGAGAATCGTCTTAATTAGAAATTAGGGTTGTCATGCGTATTTATTTATTTGATTGGTTTCTGCACTAGTGTGCTTCTTGTGAATTTGTATCTACTTTGCAATTTGTTAGCGAGAGGATGTATTTGTGTGTACTACTGATTTGTGGGCATAAATTTTCTCTTTCCTAGGCTGCATTTGGTATCTGTCCTATGATAGAATAAACGGAGGCAGTAGAGACGATATGACAGTGTGCAGGACGAGGGTGATTGATGAAAAGATGAAAATTAGTTTATAATTTTATAAAAAATAAGAAGTGTAGAGATATAATATGAATTAATGAAATGTTTAGCTAGTAAGAAAATTTAAATGTGTCCTAGAGCATTCCTTTTGGAGGTACAGAAATTGGCTAAAAACTGGTCTAGGATGTACACAACTTGTGTTTTAGTTTTTTTTTTCCCCTCCATCCCCTTCTCCAAACATGGTTGTGTTCCCAGTGTTTGTGTATTTTTTGTCCCAGCACATTTACCAAACCTTAACAATTAAAAGAATTTCGTTTTTGTTTCATTGTGTCGATATTTTGTTTCTTGGGAGTCTGGTCTTTCCTTTCTATTTATGAAAGAATGGCCTTTTCGCCCCCATCCTAACAGAAAAACAAATAAAAAGAAGTGTCTTTGTCGAACAATTGACTCAAAAATGTTCTATGGATCCTGTGTGTGTATATTTTGCTTTCTATTTTTGTAACGATTTAGTCATGCAATGATGCAAATATAAAAGCATTGTTTCTCCATGTTATGTGATTCAGACCTAATGAAGCGTTCCGTACGCAGAATGTTATTTCTTGCAAAACTATTAAGCTTTAAGCTTTCTATTTCAATTTCAGTTTTACGGATGGAGCAAGATGTTGAGAAGTTCATTAGTGATCCTAATCAACAGCAGCTTGAATTTCAACAGCTACCAACATCCTATTTACGGTTGGCTGCACACCGGGTGGCTCAGCATTACTCATTGCAGTCAATGGTTTTAATGGATAATAGTCTACCAGATGGTTCTGGGTCAAGAATTATCGTCCGCAAAACATCTGAATGTAAACCTCCTCTTATTCGCCTTGCAGACATCCCAGTCAAATTATCTTCAGAAGATAGTGTTATGAAAGTGGCAATCAAACAGAGGCCGCAGAAGCAGGCACAAGTTCTTAGCAATGTAAATTCAAACTCAATGAAGAATAACAGCTCTAAAAGTGTGGAAGAGAGAAAAGAGGAGTATAATAAGGCCCGTGCTAGGATTTTTAGTTGCAATAGTGGTGGTACTGTAAGTGTGAAGCCAGAATGTGAGCCAAGGAAGCAGGACAACTCATTACGTGGCTCCTTTGGAATTTCTAGGGTGGAAGATAAACCTTTCTCTGCACCTGATATCAGTTCTAGTAGAGGGCCTGTTGAGTCTTCAGCTAATAACAGTAGGCCTAGAAGTAGGACAGAGAAGGAGCCAGTTGGTAGATACAGGCAAAGTAATAGGGTCGCGATCTTTCGGGATCGTGAAGTTGAGCGCAAGGATCCGGATTATGACAGGAGCTATGATAGGTATGCCTGACTTTTGCCTTTTCGCATCATAGATATGTATACTTTATAAGATTTTTCGGTATCTCTTTCAGGATGACTTTATCATTTAATGTGCTTGCCATTTATTTAGGTTTTAGTAGTTGACATGCTTTTTCTGTTAGTATGTCACTATCCAAATTTTTTAGATCTAATATAAAGGTTGAGATATGATTAACATTGACTTGAAACTGACATTCCAGGTATATGCAAAGGTTTGATCCTGGGTTTGGGTTCAATGGAGGATCATATACCATGCAGCCAATGTATACACCAGTAGTGAATTACAACACTGAGTTTCCACAGCTTGGATCCGCTCATGGACCCCAACTTTCTTCCGAACACCATTCACGTCCTCTTCTACAGCATATACCTGGGCCATGGGCTCCACCATCGACACCTTCTGGAATGGGGTATGGACATCCGGACACCATGATGACACCATTTAATCCTAGTCAAGCTGGTGGACACTCGTCTCCAAATTTGTATTTGCATTCGTCTCAATATTCTTGTCAACGGCCGATCCCGTTTATCCATCATGAACCTGTTCACCAACCCTTTGCTCAGGTGTGAATTTTTATTACGCCCTCAAATTATCCAATTTGTATTCAGTCAATTGTATATAATGTTTTAAAATGTGTTTTCCATTGACTTACTTTGTATCTCACTCCCAACTGTTTGACTATGCCCTGGTGCCATATTTTTCATGGCATGCTTGTTTTTAATAAATAGATGTGATATTTGAATCATAATAGGTATCTTATGACAAATTGCTTTTGGGTTATGTTAATTTTGTTGCTTATTTTTTGATGGAGTATTTGCCAACTCTTCTACTTTTAATCTGTGTGTAGTTATATTCATTTATGTACTTGACTTGATACTGCAGTCTCATCAACTACCACCTGATGCAAGTTTCGGATTGGCCCGGCCCCGGTGAGGGGCATGGGCCATGCCTGCAACCGATCAGCTAGAGTGTTATATGATGCATGATGATAGGCTGATGCTGCCCCAGATTTCTTTCAGCTGATCGGAATGCAGGCATGTAGACCGAGTTTGATTGGATTGGATCAAACCAGATTGGATTGTATTTGAGCATTCCAGGGAAAACATTGATCGAGTCCTTCATTCTTGGTCTTGCAAGGATGCTTCTGGCATCTTCCATAACAATGTCCCTTCTGGACATGTGCTTTTTCTTGGGAGCGTTACCTGAACACATTGCTGCCGCCGATGACAAAAAGAGTTGAGGGATAATTCAGAGCCGATTTCGTTAGTACCTTACTTGGATGAAGGTATGCTGCTGTTGACCAATATTATTGTAGTGTATTTGTTCTTTTTTCTTGACTAGGCAATTGTTTCCTATAGATATCATCACTTTTGTTTTTTAAACAATCGATATTGGGTAAATAAAAAAAAAAAAGAACAATCATCTTCAATGCTCACTTTTTTATTCTATCACTTATTTTTTTGTTGGTTAATTTGCTCTAGCACTGTGAAATTGTGAATTATACTGTAGAACACGATATTTACTTACTTTCTTGTGGTGTTAAGTATATGTGTGATGCCAATGGATCATTTGCTCAAGATATATCCCCATTTTTTCTGTTTTCTTGTTTTGGCTACAGTTCTTGTGAGAAAACACAGGGTTCGCTTTGCAAGCCATTACCCTTCAGATTGCAGGAACTTTTGATGCTGGAATCTCTCAAGCGCCCTTCACAAGTTGCTATATTACTCAGTTTAGTGTGGATATACTTGTATAATACATAATTAACTTTTACGGATATATGATTGTATATTTAACTTTCGGCAAACCTTTTTTTTATCTTTCTCGATTTGGATATCATCTATGTTAAAGAATTGTTATAACTTCGTTCTCTATCTCCTTTTTTTTTGCTCAAAAAACGTTGCTCTCTTATTTCTTCTTGTAAAGTTGGGATTTCGTGAGAACAGGTTTTGCAGAGCGTGGAACTTTTGGTTCTTTCAAAATATCAATTTCATTTTTAACTATAAAGAACGAGCGCTTTTGAATATAGCACGGAAAATCAGCTATTGGGATACCTATTTTCTCAATTAGATCGAAAATGTTTTAATAGAATTGTTTTTGAATTTAATTTTGATGCACCAACAGTGTAAAATTACACTGTCATTTAATCAAAACGTCTCGTTTGTATGACATTTTAGGTTGTGGGAGAGAAAGCATAATCATGACTGATGTAGTAGCATATGATTGGATGACCGTGTAAAAAGATGATACTGTTAGTATATGCAAATTAAATCCATTGTTTTTTTATGAACTTGGAGAGCGATTGAGTGGTAGTTGTTTATCTATTACTACTTGAGAAATGATTTGTTTACACTATAAAATAAGTCATCATGTGTAATAATTTAACATTTTAAATTTAATTCAACTTTTAAAAATGTTAAATTTAATTCAACTTTTATAAATGTTGGATTAATATATAATAATAAAAGTTGAATTACTAATTTCAAAATGTTTATTACAAATGGTTGTTAATAGTGACTAATTTTATGGTGTATATGTAGCATTATTCTTATTATTTATAAAGAGAATTGTTAAAAGATTAGTTACTATTTATTCTCTAAAAATAAAATAAAATAAAATAAAATAATTATAACTTCTTTTTTAAACTTTTTTACAATGGTTACTTCTATCATTCCATTTATTTCTTTTTTTAAATATATTAGATATTAGAATTAATTTAAGTATTCAATATTATTAATTTTACAAACAATTAAAATAAATAATATTATTAACTAAAATAATTTTTTAAAAATAAAAAATGTGACTTGATAGGCATGTTGCTAGTCTTGTATAGAAAAAATAGAAATCTAATATTTTAAAATATATACCTTTAAAATTCTAATATATATAAAAAATCATGTAATTTCATAAATAAAAGTTTATAGTCTTTAATTTGTTTTATAGTGTTTCTAGAAACATAGAGAAATCTCACATTTTTAAGTATATATCATTCAATTTCTACTATATATAAATAAATAATGTAATCTCATATTTTAAAGTATATAGCCTTCAATTTCTACTATATGTAAAAAAAATCATGTAATTTATTATTTTAAAGTCTGTAGTCTTTATTTTATAGTGATTCTAGAAAAATAGAGAACTCTCAAATTTTAAAGTCTATATAGTCTTTGTTTTATATATAGGATTTCTAGAAAAATAGAGAAATTTCACATTTTAAAGTATACAACCTTCAATTTTTACTATATATAAAAAAATCATTTAATTTCATATTTTAAAGTCTATAGTCTTTGTTTTACATTGTTTCTAGAAAAATAGAGAATTTCAAATTTTAAAGTCTATAGCCTTCAATTTGTAGTATATGTAAAAAAAATCGGGTAATTTCATAATTTAAAGTCTGTAGTCTTTATTTTATAGTGTTCTAGAAAAATTGAGAATTCTCAAATTTTAAACTCTATAGCCTTCAATTTGTAGTATATGTAAAAAAATCATTTAATTTCATAATTTAAAGTGTATAGTCTTTGTTTTATAGTGGTTCTAGAGAAATAAAGAAATCTTACATTTCAAAGTATATAGCCTTCAATTTCTACTATATGTAAAAAAACTCATGTAATTTAATATTTTAAAGTGTATAGTCTTTGTTTTATAGTGTTTCTAGAAAAATAGAGAATTCTCAAATTTTAAAGTCTATAGCCTTCAATTTGTAGTATATGTAAAAAAATCATGTAATTTCACAATTTAAAGTTTATAGTCTTTGTTTTATAGTGATTCTAGAGAAATAAAGAAATCTCACATTTTAAAGCATTTAGCCTTCAATTTCAACTATATGTAAAAAAAATCATGTAATTTAATATTTTAAAGTGTATAGTTTTTGTTTTATAGAGTTTCTAGAAAAACAGAAAATTCTCAAATTTTAAAGTCTATAGCCTTCAATTTGTAGTATATGTAAAAAAATCATTTAATTTCATAATTTAAAGTCTATAATTCTTATTTTATAGTGATTATAGAGAAATAGAGAAATCTTACATTTTAAAGTATATAACCTTCAATTTCTACTATATGTAAAAAATCATATAATTTCTTATTTTAAAGTCAATGGTCTTTATTTTATAGTGTTTCTAGTAAAATAGAGAATTCTCAAAATTTAAAGTCTATAGTCTTCAATTTTTAGTATATGTGAAAAAATCATGTAATTTCATAATTTGAATCCTATAGTCTTTGTTTTATAGTTATTCTAGAGAAATAAATAAATCTCACATTTTAAAGTATATAGCCTTCAATTTCTACTATATGTAAAAAAAATCATGTAATTTAATATTTTAAAGTGTATAGTCTTTGTTTTATAGTGTTTCTAGAAAAACAGAGAATTCTCAAATTTTAAAGCCTATAGCCTTCAATTTGTAGTATATGTAAAAAAATCATTTAATTTCATAACTTAAAGTCTATAGTTTTTGTTTTATAGTGGTTATAGAGAAATAGAGAAATCTCACATTTTAAAGTATATAACCTTCAATTTCTACTATATGTAAAAAATCATATAATTTCTTATTTTAAAGTCAATGGTCTTTATTTTATAGTGTTTCTAGAAAAATAGAGAATTCTCAAATTTTAAAGTCTATAGTTTTCAATTTTTAGTATATGTAAAAAAACCACGTAATTTCATAATTTGAAGCCTATAGTCTTTGTTTTATAATGATTCAAGAGAAATAAAGAAATCTCAAATTTTAAAGTATATTGCCTTCAATTTCTACTATATATACAAAAAATCATGTAATTTAATATTTTAAAGTGTATAGTCTTTGTTTTATAGTGTTTCTAGAAAAAAAGATAATTCTCAAATTTTAAAGTCTATAGGTTTCAATTTTTAGTATATGGAAAAAAAAACCATCTAATTTCATGATTTAAAGCCTATAGTCTTTGTTTTATAGTGATTCTAGAGAAATAAAGAAATCTCACATTTTAAAGTATATAACCTTCAATTTCTACTGTATGTAAAAAAAACATGTAATTTAATATTTTTAAGTGTATAGTCTTTGTTTTATAGTGTTTCTAGAAAAAATAGAGAATTCTCAAATTTTAAAGTTTATAACCTTCAATTTGTAATATATGTAAAAAAAAATCATGTAATTTCACAATTTAAAGTCTATAGCCTTCAATTTGTAGTATATGTAAAAAAATCATGTAATTTCACAATTTAAAATCTATAGTCTTTATTTTATAGTGGTTATAGAGAAATAGAGAAATCTCACATTTTAAAGTATATAACCTTCAATTTCTACTATATGTAAAAAATCATATAATTTCTTATTTTAAAGTCAATGATCTTTATTTTATAGTGTTTTTAGAAAAATAGAGAATTCTCAAATTTTAAAGTCTATAGTCTTCAATTTTTAGTATATGTAAAAATCATGTAATTTCATAATTTGAAGCCTATAGTCTTTGTTTTCTAGTGATTCTAGAGAAATAAAGAAATTTCACATTTTAAAGTATATAGCCTTCAATTTCTACTATATGTAAAAAAAATCATGTAATTTAATATTTTAAAGTGTATAGTCTTTGTTTTATAGTGTTTCTAGAAAAACAGAGAATTCTCAAATTTTAAAGTCTATAGCCTTCAATTTTTAATATATGTAAAAAAATCGTGTAATTTCATAATTTAAAGCCTATAGCCTTCAATTTATAGTATATGTAAAAAAATCATGTAATTTAATATTTTAAAGTGTATAGTCTTTGTTTTATAGTGTTTCTAGAAAAATAGAGAAATTTCACATTTTAAAGTATATAACCTTCACTTTCTACTATATTTAAAAAAATTATGTAATTTCATATTTTAAAGTATATATTTTTTGTTTTATAGTGTTTTCAGAAAATAGAGAAATCTCACATGTTAAAGTCTATAACCTTCAATTTGTAGTATATGTAAAAAAAAAATCAGGTAATTTCATAATTTAAAGTCTATAGTATTTGTTTTATAGTGTTTCTAGAAAAATAGATAAATCTCACATTTTAATGTATATTCCCTTCAATTTCCACTATATGTAAAAAAATCATGTAATTTAATAATTAAAATTTATAGGCCCTATTTTATCTATAACACCTTATAAAATAATTGCCAAAAAGTTAGTAACTTTTTGGTGTCTAAAAATAATATTAAAAATATAAAAAATAAAAAATTGTAACTTCTTTTCTTTAATTTCGTTACAATAACTATGAAATTAAACCATTTATTTCCTTTTTAATAAATATATTAAATATTAGAATTAATATAAGTATTAAATATTATTAATTTTACAAATATAATTAAAATAAATAATATTATTAACTGTAATTTTAAAAATAAAAAATGCAACTTATTAAGTACATAAGTGCCTATCAAGTCACAAATTTTCTTTAATTGAAAAAAATATAAAACCTCCGAATTAGTTGACCTTTTTATTGAGGGCTAGTGAAAGATTATTTATCATGTTCTCTAATCATGAGTTGAAAAAATGTATTTTAGGAGTACAAAGTGGGAAATTAATTGGAGGAAATGATTTTATTTTCATATTTCAAAGTTCAACGAATTAAAAGTTGATATTGAAGCTATGTTATTGGGTTGAAATTACCCAAGCAGATAGCAATTGTAAATAGTTCAAGGGAACATATCGACAAATTTAGTCACTTGATCAATGATCATGTAAAAAAGATCTATTGAAGTTATATTTCAACCTCTAATATGCCGGAAAATAAATATGAGAATTGGCACTCAAATTTCATGGTGCCACTATCAACCATTTATGTGCTCAAACTTTCTTAAGAACCACTATTTAGATAGAACATTTCAATGGTTTAATGCGTTTACATCTCCACTTAACAAAACCTTTGAACAATGAAAAGCCAGGGTTTCTCAGATATCCACAGTGAGCATCTTGTCTATGCTTGAGAAGCTTTGGTAGAAAGCCTTAAAATGCTTGTAAGCAATGTCTATATCCTCCTTCCCACATATTTCTCTTATACTGCAAGCAAAGTATGAATTAGCACATGAAACATGGAAGAAGAACATTTGCTTTCTTTTCCAGAAGGTTTAAGAAAAGAAGAAAATCAACAAGATGAAGAGCATATACTAATCCTAAGGGGGATAACAGCTAATGTGCAAAGAAACAAGCCATCAGCTGCAAAATCATATACCAATAATCAAAGCATGATTATAAAAAGATTAAGCATAAAGCTTCACAAACACAAGGAAGATAATCATTTGATTGATATGGTTTCTTTCACAAAGGCTTTGGTTGAGTATAGACTTCATTTAATCTTAGGAAGTATAACAAATTTATGCAAAAACCATTTGATACCTGTGCATTGAAAGTTGAGCAATTCCGCAGTCAACAGTTCTGATGCCGATCCCAGAAGCAAGTATTGGACCTATGGTTGATCCACATCCCATATCATTTCTAACCACAAATTCCTACATTTGAGTGAGTATGCAAAATTTAATTATTAGATGCCTCGATTGTGTTATATATATAAGGCACCAAGCTGAGAAAATAAGACATACCTATGCATATTTCCATTTTCAATCTGTATAATGTGTTTAAACAATGAAGAAGAAAAAGGGAAATTACCTGAGTTGGAAGGTTATGAATTTTTCCAACTTCTTTAAAAAGAAAAGATGTGACTCCACTGGTAGCATACCGCTGGTTTGCATTGTGCTTGATAACAAGACCTTTCTGCAGCTCTGGTCGGTGGAGTTCTTCATGCTTATCCATAAAATTTGGATGAACTCCATGGGCCATATCTGCAGACACTATTTAGGAGATAGAATCCACAAGATACTTTAGCGGTCCCTTCCGGAATACTGTGTTAAACAAAAACTCCAATTTAAGAACATTAAATTTTACACCAAAAATTAAAATTATGTTTCCATTGAATTTTTGTGTGTGGACATATTGCAGGGCAAAAGCTGCACATTTTTATTAAGTCTAAAAACACATTCCTTCATGAGCTCTTTCTCCTTCCCTCTTTTGTATAAAAAATTGAGCTTGTAACCAAAATCTAGATTGACATTTTAATTAGCCACAACTCTTAAATACAGTAACAACTGAATAGCAAGTATGGAACAGTTCAATAAACCTCTAATTAAAAAATAAAAAATCAGCCACTACTTTAAAGTTTAAACCCCACACCAGCATAACTACTAATATACCTCAATGTACAATCTCTGAAGAGAAAATGTCCCTACCCAAAACCAATGTAAGTACTAAGTAGTTTTTCTGGTTGACCTATCACACATTTTCTTTCCAAGAACTACGCCACATGGTTGACAACTTCAGTTTTGCGATCAACTCATAATTTTAGAATATCTAATATTTTACTGCATAAGGGTGATAAGTGGATGATATACCAAGAAATGATTTGCGAATGGTTCGCTCAAAAGAACTTTCACCAACATGGTCATTGGCTAAGTCACTAACTATGCGTCTCATGGCCTGAAACATGGTTGGTGCACCAGCTCCTTGAATAGAACCTGAACCCACCTAAAAGGCAGCAGTTAGACATAGCATTGGGTAATGAATGGAGAAAATACCCATTGTTGGTGCACTTATTGAGCAAAAATGGAATATCTAGCATGACATAAGGCATACAAAATAAAAAAGAAAAGAATACCTCTTCATTGTCAAATAAAGCCACCATCCGAATTGCATGCTCACTTGCTATGCTCCCAGGAGATTCACATGAATCAATAAGTGCCCTTAATGCACAATAACTTGAAGCAAGATTATCTAGTCTGCCAGAAAATATAAATTCGTTGTTTCCACCTCCAAGGCAGCTCGGTTGAGTATCGCAAACATTCAGTTCAACACTCACTATGTCATCAACATCACAGTTCAACTCATCTGACAATGCCTGAAAATTAAAGCCCAGAACTATGTAATTAACAAAGCAATAGATAGGTAACCAATAGCCTTTACTAGAAAGAATTGAAATTGAAAAGGAGAACAAATAAATAATATTCAAATGAAGTGCAACTAGTTTGAACCCATTTAATTGGCAGTACTTCACATTGAACTTGAACAGAGGAAAAAAAAAATAGCTACCTGCATCAGCAGTGGGTGATGAGAAGCTTTAGATGACAATGCAATAGGCTTCTCTTTAGACTCCGAAGAAATTTCCTCAAGTTTCATGGAGAGTAAAGGAAGAAGATGAGTCTCTAGGTTCGGTTTAAAACCATCCTGATTCACTGTGCTACACAATAAAACAAATAGGAGTGGTTGATAGAAATCATAGAATCTGCAAGCATGCATATTTCTGTAGCAGAGCATTGGCATATAGCATAAAGGTAATGGAAAAATCAATACTTGATGAGGGGGGTGGGGATGAATTTGAAAACCAGATAAAATCCTCAAGCTCAACACAAAAGCCTGCCACGATCGAACATGATGATGTTCTTAAAGCACAATGAATTTCTTCAGGTTGGAGAGCAATGCTTTCACATCCAAATATTTATATAAAATTCAAAATAACCATCAAATTATCTGCAACTCTATACAACTAGAAGTAGAATAAATATATCCATATTTCAATTCCACAGCAAATTGACCATCACAATGTGCAGATAGAACTGCAAATCACACCACAATGATCATGTCATGAATAGAAGGTTGTACCGATCAAGATGAATGGCAAGGGTTGGTATGCGCAAAAGGGGTCTCTTCACTTTAACAAGCTTATGCAAATAAGCATTACCACTACAATTCCTCACAATGACCCTCCCTGCAACACTCAGATCCCTATCGAACCAAGTGTGCCACAAGCCACCTCCATAGGTCTGCACATTCACCATCGAATAAGCCGATTTCGTCGATGCAGATCTCGGCTTCAGTTTCAGACAGGGACTGTCCGTGTGTGCAGCAATGACATGAAATCCATCACCCACATTGTACCTTAAACAAAATAAAATAAGACACAATTCAACCAACCAAACAAAACAAACAAACCGTTGCCTCAGACCTATTTGGTTTCTGTTTTCATTCCTATCTTTATTTTCAGGGTTCCCCTGTTTTTTTTTTTTTCTGATTTTGGGAAGGAAACAATGAAAACAGTCAAACCAATAAGATCATGTTTTCAGTTTTCGATTCTGTTTTCGCTGTTTCCTTCAATAAATTAGCAAATAACATGAAAGGGCTAAATCCTAAATGCACACTGAAATCATTAACAATAATAATGATAATAGTAAAATCTCTTCTTTTTTTTGTTGGGTCTATGTGTGAAGAGATGAAAGGGGTTGATGATTCACACCTTTCTCCGACAGCGAAAGCGACCAAACAAGACATGTTGCGGGTGAAGAAGTAACGTCCCCCAGGCTTGAGTTCCCATTCGTCGTTCTCGCTGAGAAGCTCGAAACCCGCATCGATCAATTGTCGTTTTGCTTCGGCGGTTGCGTGGAAGTGAGTCCATGACTCATTCAGATAATCGAGAAGGTCGCCAACAATGGAATTACTGTTCTTGCTGGTGCAAGATTCTGATCCTGATGCGGAATTGGAGGAGGAGGAGGAGGAGGAGAAGGAGCATGAGAACTTGCGATTGGGATTGGGAGAGAGTGAAGAATGCCGAAGAAAGAAGGGACTTTGGAGCTTTCGGAAGAGAATCGAGGGTTTAAAGGATGAAGAAGAGGAAGAGTGTAGCAATATCTGTGGCCGAGAAATCAGTGCCATTGTTCCTTTCTTGTCTTGTCTTGTGTTCTGTTCTGTTCGGCTTCTTCCCTTTTCTCAGACTGATAACTGGTAGAGTAACTGATAAGATGTTTTTTTTTTATTTACTAGACCAGTTGTATTCCCAACCCAATAGGTCAATGACTAATTCGCCGCGGTGTAGAGCTCTATTTAAGGGTTTAACTGCTGGCCAACGGGTTGCTGCATACACAAGGCGAGAATCGAACCCCCGACCCTTGCTTAAGCGGCAAGTGAGCTAACCACTTGACCAACCCCGATAAGATGCCTTTCAAGTGACAAAAGCACATCATCATTAACATATTGCCCAAAGGCCAAAAGCCCAGTAACCAATGAATGCAACAGGGAAATAGCATATTCTCAAGGGTTAATGGATCTGAGGCCTGAATTTTAAGGACCACTGAGGGACTGTGAACGCAAATGAGACTTGGCCCAATGCATTCAAGGCCCTCATGAATATCACATCTTTTGTGCTGACATTCTCAATCTGACCATGCTATATCAATATCAACGGTGAATAAAAATAGTTGAATGTCAAAGTGATTAATGATGATAAATTAAATATTAATATAACATACAAGAAAATAAATGTATAAATAAATTAATACATTTTTTTATAATTGCATAACTACAGTCAAATCTTTCTCTCCAACTCTTTTATTTTCGTTTATCTCTCAAATACATTAATACTAGTATTTTAAGTCCGTGCAATGCACTGGATAATTAAATAGGAAATGAAAAATATGTTATTTTAATAGAAGGTTAATTACCTTTAGGTAAAGTAACTTGTATTAGGAAATGATCAAAGAATTAATTGACATACTTAACTTAAGCTTAACACCCCATGTATTTTCAATATTGCATTTCTTTTTTTTTTTTTTTGTTGCCCACGGTGTCCGGAGTTTCGCTCTGACTAATCGGTCGCCCCGGGTCGCGTACCTAGGAATGGCAGGTGAGGCTCCCAACAAGGATTTTTTCCATCCACAAGGCTCGAACCCGAGACCTTGCTTAAGGGACAACAAGCCGCTTATCACTTGTGTCAATCCTTGTTGGTTTGCATTTCTTTTATTATATAATTATCCAAACACTGATAACGGAGATTGATCGAAGGATCTTGTAGAGTCTTTTGATTTTTGGCCCAAATGCTAGCTAGCCCATATAATAGCCAGCCAAGAAAATAGATCAACAAGATATATGCTGGTATAATTAATGATGTACCTACTTGTATTTGAAATATAATCTCTTTAGATTCTTGGTGTCAAATAAATTCACGTTTTCCATGAATGAAAAAGCTCAAACTTTGAACCTTAGCTTGAAATAGTGAACCCAATATATAATGCACTGAAGTTAGCTTATTATTATATTGTTATTATTATTAGTTTCAGATTTTATTAATTGTTATCACTGTGAATAATTGTTCAATTATTCAAGAGCATAGAATTCCTGACAACCATGCATTATTCTAAACTTAATTAATCTTATAATGGGTCAATTTAATTTAATTTTATTATTAAATTAGTTATATTTATTTCTCGTAATAATGATTATAAATATGAATATATAGGGGACTTACCATATCTTTAACGAACTTCTTATTATAAAATTTGGAAGGATGGAAGATTAAAAAAAAATAAGGTTGTGCATTTGGACTCATTATCGGATCGATTCATAGTGATGATAAGTAATTACTAGAATAAGCTATGAATATAAATAATGTGAAAGGAATTAATTCGGATATTGACCTTTTCTAATGGAATCACGTGTCAACTAAAATAAGAAAACAAAAAGTATATATATAATGAAATGCAATATAGATTGAACACGAGCAATTTGTAAATCGAAAATATATTTATCGAATATTCAATGTATGTTATATATTATACGTAATATATGTTATAAATATAATACATTACGTATAACATACATTACTTATAACATATAGTACACGTTGAATATTTTATGGATGTATTTTCGATATACAACAATAATCGCCGATTAGGATGAACGCAACTTAAGTGGCCAAGAAGGTGTTGAGAAATCGAAAAAGAAAGAAATGCAACAATATTCTTGTGAAATTCCCATTAAAAGTAGCGTATACGTGCGTTCTAACTTGACTAAAACTAATAAAGTTTTTCTATTTTAAATTAAGGTTACAAGAATATTCCTTATCACAATCTAATTATTAAGCATAGAATCCACCAAACTAAGCCTTTAATAAGAAGTCTTTAATTAATTTAATTTACAGTATATATGCGCCATATCGTTTACACAAACATACATGTGTATATATAAATATAAAAGTTGTATTTCGTATCTTTAAGAGAGCATTAAGGGTCACTTGGCCTTAGATTCACTCAAGGGCCAGATTTAGGTTGACTCTTTCCAACATTAAGCATTCGATTTCTTGCCCAAAAGAGAAAAATGCCTAAGGTCTTAGTCCATGTTCTAAGGATCCAATTGCAGGTCATACATTATCAATTATATAATTAATGCCGTGGACTCATCAAACGCAATGTTTCTTTTGCAAACATGTGGCTCAATTTATCATTTAAAAAAAATAAATATATATGTAGTATGCATTACAATAACTTATTCACCCACTTAAAATCATATGATTGAGAGCTGATAATGTGATAACCACAATATTTAATGGATGCCATCCTACACATTAATGATAAATTAAATACTATTGATTTGTTTAAAATTTTGTTTTATTAGTTGGGAGCAAAGAAAATTCTTAGTTATAAAACGTGCCCTCACTACGAGTCCCATGTGGAAAAGGATTATTATTATTATTTGGGATTGCAATACATTGAATTTCAGTTTTTTATATTGTTGGATTTTTCTTACATTTTAAGTTTGATATTTTGATCATCTAAGATATTTTTATATTATCATCTAATTGAGATTCTTATTTGTATAAAATTTTAAGTAGAGAAAGAGAGAAAAAAGTTAACTACTATGATTAACATAATCACTCAGCCCATTACAATCTCAATGATTATTTGGGCTAAAATCAAAGCCAAAATAAGTCCATTGGCTGTATGGGTTAGTTTTTCATTATCCACTTAGCATTATTGTATATTAATATATGGTTAGATAACTAATTTAAGGGTCTATGACAAATCTTAAAAACATGAAACCACATGGCCAGGGTGATTAGGATGTGGTAATGAAAATGGAGCAGTTTAAAGATTTGTGGGCAGAATTAAAAAAAAAAAAGTGAAAAAATTAAATTGACACGGAATGAAAAGGGGATGGAGTACCATTCTTCATTTTTACTATTTGTTGTTTAGTACAGTGGTAGAATTATAAAAAATTAAATGCATTATGTACCAATGCAAGGATCTGTTTCATTAGATTGATAACCACTAAGGGGAAGATTAATTCATATTTGTTATTTTTTAGTTTTTATTCTTATAATTAATTATATTAAAACAACTGGCAGTTACATGATTGTATTGTCAATCTAGCTAGGTTTTAAATTTTTTGTTCATATGATATATATAAGAATATTTTAAAATTGTGATGAAGAATATTGAGCAAACGAAAAATGAAATGGTGTTTTTGTGGCCTATAAGAAGATAATATAAACAAAGGAGAATATACTAGCACATTCATAATTGATTAGATAACCATTGATATTTAAAAATAATATGCTTCCATGTCCTGGAATATTCCTGATGAGGACCATATTAGTATTAATTATTTAATGCTTACTAATATATATGGGTGAAATTTATGATGAGGTCAAATAATGCTAATAATGTTGTACGATACGAGTGCTATTTCGCGTCGTTTCATCCAATACGTACGTACATGGATAGAGATGTGTATGAAATTGAAATTTGAATGAATGAGAAAGGAATAGAATGCTGCTGCTGCTTCTTTTGTCCCTTTGTTTTTTTCCCTTTATTGGAAAAAGTGTTACTTTAAGCTGAGTTTATGGTATTCTTTGTTTTTACTAATTTTTATGGTAGAGATTATGAATAATAAAAGAAAAATCGTATTTAGTATTAAGGAACAAAGTCACATTAACTTAATGAATAAAATTATTTTTTTTTATTCTAATTTTAAAGTTATTCTGTGTTGTGTGTTGGTATATATGAAGATACAAATATCTAAGGTAGTGTTTGTTTATTATGTACAAGACACAAAATACAATACAGAACATAAAATGATATGTTTGTTTAGTATATATACATACAAGACAAACTGTATTGTACAAATTTTTTCAGTATTCTATGTCTACAGTCAGAATAGATATACAAAATACAAGTGATGATATGAAAATTTTAATAAAAATTTTGTTCCAACTTACCCCTATTATTAATCCATAATTTCATCATTTGTCTTTCGTATTTTTTAACAAAGTCTCAAAAAAAAAATTTGTATCAATACAAGACAATAAGTACAAATATATTTTGTACACACTAAAACAAATATAAAATAAAATATAAAAAATTTATTATATTGTATTGTACTTGTGTTATCTTTAAAAGAAACACTATCTAAGAAAAAAATTTGTGTATAAAATCAATTTTAAAAGCATTATATATATTTAATTTCTATCTTATGTAACACTAATTACATGACTTCATTAACTCTGATTTCACAATCAATAAAAATTAACACTATCTATAAATACAACATATTAAATATATAAATAAACCTTGTTGGTACGTATAAATTAAAGACTATTTTTTAGGGTTTTCGGTGGATACCTTAAAAATCAAAAGAAAAAAAAAACTATTTTTTTATTTATTGACTCATCAAATTATAATATTTAATTTATATAATTTTTTAAGTCGTGCATAATTAAACTAATTATCATATCAATGATATATAATTATTTGAATATTTAAATATTCTTATATTTGTAATATGGTAAAATTAAATTTCATATATGTAGTTATAAATAAAAGTCTCCCTCTTAAAAAAATATAAAAGAAAATCAGAACAGGATCACCGCCATGCAAATAACAACAATATCAAATACTGCAGCATGTAGATTAGTTTAATTAGACCATAGTTGTCAACTGCAACTTTTTCTTTTCTTTCTTTTGATCCTTAATGATTAATTAATAAAAAATTGTACAAAATATATACAATATCTGTCTTTATTATTGGATTGTAATATAAGTTCACTAATTCATTTAATTAACTGTTACAATTCAACAATAAAAATTATTATTATATAAATATTGTACAATTTTTATTATACACATAATATTTTACAATATATATATAGGTGTGGATCATTATTCATTACTTCTCAACATAATTAATTAGGGGCAGGTCCTAAACTATTTGATGTGAATACATTTTCATTTCACATAATTGTACATAAATATGAATTTAATTTGTAATTGAGGTTTGGAGACAAAGTAATATTCCAATTGTCACGTAGATTGAATAATTGTGAAATTATATATCATCAGTACGATCGTATTTTGGGATAATCTAATCACTTATTATTATTAGTCACATTAATTAATTATTTGTTTATTATTATTAACCTATGATCTTTAACAAGATAGACGGGTAGATTGGTTTTAAAATATGGGTGATAAAAGAGAGGGAATATTATTGAGTAGCCATACCTAACACGCACTATAATATAAATAGAAAATTTGGTTGATATTAAAAAGTTTTGACCCATTTGTGTGATTAAGTTTGGATATATATATATATATGCGTTTCTCATGCTTTTAAGGTCGTTTTTATTATTACATAAAAATAACATAATAATACTATTTCTGCCTGGTTCCACACATGATTACAAGCAATGTGATTGAGACTAAAGCATATTATAACTCACCTGAAGCATCTTAGTAAGGACAATATAGGATAGATGTTTTGTAAAAGAATCATAGAGAAGATTCCATGTAGAATCCTATGCTCCAAATAACTACTTGAATAGGTCTGCCAAATTTTTATGAGAATTGATGACATTTAATTTTAGATGTGTCAATGACATATGTACTAAATCTAATAGTAGATAAAAAAAAATGAATATTAGAGTGTAATTTATATTTAAATTCAATAATTATAAAATTAATATTGATATAAAATATAAAAAATAAATGTATTTTTAAATTTTTATTGCAACTCGAGGTTATTCGAGTTTAACAACAAAAATTAGAGAAAAAAATATTAATAAAATAATAATATTGTTGTATAACAGAAATGCATTCAACTAATATCTAACATGGGGTATATATCATATGTAACGTGTATATATATGTATAACATGTAATGTATATTACACATTATGTATGATATATAGCACACGTTAAATATTAATTGAATGTATTTTTACTATATAATAAATATTATTGTTAATAAAGAACCTAACAACAAACTTAGGAAAACCATTATGTTTGCTTAATATAACCTTTAATAATTATTTAATCACATTTGCAACGATTCTTATCCTTATAACCCTAATTAACGTTACATGATTGACACAGTTATTTTTTAAACTAAAGTTGTACTATGTTTGGCATTTTCACTAAAAACTAATGACATATGTCAGCATCTGCTTTGTCCTATGTTTGGGTTCATTGCATATTCTATGGGATATTCTTAGATTCTTCTTCCGAATCCCCAACCCTAGATGGCTACATTGTTTTAGGTCTTTGGCCTCATAATAATATGTATTGTGGGGAGTAGATTTCAGGGTTTTTTCTCTATAAAATGTGTAGAGAGCTTATAATCGACATTATCTTAATGTACTATTTTAATTTAATTATTATTTATTTATTAAGTAAAATCGTGACAATTTCAATAAATAAATTCAAAATAAACATCTCCTCACAATTTTATGGTGGTAAAATCTTTTTTTTTTAAAAAAAACTTCCAATGAACATAATTTTTTATTCAGATATTAAAATAAATATTATTATTATATACGGATGAGATCTATGTAACCCAAGTTACAGCTTTCGTTAAAAGCTCATATAATAATAGTTATTTTAACATCCGGATAAAATTTATACTTATTTAAAATTTTGCAAAAAAGTTACTTTTTTGTTACCATAAAATTGTGAGGGTAACGATTTCATACTCATTTTGAATTTATTTGCTAAAATTATCACCTTTTACAATTTCACCTAATAAAAATAATAGGATATTGATGAAGTTGAAAGGTGTATGAGAATAATGATGATAATATCTCCTCTCATTTTATTTGAAAAAAAAAATCTTTATTTCAAGTCTATCAATTGAATACCTATAATACTAGTAGTACAACATAAATACGTTCAATGAGTATCCAATGTGTGCTATACATGATATGGAATGTGTGTTACACATGATATAAAATGTGTTATATATACGTGTGATATATTATATCATGTGTACACACGTTGGATACTAACTGAACGTATTTATATTGTACCATACTAACTGAACGTATTTATATTGTAACATAAACATTATTGAAAAACAACTAGACAATGCAGATGGACCACCTGTCACCTAATTACAACCACAGCGGTTATGAATTCACCACACACAATGAGTAATGACCAAGTCATAATGGTTGAAATCCAATTATTAACCCAGTTTGAGCTTCTGAGTAATTTGCCACAATCTTTGATAGGCTATCTGTACCAAATGAGGGAAATTGACCAAGTTTGTATTTATTTAAGTTCAGTTAATTTTGGTCTGTTTTCAAATTCAAAATTTGAAATTTGAAATTTGAAATTTCACTTCACCTTTTTGGGTCATAGGACATAATAGCATGGTAGCTAGCTGAAAATTCATGACTCATGAGAAGTGTTATTGACACCTGCATTAAATCAAGGACTCAATTTTGAATACTAGATTATGCAGAACTCTTCATCTTAGTGATTTAATTGACAAGTAATGATGATTTAGACAAAAAGAAAACAATTAATACCTTTAAATCAATATTGATGAGATACCAATTATGTAAAAAGAACATTTCTATTGACTTATTTAACAATAAAACTGTCATTTTCTGTGTATTTATTTTTACCTCTATAATTCAAATTCCAAGACAGCAGGAGGAAAGAACATTTTAAAAATTAAAAAAAGAAGGGTCAAAGACAAAATATCACAGGACTTTCTACATCAATTCTGGTGACAAAACTTGTACAAGATCCATCTTATAACTCAACAATAGCCAGGGGAAGTTGTGGTGGTATGTGTGGATGATGATGAAGCTGGTGAATTTGAATGAACTGCACCTTCACTGTGATTATCAGTCCTTTCTTCTGAGTGTGAATGTTCAGACTCATGATGATCTGGTGCTTTCTTGAACTGTGGTTTCCTTATTGAAGCAGACGGAGGAAGTGTGGCCAAGGGTGCGTATATGCCGGCCGGCGGTGCTGCAACTGTGGCCAGATCTGCTGTTGAGGTGGCCATAGCTGCTGCATATTCTGATGGTTGAACAAAAATGTTGCCTACTAGAACAAATGGTGCTGTTTGTGGATTGGCATTGTTGTGAACCATAGTAGTTGTTGGTCTTCTAGTGTGCAACCGGAATTTCTGTCCAAAACACAAAAAAAGGAAAATTAGCCTTTGAAATTATGAAATAAAATGATTGGAGATCAAGAATATCTATGTAACTTAATGGAACAGAAAAATTTGACAGTTATCACTCATTCAGTTTGGAAACTCTTGAAATTGAAGAGGTGGACAGATTAAAAATTTCATATTCCTATGTCTCTACCTATCAGCTTAAGATTTAAAAGAGAGATAATTCATGACATGATATCAAAATTCTATAACCAAGTGATCTACAGTTAAAATTACATAAACATAGACTATGATAATGATTTTAATTAAGATAAGCCAAATCTGATAACAAAACATTTGTGGATATGAATATGCAATATAGTAAATATACAAACCTGTAAATGGCTTTTGACTTCATCATTTGTGAGGCCATCAACCTTCATTAGCTCTCTGATTTGCTTAGGTGTGGCAGCTGCAAAAGGCCACAAAAATATATATATATGTCAATCAATATGCAGTTACAATTGTCAATTATATCCAAAACACACCACAATTAAAAACTTGGTGTATATAGATTATGAATTTTCATGATACTTACAATCTGGACCTCCAAGCTGCTGAAGGGCCTGCAAGAAGCGCTTGTGCAATTCCTGAGACCAGCACCTGCGCTGCTTCCTCTGCCCCTCTTTATCCTCCTTCTTGCTGCTTCCAGCATTGTCTCTGGCTTCCGCCGCTGCAGCCGTGGAACTCGTGGTGGCTACCGGCGTATTCGACAAAGAGGGTACTTTCCTCAATGACTCACTTGTCTTGGTAGCTCTTTCCTCTTTGTGGAATGGCTGAAAAGCACCACCACTTCCACTTCTCTTCACTTCCACCACAGACAGTTTCTTATTCACATCCTGAACAAAATTTTCACACCAATTACAGAGGCATATATAAGAGTCAATTCACCACTTAATCCCTGTGTTTTTTTTATCTTAGCTTCAAAAATTAAACAAAGCAGAGGAAAAAGACCAAACAAAATTCAAAAAGATAATTAAGCTTTATTTTTTAATTTATAATTTTTTTCACCTCTTCAGCTGATGAAGGTTCTGGATTCCACAACTGAACGGATCTAAGCCAATCAGATTTCTTCTTATCAGAGTGGTTGCTATCCTTTGAGATCTTGGATTGATGAGAATGTTGCTCATCTTCATCATCTTCATCACAATCAGGGGAAGCCCTCTTCTTAATTGGGATGAACTCCTCCAAAACAGGGCCATCCGTCGATGTTGTCTGGTCAGAACACTCCGAATGTCCGTTCAAATTGTACTCTGTTGTTGTACCAGACAACTGTTGCCTACAAGCATCAATGGCTGCAACAAAATACACAACCAAAACACACAAGGGTTTCAGAAGAAAGAAAAATTAAAAAAAAAAAACAACAACAACAACAATAATAATAATCATAACACCCCATAAACAAAAAGGAAGAAACTTTATAATCTACACACCAAAAGAACAAAAGGGTATTCGTTATTTTATTTGTTTCTGCTCTGTTTTGGTTATTACCTTGCGTAACGAGTTCCAATGAAAGAGGAAGCTCTTTGGAGAAGACCTGAATCTTTCGTTGTTCATCTTCCAATGCTTGGATGTAGTCACGGAACCCCATCTTGAGTCGCTGCATTTTCTCAGTGAAATCCATGGAAGAAGCCAAGGTTGCTCAGAAAAAGGAAAAATCGATTGCGTTGTTGGTGCTGTGTGGTGAGGGAAAAGGCGAAGGTGAACAGAGAGAAGAAGGAATATATAAAGGGTATGGCGTTTTGTGGAACCAGCAGCATAGAGGGATCCGAAGAGAGAGAGAGGAATAAAAAAATTGGAGAGAGCTTGTGAATGAAGAATAATGGGATCTACGCAGAATCAAAATTTGGAATAATAATAAACTTGTAAACCAAGTAAGAAAAATTGTTTTTTGAAGGAAGAAAAAATTAAATAAAAAAAGTGAAAATTCCGAAAGAGAGACAGTTGAGCGATGAAGTTGGGAATATATCGAGGTCGGGCCGTCGCATACAAAACAAGAATCTACCATGAATATTATTTTTTTATATTAATCATATTGTATTACTATATCATATACTTTTATTTTTTTTATTTATTTACCAAATTGTTTTGCTGTCTTTTGAATTCTCTTTGCACAGGAAAGGAAAAGAGGAGTACGAAAGAGAAAGACCGGGATTCAGATTTTCTTTTCCCTTTTCTTTTCGTCTTGGAAAATAACGAGAAAGGGAAAGGAAAAATTAAAAAAAATGATAAGAAAAATACTAAAAACTAAAGTAAGTAATGGTTAAGTACTATAGAGTTAAATAATGGTTTTGTAAGTAATTAAAAGTTCAATTTTTAGAGAAATTAATTTTTTAAAATTATAATATCTATCTAGCAACTTTTTCAATATATTTTTTAACAATCTGTAATTATAAATGATGTCTGTCTTACTAGCTTAACTTTTAGAGATTCATTAGTATTATGGTAGAATAAATTTGTTAGAATTAGTTGGGTTAATAAATATTTTTATTTAAAATTTTACTAGTGGCTAAAAGAGTTTTGTTCTCATCAAGTTAGCTTGACCTAAATCAAATTAATTAAAAGACCAACTTCAATGTAATATATAATAGTCATATTTTATTATTTCTAATAAAAATATTAGGATATTATGATTGATGATTGAGTTAAACTTCTGTCACTGATATTTCAATATATAATTAAATTCATTTACTATTTAGTGTAAGAATGTATTAAAATGAAATGTTTAATTCAAAATTTAGAGTCTATCAATTATAAAATGATTGCTTAAAAAAAGAAAAATCAAAGGGAGATAGAGATGAAATTTTGTTGAATATTCAAGCTCAAGGTATTTGATATGCAATTTCTCATCATGGGCTGGCAATGGCGTCACGATTTTCTATCCATTTACCAATCACCATCTTCGTTTTATCAGGATAAGATCAAAGACTATCTCTTCTTCTCTATCTTGTTTTCTATACCTTTCTATTTTTTATTTTTAAATAAATAAATCACAATATGTATAGTATACCAGCTTCCTCAACCCTGTTATGGGATTCCGAATATTTACACAAGTTGTTGATTCAACTATTAATTTATTGAACCAACAACTATTTTATTTTAGTAAAAACTATAGGTTATATAATATTAAGGGTGTAACTTTCTCTTGTAATTTTTTAACATGACATAAGAACTCAAACAGAAGATAATTTGATAATGTTGTGAACAAGTCTTGTACTAATAATCTTACATTAAAATGATTAATTCAAAAATTAATCTTAGTACATTGTAACTTTGTAAGGTAGATAAAAAAAAGTATATCTTATAAATCTTCGGTGATGAACTCAATATTCATATGAAATATAAAATATTACGTCACAAAATTTTGAATAATAACACTTTTCTAATTAAACACAGTAGTTAAAAAAGTGTATTTTAATATTCTTTTATCCAATTAGCATTTTTAATCATATGTATTTTTTTAATGGGCTAAATAGTTTAACCTCAAACTTCTATTTTAAACTGTTTTGACTACTATAATTTTGTACCTCTAGCGCTCTTTATTTTACATCAGCATATATAAAACTAAGATAACAATATACACAAATTAATCTAATTAAGCCGCTAAATTTAGTTCAGTAGTGAACAGTTTATTTAAGTAGTATGTATGGGGCTTTAGATTTAAATTTCGTTACAAGTAATATAATTTTTAAAATATCAAATTTTCCCTAAAATACCAAATACAGGAAGAAAAACATGTACAATTAAAACAAACATCATCAATATATTATAGTATTATTCTAAACGTCTCATGAGAATCTAGCTAAGAAAGGTATTAACTCGGGACAAATGTAGGAGCTATATTTTCTGGTAAATAAATTTAAAAGCTATATATACATCATCAAGATATAATGTAAACAATAAACTAAAATAAACATGTAGATAAAAATAAAAAATTTATAATGTAAAGCCTTTATATGAGTTATAGCTTCATCATTATTTTGTAATATTAAAAAAATTAATCATAAAACATTTCTATAGATTTATTTATAATTTAGAGATCTATTTCACCAATACTCTATGTACGTCATAAAATCAATTATCATAAACTATTATATATAATAATTTAGTATTTTAAAATTATTAATTTAACTTTTAAAATATTGAACTAGTGTATAATATTAAAAATTAGATTAATAATTTATAAAAATTAAATTATTTATATGATAATTAATTTTATAATGTAGAATGTTGATTCCTGTTTCACTAATTAGCTATTGACATTGATCAACTCAATGAAGCATGTTTTTCAGTCCAAGTTCATCACAACAACGAATTTGATTTTTCCAATACTTAATTCAGTATTTATTTGTTCTTCGTCATAAAATAAATAAATCAAGGAAAGACTTAGCTTAATTATATGTATGATATGATATTGAGGGGTTGATTTAATTTGATATGGTTGGGATAGGAGAAGGTGAGTGTGGTAATGGATGACGTAAGCATGGAATATACCTGGAGAGAGTGGTAGACTACACGCATGCCTTATGCCGCGTATATATGGATTGGTGCTGAGTGAGTGGTGTCATAACTCATAGGCCATCATTCCCTTCAAACTATATCTGCCCTTTCATTCCCTCTAATGGCCAACCAATTTTTCAATAGAAATGATAGAAGTACATCAGATTTCTATCCATCAAGCATCCATCAGATATTATTTTAATTGGCAGTTGAGAGATATGTGTAAGTTTTTTAGTTTTTATTAAAAATGATGGGCCCAAAATAGCATAATATGATTAATGGACGGTTGATGGATCTATATATTAATGTATATGTAGTATTGATTTCTCAGCCCATTTCATACTCCTACTTCTTCTACTACTACTACTTATCCACTCACAACTGCCTCATTTTACTCCTATCTCCTAATCTTACTACTAGTTTGTTTGTGCTCCAAAAAATAGGTTACTTCGAGTTTGAAATCATTTTAATAATTGAAAATTTATGCTTTCTTATGTTCTACCATATTAGTTATTTTCAATTTTTTAATATATTGAGACCCAAATTGTATTTGAATTTATAACAAATATATATACTATTCCACATCCAAAAAATAAAAGGGAAACCATTTCCACATATACTTCCACAACATTCAGCATTAGCATGCACTAGAAAAAGCCGTTGGCAAGCACTACACAAATACGTAAGGGGAAAAAGTGAGAGATCAATATTTAATCTGATGATTGCAGGTATTTCGTGGTTAACACTTTCTAATTAATTTAAAAATACTACGCATCAGAACTTAGAAGGGCTAGAAATTAACCTATCAGAAGAAATTAAGAAGATGCATATAGTCAATGATGAAGCTAATGCTGGCTTTAAGATAGAAAGCAGGGGGGAATTAAGGAAATGGCCAAGCAAGTTGTATGTTCTTATTATTGCTTACCAAACTATGCCAAAGCAAAATGTTTAAACAAGTTTCCATCAATACATTATATTAGAACAATGTTTTATTTTTTTCATAACGGGGTATTCACTGTCGACCATAATGACTAATCTCTCGTTGGCTTATAGGCATCTCGAAGGGTGGGACAACTGGCCCGGAGTTTTAAAATTTTTTCATACCCAAGGTGAAGATCGAACCTTCGACACTTGATTAAGGGAGGATGAGCTCCTACCGCTCAACCACACTCCAAGAATTATATTAGGACAATGTTATGCATATACTAAAAGTAATACCAAATCAGTCATTAATACAAAAAATTTGATTGATAAGTATAAATATTGCATTAATTCAAAACGTCTATTGATGATATTTAGGAAGGTACTTCTTAAGGTATCTCATCAATATAAAAAAAACTAAAAATTGAATTAAGATTATATCCTTAGTTGTATTAGTAAAGGTTATTGATAGAATATAAAATCATTTACGGGTCTCAACCTAACCGCTTAAACTTTTAGGTAAGATGGTTCCTTAACATGGTATCAGAGTCTTCTGACCAAGTGATCAGGGGTTTAAACCCCAACTCCGATAGAAATCAAAATAATGAAAAACTAAGTACAAGACTAGATTGGTCGTGCATTATTCATGCTTCAAGCCCAAAAGAGGCATTCACGTGAGGGGGTGGCCTCAACCTAACAGCTTAACATTTTAGGTAAGAGGGTTCCTTAATAGTTATAATCACGTGAGTTAATCAATCTCTATTTACTTAGCATGGTATAAGTCTCTTATAAGTCACAACTCTCTTGAAATCGAACTCCAACTTTTAGGATAAAGGTGGGTCAATAATCTTTAGAGTATTGCTAGGGACACAACAAAAAAATCAGTCAAAATAGCCAACAAATAAAAATTTGGGCCACAATCACCTAGCCCATTAAAAATATACTCATGATTAAAATATTATTTGGGTCATAAAATGTTAAATGAACTTTGTTAACTGTTTTGACAGATTTTTTTTTTGTTATTTTCCAAGTATTTGTGTAATCCTTATAGCCAGTTAGTTATAGTAATTAGATTTATGAGCTCACGACAAAAGTGGCATTCACGGACTTTATGTGAGGTCCCCAACTTCCACCATTCTCTTCATCGAGTAGTAACAAAATATTTTGACTTTTTAATTTGATGGCAGGGGTTAAATTATGTCTTTTTGAGTTCAAAACGTTGAAGGTTTTTTACTGCTCTGGTCAAATTATTCAACTGATTTCATCATCCATAGTGAGTTCGGAGAGAAAATATATTATCTTATGCATGTTATATTGATTTTTCATAGAACAAATCTATCAATATTTATTTAAGAATTAAGAATGAGACTCACACATAACATAAGATGAAAAATAATATGTAAGATCAGATAATTAATGACAATAAAGTACATATGATTATGTCACGTGAAAAATTAATATAAGAGCATCAATTCTCTTATCAGTATATAGGTATATAAGCTACATTTATTTTAATAAAAATAAATTTTTGTTTAAGTAGTTGCTACATATTTAGACGTAGAATGTAATATATAAAGGCACAAATTAGATGGTGGGCGTGGATAAAAACGAGATATAGAATTGATTGATGTGTATTATGTTGGGGTTGTGATTGAGATAATGAATAATTTAACTAGGATAAAAGAATTAAGTGAATAGATTTTGAATTAATGGGGATAGATACATTATTGTGTTATAGATAATTATACATTTGCTTTTTGGTCGAGCAATAAAATATAAATTACTATATTTTTTTATCAACTGCAATGAGATATGTAAGCTTAAATAGACACATAAAATTATTTTATGGGCCAAGTGATTGATTATCTCTGTAGGATAGCCTACACAAATCTAAAGAATGATGTAAGTAAAAGGCTTTCTTGAATACACTCACTAAAGTTATAACACTATTTTGGTATATTGAAAATCTTTCTCATATTCCAATAAGGCCTAATACAATGGCTTATATTATAGGCCCATTAATAAACCTAATAAAAAATAACTTGTAACATAATCTGTTTTTATTCCATTACTCTGAACGAAGACATTTATTGAATAACAAAGAATTAGGAATAAAGACCAGAAAAGAAAAAGACCCAAGTTTTTGGACACCCAACTGACCCAACACAGAAGAACCTGTAAAAGAAAGTCCTTTTTATTAATGAATAAAGAATTGAGAGAAATATTCTCAGACATACACTATCTTTCTCATTATTGAGAACTTATTGAAGACAAATAACCTAAAAAGAATTTTAAAGAAATTGAACCTAAAAGTGACAATTAATTTCAACACTGATTTTGTCATCTTAACTCTCAACTTGAATCCTATTTGGAGTTTGCTGAGTCTTCTTAAAGTATCCATACCACGTCTGAATGCAGTGACTAGAAAACTTGTTTCGCTCTCAAAACAACAATTTAGAATTATTCTATTGAGGTGTTCTACCTAAACAAACACAGTAAAAGAATAGAAACAAAAAATGTAGATAACACTCTTCTCTTTATGAGATGGGAATCAGATGATTTCGGTGCATATCGGCCTGAGCCATTAGTAAAACCAATTGGATACTTTGGCTGTTTATTTGGGCCGAATAAACCAAAGTGTCTCTCTGTTTCAGCAGGGCCTTTTTGATTCTCATCAAACATAGCAAACAAGTAAGTCTCAATACCTTGATTAGGCCTTCTTGGAGTCCCTTTAGCCACATGGTTAATCAAATTCTGATAATAAGTTTTTGCATTATCAAGCGTCGCAGCAACACCACCATCAGATGGCCATCCACTCTCCGATACAACCACTTCCAATTGATCAGCACCAATCTTGTCAAGTGCTGAATAAAGTGCATCCAATGAAGCATGAAAGAGATTTTGGTACCCTAATTCACCATCCCTAATTATAGTTGTTTGAGAGGTGAATAAGGCATAGTCAAGTGTGATGTCTTTAGTGTCACCAATGTAGCTAAAATAAGTGTACAAATTTACAAGAAGTGGTGACCCTTTTTCCTTAAGGAATGATACAATTGGTTGTACAAATGAAATTGAGGAATCCCTAAATGATCCTGCGGATGGAGGGTATGAATTTCCCAACAATGATATTTCTATTGCTGTTGAGACCTTAATTTGGCTTTGTAGGTTGAAAGAAACAAGTGCTTCATAAATGTTGTGCATTGCTGGGAATACAAATTGAGATTGTTCATCACTAGGCACTATTTCATTCCCAACAATGATGTACCTAAATTTGACATCTTGAGAGTGAATTTGTATGTTATCTTGGACCCATTTTGTAGCCGATGATGAAGAAGTGGCTAGGGATTGGATTTCTTCATTAGGGACCCCAATGGACAATTCTATGTTTGATCCTTTTAATGCTTCAATTGTTGATGGGTCAGTGTTGTATATTCTCATTCTTCCAATCCCATTTGCTTTGAAGAGATCTACAACTTCTTGTGGTGGTGGCAAGTTATTCGCTATTTGTCCATAGCATACTCCAATGGATTGTGTGGCTATAACACATGAAAATATATATAAATTTTAAGGGTTTAAGTAAGGAATTTAATTCTACAGACAACATAATAAAATTTTACATTGTCAATCAATTATGAATAGACACATGTTTATATGATTTTTAAGTGGGTATATGATAATACATGATTGTTTGAAAATAGAGAATCATATATAAGGAAAAGAAACTAATCCTAAACCTATAAAATTTTCAACATTGTATTTAATCTTTGAATAAGTAATTTTACTACAAAAGAGGGACAGAAACTTTACCTGTTACCTCCGACCTAGAGAGTAAGAGAAGTGTCTCTAAGATGGTAAGTGCTAGAAGCATTGTTTTGAAAGCCATAATAATATTGTGTATAGCTTGTTATGTTAGCAATAATGTGAGTGTAAAATAATTGACAAGGAAGAGCAGCAAGAGCTAGACAAGTTTTTATATTGGGATATTTTTGTGTTGTTTATATAAGACGTGCATGAACATTAATATCAATGAAAATCTTTTATGAATTGGTCTTGATATTAATTGAAACGATTTTGATCATACATTACCAAATAAATAAAGATTTTGAATATTAACTGCATTAAATTGAGTAGATATAGTTCTAATTAAGAGAATAACATATATTGTTTGGTTTTATAAATTTAAGTATGCATGCTTTTTATTCAATGAAAAATAATAATTGTTGATAATGGTGAAAATTCATAAAACAATGAATTATCACGATTTCCTTTTCAGTATCATGAAGTACTAATTTACATTTTTGTTTTGGTGGCTGAAGCAAAGGTTCAATCTCATCATCGTTTTAGGCCAAAACATAAAACTTCAATAGTGCGTGCTATATTGCGGGCTTATTCCTATTGTGGGTTGGGCCTTTTCTTTTCTTCTTGCTATCTTTGTTCCTTATTTTGTTACAATATTTTGAAATATATTTTCTTGTCATAATCATAATTTTCAGAAGAAAAAAAATACAAAAAATATTGGTGTACAATATATAATTAATCAAAACAGTTAATATCACTGCAACAAAAATATCATTTTCAACATGTAATTGTCGAAAAATGTTGATAAAAGTATTGTTAAAAAAAGATATATTGACATTTGTTGGCTGTTGAAAATAGTCATAAATTTTTCTTTGACAATTAATAACTGTTGAAAATGCTCATAAACTAGTTTTAAGTATTCTCGACAGCCAATAATTGTCAATATTACTTTTATTGACAATACTTTTGTTGACACATTTAATGGTGAAAATGCTCATTTTTTAGTAGTGTATGTTATACATATCATATATCACATGTTGTAAATAAAGATAATGTTTCAACATGAGATATATGACGTGTATAATATTTTAGCTATTTTTGCTAAAATTTTATTGTACACCTAACAATGCTGAATCTATACTATATATAAAGGGGATTGGAAAAAATAACTACATTTTTTGTGTTCACACTCATTTGAGTATTTTTTAATTCTAAAATTAAAATTACAAAATTACAAAAATCAAATAAATATAAAAGATAATCACCTCTATTTCCATGATATATTTTATTATTTATTTTATTTTTTTCACCATCTTATACAAAAAAATAAAAAAAAATAATATGACTCGATAAAAAATAAAAGTACTTTTGACGGAAATGAAATATCCAACAAGACACTAGTATAATAATAACCATAATAATATGTGTGGAACTCAATCGTCTTTACTAGCAACATATGATTAAATAATTACTGTATAAAAATATTTTACACTTAACATATACAAATTAATAAATTCTTTTCGAAAAGCATAATTTGCGATCATCTTATTTCAAAATTTGCACCAAATTAAACAATTCCTTGTTATATTATTTCAAATTGCAAACGTGCTCATCAATTCAAGATCACAGTCATCATAATCATGGCAACACTAATTCATAATTAATCTATTGCTCTAATTGGCGCGGCTACTGCAACCTATAAATTTAGTTAATTAATTAATTGGAAAGCCAATTCAGAATGACATTTTCATGCAGTCAAATAATCACAATAATGGATCCAGCTGACCCGGTTTACAAATTAACTAAAACAAGAGATAATGGAAAAAAAAACAACTTGGGTGTTTGATACAAACATTTTGGCCTTTTGTGCCATGAAAATGACGAATAATGAACTAGCTATATTAATTTGAAGAAGCCTAAATGATGTGGGACATACCTGAAGTTGTTCATCACCCATCACCCCAAGTACCAACCCAAATTATTGTTTAGACTTAGAGTGAATTCAACTTATAGATCCATATAGCTTCAAGATAAGTTCATTCTTTAGGCTTATATTCTTTCAATTGTATATAACATGAGTATTGCTACATGCACAATTAAAAAACATTCAAAACAACTAATATATTATGTGCAATAAATATTATATAATGTGCACAATATATATCAATATATCACATATTATGCCTAACATGTATCATATATTATAAAAAAAGATAATGTAACAACATATTATATAAGTTGTGCACAATATATTATATATTATGTGTATAATATATATTATACGTTTAGCATATTCCATATTAATTATATGTTGTGTAAAATCTATTGACTATTTTAACTTATATTTTTTATTATGTACCAAAATTTTTTAGTATAACATATGTATTGAACTATATTTGAGGGGAAAATATGAAGGGGATTAGAACGAAGTATAACCTAATTTCTTTTATTACTCTATCTATGATCAGTGCATGTGGATCAACTGAAGATGTTGGTCACTGATTACTCGGCATCAACAATATGTGGTGAGAACATTTTCTTAATTATTTTTCCATATGCAGTTTATATATATGTATATCTTGGTTATGGTTATCATATATGAAAAACCTTATGTACATAGTTAAATGATTAATAAATTAATGTAAATATTTACTTATATTTTCGGTCAATAGATAGGTTTGAAGTTATGATGGGAAAAGTTGGGAGGAAGTCACGTTAGGGTGTTTTTCGCAGACAAAATGGAACAGCTAAATTATTAGAAGAAGCCAAAAATGTGTGACTTAATTGATGTGGTACGTTTACAAAGTCACCCTAGCAAGCATAATATTAGTCATCGGAGTGAAAATTCTATTAATTCCACATACCACACATTATGAGAGCAAATTGGTAACTAGAGACCTAGACCAAGTCACCCTTGAGGTATAATGTTGTAGAAATTAAGGGAAAATAAAATAAATAAATAAACGCATTTTGTTGGAAAATCTTGGCTCTCCTATGAGAAATGTTTGTGGTTAGCATTTGTTGGCGATTATGTTTGTAGTATACATAATACGGAATGTGTGCTATACGTACATGTGTTATACATATAACACAGATTATGTATTATGTATAACACACATTAAATATTAATTGAATGTATTTCTGTTGTAGGACAAAGATTATTGATTTGTTGGATCCATTTACGGGTTTATGTGGTTCACGGTTATCAGTTTACCAGTTTTCATCTTATGGAGTTTGATTTTTAATTTTTAGATTTTAACTTTAGATTTATTTATTCTGACGTACACACACCACTCTTATGTAGGATGGTGAGAACTGCCAATCTCATTTATTTTTTTAATGACATTTAAGAGTGATAAAAAAATGTTTCACATTAGGAGTAAGGATATCAACTTTTTAATATCAAAGTATCAAAATAACATGACTCTATAAAACATCAAACACTTCACATATCTTTTGAAAATCAAACATACAATTATATTATAAAAAATCCAAAATTAATTATTGTTAGCATTCTGTAGTTGATATATACTCTCTAGCTTATTCTTAAGTATTATATAAAAATTTATTAACTTATATATATATATGTATGTCTACAAGCCGCTAAAATTAGTCTAGTTACGAGGGATTTATGTAGTAAGTGTATGAGATTAAAATCATGAGTAACATGTAAAATTCGGATGATTATTTTTTAATTTGATTACTTTTTATTCTTCTATTATCTTCGGGAAGCTAGATAGATAGTGACTAACATCAATATGTGCTTATAAATTTCAGTTGCACTAAATTTGAATGTTATAACTGTGTGTTTTGTTGAAAGATAATATATGTGACTCATTTAAGTTAATTTTATTTGTATTTTATTCTTAAATCAAATATGATGTTTTTTCGAGAAACAATATAAATTAAGTTAGAGGAATGTTATGTGTACTATGAAAATTGTATAATATTTGTACAATAATTATATATATCGTTGGACTGTATAAATTCATATTAGAATCCTATGAAGGATACCATTGTTGTATAAATAGGTTGCGTTTGTTTTTTCTGACTCTATGGTCAGAGTTAGGGAGTCAGTGAAAAACTGACTTTGTAATTTGTTTGATGCAAGGGTCACAGTGACTCGGTGAACAGAGTCACAGTGACCCAGTGAACAAAATTGTCAATTTTTTTTCACTTCAATTTTGAAGTCACTGTGTATTGCAGAGAGTCACTATGTGCTGGTAGGGAGGTACAAATATGTGAGGATGTGTTCGGAGTAATTTTTGAAGTCACTGTGACTCTAAGTCCTGTAACACCGACTTCATGACTCATTTGACTCTGACTCCAGAATCACTGAAAACAAACGTTACTATATATTGTACAATTTTCATTGTATACATGAAATTAGAAGTATGTCATGGTTATCTATGAATATGTCATTACGTATGAAATCTTCGGTTACATGCATACGTACGTACGTAATACGTATTTGTTAATCTTGCGTACGTAGAAAAATGAAAAACGTAACTAAATTAAAGGCCTTGAAAGTCGAAAGCAACCTTTTATATATCTTCAGATACTTTTTTTTTTCCTTTCTTTCTGTTTTTTTTTTACTTTTTAATTTATTCTTTCACATATTTGACTTGCTATTCAACGTAGTTATATATGGTTTATCATAATAATTGATTAACATCATCTCATAATATTATGTGCCTTTCCATGTCAATTGTGATGTGTGATTAGATTCGAGTTATGCTCAAATTTCTTGGTCAACCGTTTTAATTTTTTGAAGAGTTCTCGCAATTGTGATATGATATGTGACTTTGACAGTACATGTTGATGAGCTGCATTAACCATTAGGAACATATATAACTTCTGAAAATTAAAAATTGGGCAATAATTTATGAGTTTTGTTAATTAGTGTTTTAATTAAGATTATTTTAAATAATTAAGATTTTAAAATATTTAAGTATTTTTGTATAATTGCGACCAGGACGGATGCAAATGTAAGCTTATGGGGGCATATTCTCCCACTGAAATTTTTTTTTTTTAGTTTAAGTATATATAAATGTATATATTTTACTCTCATTATATTATTAAAGTTGCCCCCACACTAAAAAAAATTTAAAAAACATCCTCTTATATTTATATATATTAGCGATATAATATTTTCGCCCTCACTGTTAAAATTTTCTAGATCCGTCACCGATTGTGACCACTTACATAAATAATACAAAAGCATCACTTTAATTTTTCAATGTGAGTATATCTAATTTTACTACCCTAACTGATTTGTAAAACTCATAATTTATTACTTTAATCAGTTAATGTTTTCCAGGTATATACTCCTACGTAAAATCTCAACAACTAATTAAATGCAGTGTTGACTTTTGATGTATTAGTTGTTTGTGACTTGACCAGAGTTGAGATGCATTGGATCACACTTGATTAGTTATTGATTAGTACTAAATAATCAACATTTCTACACATAATATCGCCCCTGAATTATCAATATATAACAGGCAGGGTTGACTTTTATTATTCCAATAACAAAAATTGATTAAAGTAATTTTTAATCGATAAAAAATTTAGGGAAATCATCATCGACCGGCATCACTATGTTATTATTATTAATTAGGGAAATACCCATTTAGATATTTCAAAGAGTGATATTCTTCTAAATATATATTAAAGAACAAATAAGTTGACATAAAAATGAAATTAAACGGTTACATAGAGCAAATAAATCTCTTTCTCTTAGTGCACCTAATACAATTAACACTTGATGAATTTTAAAGCATGATGGATCTATGGAATTTCAGCAACTAATTAATTAAGAATCACACATGGTTTTATACTTTTATATATACAGATCTACATCTTCTCAAAGACTCAGTGAAAGCTCATTGGATGATAGTGTATTCATCCAACCACCCTCTCATCCAATAATTCAATTTGTTTTACATTTTTTCGTGTGAGACTATATATGTGTTTTGAGCCAGTGCATAATGGATAAATGAAAAAGAATATTCTTTTTTCTTCAATAATAATGTAATAACATGTGCATTAATAAGTTATTCATAGTAATTTGAATCGTATAATATAAAGAATAGAATGTACTTTAGAGCAGAAGAAATTTCCCTAATAAAATTATTTTAAACTTAATAAAGAAATTAGTTAACTAAAAATGATTAACTACGATAAAATTGAACTATATATGATTCTAAGCAAACATTATTGGTGATGTTAGGAATTTCCCCTATTGGACGAAGCCAGAGTTTTTCTATATACCACACCCTCAACTTGAAATTAGGTGAGCAATTAATTTATGGGGAGGAAAACTTAATTTGTGTTGTGTACACATTCTATATTTTACCAAATAATTTGCATGTTTATTCCTTAAATTAAAATTTATGTAGCATATCCCGATTTAGATTATGGTTAGATGAGATAACCTCTTCTTTATTTTAAAGAATTTTTTATTAAAAAAATTAAGCAATGAGTAATTAAAAAATTTAGCTTTACATACTTCAAATTGACCCTAAAAATTAAATTAGAGAATTGATTCCCCCATGTATAAATATATAAAACATGAGAGAAGACCACATGCTTCCAATAATGTATACTTCCTTACATGCAATTTTAAAAATGAAAGCTTGAAATGGTTAGGAGAATATTATCATGGAGATAATAAGAATATTTGATGATGAAAAAGGAAAGATTCAGCATAGAAAAAGAAGCAGCCAAAGAAGAAAATTTTCTGAATTTGAAAATGAAATGGATGAGCCCTACTAAAATAAAACACATTAGTTGGACAAGAAAATCAGATTTAGCCGATTATTCTCTGATTTTTGTGGCTTATTTATTTATTTATTAATGTATGTATTTGGTGGAAAAGAGGTGGAGATTCTTGAGTGGTGCAGAGAGATGACAACAATGCTAGTTTCATGGAAAGTTGACCACTCCGAAAACAAGGTACTACTAAAACCTTAGAATATTACAAGCTATGGGCATGTACACTGTACTCTCTATGCCCACTTGCCAAACACCTCTCTCTTCATTGGACAAATGTCTTATTATCAACTTGTTCACACCTTCCTAGGTCTTACTCCCATGGCCCATTAACATAAATAAATTAATGTATCTCTTTTTATTCTATAAATAGTATTTCCACGTATTAACGTCCATAAGTCCTTAAATATTTATATTAAGAGAATTTCATATACAGTACTTTTAGAAGATTTGATAGTATATTAAAAATAAACTCATATTATATATTTCAAATAATATTACTCTGAATTGATTTTAGTTAATTACAGAAGAGCCACTTAGGGAAAGAAAAAAATGTTTATAAAATTTGTCAAGGTGGAGATATTTATGGCAAGCCAAGCCACCTACACCACAAAAGAAGAAAGAATGAAAAACATGAAAAAGCAGCCGAAATCATGGAGTACAACCACAAACGTGATATGCATGAACATATTACAAAATTAACTGTTTCCTTCTTAAATTCTTTTTTCTAAAATATATATATAAAAAACAAAGAACTTTTTTTTTGTTGCTCCTAATTTCACTTTTTTTTCTTTTTGCCTAACAATATACAATTCAACTTTGTGCAATTTGCAACCTGCAACTTGCAATGCAACTAACACCACCATTCCCCTTACCCTCCTCCACCTCCCATTCTTCCTTTCATCATTTCATAATAACAAAATTACAAAATTAACAAAAACAAAAACAAAAAAAAGAAAAACTAAATTATTAACGTAATGTTACAAAGCTCCAATAATCTTTGGCTTCTTGCTACATTCTAACGTAAACAGTTCCATCTCTTTCCTCTTCCCATTGCATCCAACACCAACACCATCCGAACCGGGTAGTTTCAAGAGGTTGACTCCGAAAAGCCGAACCATCTGAACCGGCTCAACCACCGGTCCACCCGGAATAAACAACCCACCATCACCATTATCGCTCTTATTATTATTAGCCTTCCTAATATCAACTTCACTAACGCCGTTAACAACACCACTAACACCCACCCTGGCCTTGCAATCAATGTAGAGCTGACCGTCCGGTCCGGTCGAGCGGTAGAACCGGACCAAATCACCGGCTCGGAGGGTCTTCTCCTTGACGAACCGGCTCCAGCCTTTGGTGAGCACGTAGCTCTGGCTGCTGTTCCAGTAAGAGTAACGGAAACGCCACACTTTCCCTCCGACGTCCTCAAAATTCAACAGCACTCCCTTCGCCGCAGCTGCGCAACCATTTCCCTGTAACGGAAAGTGCTTCTCCGCGTGCTGTTTCGGTATAACTAACCGATTCAGTTTCCCTACGTCGCTAGGTGTAACCGTTTTCTCGAACAGCTGCTCACGCGCCCGCGCGTCGCACGCGCCGAACGTAGCGGAGTCCGCAGCGTCTGCGCCGTTGCGACGGTGTTTCTTTCCACCGCACGCGCCGCCGCGCTTGCTCTGCCGGAGCTCGTCGTCGTAGGTGTGCTTCCTCAGCATGTCGACGATCTCCGCCTTGGAATGCAAGTTGAGGAACTCAGCCTCGCTGTCGTCGGAGTCGTCGCCGGCGAGTGGCTTGAAGTTGGTGACGGCGTCCTTGCCGCGGAACCTCACGGCGGCGATGTCATAGGCCCTGGCTGCCTCGTCCTCTTCGTTGAAGGTTCCGAGCCACACGCGCTGGTGCTTCTCGTAAATCTGTGCTCCCCAGCGACCGTTCGGTTGCGGCACAACGCCTTTGTATTTTGATGACGGGAGCTTCCGGGACTCAGCCTCGCCGCCGATTCCGTCTGGATCGATGACGGAGCTGGCTCCGCTTCCATGGCGGACGAGAGTGTTGGTCGGAGGGGGAGGCGGCGGCTTAGAGGTCAGCTTCGGCGGCGATAGGGTAACGGAAAGCGATTCGCTGCTTGTGGCGGTTTCGTCTGTGGAACTAACTGTAAGTGCCTCCATTTTGTTTTTTGGTAACAAACTTTAGGGTTGTGGGTTGAAGAAAAGGGGGAGTGAGGGTTTGTGGTTAGGTTTGGGTTTCTTGAGGATGATGGTTGTATGTTAGAGAAGCATGATGTGTATGTGAGGAAGGAGAGAAAGTAAAAGAGAGTTGAGAATAGCTGGATTATTGTTTAGAGGGCGGGGGGATATATATAATAGAAAAAAGCTGTTGGCTACCTGTGGTGTGTTGTTTTTATGAAAAAGGAAAAGATGGAATCAGGTTTGGGATAATTTAAGGATGATGGCTAATTAACATTTTTCTATTTCTATATTTCATTTTTGTGAGCGAGCGAGCGAGTGTGGTGTGGGGGATGATGTAGGCATAGTGGGTCAACTCATTTGGAGAGATGGAGGAAGATTCATGGGGTGTGTGTGTGTGTGTGCAAGAGAGAGAGTGTGAGCAACTATAATTCCATGAGCAAAATAAAAAGGGGATAAGATCAAAACAGATCGGTAAGTTTGGCAACCTCAATTTTTTTAATCAGTAATGTTGTTATATGTAAAAAAACACCTAAAATTGTAAATTATGTACAATGTATAATAGGCAGCATTATATATACAATATATATATTACATATCGTAAAAAAAATCATATTACAAGATCTAATATATAATGTACATTACAAATAATACATAATGTACAAAACATGTGACATATATTATGTTTGATGTATTATATATGTTATGTACAATATGTTAATCGTTTTAACTGATTTTTTATTTTATACACCAAATATTTACTTTTTTAAATATTACTAGTGTTAAGATTCACTTCACACCTCAAATCTATGTATATGGATGTAAAAAGTATTATTGTTAACTCATATTTTGACATATTTCTCACATATGTCGTATTGTTAATATCAATGAAATAATAATAATTATAAAATATATAATTATATTTGCAAATATTATTATGTGAAATATATGCCTGGTGTGGAGAGAATATAATGCATGGTTTATTGATTGATATGTTTTGAGTTGTGGGGTGGGGTATGTGAAATAGGGCCCACATAATACCAAGTTGATGGGATTCACATGAGAGAGAGAGGGTGGACCTTGATTTAGTGAAGTTCATCCCCCCTGAGCTTTGCTGCTACTGCAGCATGGTCTCCCCTCTTGCTATCTCCATCTCCTCCATCATTATATATATTAATATATTAATTGCAACATCAGATACTGTGTTGCTTGATCAAAATCTCCTCTATTATTTGTTGTTGCTTTTCTTCAGAATCCAGATATTATCATATTCTATATTAATTAATTCAATTACCAAAAGGAGAAGAGGGCATCATTTATTTTTTTTATTATTATTTCTCATGTAAATACTTAGAGAGAGAGAAGGGCTTGGATAGACATTGAAGTTATTACAGGCTATCATGCAACAACAATTTCTTACTAAATAATATTACATTGACAGCCTAAAGTAAATGTCAATGAGATGTTTATTATTATTATTAAAATCAAAATTCAAGAATAAAGAAAGTATATAATATGAGTAAGAAAAAAGATTTTAAAATAGTATTTTTTTTCTTGTCTGTTACTTACTCCTTTCCACCACTTGGGCCTATCTAATTCGTCCTTCCCCGGTTCCAGTTTGTCTTATTGGCCAGGTTCAACTACTAAGTAATTTCCCTTCAATTTAAGAAAATACACAATCATTAAATAAATCCATTCATGCAATCATTTTTTATAGCTTCAAAAAATATTTTAACAACATCATTTTGTCTAGAAAAACACAAAACTTTATAATTCCCTGTTAATTTTGTTGAGCATTAGTTGTCTTTGTTGACCCAAAAAAAACCTAAATAACCTAGCCAGTAACCTAAGAACATAAAAATAAAAAATTAAACTTAATTAAATTATACATTAACAAAGTGAAAGATAAAAAATTTTGGGATTAAATTTCACAACCGAATTTTATGTATAATTTTTATCCATACAAAACTGATGAATAATTATCATAATAATGGAACAATAAATAAGGCAACTCTGATGAGTACGGTACCCATTCTGATCAATACAACATTGCATTATTTTTCATAATACATAAAGACTTGAAGTCCGTATTATCATGTAAAATATAGCTTCTTCTAATTATATGTTATAAGAATATTATCTCACATGTGTCTACGTACAACTTATTAGATAATAATAACTCTAATAATAATAATATTTAAAATGTAAATATCAAAGGTGCAAATTATTGTGCCTATTATGTACGGATGAGTCCTTGACGTTTAGATGGACCCACATAAGACAAGTTGAGAAAAAACCCAAGCGCTCAAGACGGTGGGTCATTTTTATTTTTTTCCTTACTATATTATTATTATTTCAGTGGTTATTACTGGTTTTGGTTTTCTTCTGTTTTTGTGGACCATCTTATAATATCAGAAATTCCACCAAAACTTGTCAATTATGGCATCCAAGAATTAAATATTTAATATATTTTTTGTCGATCATCCCATGCATGCCGCGTTATTATGACCAACAGTACATCCCGCATTTACCAAATAATACGGACAAACACCAATTTAATTAATTAATTACCAATGGATTTTTTTAATTATTTCATTTGGTGAAGAACAGATTAAGTACTTGTTTGAAAATATTGCCATGTAGATAAAACAACTTATATATGCTTGATTACAATGTTCTACATATAGTTATAACTCATCCTAAAATAAAAGAGTGATTTGAATCCAATTCTTTTAGATACCATTTTTGACAATTCTATATTTCCATCTATCTAAATGCAAATGTAATTGATTAAAAAAGTTGACTATAAATCATTTCTTATAAGACATTGCTTTCGCATTATGCGATGATGATAATTATTGTTCAAAGTAAATTTTATGAAAAGTAAAAATTATATTGATCTCTCTAAAAGAAAATGAAGCAATATTAGCCATCAATTTCTTTTTTTTAGTTTAATTATGATGTAATGGTAGTATAAAAAATTTTACACCGTCAATCAATCACATCTATAGATTTGTATAACTTTTTAATTAGTAGTTAATTTAATTAAAAAATTTTACTGATATGCCAATTTATAATTGAATGTGAATTAAAATTAAAATTATTTTTTTTTTTGAAGTTATTTGTCATGCATATCATGATATGTTTTTATAAGCACATAAGAGTGTTTATTTGTATATATATATTTCACAACAAAAATTAACGATACATAGTAAATGAAGCATGAAAAGATAACGTAAAAGAAAAGAACAAATGACCATCCTTTATTGCATACATCAATGTCCAAGATGATACATATATCTATCTTGTGCGCGCACCGTTCTTGATTACAATTGGATGGGAAAGGATTTATCTTTCCAACCAATCATATCAATCGAGACTAGTAGCTAGCTAGTAGCTAAAGACATAAGTTGCCACTTGTACGGGTGGGTTCAAGCCTTAAATCAGATTCATGCAACTTGCAAATCAAAAACTGCACATACGCGGTATTCGGATGGAAAATTAATCCATCGAATATCTAACATGTGCATGTGATGCGTGATATGTGCTATATTTATAACACATTATGTATAATACGCATTACGTATGTATGACATATAACATATGTTGAATACTTATTAGATGTATTTTTGATATACAACCTGCATTACTTCATAGATATTACCTTATATATATAATTAAGCATTTAAGCTGGACCATACATGCATAAATATGCATGTATTGGTGTGAGTTTTGGGACATTAATTGGCATGGTCTAGTGAGCCTTATACAACCTCTATGTCTAGGACCACCAATAAATCAAATTTAAACTAAATATTATTGTCTTTAATTTTTTTAGGTTATTGTTCGATTGCTCACCTTGTATATTAGCTTAAAATAACAAGCGTATGACTTTCTTGTTTTCTAGATATACATTAACGAATAAATTCTCTCATGTTCAATTTTAACATGAACATGTAATATTTTAATCATGACCCTTTGATTGAGTTAAAAAAATAATTGATGATGCAATAACAATGTTTGAAGGAAGATGGTGATTTAACTTATTGACCATATCATGTTAAAAAAAATAACTTGAAAAGATCCATTTCCTACAATTAATGATTATTTCTACTGAATGTTATGCTATGGAACATACCATATAATAATGAGTGAATTATTGTTATAATTTGAATTATATGAGTGTAGAATAATATGTTAGAAAAATTAACTACTCTAACAACCAGTCGTTAAGATAATCAATATCAATAATTGTGAGAGTTATATATGTGGAATAATTGGATGTGAATCTTATAAATTTTTACCATATTATCTTAAAGCTGGCATGTGGAGGGCACACAGAATAGGTTTAAACTATTCAAGCTTAAAAACATACATATACTAAATTTGTATGTATATGTATAAAGAATTGTTCTAATTATATGTTAATGTCGCTGAAGGAAGTTGCTAGGGAAAGTTGCAGTTGTTAATTTTTTATTGTGAGATATGACGTGGAATCCTATGGTCCTCCCAAGTGGTAACGTGGGGATAAAATGTTTGGATAACACATACTAATAAAGATAACTATTTCCATTATAAAAAGAAAAAACCAAAATCTTATTTAATTGAGCAAGTATCAAAGCATTAAAATCATCTAAGCATTCATATTTGTTAGATAAGAATGAGACTAATATAATGAGACCCGGGGAAGTTGATAGCAATCACAAAATTGCAAAATAAAAAACATTGCTACATATATAATAAAAAAATAGTAAAAATAATTAATATGTTATGTACATAAAATATTACGTAATGTGCATAATATATATTATTTTGATATACATAACATATTATGCACCATATATATTACATGATATAAAAAAAGATAATGTTATAACATGTGATATATATTATGTACAGTCTATTGACTGTTTCGACTGATTTTTTATTATGTATATATTAAAAAAATTTCAAATAAAAAACAACAAAATATTTTATTCTTCACTTCTTTTTTCATCAATTTCTCACAAATCCATGGTTCCATACAAGTAGTTTCCGTTTTCAACCGTTAACTTTGAAAAGCATAAAATATACAACAAAATATTTTTCTATTATGTACACTCTGTCGGCTTGATACTTTTTAGGCTGCTAAATATAGAAATGATGATGATGTACAAGTCCGGATATCAAGCACTGTTCATACCATGGGTAGATTAAATTAAACATGAAAAATAACTAAATTTTGTACCTATTTTTCATTTATAGTACATATAAGTATTTTAATATTTTTGAATTTTGATGTAATTACATTTTATATTGAGGTTTTTAAAATTTAAATATAAAATTATATACATTATATATATAGAAATTACATCTACAACTGTTACAACTTCCACAGAAAAAAAATAAAAGGTTAATAACCGTTTGCTTGACTTTATTTAGGAAAAAGTTGTTGTTATTACATGAGTGTGACCTATAGGTTTACATAACCTTATAAAAACTATAGGATGGATAATAGTTGAATAATTTTTTATGAAAAATTGAAAATAACTCCAAAAATTTAATTCAATATTTTTTCCAACACAAATAATGACATTGAACATACTGAACCTTAGCCTAATAATCACTGTAATTTCAAGTGCAAATTAGTGTTGTATAAGTGTGATGTTAAAAAGTCTTTTTTTTTATCAATTAATATAAATAAGGATTATTTTTAAGTCTTAAATTTACCTTAAGTTGGATCCTTCTTTTATATTTTATTAGGTCAAAATAAATGGCACTATTGAACTTGAAGAAAAGTATAAGTTGCTTTATGAAATGCGCAGCCTAGCACTTCAGAGATATTTGGTGCACTAGTCGCATCCATTTATTCACGTTTATCTTCCCAATTTGTTATATTGATTTTTAACATGTAGTTTATGTATCATTTTATTCTCTCAATTTCATGATAATAGTCATTTTAATTTTTTTATTATATCAAAAAACTAATATACTTAATTAAATATCAAATATATCTAGTTACATTAATATAATGTACTAAATCATTATTAGCCTCAAAATTTATATATTTTATTCTTTTTAAATCATTCCTTATTATGTATCTTTGATTTTCAGTTTGAATGAGTTTTTCACAATCCCCTACGTTTCTTTCTTCCAAGAGTTTAAGCACCTTTTAAATATAGCGGTAACAAAAAAATCAGAAAACACTTATCAATATTTAACTAATTAGCGAAAATGTCAAAATGGAATAATTCTACAAATTAAAGGGATGATAATAATTAGAGGTGAGGAACCAATTTGGAAAAAGGATTTATATGCACGTGCCTTTAATCCTCAACTATATAAAAAATATTGTTTTTATTTTATTGTTGAACCGAAAGTGTCAAATCGTCAGATGAAAACAAGTATGCTGCAGTTCTTATTTTTGGATGATATCATATAATTATTATTTTATTGCAAATAATTTTGATTAGACACTTTTGAGGTTTTGGGATTGAATCACGATCTATAAATATAAAGCATGTATATTATATAAAAAACGAAGGCAATACATGTATGTACTTCCCAATAGAAGCTTGACACTACTATATGATGATCACATCATCAAATATAAATATATATATAATTTTTAATGCTAATGTATGTACTCCTTTTTCATTCATTTGGTTTAAAAAGGATAGAAGGGTTTGTTTCATCAAACTTTTGTGTCATCCATTAGCAATATTGCACTAAGGTGCTTGCTAAAACAAACGATCACTCATCTAGAAATGGTGTGATGAGATCACCCATTTACAGCACCAACATATTTATTTTGTTGGTGTGTAATATACAATTGATAAGTCGCTTATTCAGTTTTATATTGAAAAGTATTTAATTAGCGCTTCAATTTCTAAATTTTAACCATTTCCCTTTTATTATGTATGTTATTTTTCTTTTCTTTTTTTTACAGTTATTCTATGTTAGAGGGAATTCTCATTATAATAATAATAATTATTTTCAACATGTAATTATAAAAAAATGTTGATAAAAAATTATAAAAAAAGAAATATATTGACATTTGTTAGCCGTTGAAAATAATTATAAATTATTCTTTGACAATTAATGACATTTGAAAATACTCATAAATTAATTTTTAGTATTTTCGTCAGCCATTAATTATCAATATTACTTTTATTGACAACAATTTTATTAACACATTTAATGTTAAAAGTGTTCATTTTTCTAATAGTGTTAATTAACACATGATTGAGCATATACAAAAAAAAATAAAAATAAAGATGCATGCATGCATGGATTAATGAGAAAACTACAAAATACATACACAAATTAATACTGTTATTAGAACATTTAAAAACAGATATTCACCTTTAAATTGTTAGATGACGGATTAATAGTAGGATTTAATTTTCATTCGTTGACGATGTATCATTTTTTTACATAATTATTTAATTATGTGCTGTCGTGTCAGTCATAATTGTGTTTTTTCTCTCCCATTATTTGAAAAGTCATATAAATGAGACATTTTGATTGGACGACAATGTAAAATACATTTACACTGTTAGTGTATCAAAATTAAACTCTTTATAATACAATAAATGAAAATCACCGTCACATTATAAATGTCAAATTGAGACGTCCATATTATATGTCTAAATATATATTTTTTTACAAAATTAACGAGCATGTACCAACTTTTTTGATAGAATGCATGCGATCAATTATATATATAGATTCTTAGTTATCCACATATATATGCTATGGAATATCTTATGAGATAATGTAATAATAATATAAGCACTTAACGCATGCTAAGTTGCTAACTCTAACCGCATTACATAACACAAGATCCTACATCATCAACGATATCCACCCATCATTATTAATTTGAACTATATCTTTGTTTCTAAAATATTTTCTAATGTTTTATGTTTCAATGATAAAATGATAAATGGAAGCAAGAAAAGGACTTTTCCACTATTTTAAAAAAGAAAGAAAAAAAGAAAGAACACGGAAATTAATTAATTAGATTCCTCTTGTGGAACCTACGTACCCGCAACAGCTCAGCCACCATCAACTACAACGATTTATTCGTTTTTATGGCAATTTTCATTTGTATCTACTTTGCCTTTTCTATCCACATATGCATTTTTTAAATTAAAATTCCATTCACTTCACACGTCAATATCAACAACTTGAAGCTAAAAAAATGTTCAAACAATTTCACATTTGGAGTATTAATCTAAACAGTTTAAATTTGATAATAGACTTGCTATTTTTTTTTTAAAAAAAGACACATTTTTTTTTTATAATCACAATGAGTATTGATATCTCTAAATTTTATTGGATATCAAATAAATGACTTAATATTTATTCTATCATTTTAATCTTAATTTTAATGTGATTGTCACTGCAATATTTAAATCATTCTTATTCATTATTGATTTTAATGAATATTTATCATCATTAGTATTCAATTTTAATTGTTAATATAACATTATTCTTATCCTAATCCCAAATAATCTACCTCGTGATATATTACACTTTTGGACTTTAGTGTAATCAAACCCTTTAATTAAGGGGAAAAAAGTAAATGTAAAATATAATACAAGCTTAGAAGAGACGGAAATGTGAATCATACGCAAATATTTTGATGCTATGTTTTCTAAAAAAGTTAGGCAGTGAAGATTGGTATGGTTGATTCTTTTTTGAATTCATTATTTTCCCTAATGACGTGGAAACTGAGCTTCCACGTGAGGTAATGAGCTATGCAATGCATCTCAATATAAAGGCAAGTCTCTGTACCTATTTTGATATATATATATATATATATATATATATATATATATATATATATATATATATATATATATATATATATATAATTAAATAAATCATATGAGTCATGTTTAGGTTAGTCATTGTTAATTAATTAATTCTGGTGGTACAATGACAACATCATGTGTGAGCAAATACAATGCTACTTACAAGTACAAACAGGATGAATTTATGTTTAAAAATTGTCGTCGTGAATAACGTTACCTTGCTCGCAATGTTTTCTTTTTTTAATTAAAAGTTTAGATTAGATAGACACACTTTCATGCAGAGTCAGAACATACCCTATGTAATAAATACTCTATGCGAATTCAAAAATATAAATAATTAAATACTATTAATAATTATCTCTTTATATATATATATATATATATATATATATATATATATATATGAGTTTTAGAAATTGTAAATAGGTACTTATTAGTACTAAACTAATTTCATCTTAGAGTTATTGAAAGCACATGATCTAATCAGCTATGAATGAATTAACTATCTTAATTTCTGAGAAAATCTCTAAAAGTTTCATAAAAAACAGGGAATCTATATATATATTAGAAAGTGTGAAATATAATCATCATTTCTCACCGACAATTTTGAATTTTATATAAAACATTACTAGAGGCACAATAAAAAATCAGTCAATAAATAGGAATTTGGGTCATAATCACTCAACCCATTATTGACTGATTTTGTGGCCCAAAAACTCATTTATTGACTGGTTTGACCGGTTTTTTATTGTGCATTTAGCATCACTCATATGAGCACGATAAAGAATGAAATAATAGTCAATATAATTAATATAATATGCATAATATGTATTATATAATGTAAATAATATATATTATATTTTATGCACAATATAATATATTAGCATTGCTAGAGGCACGATAAAAAAATCAGCCAAAACAGCTAATAAAAAGGGATTTGAGCCACAATCACCTAGCCCATTAAAAATAAACTCATGACTAAAAGTGTTATTTGGACCATAAAGTGTTAAATGAGCTTTATTGGCTGTTTTGACTGATTTTTTGTTGTGCCCCAAGCATTTGTGTAATATATTTTACATATTGTGTATAATTTATTGTAAAAAAATATAATGTTACCTATGTAATATATGATATGCATATCATACATGTTATGTATATATTGTACATAATATATAATACTCCCTCCATTCCAAAATATTAGTCATTTTAGGGAGAAAAAAAAATTCCACAATGATTGTCATTTTTAACTTCCAATGTCAATTTAATTTTTTCATACCTATTATAGCCTTAGTATCATTTCTTTTTCTTTCTTGAATATTACTCCAATGGACCACTAATTATCTTTCTTTCTCATTAATATTTTAGGTAGTTTAGTCATTTTAATATATCATTTTATAAAATTAAGAATATTTATTGAATTTCTTAATCTCCGTGTAAAAACCTTAAAAGACTAATATTTTGGAATGAAGGGAGTATACAATGTGCATATTAAATATTATATGTTATGTACTATTTATTGATTATTTTATCTGATATTTGATTATGTATTAATAATTTGTGTTAACATTTAATTAATTAGTGCACATGCATGTGTCATGCATATGATCATATCAAATTTGGAATATATATATACTGGTGCTACTATATAAGGAAGATTCTATTTTGCACTCCAATCTCGTTAAGAATAACAAACCAATGAGAAAACACAAGCCTCCAGCTGGTCGAATGCATTGATTTTAATATTATTAATATAGTAAAAGCATCCAATCATGAGTGCCCCCCACACACACATCCCACTTGTTCATAAAAGGAGCCACATCATTGGCTCAATTTTGCTTTCCTAGCAACTAGCAACTACTCTTCTTATATACCTAGTGGTTAATTATAGCTAGGGACTAGGGTACCCTTCATGTTAAGTCTACCAGTACTTTTATTTGTGGATCACAAATACTAATAATATTTTAGCATATTTATTTATTTCTTATTTCATATAAATATCTATTTTATTGTTCCTAATTTTGTAAGACCTATATTCATACACTCTTCAATTCATTTTTTTCCTAAAATACAATTGATATTTATCAATATTTATTTTTAGATGTTAAATTAACTAGTGTTATGTTTTATGGACTAAGTAAGATAAGCACAAAATGCTCATTGGCCAATTCAGGCTAAGCTAGTGTAGTATAGAGTGTGGGGGCCAGTTTACCTGTGTGCCACATAACAAATCTCATTGGTTGAGAGGGCTCAGTCAGATGAAGCCTTTTATGGGGCAGGTGAGAAGATAAGAATCATATCATATCATATATATATATATATATATATATATAAGAAGAGAAACAGGGGTTGATATTGTGATTGTGATTGTGCTCTGTTTCACCTAAATAAGAATTTAAGTGAGAGCAAATGGCACAATTTGTCCCATGGTTTTTGTGAATTATTATAATACTAAAGGCCCTATTCATATTTATTTATTTATTTATTTATTTTGACAACCTGGAATTTTAATTTGAACTTTTCCCTGGTTTAGTTTTTAGATCCACAGATTGCATCTCATCAGGGGTCTCACTGTGATTGACTTGATCAAAGGGAATCTCTTCTCATTGACTATCTCACAATAGAATTTCAATTTTTCTTGGGGTTAAATCTAGGCAATTTTGTTTTAAAATTTATTTACTATCATTAAATTACGTATTGTTATATTATAAAAGATGGTACTAATAAGATTTTTATTGTTTAGGTTTGATTATTTGATTTTTTTTAATAATAGTGATTAATTATTAGTACGAGTTTCCTGAATATAAATTTTAGTTTATCCAAATAAAAATAAAAGACAATTGAGCTACATTCATTATTTGAAAAGTCATGTGAATGAGAATATAATTGGACGAAAGTGTTGGTACATATAAATTCTTTGATACTTCTATAACATGAAAATTAAAAGTTGAGGTTTTCTTTTTCTTTTTCTTTGAGATAATTTTGTTATCTATATTACTTCCAAACAAACTTTCAAAAACAAGCAACTTTGATTATGAGATGTGAATGTGACTTTCAAAATTGCACAAATAAAAAACCACCACTTGCCAATTTAATTCTCCTCCCAACTAATAATATTATGCACAGAAAAGTACATGGTTGAAGTCTCCACAACTTTAATGTCATGTTTCAGAAGTTTCCTACCCATCGAAAGCTATGGTTACGGTTCTAGTGCATTTGGGGTATTTGAAAACTGACTACCAATGTTGATTTTGATTAGGGTAAATTGAACTCTTAATTAATCACATAATGAAACAATTCATTGCTGTATTAAATTGAACTTATCTTTTTAGTATCACCGTTTAGATTTAATTGAGTAAATATTTGTGTTTTATGATACTTGAAAAAGGTCCTTAAATTATATGTAATTTTGAAAAAAAAAATAGAATTATAGTCTTACTTACATATAAATTTGTGGATAAATTACACGTACCTTCCCTAATATTTATATTTATTATTTACAAATATATCAATAAATTTTTGTGTTCCCACGTATTATGAAAATTATTAGTTTGACCGACAATTAAATATTTTCAAAACTGTATAATTTTTAAAATTGAGATGAAGATCAGTCGAGTATAATTTTATTAAACTTCAAGCAAGTGTAATATACCCTGAACTTATTAAAAGTTTTGGCCTTGTAATATATATAGTGTTGATTTAATAAGTGGTATCCCCATAACAACATTATTAGAATTCGAATTTCTTAAATAATACTAGGGGATATTATTATTGGACTATTATTGTCTTGAATACTTAAATATAATGTGCTATCAACTTCCGTAATTTTGATCCTAAATTATGAAAAAATTTACGGAAGAAAATGATATACTTAATTATTACTAACTATAGTTTTCCCCACTAATTAAAAATTGATCCAACAGTAGTTAATCTCTGAATCGTCACTAATAATACACCTAAAGATGTACAGATGAAAACTTAATTTTTTATGAGAATTGAAGCATTGTCATTAATTATCACTTAATAAAAATGAATTGCATGTGATTGTTCGAATGAACAAAATTAAAATTATACACACCCACCACCATCGATATATATATCAAACCCTACCCAACTAAAAGCAAATAAAGATGAAAGCAAGTCCGTGACTAAAAATAGAAAAGGTCCACTTGTTTATTACTATTAATTAGTACAAGACAAAAGAATAGAAAAAAGGTAAATCATTAATTTCAATGGGATAGTTAAAACTAAAATAATAGTAGTAACCATATACATATACTCAATTAATTAATTAATTAAGCAGATTAAAAGGTAGAGTAAGTGTTAAGACCCTGAGATTTTGTTGCCGACATGGCACGCATATAATTCATAAACGTGTTGATTATTGGTCAAATTAAAATATGACAAGTGGGAAGGTATCATCATAGTTGGCCACCATTTTTGTTTTGTTACAATCGTTGCTCTTTAATTTGTAGATAGATAGATAGATATAACCCTTTAATTTAACTTCTTTCTTTATTTAATAAAAAATACTTCTTTTACATATGTTCTGAGTCATACACTTATTTCTCCATTCATTCAAATATTATTAGTTGCCAATAAGATCATCAATTTTACTAACATTTGAATGAATGAAAAAAATGAGTGTTAATATAAAATGTAGATACGAATAACATAATTCTTATTTAATTTATAAATGTTGGTGTAGTTGTTCATCTATCTATGACACCTCATTCTTCAACTTGCCACTGCCACTGTATGTGTAATACAAATTGCACAAATAATTGATTGATTGATTCATCCATTCCCATAGGAAATTTTATTTTATTTTTATTTATGGACTATATATGGGGGAGTGTATTTCTTTTTTCTCTTTTTATTTTATCAGTAGGAGACATTTTTTTAGAGCAAGGAACCTCGAGGTCAACGTAGTCAACAGGGGCAGTACATTGTACTACATTTACTTTCAATACTGTTATAATGCCATAATCTCGTATTGTTGCTTAATTGCGTAAGCAATGACAAAATCTTAGCATGTTATACAAATACACTCATCTTATAATGTCCTCATATATTAATCATAATTGTATTTTTTTCTTTTTTATTATCTAAAAAATTATATAAATAAAATATTTTGATTGGATAATAGTATAAAATACTTTTATATTGTCATTACATCAAAATTAAATTCATATATATATAAAGAATAACAATAATATAAGTTTGTCCCAAGTAAAATTTTTCTACTCATTAATTTTTTATTTTAATGCTATTAGTATCAAATTTCTTTATATTATTATGTACATTATTCAGGAATAGACAGTAAAAATATATTTCAAATGTAATTCTACCATAGCAATATTGTTAATGAATTAATTAGAAATTAAAGGAGATTTGGTCCAAAACATGCAATTATATATGGATAATGTAATTGGAGAAATATCACAAAAGGAAGAATTAAAAAAGCTCAACATAAATTATGATGGATTTTAATTATGAATTAAACAAGATTATTGATAAATTAAATTAGATTTGGTATTTGTGTTGCATGGAGTGGTTTAAAGCGAGGGAAGATTGGTTGGGTTTGATGTTTGATGAGAACATACTTGTGTTGGACGAATAAAAAATAGTGAGTTATAATAATTAATCTTTACCAGAAAGGAAGGAAAATATCAAAGCCATGTTGGCCCATAATAATCCTGAACCACACAAGTTATGATTAAACTAAAGAAAGTTAATAGTCAACAAATATGTATTTTCAACGACTGCCTAAGCAACTAGGCCATCGATTGCCTAATCACAAATTATTTAATTATTGCAATTAGTACTTGATTAATTCTATCTTGTTACTTTAATTAGTTAGGCCAGTTTATAGCAGCGATGGCGGAGAAACAACCACGTTATTAATTGTCAATAAATTAAATTAAAAATGCAGTGCCAGCTACAACAGTAAAAAAAAAACACAAATATTTGTGGCATAACAAAAAATTAGTCAAAACAGTCAATAAAGCTCATTACCCAAATAACACTTTTAATCAAGAGTATATTTTTAATGGGCTGAGTGATTGTGACCCAAATTCCTATTTGTTGCCTGTTTTAGCTGATTTTTTGTTGTGTCCCTAGTAATGCTCAAGAAAAAATAGTTACTATATTAAAAGCCTTAATCCATCACATTAAACTTCTTTAATTTTAATGTATCACATTTAATTTCCGCCTAACATTTTTAAATTTATTATTATTAATTTTAATCTTTCCAACATTTTCTCTGGGTTGCACAGTTAGGCCAGCGCATAGCACGCGATATAAAATACTATAATATAAGATCTTAATGTGAACATATATATATATATATACACATATATTTAATATGTATAAATAATGTGTTCGAAATGGTATTGGATAGATGTTGAAAATTGAAATCAACAAAAACTATGTGTTTAAAGCATGCATGGACAAGAATGCGAAATTTTAGTTCCACTGGCACACTCCTTGCCATTTTATTTATTACATAATATATATATCCCTGTTAAACAATAATAATAATAATAATAAAATTGTACAACTATTATTTATGAGTTTGAATTCGTCTTCTCAGTCAAAGCATAGATGGAATAAAAAAAATGAAATATACAAAATCATGACACCCAAATTACACCGACGGTAAAATTCATTTTATATTCTCTTTTTACTAAATTTGTTACTTAAATTTATAAATTGGCATACTTTAGATTTACAGATTTATTAGTATATTTCCGTTTTTTTACTAATTAAGATTAGTACAAATGGAGTGAATTATACAGAAGTCTTATGAGGTAGTTATGATTTGCCCAACAATTATTACTAATGAATTGCGTATATTAATGAAAACTTTCCTGCATGCTTGTTAAAGTCAATTTCCACACTACTAGGTTTAGTGTGGTTGTTCATCACTTTATTTGACTGAGTCAAAGTCAAAACTCGGTTCAGTGTCTTCTTTGTAACTTCTACATATATGTAATTAATTCTGGAATATTTATTCTACATCATAAATATATTTAAGCAGTATTCAATATATACTATACATAATATGAAATGTGTACTTTACATATGTATATTATACATATAACACATATTATATATTATATATAATATATAAGACACATTGCATATTAGTTGAATGTATTTCTGCTATACTATAGAATATATATTATTATTTTTTTGGTTGCCCACGGTGTCCGGAGCTTCGCTCCGACTAATCCGTCGCCTCGGGTCGCGTACCTGGGAATGGCAGGTGAGACTCCCAACAAGAATTTTTTCCATCCACAAGGCTCGAATCCGAGACTTTGCTTAAGGAACAACAAGCCGCTTACCACCTGTTCCAATCCTTGTTGGTAGAATATATATTATTATAATTTGTAGGCAGTATATTAGTAATACTATATTTAAGACTTACTTTTTTTAGGCAAAAGGGTAAGAAAGTCAATGGAGTGCAAATGGCAAATAGTACAATAGATACAGTGCCAAATCTGACCAAACAGCGCTTATTACCGTTTACGACTATGCCATTTGCCATGTGCGTGCTCTTGCTTCTTCCAAGTAGGATCAATATATATATATATATATATATATATGAAGCTGAAATTTGAATAATTAACAGCTTATTAATAATAAGATGAATGACTTGGGTATGACATTATTGACTTCATGACTTATGACTTTATGTGGATCGGAAATACATTACACTTCTAGATAAAGATAATAGTACTTTTTTTAGAAGTAGTATATACATATTTAAACTTTTAGATTGGTTGGATTTTGGTTTGAGATAAAATTATAACATCATATATATGATGATGCTATGGTAAAAGAAAAAAAAAAAGTGAAAATTAGACTTGAGTAATGTGACCTGCTATAAGATAATGTCCATACGATATATTAAGGTGCCAAAATTCTAGCTAGCTATACCCAAAATTAAAAGTTCAGAGAATAAGCTAAGCTTCATTAAAGATGATCAAATTAAAGCTATATTTAATTAGCACTCACAAGTAGTCACAATCATAACCTTCCCAAGAACCACCTTATACAGGACTCAGGATATGATCCCCACTTATTTGACTTTTTAGTTCATTTAAATTTAAACTATTAATTCGACCCTTACTTCATTTAATTATTTATAATACTCATATATCCTAATTAAGGTGGCAAATAATATATTTTTTTAAAATTCCTTGCTAGTAGTAATCATATCTCTATGCAACGAGGAAATTGATTGAGGGACGTACAAATTAAATGTGGATGTTTATTCATAACTTGGATTTTAATTTTATAATAATAGTGCCTCTCATTGCTATAAGATTAGTAGCGTTAATCTTAATATTTTATATTGTCTTGCTGCAGGTTATTAAATCCATGGACCACAAGTGTAACCCTCATCACTTGGGCTATTTTAATAATGTCCATAGATAGATAATTTGAATTAAGGCTTTCATTTCATATAAAGATGTTCAAAGGCACGGTGGTTGATTAATTAGTTGTAATGTGAATACTTGGACATGATAGATATATATATGACACAAGTTGCACATAAATTGGAGGAGAGATTTTTGACATACACATGATATATGAGGCAGAATCAATTCATTCTAGAAGGATCGAATTCATTTGAACCATCTTAGCAAGCTAGGTAGTTTGTGAGAGTATTAATGTCAAAATGTATGTTGTGGAATTAACAGTGTGATCTTATTCATGTTTATTATGTATACAGCTACTATACATTAACATATATATTGGCCTACTTCTCAAAGTTTAATTTGAGGATCGAATATGATGAGACCGTTATACAATAAGTTAAGTTTCATAATGTGTTACTAATAAAGCCAGAAATCACTCTTGCATTGTAACACAACTAGCAGACATAAAACTATACATCTATTTTTAAAATCATTGGATTTTAAAAGTTTGAATATAACATTATGATTTATGTTAAAATCCAAAGATGGAGAATTTAAAAATTAATTATTTCCCAAAATTATGTTATTCATATTAAATATGGATATGTAATTCAACAAAAGTTTCCTGAATAAAAAGTGATAACTAAAAACTATATCTTATTCCAGATCATGTTATTTGTATTATTTAGTATTTTATATTTTTTATTTAATATATTATGATATAATATTATTTGATAAAATATAGTTATTGGAGCAATACTATTTCCATTTTGAGAATTTTTCTCATTTTCAATATTCTTAGTTTTTTGGTCATCCTTTTTGATGTTCTATCGTTTTTGGTTAAGTGTCATCTCAACTTTTGTATTGTTGGTTTCTTTTTTTTAAAAAAAATAAAATGCATACGACTACACCCAATTCTCAGTTTGATTCGTTTTACCACATAGGCTATAAACCCAATTATCTACATCATTATTTAGTGTTTAATTAATTAATGGCACCCACCATGCCCCCATTAACGCTTCTTTTTCTTGCCATACAAGTAAGTAATTTTTTGTCTACACATATAATCTCATTTCATTTCATTCAATTACTCTCTTGAGCGAATCAAACAGAAGTACTGAATTTTCTCTATCATGCTTATTTACCTCGCAAAAAAAATGTAGGAAATAATTTGAATAATACAATGTACGATAGGGCTCACTCACTGTCGGCAACATAAAAGAGTAGTATACAGTGTTAAAGAATCAAGCAAGAATAATTGATGTAACGCGTAAAACTGGACACTATTATCTTGTGGTTCTCAAACTTTATACATTATAATGAGTATGTATGTGTTGTTGCTATCAGGTATTTATTATTATGAAGATGTTACAACATGGGTGTTGCTAATAATAACACTACAGGGGATATCAGATATCAGATATCAGATATGCTTTTCTAACTCTGTACTATGGTTCAGGAAAAAAACAATGTGCCACAGTACATGGCAATTGGTTGTAACTTGCAGAATCCTTGACGTCACAAAAAGTTGAAGCCATTGTTTTTCTTCTCTAGCGGCATTGGTATCACATCATGGATTCTGCAAGGTTGTAACATTCTAATGGTTTTGGTTTTCTCTAAGTAGTAACGCTGTATGTTTAGCTATAAAAACTATGAGAATTAATGTTGCTGTTTCTGTTAAGGAACAGCTATTGTGGAGTAAAAGGTGAAGGTAATCCTTTGGCGTGTTGACTTTCCAGCTCAAGAAGCATCAATGATTTCTGCCTCATGTATCTGTTTCTCTTGGCAGCTAATGCTGCAGAATAAAAGAAAAAGTAGATACAAAATAGTCAACAACAATTAACACACACATCATAATTCATAAGTCCACAAGCATTATTGTTTATTTATTTAGATGTCATTGAAATCAGTACTACTTACACATTAATTCATGAGGCAGAGCGAAGTCATAATCATTCCTTTTCCTCCTGATGCAGATATATACCAGCAGCAATACCAGGATGAAAACAATTAGACATGACAAGCTTATTGCAATTTTACCACGGGCAGATAATTTTCCATGCTCCCAAAACATAGGACATGAAGGTAGAGATGGTGCACCGCACAAACCATTGTTGCCAGATAGACTGAATGAAATCAAATGGAATATGGAAAAAAGAGGTTATTTCTCATTGGGTTATTATACAGCTACAATTTAACTGAACCTTTCATAGATGTCCTGTATCATATAATCCTCTAAAACAATTTATAAAACAAACATAGGCATTAGCGCAATCCATGTGTTATAAATTATAATCAATTTATGCCACTTTATAAGCATAGTCTCCATTGAAACATATGCATTAACACATTAGACAACTAATGGGGTTGAAGTAGTTTAGTTATTCCTATAGAAGGCAAATCAACATGGAAGAGATTTTGTAAATCATGAAATCAACTTAGCTCCGACAGAAGAATTATGCAACGTGGATAGCATACACTAGAAGTCTAGAACATAGCAGAAGCAACAAAGGACAATGGAGAGACAGAAGGGCCTAGTGTCGCAGTTTAATTTCAAGACAGAGTGACAGAGAAAGAAGGATAGACCCAATTATAAGCCAAACAAGGAGTATCATGTACACAAAACTAAGTTATTCAACATTCAATATGAACACATAATATGCAGAACCAGATAGAACAGAGGTAGGAGAGTAAAGTAACATACTCAATAGCTCCACCATGCACACCAACTGAATAAAGTTGCTCTGGCACTTGTCCTTCCAATAAATTATCATTCAATAGCCTGGCATGATAAAATGGATTAGAAAAACAAACTGAAATGAGCATAACATGACTGGAGAAAAGAAGGGACATCCATTAAAGATTGCGGTAGAGGTAAAAAATGCAATTCTATACAGATGCTAAACATCAAGGAATAAGGCTGCTGAAAGCAGCATCAAGATATCAAAATTATGAATGAGACAAGAACATCAGACAATAGGCAAATACATCAACAACTAGAGGACATTGGTAATTAATTAACTAAAAACATGATTACGGAAGATGGCTTCATCAAATCACTGAAATTACAAAATTGATGACATCAAGGACTTATTCCATAAAAGCGCAAAGCATTATAGCCTCACAATTTTTGACAGAGAAGGGATATTTTACTTGAGAGAAAAACAGCGGTAAAATTAGAGGGAGGGCAGCCCGTTTGGCGAAACAATAGGAAAGAACAAGGATTGAGCCATTTTTTTGTCGTGACACAAACTATATAAGTAAAGGACTGTCACATTATATAATACAGTGGATACTTACACAAGCTGCAAACTTGAAGAAGCTAAACTACCAGGTATGGAGCCTGTTAGCTGATTGTTGGATAAATCCCTACAACATACATTACAAAGAAAATAAATAGAATATCAAATAAAAAACAAAGTTAGATTTTCTTTTTGTTCAAGAGCAGTACTGTGGAACAGGAACTAATTGTCCCAGGCCTCAAGGTTCTTCTCTTGGGGGGTCTTGAACTCTTAAGGTGATTTTTAATATAGATGAGATGACATTGATGCATTGTAATATTAAAAATGACTTCAGAATTCAAACTCTACGTATTTTAAAATTAAATACATGAAATATCATATGAAATAGGCCTTTTCAATGGGTAAAAATCTTGGACAATGTGTGGTGACCATATGAAAAAAAAAAAAAAAAAGAAAGAAAGAAAATAAACTTTGCTCAGTTGAGTTCTGCAAAGCATTTGGTTAACATAAAACAACACAATTCAGCGGAAAAGCAGTAAGTAACAGATAATATCTGGTCTTAGTGTCTTACAATTGTGTCAAGGATTTTTGACCTAGTCCAGAAGGTATGTTGCCCCCCAATGAATTAGAACTCAGGTTCCTGTAAAATCAAAGAGAAGTTACCATATGCAGAATTGTGACCAACATGAAGATAGAGAACAAACATTTTATCATAAATGACGAACTTAGGATAAGTAAGAAATTCTAATGAGGAAACGAAGGACACCCAAAAAAGGATAAGTTAAAAAAAAGTAACACTGAAATATTTGCATGGACTTTAAGTGTTTATCCATCTGGCAGAATGCAGAAGAAGTGATGCTGTGCTTCATGATTCTATCAACATGGATAAGATTGGTTGAAAGTACCGCAGCTGTTCATTTCGAACACAGGTGTTCACTAGTTCTAAATTTTAGTGACAAGGATAAGCCAGAAAAAAAAATGCAGAGTACATGTAAAGCAGAGTTTTTCTTATAATATGAACCTCGAAGCATCTAATCCGCAAGAAGTGCAAAGATGTGTAGCATATATAAACAAAGTGGCAGCTGATACTTACAGGCTTACCAAGTCTGACAAAAGGCTAATTTGGTCACTTATATACCCTTTCAAGCCTTGACTGCCAAGATCTCTGAAATGTAAATTTAAAATAAATAAAAATGAATATAAATATAAAAACATTGGGAGAGGAAAGTAAATGATAGAAGAAACAATCATTGTCTGAAAAAGAAACTGCATGTTCTAAATTTTCAACCATTTTTCTTCAGTGTTTTGGTTAAGAACTTGAAATTTGCCTCTGTGGAGCAGACCAGGAACTGAATTCCATGATCAATTATCCACCCATGATTTTAGCAGGAAGTAATATTGGTTGGCACAAAGGGTCATTTGGCAGAACAATTGATATGCAAATAAAATGCTAAATGTTCACACAAGATATGAAGAGTATTAGAATAGGTAAGATTAATCCTATGGAAAATGCTATCCGCACAAAAGTGATGATATGGCAACAAGATATCATGCATGCTATAGATCCACCCACCAATCGTCTATTTGGCACATGGAACCAACCTACCCTTAACCATACCATTTTTGTATGATATATACCCATATAAACCATGACATGCCAATTATTAGAGAGATTTTACAGTTGCATAAAGGACAACTTTGGATGCTTACATCTGGCTTATGACGAGAGCATTTTTATCCTTATTCATACGGCAGGTGACTCCTTCCCAAGCATCCCAAGCAGTAGGAGCACAAGGATCACCATTCCAACCCATTCTATCCGGGACTCGAAGCGAATCCTTCAATGCTTTCATTGCTCTCACTACATAAAAAACAAGCCCCAGTCAACTTAACTTGATCAGTCACCCACAAATTTATTGTCCTGTTCCTCTCCACTCAAAAAAAAAAAAAAAAATTAAAAACACATTACCCACCTTAAAAGTTCTTTAAACAACCATGACAAATTTTTAATTCAATAATGATATTTATACATACATTTTCTTTACATATCTTCTCCACCTATTTTATTACTATTAGATTTTGACGTGACATTACTTCATCACTTACACTTTTCTTCTCCACCATTAGATCAAATATATGTATATAATAGATACCAAATGGTATGTACAAATAGCAATACTCTTCTTAATTTTACTGTCTACCAAACAATTTCTTATTCTTACACTGACAAATTATTATTTAAATCGGATAAAACATTTCTAATCATAAACCAACCTCTATTATTCTCCCCACAAGTCAAATAACTATTTATATGCCTATAATAGACTATTGCTTAACTAAAAATTACTCAGCAAACACACCCATTAACTAATTCACACAAAACAAAAATCTAGCAACATGCCTAATCCTGAAAAAAAGACAAAAGCACATTCCTTTCCATTATACTACATTCCAAATTTTGCACAAAACAAAATCAATTAAATCAAAACATTCTCAAAAGAATTTCAGGGGAAAGAAAGAAACAAAGACAGACCTTGTTGAGGGACAGTGGAAGCTTCAATGGGTATCAAAGCGTAATTCTCAAAGCCACAGATAATGGGGGTACCAACATCAGCAACAAGCCTCACACTCAAAACTCTATCGCTCAAATTCTTCACAGTGTAATGCCAATCAAACGCAGCGAACCCTCCAACCTCCTTGAAGATATCAACCCTACTCACATTCTTCCCATTGATGAACACATCGAAGACCCTTTCTCCTTCCTTCTTCACGCTCGAATCGATCTCAGCGAAGTGAAGCCACACCATATAGTCCATCTTCGCGTCCACACTCAATTCGTACTCCAGAATTCCGTCCACCGTCACCGCCGTCTGGTACAGCTTCATCGGGAAATAGTTAGGGCTATGATCCGCGCCGCTGACGGTGTTCTCCGTGAACACCACGTGCACGGCGTCCTCGGCGGAGGAAACCTCCGGTAATGTCCGGAACGCGGAGTCCGGCTGCCATGACCGGCCGAAACGGTCTTCGTCGGCGGTGAATCCGGGACCCCAGTGCTCGTCGGAGCCGCAGGAGACGCGGCCGTAGTTGACGAGGACGAGGTTTTTTCCAGTGGAAGCGGCTTCGTAAGAGGAGGGATCCACCTGGAAGAGTTCCAAGGAGGAGATGACCGGCGCGTCTGTGGCGAAGCCGTAGAAGCAGAGGTCGGTGGTGGTGGTAGTTCCGGCAGCGGAGGACGAGGAATCGTTGCTGACGAAGGCAAGGAAATCGGAGTAGGCGCCGTCGGAGGCTGAGGATTCGGGCCAGGGGGAGCGCCAGCTGAAGATGATGGTGGAGGAGATGGAGACGTCGAAGGAAGGGGGACGGGACTTGTCGTCGTAGTTGTCGTAGAGGGTGAAGGTGCGGAGGAGGTAGCGGCCGGAGGAGAGGGTGAAGGTGGTGGAGGGGAAGGAGTAGCAGTTTTTCTTGCCGTAGGAGGAAGGAGGAAAGGAGCGGAGGGTCTTCTCGGAGGGGAGGTGGAAGCGGAGGGGCTCGGAGACGAGGGCGGGGTTGCCACCGGTGAAGAAGCGGTCGGAGAGCCATGTAATGTTGAATGGGTCGGTGGTGTTGGTGGAGGAGCCGCAGTTGATGTGTATGGAGGAGGAGTTATGAGCACCTGTTAGAGTAGTTAGTATATATATATTATTTGAGAATTGAATTAGAGATTGTGAGAATTGTAGAAATGAGAGTGTGGAGTTACTTACCGTAGGGATATGATGGTGGTGGTGAAGGTGCAGAGCTGGCAATGGCGATGCAGAAGAAGAAGAGGAAAAAGTGGGGTAGAGTCATTGTTGCGTACGTGAGTGGGAGAGTGAGTTAGGACATGAAGGAACGAACAAAACGAGTGAAATGTGCTCTGTGATGCCTGCTATACAATACAGAGAGAGAGAGAGAGAGAGAGAGAGGTGGCGAGATTAGCGGAAGAAGAAAGAAGACGGAGGAAAGTAGTAGGTAATGCATTGATAGTTTGTATTGTTAATTTAATCTAATTTTGGTGCCAATTTTGAAATGTTTGAGCACTTTATTTATTTTTCGTATTTTATTTATCAACAATAAGAGAAACATAAAAAGTCTAGTGTCGTCTCCTCTGCTTTGTCTTTTTTTCCCAGGCAAGTGAGGAAAATAGGGACATTAGAATTCATCAAATATAAATGGCCGTTTTATGACCTTTTTCTCCCTTAGATTTCGGCACTTGAGTATAATATCTATGAATTTTCACTTGGAATGAAAATACTACTACTGGTTAGAAGAGATGGTTTACTTAATCATAGCAGGTTAGAGAAAGAGAGAGAAAGAAAACAAAATACTAGTAACAGTAAATGGAGAAAGGGAAAGTTGTATACATATCATAACAAGCTTCATTAATTGGAGAAGCTGTGCACATTAATAGGCATGGATATTTATTGTTATACAGCATAAATATATCCAATTAGTATATCCAACATATGCTATACATGACATGAAATGTGTGCTATACGTACGTATGCTATACACATAGCACACATTTCATATCTTGTATAACACACGTTAAATACTAATTGATGTATTTCTATTGTACGACTAACATTATTAGATATTTACTACTGCAAATGTGGTACACCTTTATTAAATTCTCCAACAATCAACAAGAAGGGCCATATATATGAATCTGTATTGTCAACATATCGTGATTATTGTCTACACAGTGTCATATTCATATATAGTCATATAGGTCATGGTGTTGCAATTCTTATGGAAAAAATGTCATGTACAAATTTGTTAACTTCATCAACACCTTTTTTGCCCATACCAATAAATAAGCCCCTTTTTTATTTATGTATTCAAAGCAAAATATTTATTCCTGAGATTACTGATTAACAATGTGCTACATACACTTATTCGATCACCTTCATTCTTTTGTTTTATAAAATAATTACTTGCTCAGGCAGTAGTAGTGGTAGTAAGTAGTAACTACTAACTACCCCGTTTGAATCGTAACTAAATAATAACTAACCTCCACCCAGTCAGTCTTCTATACATTATTATATGATTTTTATATTAATATATTATATAAATATCAATAACATTATATTGTATAAAAAACTATTTGTGGGGCACCACCGAAAGGCATGAGTAGCAAAGTGCGGGGGCACTAACAAGGACAGGCAAAATGTGATGATGAGCATCCTAGGGGAGCTCGATCAGCTCACATTATGGAGTTTTGTTTTTTCGTTAACAAAATAGGTAACAGCATCAGCATTAATTAAAAAAATACAAAATGGAATGCGGAATTAGTATTATTAATCGATTTTTATTTTGTAACGAAGTTTTTAAATAAGAGGATGCAAATTTGTTTTGAAATATGCATAGTTTATCTATCGATATTAGGGTTTGCATAGACGTGGTACCCATGCAACCCAACCTGCCAAAGCTGATGACATTATAATATTTATCTTTTATTTTATTTTGGATCAGGTTAGTTGTGCGGATTGCGGAAAATTTAAATTGTTTATTTAAAGACTCAATTATGTTTAAAGAATTGAACAGCTAAAATGCTTCTATTGGTCTAGTTAAAATATGAAAATATTTATTATACAACAGTAATATATCTAAATAGTATCCAATATATATCATATATTACGTATTTTAGTAATGATACACATGTATAATGTAGATTTGCATGTTATTTTCTGTTTTTGTTCAACCAGTTTCACACATGTATGATATATATTACATATGACATATATTATTTATAACACACATTGGATAATTGTTCAGATGATATTTTATATTATCACCGGTTAAAATATGACTTAAGTTCAATCAAATTAATGTTAACATTATTCCATATGAAAAGACTACTTTTGGGTTAACAATTCATGTTAATCAAGTCATTCCCCAATCAGTGATTATGAGAATGCATTGTATTTGTTCCATGGACCATAACATTCTCAACTGGGCTTAGTAATTTGTGGCTAACCTTAGCTTATGGGCCAAAAATATGACCCAAAAAGAAAAAAAAATAGAAAAAAAAAGTCTCCCAAAAACTTCGTCTTTTGTTCTGCCTCATCGGGTTCAAAATGATTAAGGCTACACAAGAAAGTTCTTATTTGTTGATGTCTTGAAAGTTCTGATGCGCTCTCTTACCAACAAGGTCGTTGTAGTATAGTGGTAAGTATTCCCGCCTGTCACGCGGGTGACCCGGGTTCGATCCCCGGCAACGGCGTTCTTTTTTGTCATTTTGGGTATTTTTCTTGCTTCAGGCAACCCCTGCTATGTATGCTCTGGTAAAAAAAAAAAGGATTTTGATGTTATTGTGTTACTCTAGCAGTACCTAATGAATAAAGGGCATCATCACTTGGAGAAATCAAAGACAATGTCACTTCACTTCACTGAAATCATCGAAAGTTTTATTCTTTGTCTGATATGTCTAACTGTTGCTCTCACAAAATGTTTGCAGATGGTGAATACTACTAGCTCGTATCATATGCCTCTTTTCATCTGATCTGATGGCACCAGAATCTTGAAAGATGATGAAACATTCAGAGTTTCTGTCTGATCTTGTAGCTGCAGCACATACATTTGTGAGTTGGAATCAACTATTTATTGATAATGAGTTTCTTCTGAGATTAAAGCACTACTGCCATGTGTTATGATTAAAGCAAAAAAAATTGAGAGATTGAATACCAAACAATTAATTAATTAATTAATTAATGAAGGAGTCAGTCATATTGCAATGCTACTTTTTTCTTTACCATTTCTTTTTTCTCCATATTCAGAATATAGCAGTGAGTGAAATGATTGTAGATGATTTTTACTTGTGCAGAATTTCTAACAGATACTTTTTATGACATTGTTCATTTTGTCACTGCATATGGAAGTGAATATTGAGAAGGGGATTGTTCATGCATACTAGGAAACTGTTTGATTTATTTGGTAATTTGAAGTACATACTAAATTGAAAATATTTCCCTTGTAACCAATTCTATGAAAAAAGAATTCATTGGCTAGATATTATTTATTCCTCTGCTAAAATTCCTCTTTATATTAGATGATGGCTATCACTGCAAAGTGAAAAACTTTCAGCATCTTATCTGCATATATTCTCATTCATGGCTGTAATCTTCTCCTTTTAGCAGTCATCAATGTGGTTCCTTGGTTATCCAAATTCCAAAGATACAAAGACAATATCTGATGTGTATATATTCTTATGGAATCAATCCATGTCCTTGTTTGATACCTGACATGATATACAACTGTAGACAACTCACTCTCTGTATAATCCTTTCTGCTCTGATATACTGTATCAGAGCACACTACATCATAAACATGCAAACTCTATCTGCACTTTCTCTAGTGACCAGTCCTTACATTTCTTATGAACCATCCTTGGTTAGCTTGAAATAGTTTCACTTCTCATATATATTTCTTGTCTTTAGTTGCTGATAAATTGTTTTCATGTTTCAAACAGATAAGTTTTACATTAGGGACTCCATATATCTACAGAGCTTTTAAAATCCTTATCAAAACTAGCCAGTCAATTTCTGTATTGATTTAATCTGAATTACACTATTGTTGTACTAGCAGAATATTTTGCTGAACCATTGGACTATAGTTATATTCTGATATAGCAGCTAAGCAATAGCAACTAGTTAATTGAGTTCTATCATCAATCTGATTGATCAATTGCTCATAGTTTCTGCCATTTCTTATAGGCTTAGCTAATTCTCTGGATTAATCACTGATAATAGGCTGACACAATTCAACCATATCAGTTAAGGTGTGACTGTGACATAGTTGCAAATGAGTATGTAGAACCTTGCTGTGGCCCTGAAAACTCAGGATAGGCTTTGAACTTTTGGACTTAGTGGGAATAGGATGGGATCTTCTGACACCAATAGCCTGATACAAAGCATAGCATTAACACAACCCCTTCCTTCTTTGACAGCTTGTTGGCATTATCTTTTAATGCTAAAGCTGAGGCTGAGGCTGAATCTCTTACTTCCAACTCAGCACAAAGCAGGTCTATAGGGAGAACCTGCCATGTGTGATTTTATTAGGCTAATGTGTCAAAGCCAGGAACACACAAAGGGATGCTGGATTTAACTGAAACTTAGCTTCTTCAATAACTGAAACTAGTATCTTTAATTTTTTTTTCTGAAAAATCACTTTTTTCTGCTACATTTATCATAAAGTTCATATTCATTTTTCCCTTTTTATAAAAATTGAACTCAGCAAGTTATGTCTGGTAACTGGTAAGGTATACAGGATACAATAAAAATCAAACTATAAAATATCTAAAATAAAAACAGAAGAGTTTTGAAATATGTGATTAGATACCTACTCAGTATAGGTACATCAACTTTTTTTTGAAGTATTCTGCATCATAGCCAAGAAAGCTAGTGCACAGACAAATGCTCTATCAGATCCTTAAATTAGTATATGGATGAAAGTCTTTATTAGTGGAGCAGATGGATCCACATGAATGAAATATTGTAGATAATTATGGTACACGTGAGGGTTTTGTCTATTAATAAAACTAATCACATTGATTAGATAGAAACAGAGTTTAATGTGAAAGGAAAAATAGATAAATAATCCAACTAACTAGAGTTTTTATGGAGATGTAACTGGAATCTTTTGACCACACGTGTGAAGCTCCTTTATGTGAGAGAGATTTTGGAAAAGAGTGGAATGACAGAAATCTTGATAATAACATAGTAGTATAACATTATCTTAGGACATACATGGCACTTTCCTTGATGCTGCTTCCAGCTTTAATTTCAGCTTCAAGACACACATTTGTTGCCCCCTAGACTTTGGACTGCATGAAAAGACCTTGTAACTTCTCACTTTTCTTGATTCTTTTATATATATATATATATATATATATATATATATGTCTGAATGCTATGTGTACAATGAAAATTGTACAATATTTGTACAATAATCATATCACCGCTGGGTTGTAATATGGATTTATAAACTAATGCAATCCAACGGTGGATATGATTGTTGTACAAATATTGTATAATTTTCATTGTACACATAACATTACTCTATTTCTCATCATTTCATTGAGTGAGGGACATACAATGACATGATGAAGAGTTTTTCAATGGAGCAAGATTTATTATTATTGAAGTTTGAATATAAGATCCTATACTCCGGATCTGCAAATTTTATGTAGTTTCATGATTATGATTGAAGAATTTGATGAGTACAAACAATTTATGACCAGTGTTGGTACTATTATACTCAATTTATTTATTCCCTCTTATTCTTTCTCCTCAAATCATTGGATTATACTTAGATTATTACATAATTGCATCCATAATTTTCTGAATGTCTGAGATTAATCACCTAAACAAAACTTTGCTTAAACAATTTAACTACTCAGTCTGTTTGTATGAGTCCTCATGGATTAGCTATGGCTTGAACTCCAAAGTTTTGCATAATAGAGCCATTATTTATACCTGTCATATTAACATAACCAGCTATGATTACTTAGTAAATGAGTAATTAGTACTTAGCAGTTGGCACTTAATTAACTTGCTACTATTGAATCCGTACATTTTGAAATCTATAACTTAATTAACTATGTATATATATAGTAAATCCAGAAAGCATGGTGCGCTATTTGAGTATTTCAAAGGCTCTCTATATTAATATTTTGGGATGAGAATGAAGGAACCGTGTGATGAGTTTGTTCCTTAAGATACAAGCATCAATAAGAGGAATTTTGAAGGACATATAACAATTAAATTATTTAGAACAATTAGATTAATAATTAGAACTATATATGTTGATTATTTTGCAGGCAATGTGAATCACGAGAACTTCACGTGCAACTCTGACCTCCTTATTACCGACCCATTTAATTTAATTTAATTCAATTCAATTTTATGATTGAAGATATATAACAAAAACCATAAGAAGATAGACTTGAAGATTTATATATATATGGTTTGGACCACTTTGATCACAGTGCATTTCAGACATTAATGTGACTTCCTCTGTCTCTAGTGTTCCTAAGTTCTCATGGTTTTGCTTTTTCTACGCTTTCAATTAACAAAGAACTGCACCAATATCTCTATTCAAATTAATCTATACCATGAATTATAATTTTATTATGTTATAGGATTAAATAATTAAGGAGCATTATTACTATAAAGTGTTGTCAATCATAAGCTTTTTAATTTCTAGGAAGTCTATCAAGTTAGGTTGATTAAGTGATCGATGTTTCATCTGATAATAAATGTCACCATTCGTTTGTTGGGGAGCCATTTCAATTGTCACAATTAATAATCCAAAGCTAGTTTAATTAACATCATCACTATTTTGTTTATGAACTTCTTTCCAATGTCATTCAAGTTAATTAATGCTAGTCTTGAACCTCATCTTCATTCTTCATAACTACTTCATGTAGGGTGAGATAAGGTTTTTCGAAGTATAAATTACCACTATTAAAAGTCATTGATTACATATAATTAACTAATTTAAAATAATTAACCTCTAAAATATGTGTAGCACTGCACATATGTTTCCCTTTACAAATTTCACTGGATGATGATACCCTCATATATCAATAATGTTGATCGTACAATAGAAATACGTCCAACTAGTATCCAACGTGTGCTATATGTATGTGTGTTATAAATGTAACACACATTTCATATTATGTATAACACACGTTGAATACTAATTAGACGTATTTCTATTGTACCACAAGCATTATTGCTCATACATTCACCCGTCCTTCTTATAAATTTGATTTTAAGATTTTATTATTTGAGGAGAATAGGTGTGAAATCATGTAATTAAACTAAATTGTGGTTAATTGGGTGGGAGAAAGTTAATTAAATACATATAAGTGAAGTTGAGACTTGAGATTGCCAAGGCTAATTGTAATCAGTAAACAAAAAGATTATTAAAAGAAGATGATGATGAAAGAAGCAACAAATTACTGACACAAGCACCTAATCCGATAAAGGAGTGCTTAAAATTGCATGAAGACTGAAGAGAAGATATTATTAAAAAATGTTAATAAGATTTATTAATTAAATTAATATATCAAGGCCGTTGGAAAAAAGTTGGCATCGTAAGTGAGTAGGGGAAAGCACGAGGTGTAGCAAGTGGATGCTCATTTTGGTGCCTTTAGTTCAGTATGATTAATCTATCATTAGTTTAATTAATCACTTAGCTGGCTTTTATTAATCACTATTAAATAAAAACTTTATGTCCCTTCTCATGGAATCTTAGTCAAAAGCTTGAAACTTACGTCCTTGGCTACTTTATTTCCTTAGTCCTTTATCATATTGCATGAGTGGAAAAAAAATAATTATATATAAATTAATTCTCTTCTCCCTTTTGATGCATTACATTAGCAAAATACTTTCATGCTTATGCAAAAGCTACTTTAGCTAATTAACAAGTATTTAATTTGTTTGGATTTTCTTGCCCTTTTTTTCTTCTCCTTGAACCATATTGGATTTAGGAGAGAAACAAAATACAGAGTCTGAAGAGTCAGACAAAAACAAAAAATGTCTGTTGTATATCGAAAATATATCCAATGAGTATTCAACGTGTGCTATATGTCATACGTAATGTGTGCTATGCGTAATGTGTTATACTTATAGCACACATCACGTATGACATATGACACATGTTGAATATTCAATTGATATTTTTTATGTACAACAAACGATTAATGAAAAAAATTCTGAGCTTATTGTAATGTGCAAGAATCTGTTGTTGAAGGCCATGGTTGATGGCTGGCTCATGCAAATATCTCATTACTGCTTTTCTATATTCTTGCTGTCTGCTCTAAAGCTGTCAGAACTCTGTAACAATATTCTGTTTTTCAGTTGGTTTTGATATCTATTATGCAGCTTTTGCCTACTCATTCTAAACTATAATATAATCTCAACAAAATCTCCTACCAAATTAATTTGATTTTATATTATGTAACCAATAATTATCTTTTATTTTGATCACAATTGAGTATTATACCTTCTCTTTGCTCAAGCTAGCTAGCTACTGTCAAATTTTTCAGTATGATGGGGTTAGAATTCAATATTTTCATTGTGATGGGGTTAGGCTCACCAAATTCTGTCCCTTGTTTGATTGAGTTGATAACATATAAGGTGTGCAATAATTTCTGAACTTTGTGCTATTGGATAAGTAACAATTTTAACCATGAGAATGCAGACATTGATGTTGATACATGGGACCCTTAACTATTTACACTTTTTCTATATAGAGTCAATGTAGTGATGAGTTGAACAGAGTCCATTATGATCAGAAAACCTTCCTAATGGTTGTTATGATTAATTCTTATGAAAGATTCAACCAAAACCAACCCCTCTATCCATCCATCAATCATTTTCCTAATTATCCAGATTTTTGTCTAAAAAATAAGTATTAGAATAATTTTTAGATAAATAAATATGTCTTACCATTATATTTAATCTATTCATTATCATATATTCTGTAAAAAAAATTGGTTATTAGTTTTTGGTTGTGTAGTACTATTAGTCTTCCTGATTATGTGGATCCAACTAAAGATGAGAGCAGAAACAACAAAACAAAGAAGCATTATAGAAAAAAGGTTGAGAAGGGTTTTGTCTTGATGGGCAACCAGAAACTAACCTATCAATGCACAAATTAAGGGTAGCATACATATAAAACTACATCATGATAATATAAATAAAAAAAATGTGCCACCACATACACAGTCTAAATGGCAGACCCATAATGCTGGTGGTTGGTGCCTACACATATATAGGATCATAGAGTGTGACATGGCCAATGAAAAAAAAAAAAAAAGGAGAGAGAAGCTTTTTTTCTCTTGAATTACTTGCCTTGTCTATATATCTATATAATTCTTTTTTTTTTCTCTTGAATTATTTGCTTTTTTATATTGATGATATGAATATAATCTATTCAAGGTGGCTTTCATAAAAGGTAAAATTTTTTATAGCAAAATTTTCTTAATACACAATTAAACCTTGACTATTAACTCTATGAGCAAATAAAAATATTATATGTATATTTACAATTTTATATATCATACTGACGTCTAATCTTCAAATTTTGATTTATTATGTGATCCTTACTTAAATTTTTTAATTCTTCTTATTTTATTTATGGATTTTGCTAACAAGTGTCATAAGAGTACTTGTTAAGATAGTAAAAGAGAAAAAATTCATTTTAAAAACATGAATTTTGATATATTCTATGTAATGAACCCACGGTAACTTCTTTAATTAAATTTACATTTTTTTAGTAATCTTAATAAGATCCTTACTACACTTGTTATTAGCAAAACTTTTTTTTATTAATCATAATATATAGATGTCTAAGCATCATCTAAGTAAGTAAAACATTTTGCTTATAAAAGGAATCCGGAATCCTGATATTGAGGTCTGGATTCCGAAGTGGTAAGGTGGGGTCCAAATTGCTGTTTGTCTGGTGGGTTTGGAGGCACTGCACGCCCTTTCATGCCCCATCGGTGCCCTCTTTACTAAGACCAATGTGAGATTGGACCACACTTTTCTAACTCCTATAAGAACCCCCCTTCTCTTACCAATTCTACCTCCAACTCATTCATTCATACATACTCACACAACACAAGCTCAAAGCAAGATAAACTGGTAGAGATCATCATCATAATCATCATGAAGATGGGAAGTGCTACCATTAATGGGTCAAAGAGAAGGCTTTCATCAAGCAGAGGAGTTGGGGGTGTCCTTAGAGAACAAAGGGCTAGGCTTTATATCATAAGAAGGTGTGTGGTCATGCTCCTCTGTTGGCATGACTAGACAATCTCTATCTTATGAACACACTACTTTTCAAGTCCAAGCCTTGTTTCTATGGACACATTATTGGAACAAGATTTGGCTCTTTTTCCCACTTTTTTTATTTCCTTTGATTCATGTGGTGGAGTGTATATAGCTGACGGCAGGGTATTATAATGGGAGAGGAAGAGTAACAATTTTTTGTATGGCTTGCTGGTCTTATATATATATATATATATATATATATATATATGACGGCCTAGCTTTTTATGTACATCAGAATAGCAATTAAGTATAATGATAACAATTTTCAGTTTTATCATCATTTATTTGAAGTCCATTTTGTTCTTTATGCTTTCTTTTGATTTTCTCACTTTCATTTTTGGTCTTTGCTCTGCACTAATTGAAATTGAACCTATACTAACTTTCTAGTACCCTTTCTCTTCTGTTCTTTCCCTTTCCCTTTCTCTTTCTCTTTCTCTTTCTCCAATTGTTAGATTCATGAGAAAACAGAGAATACAAGTTACTTTGCTAATAAGAATCTAGAGCAAAATTTATATTTAAGCATATGTAAGGTATTTTGATTCTGGTTCAGGAGTATGAGTCCACAGAAAATACTTTTCATAGCAGAGCCTTCAGATTTTTTAGTGAGAATTTCATGATAGGAAGATCTGGTTTGGTATATTCTTCTGTCAAAGATTTGAAAAGAAGGTAAGAATCTAATCAAATGGTGAGTTATCTTAGATTGCTAGGAATATCCAAAAGAAAGAAGATTTTAACAGTTAACACCAATTGATGCATCTGATACAAATCACTGAGTGCTTTTTTCTACAGTTTCATAGAACTGCAGAAGAAGTTGTACACACCACAGTACAATTCATCTAATTACAGTGTTCTGTGACAAGGCCTAAAACTAGCCAAAATTTTGGTTTATGAAATAGCTAAATAAGAATGAATTATCTTTAACATGAAACTTTCAATTTGGAGAAATTCTTGTACTCTCTATTGGAATGAGAACAAAATTAGTACTATGTATTATTCATAATTGATATGTCAACTTGGAATAATATAGAATAGGGAGTGTTTAAAAAAGGAGGGTTTAAGTTTAAAATTAATTAATTAAGAAGAGCTTATGAAACAAAAGTGCTGTTTATGAAGATTAATTAATGGCAAGTTGTATCAATAAACAGTCACACATGTGATGTAGGCCCATTAATCATTTGAAGTGAAGATTTTGTTGATGACTCTAGATCGAGTAGTAGTAGTAACTGCTAGCAATATAACTTACAGCATTTTATTTTTATTTTTATTTATTTTATAATTTTGGTCAACAAGTTATAACATTTTTTATAAATGGTTTAGTTATGGAATCTAACTTTTTTTTCCTTTTACCCAAAAGGGCAATATCTATAAAGTAGTTGCAGCTTGAACCCAAAGAGTGGTGCTGCAATATTCATGCTTCATGCTTGCTTGCCCCTACAAGAAAAGTGTATATGATGCAGAAAGATACAGTCGAATTTGCAAGATTTATGGACTCATATCTTTTTTTATTTTTTTAGATTTTTTAATAAGAAAATTTTATTTGAGAGTTAGTTATTCATTAAAAGATTCCTAAACGCATTATAAAATCATGAACAATTTTATTTCAATTTTACCACTACAAAATTTAACCCTTTATTGCTATAATCTCTTATATATGTGTCGTTTTTAAAAATAAAGTAAGTTCAAATATTTTTGGAACAACATTTTTTCAGCTAACAGTCAACAAAGCTTATTTAACATTTTATAGCCTAAATAACATTTTAATAATGAGTATATTTTTAATGAGTTGTGTGATTACGGTCCAAATTCCTGTTTGTTGACTGTTTTGACTGATTTTTTATTATGCCTCTAGCAATGCTAGTAAGTAATATACAATTAAAAAGAAAAACAATTTGGTCTTCAGAGTTTTAACACTAAAAAAATCGATAATCAAATTAGTAATAGTGTAATACACATATATTAAAAAAAGTTTCCTTTTAATATAAACAATACTGTTTGAATAATTTCACAAACCTCCCCAGATTATCACTAAACAAATTATTATGACTAATTTAAAATGATGTATACCAACGATCCAACAAGAAAAGACTGCTCTAATTTTAAAAATGGAGATGTTTATCAATTATCGGTTTAATTATAATACGATGTCTTGTCTTTTTACATTAACATCTAATTTTATATTGATACAATTCATTAAAAAAATTTATTTAATTACTCATTAACTAAAAGTCTTCTAAAAATTATACATGGGATTGGTTACACTATCAACTCATTTTAATTTAACTCATCAATTATATCATTCTATCAGGATACGCTTGAATTGGTACATAACAACCCAAATAATTTAACCCAAAAACTATTAGAAGGGTATATATACACTATGCACATGGCTATTGAAAAAAGTCACAAACCTATATCATATTTGTATATCCATTTAATTATTTATAATAATAATGGTTACATACATACTATAGGGAAACATGAATTTTATGCTCAAATAAACAACAAAGACAAAAACCCATATGGTGGGTATACAGAGACACTAGGGAAGGTTTGAAACGGATCTTGTTGTCTTCCAATCCTTGAGAAAATAGGAGTGCACCTTGATCCTCTTGTCCTCAACCTAACAACACCATCTAACACTTAAGACATATATATTTTGTAATTAATAGAGGAATATATTTATCTATTATCATCCATACACAACTTGCCTATTTTTTAAATCAAGGTATAATTAATTAAGGAAAGGAAAGAAATTAAAAGAAAAAGAAGAGTGTTTGAAATATAAGAGATAAACAAACTTAAATTAGTCGAGTGGTCAGTTCACTTGTTTACTTAAGTAAATGTTGAAAGTTTGTTCTTTTTTATGTATGCAGTAATTTATTAATCGATTACAGATCCTTAAATGAAACTCAGATCCATGATGAGTAAATCTTTTTTTTTTATGGGTTTCTCCTCAGGTATCCGTCGACCGATAGCTGATAACTAATCCCTAGCTCCTGCGGAGATCACCTTTTCATGGGTAAGGAGCTGACCACAAAGTTTTTTGCATACATACCGTCTTACAAACTGAACCTAAGATTTAATGCTTAAGCAGTCCAAATATCTACCACTTATACTAAACTATGAGGTTTGATAAATAAGTCTTTAACCCGGAGGATATAGTGGAAATAAAAGGAAAGAAATACAAGAGATAGGAGCTTTTGAGGTGAAGTTAGGAAGGAACAAAATGCGGAAACTTTGTGGTCAAATAAATCTCAGTGAGTGTGGGCCTTTACATGAATTATTATTGCTGCATTACAACCCACTTTCACGTGTGCCACGTCTCTCCCAAACTTAATGGGCCTACCACACTATTGTTACTACCCTATACTTTTTCCATATTTTAGGATCAACACACAAATATTTATATTTTTTATTATGGATATGAAAAATGTAAACATTATTATTTCAATCTATATCTCAATTCTCAAGGACAGACATTATAGATATTTGATTTTGAGTAAGCACCGTCAAGAAAAAAAAATATGGGTTTCAATAATTTGAATCGAATTGAATTAATTTATAGCATGTGAATTAATTAAGTTGAGTTAATTTACTGGAAATTTATAATTTTTAATATACAAGAAGGTTAGAGATGAATGAAATTGAAAATCAAATGTAGAACATTAGTCCTTATTGTTTAATTTAAAATTATATATTATAAAGAAATTCTCAAATAATATTAGAGTATATTTAGACACATTTGCAACCACCAGTTCTCAATATTATTTTACATAAATTATAAATCAAAATGAATAATAATGAGTATTTTAAAATACAGATCAAAATATACTCTAAACTAATGAACTTCTGAAAAGGCCGTTTAATTATATATTTAGGTTGGATTCTCACCTCTCTTCATTTGAAAGTATTCATAAATATTTGACAAACATAAAAGACATATAGACCATGGATTAAGTTTTTTCCTAGGAAGTAAAAAAAGAAGCTAAGAAATTTGTTTAAGTTAATAAATTTGTTAGTAGATGGTAATAATGTTGAATAATATAGATATACTAATACTAGTTTCCTCCTCCAAATAAGTACTATATAATAGCCCCGGCCGGATAAGTAGTGTGGTTGTCGGCCACATAGGAATAGGAATAGGATTAGAGAAGAGTGTGTGTGTGTGTGTTGGTCAAATGGGCAGGGTTATGACACCCACGTGCACCTCCCTTATCCGGAACCCCACCCCACCCCACGTTACATTACTACTACTTCTCACTACCTTTCGATCATTCTCTTTCCCTCACTCACACTTACACACTTTCTTGTCTTCTCTTGCTCTCTATCACACATATGATAATGGCACAATTAAAAATCAATCAATAAAAAAATTTTGAATTATAATTATTTAATTTACTAAAAATTAATTTTTTATAAAAAAATTTCTTTTGTTAAATAAATCTATTAATTTGACTATTTTTTTATTATATGAAAAATATTTCTCATATCACACTCACTCACTCGTCCTTATTATTATCCTATATCCTCTGTATATTTCCATATACATCCCCCCTCTCATCGTTTTGTATATATCCCTCCCCTTTCTCCTTAATTTCACATTACCATCCATAATCATCATCATCATCATATGTTTGTGGATGATACTTAACAAAGTTGTATGGATTTTCTAATATGTTTGAATTATAGTCCATACTAATTATTTAATGTGTATAAGTTTAGGATATGGTTATGTCATCCTTTATACAAGTAATTGATAAATCTAAAAACTTGTTGAGTTTTCATGTGTGAGAGGGTTATTATTAGACATTATTAACTAAACACTTACCTGCCACTTATAATTAACGGGGTTCAATAATCATTGTGTCATTATTAACATGTGTGTGTTTGAGATCAAGCACGTGTTTCCTTAGCCATACTAATTAATATTCTTCCTCCATCACACTCTGTTGAACACCTAACAAACTTGTTTGGCAGAAAGGGGAAAGGGAGAGGCAATAAATAGAATAATTCCTAACAGAAAAGTGTTCAGTCATGTTTGGAATATTTCTGAACTCATTTGGTAAGTTGTAACATATATATGAATTAGTTCAGATGATGTTAAACAAGGCACCAACAAATTTTGCAATAGTTGATGGTTCAGATACCTAGCAGGATGACATTCCCCCTGCAACTATTTGTCTCTCTCACACCATAAGAATAATATTACTCATGAATAATGAGATAATCATGATTAGTAGTATTGATTAATAAATGTAATTATGGTTATTAGAATATTAGATTTTGCTATATATTATTCTTTTTCAATCACTATAGTGGTTTAGGGATTCTCTTGCAATCATTTGAGATTTATCATGTACAATAGACAGTATGAATCTCGCTATAATAGTAAGGTTGTTGTCGTGTAATCCAGATATCATGAATTTAAATTCTACAAATAGCGTTTTGCACGAAATAGAATAAAATTACATATATCTACTCTCTTCAGACATCGTTGCCTTGGATTGCCCTTATTGTACCACAAATCTAAATGCTTATATAAGATTTGTAATCTCATAGTAATGCAATTAGATACAAGATCAAGTACAGAACACAATGTTGTTCTTACCACCAAGGCAAATGATTGTGATGATATAGCTGTAGTACAATAGAGAAGAAAAAGTTTACACCATAAACTCAAATACATGCATACTATGATTGCATTAGCATTGACTTATTTTCCTCAACAAACTAGACCAAATGAAAATTCAGTCACACATGTCAGAACCAAAACAAGCTGAGTATTGTTGAAGGTAGAAGTCACTGTCAGAGCCAGATTAGGCAGGGTTGTTCATGTCCCCCATTTGTCTGTGGAGAACAGCAAAGCCAGCAATTAGTCTTTGGTCCAAGAGGGCCTTGGCCACTTTCTGTTGCCTACTGAAGGATTTGGACTAGAGTTGAGATATAATTCATTTGTGATTTGGAAATTGTCTCATTTTGGATGACCCACATTCCCTAAATACAGAGTCTACAATGACCTATTATGGTGTCTGTCTCTCTTTTAGAATGTTGCAAGCTAAAATGAAGGAATCCTAAGCCAGCATTTTGTTTGGTCACTTTACAACAAGCCTTGTGCTATCTAGTTTCTCTTGGCATGTTGAAGCAGGACCATTTTGAATCATCCTTCATGCAAAACAAGTGTACAATGTGAATTATTAATTGTAGACTTAACTTTTGTTTGATCAAATCCTGCTATTTCAGTTTCACATTTGCAAATAGTTTATCATCTATGATTATTGTCCTAATTCTTTTAAAAATGATGATATAAGATTTAGATAAAAACAAAACAACTATTTCTATGATTTAAACTCGTGAACTTCAGGTCACACAACAAAGTTTTTGTTAGGATTGCATCAAAGTTCATCCTCTTATTCAATAAAAATTTATTGACCAAAAAGTGTTCATCTATGCTCTTGTGGGGTATCCTTTACTTCCAAGGGACAATCATTCTACCCTTGAAAATGATACCAAGTTCATAGGCAGATGCTCAATTAGGCCCCCTCGACAAGTTTCATGATCTGATCTCTAAGCCATGACAAGTTTAGTGACCTGTAAGGATGTAACACATTATATAACATTCATGAATGTGCCACCACATTAACACATGAGTTCAACAGATTTTTATGGGAGACAGCAAATTTGAACAAGATAGGGACATCATATCCTAAACCATAGAAATGTACATCTGAATCTGTTACTTTCAGTATATGATAACCGTGTAGCTAACTTAGGGCAAGTCAGGTCCACATTCAACATTTAGACAACCTGGAAGGAACATAACAACTACTTCTCCAAACCAAAAGAGAGTATATATCACAGCATTAAGTTATGAATTCACTGACTTATATTACAGCATGATTATAGAGCAAAACAATAACAGTTTAATTTCCCCCATAAATCAAAAAAGGGAAATTTAATTTATCATCAAAATGTAGTTAGAGCATATCATTGCTTCCCATCGGAGGTTAAGGACCATATTAGTTGAATGGCTTGCAGCCACCAAAAGCAGTATAGCTATCCTGTGAGCCGAATTCCTGTAAAAAACATGAAATGAATTGAAATGAAATGCAGGTCCTGACAAAATTAAAATGAATTCGAATGAAATGCAAAATCATTGAGAACAAGGGAATGTACCAGCTGACTAAGTCGAAACTCTGATGGTGGTGTCTCAAGGCCCACATTTGCATCATCATCAAGGGCAAGGTTTTGGCACTCTTCAATATCTTTCTTCAGATGCTCTGGTCCTAGTCGAGCATAAACAGAAAGACCAGGCCGTTCCTCGTGTTCTCCGCTTTTGCCATCCCTATTGGGAGACTGGCTGTGTAGCAGATCATCACACAAGGCCAATGCTTCTATGAGCTGTTGCGAATCCAACAAATTCTGCGACTCACTATCCCACCATTTTTGGCCTTCATCAGCATTATTTTCTATGTTATCCATCCCTTCATTATTTTCAGTTTCAACCATGGATAGTTCAGTTTTAGTAATCTCTTCACAGTCAGCTTGAATGTCTTCTACACAATCTGTTTGGGGATGCTTTGGTAAAAGAAGACAAAAAAACAGAAGAACAAGAACTATCAATCTTCAGTTAAGAGCTCCATAAACAATAATCATAAGTAGCAACCAGCACAGTTAGTTCAATACAACTTTCCAGCCATTTTCAAGCTGAAGTTGCATTGAAAAGGAATGACAATAGGAGTTAAAACATTAGCTATGCCGTTAAGTGATTTTCCATTATTAATAAAGAAAAGTATTAGAAGAGTCAGAAATTATTTTGGAGAAGGGACACCAGCCAAACATGCATCTGTTGCAAGAAAAAAGCATATCAAATAAATGTCTATTCCCCATAACTCCATACCACGATACATCCATTAGTCCCAGTAGCCCAACTCATTAATTGGGCCAAACTTACATGTTTGGTGCCACAACAAGAAAATTTAAAAGGACCTAATATATTAAATTAATTAATACTTAAGTTTCTTCATTACAAGCCTGCATTTTGATTTAAATGTTTTCGACTTAAGAAAAGAAAGAGGACCCAGCATATGATAACAAAAGAACAGGCGTTCACTCCCATTAATGTGATACATACTCTTCCAATAACAAAGCAAAATAGAGATACCGTTCATGGAAGAGTGACAATCAGATACATTTAAGACTTTCTAAGAAAATGTGGTTGAATGTGTTACCTGCGGAATGTGATCTAATTCTTGTCCCAGGTGATCAGGGCATCGCTTTTCATTTCGAGGAGGTTCAGGAGTCACAGATTTTGGAGTGACTGGATCTGCTTTCACATCAGTTGCTTCATCGGTTTCAGGAATATCAAGGTCATCAGTTTCACCCAATTTGACTTGCTGCTGCTGGAAAAACACTTTAGAGATAACATACTCTCCATCCTTTTCATCTTCTCCTGTTCCTAGGTGATATTGATGCATAACCCAGTTAGTTTTCTCAGCTTTTCCTCCTCTGACCGCGCTCATATACAGAACCATAATCTTTTTACAGCCTTTTTGAACCCCATTCAACATGACAGGTTTAGTCCTTCCAGTCTTGTGCCAGCGGACATCACCAAAATCCTGGTCATTAATTTTTCGACGCTTCCGGTTGCCACTATTATAAGCCTTGACTGCTCTGTGGAAAAAGTGGGAAGCACTGCCATCTTGCTTGACACCTAGTTTTAATCATCATCATATATTAATATATTTTATTGAACAAAGAAAAAAAAACAATCATTCAGATTTGACTAAAACTCATGGTATCCACCTGGTAAATATTGAGGATGAGTATAACAAATCCCATCGTCCTCTTCAAGAGTAGTAATAAATTCATCAATGAAAGGGTGAGGTTTTGAAGTTCCGATACCAACTTTTGCAAGCAAGTGCCATATTAACTCTTGATCAGATGGATCAAATTTCACACCTTTCGGCAATCCAGGCCACTCTTGTGCTACCTGAAAACAGAAAGTTGTCAAATGTCAGGACGTGTACAAGTGCAATACATGGGATTTAGAAAGGATGAAATTCAAACATATTCAGCAAAACTTCTAACTTACAATGGAAATAAACTCTTAGCATGAATTTCAATGACTCCGGATATATGGAAAGTAGCAGAGTTGAATAGAAGAAAAGAAACATTCGAGTAACAAGCATTAGAGATCATCAATATGCAATGTTCAAAATGTGTGATTGGAAAATTGCAATATTTGAACAACCAATGCAACACACTATTTGGTTTCATACTATCATGTGTCGAACTCGGTGGACAAATATAAGAAAGACACAATAAGAAATTGCCCACAAAACTGGTTCCTTCAGCAAATGATGGTTTCTTTCTACCGTAGTAACATTATTATCAATGAAAAATCATAAACCATAATGAGAGTGCCCTGATGGCCCCATGTGATCCAATGATGCAATAGACCCTAGAAAGTTTTAGAAGTATATATGTGTACAAAAAATATATTGATTATTTGGTCAAATACAACACAATTCTGATTTCTGCTTTTCCCCCATAACTCCAGTATAACAGGTTTCATGATTTCCAAGGTGAGATATAGCAGTTAGTAAAAACATATGTTAGAATTAGAAACAGCTACAGCAGCAAAGAACATGTTGACACAGAACAAATGTGCATTTGAAATAGAATCTAAAATTGAAATGCTAGATTAGAAAGATACACATACATCACTGTTGTCAATAACATGTTGACAGTTGGGACAAGCTCTGGTAGGATTGCTATTCCATATAACTGTTCCACATGCTCCAGATGCACACTTAATTTTGGTTGCAATTCTACTCTTGTCTACCAACCATGACGGTCTGCATAACCAAGGATATGTACAAATTACAAAGTTTCAATAGCTCTGAGACATGCATGGCTACACAACATCATTTGTAGTAGTCTAATGGTCCAAGATGACATAAATTATTTCCATGATTCAAAGAAACGATTACACATATTATTAAGAAATAACAAATCAGAAAAGAAAATTTCACAAATTGCAAAGTTTGTCAAATACTAATTCAACAAAGGATAAACTTCATACTTGGTTGGAGCTAAATAGGTACACTGAGTAAATTTCGCACTTAGGGCATGTTTGAATAAAACCCTTTTCATGTTTCAGAAAAGCTTGAAATAAAGAAGAGTGACAATAGAGAAAGTTCTGCCAAAAAGCTGCTTTTAAGTAAGACCTAAGCATAACCAAACATGTGCTTAATCAATATCAGAACTCAGGATGCATTATGCAGGGTAATTTCAAACGGGAGAAAAAAAAATACTAATCTAAAGTAAACAACACAACTCTAAATGAAACGAAGCAGTTCATGTTGATGGTGCATTTCGCAAGTGAATGATCGATCAAAAGTGTGAAGATTATACAACATAAAAATCTCAACTTTCAACTGCTTACGATGATCTACCACTTATTTCTCAAACAGAGAACAATGAACAGAGCAGAGACGAACCCCATCAGAAAAATTCAACCGAAATACCAAAAAAGCTATGATTTTTCACACACACACAATAAAAAAAGCTAACCCCATTTATAATGCACAAAAGAAAAATAAGAAAACACAGGCCGCTGTTCTTATTCTACTTGATGAATGATGTTTCAGTGGGAAGATGAACAAGTTTGATGTTGAAAACAATGCTTATAAGAAAAAAGAAAAAAAATTGAAGTTCAGAACAAGAGAGAGAGATTCATACCCGGCCATTGGTGAGAGAGAGAGAGAGAGAGAACGATGCCAAGTCAAGTGACAGAGATTCAAACCATCTTATGTAGAAGGAACAAATAAATATATTTTTTTTCTTTTATTTTTTTGCCCTTTTCTGTGAAACTTCCAAATTCTAATGATTCTATAAGAAACAAGGAAAAGTATAAGATATGTTATTGTGAAATTATGACTCGTGTATACACTAGGGATGAAGAAGACACGACCGGATTCAAATTGGGTCCAATCTCTAGTTTGAGTAATTTCTTGGACTTCATACTTTATATGATCAATCATTAGATTAATTTGGCTTTCAAATGATGTATAATGATTTAAATATCATGTATAATAATGATATTAAATTTTACAAATAAAAAATAAATTATAATAGATGTTTTATAATATGTATTTTAAAATAATAATATATTAATACAAGAATAATATAAGTTACTTAAAATACATTAATTGAAATGGTAAATTTGATTTATTGCTATAAAATTGTATGACTCTAAAGTAATTACTTGACTCCATACTGATTTGGATTGACCCAACATGAAAATTTTACCAAGTCAAACGTAGAAAGTATAGTGTTTTAGTAATTTTTCTTATTATTTTTCGTTTTTAGTTTTCTTATTTATTTTCAAAAATTTAAAAGTGGGTTACTTGCTAAAGAAGGGTATGATATATATTATGGTGTAATGCACATTATTATAAAGTAGTGTGAACGTTGAACAAATACAAATAGTAATAAAGTAGTGTGTAGTACTTTGTGTGTCTATGACTTTGACTAATCATTTCTCTCTAGTCTTCTCCTTCTCCTCCTAGTTTTTGCTGATTCCAAGCAGAGAATGTGTGATATATTGCATTTTATTTTATTATCTATACTATATATAAAAGGAATTGAAAAAAATAACTACTTTTTTATATTCATGTTTATTTAGATAATTATTTTTTCAATTCTAGAATTAAAATAAAAAAATACAAAATAAATAAATATAAAAGATAATCATCTCTAAATCTTTCATTTTTTTTAATGAAAAGGAGGTCCAATTAAAACTATCTTTGATTTTTTTATCTATCTTGATTAAAAAAAATGTATGGAATTGTATCATAAACTAAAGACTATAACATTTGAAATATTAAATTATATGAAATTTTTTGATATAGTTGAAATTGAAGGCTATATACTTTAAATGTGAGATTTCACAATTTCATAAGTTGTCTTATAAAATAAATATTATAGAATTTAAAATATTGAATGACATTAATTTTTCAATTATGATAGAAACTGAAGACTATATATTTTAAAATGTGAGATTTCACAATTTTATAGATTGTCTTATAAAATAAAGACTATAGACTTTTTGAATCACATGAATTTTTCACATACAGTAGAAATGGGAGGCTATATATTTCAAAATGTAAGATTTCACAATTTTTAGGTTGTATTATAAAATAAAGACTATGCCTTAAAAAATATTGAATCATATGAAATTTTTCTGTATAGTAGAAATTGAAGGTTATATACTTTAAATGTGAGATTTCACAATTTTAGGTTGTCTTATAAATAAAGACTATAGACTTTATAAAAATTGAATGACATGAATTTTTCAAATATGGTAGAAATTGAAGACTATATACTTTAAAATGTGAGGTTTTGCAATTTTTTTGGTTGTGTCTTATAAAATAAAGACTATGGACTTTAAAATATTGAATCATATGAATTTTTCACATATAGTAGAAATTGAAGGCTATATACTTCAAAATGTGAGATTTCACAATTTTTAGTTTGTATTACAAAATAAAAACTATAGCCTTTAAAATATTGAATCATATGAAATTTTTCTATAAAGTAGAAATTGAAGGTTATATACTTTAAATGTTAGATTTCACAATATTAAAGGTTGACTTATAAAATAAAGACTATAGACTTTAAAATATTGAATAACATGAATTTTTCAAATATGGTAGAAATTGAAGGCTAGATACTTTAAAATGAGAGATTTCACAACTTTTTTAGTTGTGTCTTATAAAATAAAGACTATAGACTTTAAAATTTTGACTGACATGAATTTTTCACATACAGTAGAAATTGAAGGTTATATACTTTAAATTGTGAGATTTCACAATTTTATTTATTTTAGAGTAAACCCCCAAACTGGTCCCTGACAATTTTCGCGTTTGACAAGTTGGTCCCTAACAATTAGAAATACCCTATCCAGTCCCTCACAATGTCAAACCTCGGACACGCTAGACGGATTCCGTAGTGTTTGTCCTACGTATCATTCCAGCACAATGCACTCGTGCTGACTTGGCCGTTTAATGCTTGAAACGACGTCGTTTCGTTAGAAATAATTAACATTAAACATCTTTTACTACTGAGGATAGGGTGATTTGTGATTCAAATCCAACAACAAACATGTTTAATGTTAATTATTTCTAACGAAATGACGTCGTTTCAAGTATTAAATGGCCAAGTCAACACGGGTGCACTGTTCTGGACTGACACGTAGGACAAATGTTACGGAATCCGTCTAGGGACCTTAGCGTGTCCGAGGTTTGACATTGTGAGGGACTGGATAGGGTATTTCTAATTGTTAGGGACCAACTTGTCCGACACGAAAATTGTCAGGGACCAATTTGGGGGTTTACTCTTTATTTTATTATAAAATAAAGATTATAGACTTTAAAATATTGAATCACATGAATTTTTCTTATATAGTATAAATTTAAGGCTATAGACTTATGTGAGATTTCACAATTTTTACGTTGTATTATAAAATAAAGACTATTGCCTTTAAAATATTGAAACATATGAAATATTTCTATATGGTAGAAATTGAAGGTTATATACTTTAAATGTGAGAATTCACAATTTTATAGGTTGTCTTATAAAATAAAGACTATAGACTTTAAAATATTGAACGACATGAATTTTTCAAATATGATAGAGATTGAAGGTTGTATACTTTAAAATGTAATATTTCACAATTTTTTTGGTTGTGTCTTATAAAATAAAGACTATAGACTTTAAAATATTGAATCACATGAATTTTTCACATATAGTAGAAATTGAAGGCTATATACTTAAAATGTGAGATTTCACTATTTTTAGGTTGTATTATAAAATAAAGACTATAACCTTTAAAATAATAAATAATAATATGAAATTTTTCTATAAAGAAGAAATTGAAGGCTATATACTTTAAATGTGATATTTCACAATTTTATAGGTTGTCTTATAAAATAAAGATTATAGACTTTAAAATATTGAATGACATGAATTTTTCATGTATAGTAGAAATTGAAGGCTATATATACTTTAAATTGTGAGGTTTCACAATTTTCTTTATTGTATTATAAAATAAAGAATATAGCCTTAAAAATATTCAATCACATGAATTTTTTCCATATAGTATAAATTGAAGGCTATATACTTCAAAATGTGGGATTTCACAATTTTTTGGTTGTATTATAAAATAAAGATTATAGCCTTTGAAATATTAAATTATATAAAATTTTTCTATATAGTAGAAATTGAAGGCTTTATACTTTAAATGTGAGATTTCATAATTTTATAGATAGGTTGTCTTATAAAATAAAAGCTATAGACTTTAAAATATTGAATTACTTGAATTTTGCAAATATGGTAGAAATTGAAGGCTATATACTTCAAAATGTGAGATTTTGCAATTTTTTTGGTTGTGTCTTATAAAATAAAGATTATAGACTTCAAAATATTGAATCACATGAATTTTTCACATATAGTAGAAATTGAAGGCTATATACTTCACAATGTGAAATTTCACAATTTTTTGGTTGTATTATAAAATAAAAACTATAGCCTTTAAAATATTGAATCATATGAAATTTTTTATATATAGTAGAAATTGATGGCTATATATTTTAAATGTGAGATTTAACAATTTTATAGGTTGTCTTACAAAATAAAGACTATAGACTTTAAAATATTGAATGACATGAATTTTTTAAATATAGTTGAAATTGAAGGCTATATACTTTAAAATGTGAGATTTTGCAATTTTTTTAGTTGTGTCTTATAAAATAAAAATTATGAACTTTAATATTTTGATTAATAATTAATTATATATTATCTGATTAATGAATATAGATAATTTTTTATCCCTTCTACATCAAAAGTAGAAAAGTTTAATTGAATAGCAATGTAATGTAACGATAAATCAAAATTAAACTCATCCAATTAAACTTTAACTTAAAAAAAAAAAAAAAGACTAAAATAATAATTTTGTGTAGTAAATAAAGTTAGTGAATCACTCGCATTCTATCTCAGTTCTCCCAATTTAATCTAAGTGGGAAAAAGAAAGAATTGAGATAATGGCAATCACTCTTCATTCCACTTTTGTACTAATCAGGTCTTAAAAAAATGGCCACTAACAAAGACAAAAGTTCATTGTGACCAGCCAATGCTTATCAGTTAAAAATTCATCTTGTACTTTTTTTATGTAATAAGAATTTTGAAGATGTCAATGTTCCTTTCAGAGTAAAACTTCCACTCTAAAAAAAAGCAAGGATTGTTTACATGAATGCACTAAATTGGGGGTCTAAAATTATATACAACTTCTGATAATGCTCATATCATATCTATGAGCAGAGAAAGAGAATATGGTACTCCTATGTGCTTGCCTCCTCTAAAAATTCAAGCTAGCTAGATGGTCAATCAGATAAACTATACATCTTCATTGAACTCGAACTCGATCAGACTACACATCATATACAGGCATCCGTTCTTCAATGTTGACGCGGCACGCCGGGCACCTTTTACATTTGTCGCAGCACGTACTGTCGTCCGCAAAACCAGTCGACAGAGGAAAAACCAGAAAGAGAATCAGTATGTTAAAACTAAACCTGATATGATATATCTGTATTACACATATTAATAAATAACACTAGTATGCAATTTAATAAATATTCTTTACAAAAGCAGCATCCTGCTACAAATTGTGCCATCTACTTTATTTATTTATATACTATTATAAGAGTTGGAGATTATTATAGTTGAAGACTGAGGAGTTGTAATGCTTCTTCAAGCATACCCTATAATCCTTTTCTGTTGCAATTCAGTTAGAAAAAGTAATTAAATTGTATTTATGGGACAGAGACACAAAGTGCAAGACTAACCTGCAAATAATGTGGTGCCTGCAGGGAAGAAGAACCACATTAATCTGCTCTTCAAAGCAAACTCTGCATAAGATCTTCTCCTGATAGATTTGTCGATCAATTTTCAAAATGCGTCAGATGCGGATATAATTGACAATTATTCAAGCACAATGAGGCAATCAGCTCCAAATGAATTTATAATTAGTTAATTCTTTTTATTTCTCTTTCTAGTTTCAAATGAATTCCTAAAGTAAACTCTATGAAATCAAAGTCAGGAATTGATGCTAAGTTCACACTCATTCTTTCCATGCTTGAAGAGCCACGACCCCGCTTCCCCCAATGCCAGTGAAATTGAAGATTAATGATAGTAGACAAAATGCTGATAATGTACCAACTACCAAGCAGCTTAAACAGCCAAGACTGAATGATTCACACATTCATAGAGCAGAAAATAATCAATAAAGTTTGAGAACATTACATTTTGAAGTCTTTCATACTCCTCCTGGCTAAACTTTGTAACTTCTGTCTGCTCACCAAGTGCAGTTTGTAGTCTAAAAATCTGAGTTGTAAAGAATTGTGATTACTGAGATGTATGAAAAAGTTTCAAACCTAATGGTTTAACTTGTTCATTTGTAAATGAGGAAAACATTAGGCAAAAAATAATGATGTAACTACATATTTGAAACAAGGAAACAGGATCTTCACCTCCTCAACAAGATCTGCTCTGGGCATTTTCTTCACCGTATCGGGGGAGAATGTATTGTACCTAAATAGTAAATCAGATAACTGAGGTATAAGGTGCAAACATATAGGCATCAGAACCAACTGAGGGCACAAAGAGAAATAACAGTGCACACTTTATAGTTATAACAGCATAGTTATAACCATCACTAACAAACATGAATGAAATAAGATCTTCACAATAACTTCGAGTTTTGAAACATAAAATTGAGAAAGTCTTGCCAAAGCTATGGAGGAAAAAAAAATATGCACTAAGAAAGATATATATAAGTGCTCACTAGGTTACTGGATTTAAAAGCTCCTAATCAAGGGGAAAATCGTATATGAGTACAACCCTAATGGCCTGAAGAATTGTAGTGTACTAACCCGGAACTCCCAGCAAAATAAAGTCTTGCTTCTTCCTCTCTACTTCCTTCATCTATGGACCACCAACCTACCAACCTGTTAACAGAGAAAGCACAAGCAATGACAAATTTTTTCATATCAGCTGAGAAAATTTACTAAGTAGAGAATCAACTAAAGATAAAGTACCTTGACCCATGATGAAAGAACCCAAACCAATCAGAGGCTTTTGATGCTATAGTTGAGTAACTTGTAGGCACATCTCCACTGCAGAGTAAGAGAACTATCTTCTCTATTGATCTATATGCTGCAAATAAAACCCCAACACCTTGCAGCAAAAGAAGTGGGGAAAAAATGACCCTATGTGGTATATTTCTTGCACTGGATGGAGTTCCCTAAAATTTAAACAAGAAAAATGAGAAAAGGAATTTAAAAATGATGAGGAAACCTTAACATTCTGAAAAAATAAATGACATGTTTTCAATCAGTATCTACCATACCTCTAAATGCATTATAAGTAGTAGTTGGAAAACAATGAATGGAATTTTCATAATATGCCCACCAATGCTCTGCCGACTGCAAAATCCATCTTGTTGACTATCCTCATCACAGGAAACTACTAAACCATCTCTATTCCAGTTCAGGTATGTTATGGTATTGGACGATGAGCATGGTTCTATAATGTGACGGTCTCCATGAATCGTTGGATTGTGCCATTTTGTACAAACAAGATAGGAAAAGCACTGCGCAACACTGCAAAAGGATACAAGGATGTTATCAAGAAAAAAGGCTCAATACTATATATAATATAATGACAAATACTAAAAGTCTACAACAATTGAATGAGGATTATACCAAAAGTTAATAAATAAGTCCCACCAGCCTAGAGCAGCAACATCACCTGCAGATAAGTGAAAAGAAAGTTAAAACAAGGAACCCTGAGTGCTCAGTACAAACTGGGGAGCAACCAAAACTTAATAAAGTTTAATTTCCAATTAAAATTAAAAAAAGAAAAATGTATACCCAAAGTAAAAGTTAAGTTTCCTAATCAACAAAGTTCTCAAGGCCAAAGAATAGTGTGTTACGAGCAGTTAATATCTGAATATTTATAGCATAGTCAATATCATAAATCATGTGAAAATGTTGTCAAAAATGAACCAGCACCATAAACAAAATGGACATAGAAATGTCAAGAAAAAGTGGAAAATGCAGTCTGTAAAGTTACATTTTAATAGTAAGAAGAAGCTCGAGGTAGCAATTAAATGGCACGGTAAATAAGCTAATTACACTATTAACAATTGTTTTCAACGGAAAATAACAACTTACCACATATCTTTAGAAGGGTGAATACTGTAGCAGCAAGAAAGAAGACCATGGATATTGAAATCCAGAAGTGCTAGAAAATAGAAGTATACAATTCAGTGTTGTGCTTTTGGGAAAATAAAAACGAAAGCAAGATCACATAATCTACTGAATATAATACTTCTTTGTTGTAATGAAGTCTTCAATAAGGCACAGCCTACTATTAAGATGGTGAAAAAAAGTTTTGAACATTTCGAATCATGAATATTTCTTTCTCATCTCAGTGAAAGGAAAGCATCATTATCGTAGTCTGCATTGCAGGCCATTAGGTCTTATTTTGGTAGTAATATAGTATCACTGAGGGACCTTATTTAATTCTATTTAAGAGCAAGCCACCAATCAAATAATTTATCAGTTTAATGAATAACATCTTACAGGAAGAGTTTCCCATACAGCTTCGTCAGTCAAATTTTCATCATCTCCAGGCATCAAGGCCCTACACATCCTATAAAAAGATATTTTTGTCATCCATGCATCCATTTCATAGATGAAAAAATAAAATAGTTTTGCAACTTTTAACTGTTTAATTGTTGAACATTAAGCATAATCAAGCATAGCCAAATGGTTCAACTAGTAATGACTCTTTTAAGTTGTACTTAAAATGATTTGTTGAAAGCAGATCCAAACTAGGCAAGTTATGAATCATGATAATGTTGAATATTTTGGCTCTTCTGTTAACAATATTATTAAGATAACTACAGCTGATATTGGTATGAATGAGTTCAACAATAACTACAAGCTCCTTGCAAACTATAAATGTTGTCATTCATAAATGGAAAAAAGAAAGAAAGAAAAAATCATTACCTGATGTTATCAAACAAAATTGCCGCTTCAAAAGCTATCAGGGGTAAGAAGACAATCTTTAAATTAACCGCTGCATCATTTAAATGCATAATTACATAAACACATAGCATCTTACATTCAACACCAATAAAAGAAGTACCACACTTTATCTTGATGCGAAGAATACAGTGGTCAATACGTACCATAACTGCTTCCGAGATGTATACAAAGAAGTAGCTCAAATGCAACAAGTAATGGTGTTGCTATGATTGAATGACAAGGAGCCCACTGTTGATAAACAATTATTTTTACATTAGTAACAAAAATATACTGTGGGACAAATTTCCTATTCTCCACAAAACAGGAAGATTTTTCCAATAAGCACATCTTACTTGGCGGCCATGAGGCATGGAAGGAGCAGGCAAGGAAAACCTGCCTCGTGCTACCACAGCATGGAAAAACCATAGAGGGGAAAATACAACCCTACCAAAAAGAAACATAAAGAAAGATACAAGTTATCATATGACTGCAAATGGGGAAAATAAGTCCTTCCTAGATTAAAATTTTTCTTATACTGCCTTAAAATCCACCTATCAACAATATTACAGACACAACTTGAAGAACTTTCCTGACATACATGGAATGATCATATGCTTATGTCCAATTCACTATTCAACATAAGAATATAAAATGGGCAGGATATCAACAATTCAACATGAGTACACACACATATTTCTGAGAATTACAAACATGAGAGTGATGTTAGTTTGAGTCATATGGTATGGAAGCTCTCTGGCTCTCTGGAGACTTTGTTTTCGACAGAATGATTTCATTCGATCTATGTAACTGAACTAGCCTAGGAGGATAAGGCTTTGGTTGTACTTTGTATGATTATTTAGCTGAGAATCGTACCTTCGCCAGAGAGGTGGAGACTTTAACAGAACTAAATGACAAATTGCAGGCAATGGAAATCAGGACTTCTAACATGAAATGAATGTATTCTGGTTTGAAACTTGAAAGCCGTATAAACAATTCTGAAGGATATGGATCAAGTATTAATAACCCCAATTAGGTTTGTATGATCACTACTATTTATGTTGTGACTCGTGGTGGTATTGCTAGCGGCACCACCTCATTTTAGCAGTATATAAACCAATTTGGAGCAAGAAAAATGGTGAGAAAATAACACACAGAATCTACATTGCAAAAAGGAATATTTTCTTTGGGTACAAAACAGGGTGAAGGGGAGGAGTAGAGTACCCCCATATGCGGAAATGGAACCTAACCCTTAAAAGCAAAGCCAAACCAAAGTAATTTGATTCTTAATTGCTGAAACCCTTACACCAAAGTAAATATTGTCAGACTATATCACGGAATCTAGACAGAAATTTTAGATTTTTAGCTGATATTATATGTAACATTACATATCCCAATTTTAGTAAATGTTTGAAATTTGGATTCCTCGATTAAACAACTAGATTATCTCTTCCATTTCATTGTGGCAGAGGATGTTAAACCATAGGAGTCAACAAGAACATTACAAAAAACATAAAAATAAAAAGTCAGTGACATAAAAGGAACCACTATTTCAAACTCGAAGATGCCACTTCCCATTTCCAGAGGAATAAAAGAAAACTTGAAAAAACACAAGAAAACGAATCACAAGACAAAACTCAGGTTGTCTTTTTTCAAGACAAAATCTAGCTATGTTCTCAATTGATGTGATAGTTTTCCAAAATTATAACAAAACAAAAATGAAAATCTTTCATGCATGCATTGGACAACAAAAGGGGGAAACAAATCGGCACAGAACCATAATGTTCATTCATTAAACAAAAAAAAAAAAAAGAATCAATCTTGTCTACCACAAAGAACCAAGAGCTTCAAGATAGAGCTAGATAAGGCAATTCAATACAAAACACACACAAAGCTAAAATTTTGCTCATACCCTTTGATTCATTCCTGAATTATCCGAAATGGGTCATCTCAAAATTCAAAAAAATAAAATAAAAAATAAAAAAAGAAGAAACTCACCACCATGAGCAAGTAAGGGCATGGTCAAGCTTGAGAGAGAGAAGCAGAGTGAATGAGAAGAGCAAGGAATGAGATAGCAGAGCTTGGAGGGACTTCGCCACCCTCCTCCAACTCATCAATCTCCTCCTAACCAGCATTTTCCCGGAAAAATCGAATTTCACAGAGAAACTGAGGGAAAAAAATGGGACAAAAGCGAAGAAGAAGAAGAGGAAGCACTTGCTGACAGAAACAGAAGAACAGAGACAGAGAAACACAAGCTCCTTTATTCTCTCTCTCTATTTATCTATCTATCTAAATTGGGTCCCTTTGTTAATCCATGTGAAGAAACAACAACAAGAAGAGAGAAGAAGAGAGATTCAAGGGAAACTGAAACCGGTGTGTGTTTTTTTGTTGAAAATATCAAGAAGGGGTAAATTCCTCGGAGGATGCAAAGAGTGTGACTTTGGAACAAACTGAGCTATAATCAAAACGTTACAGACACGTCTTTTCCCCCGATTTTCTTCTCTCTCTCTCTTTTGCCTTCTCTTTCACGCCAAAAAGCAACGTTTTTTATTCTTTAATTTAATCTCTGTGTTGTGTTGTGTCCGATGGGTGAGAATAATAGAAATGTGCGAAAGTACCCTTCATGTTTGGTTCTTTTTCAGAGTTCGAGAAACCAAGTTGTGTCGCACTCTGCGTTTTTCCCAAGATATTTATTCCATTTTATTTGTAAGTACTAGAATTTAAATTTATTTAAGAGTTTAATTTTGATACTTACCCTATAAAGTTATTTTATACTGTCATTTAAATAAAATGCTTGTAAAACTTTTTAGGTGGTAAAAGAGAGAAAATATAATCATAGCTGACGTGATAGTAAATGATTAGATGACGGTCTAAAAAATGGTTTAGCAATGACAATTAAATTCTTTATTTTATCTTATTTCTAATTTTAGTCTTATTTTTTTATTTAGTTATAATCATTTTCTTTAAATAATAAATTCTATTTTATATTTGTGTTCAACCAATTGTCTGTTCAAATTATTAGAACCAATAATGTGAAAGATATGAAAAATATATCTTCCCTGTATAAAAAATTTCTTACTATTTTGACTCCTTAATAATAATAACCACTGTCCTTCAAATATTACCAGTAAGCAAAATCTAAATAATTTTGAATCAAAACTTTTTGGTCATTCAACGATACATGGCTGAATTAATTTGGGATTAATTTCTGCAAGACCGGTTTTTCAAAACTGATGTGAATATATGGATTTCAGTCAGTTGTCATTAATTTTGAGAAAGTGAATAGGTGGGGCAATTTTATAATTGGTTGGACTTCACTTTCCTTTCTAACAACCCAATTAGCAATGGTAATTTAAATTAGAATTTTATATTAAACAAAAATTGGTATTATAAAGGACTTTTGAATGGAGATCATTGTCTAATTTTTATAAGTTAAATAAAACTTTTGAAAATAAGGTGAAATCAAATATATTTGTGCTAAATTTTAGAAAAGATGAGTATAATTTACTCTAATTAATAAAAAAAGATAAGCAAAATTGTTAAATTAAATGATTTGTCAAGGGATGTTTATGGCCCCGATCGGGCCACTAATCTGGTCAGTCCAAAGCATTTTTTTGGGTTTGAGTCATGAAATTTGATTTGGTGAGCTTTTCGTTCAAATTCGAATTGTGCTTCGTATTGGTTCGGTCGGTTTCTTTTTTTCTTTTAAATATATGTTTTATATAATAATTAATGATATATTATAAATTTTTTAAACTTTATGAATATATTTTACTTAATTTGATATATTTTTATATTGATATACTTTATTTTTAAATTATATTATAAAATAATATTAAATTTTATTACTTACATATAATATTCTACTGTAATTTTATAATATACACTCTCCATATTATCATAGTCATTCATCGGACCATTAACGGATGGAGTTCGAGTTTCCTCAAGCTCAATCCAATAATACCTACATACACCCCTAATGCATCGAAATCAGTGTTTATCCATTAGAAATTTTATAAGGTAGGTTGATGATGATGGGATATGGGTAAATTCGGGATAAAAGAGAAGGAGGGTCACTGTCATTGTCCACCAACTCATTATTGAACATTGAATCCCATTTCATATTTTATTGTACTATATCTACTATCTATATCCTATTTAATTTCTTTATTCATGTGTTTCTTCCACTGGCCTTCTCTGATATTAAAATATCATTATATGAACGATAGAATCTTTATCTGAAAAGTCACACAACTTCTTGAAGCACAAAATTTGGTGAAGTGGATTATTGCGAGTTCGTACGAAAGAATTAATAACTCAAGTAGTCAAGACCATGGCTTACTTATTTATATCGGAAAAATATACTTTTATATTTCTAATATAATAAATCTATTATAATATTATAAATTTATTATTTTGAATATTCCTAACAAATATTCAGCACTTATTAATTAAACCCTATAAAATTATGAGGACGAGTCATAATAGAATGCCAAAGAAGTATAAGAATTACTGAAGCACTTAGCTATATTTTGCGAGTTCAAAATAATAATGAGGGTTTTAAAGAAAAAAGAGAGGAAAATAGAAGAAATTTTCGGGTTTAAATAATTCAAGAAAATTCTCAATACATTTCATTCTCTCTTATATTTTATAATTCGTAAATATAATTTTTTTTTAAAAGTCTTTCATTTTTCCTTTAAAATTAAACTCGTGAACGGATTCTTTATAAAAATGTCTAAAGATTCTATGAATTGAAGTTTTTTTGTGTGTATAAACTAACTATTAAATATTATACAAATTGTAATTGATAATGTTCTGAACGATAATTAAATTAAAAAAGATAAATTTATTCAATTCAATTCAAGTTGACTGGTAAAAATATACTAGTAGTAGTATATATCAATACTAAAATCATAAATACATGTATGATTGAAAGGGTCGAGGTAACTAGGATAACCATATCCTTGTGTTAGGACCTATCACTATCTGCTATTTTTATTTTTCCCTAACAACTTACCTGCTACATATTGTGGTACACTGTACCATCTATTTATATTCCCTATGGTGGCAGCTTATGTTACTTATGATTTTGAAAATAAACCACGTAATATAAGTTAAAAAAATCTTTCTAATATAATCCAATTAAATAATAATGAATCCTTCAGAGTTTACATCAAGATCGTCATATAATTGTTCAACAACAATTATGAATATGGCAACAGTATGGCATATTATTTGATGTGTCAACAAGACATATAGCTTTCTTAAAAGTCATTAATTTGTTTTTGTATTTTTTAAAAATGTTACAATAAAAATTGTATAATATTTGTACAACAATCATATCTACTTTTGGATTACATTAATTTGTAAATCCATATCACAATTCAGTCTTTGATATAATTATTGTACAAATATTGTACAATTTTTATTTTACATGTAACTTTTTTTTTTCTTTCACATCAATGACAAATACTGATTCTTATGTAACCAATGTTATGGTTAGTTGAAATTTAGGTTGAAATTTAATTTAAGTTTAAAAAGAAGTCAACGACATTTTATTGGGCATTCATTTAGAAAAGTTAGTAGCAAATAAGGTTTGCCGACAAAAAAAAAAAAAGAAACAAGTAAGGTCCGAATCCACTTTAGTTTGCAGTTGCCAATTGGATTGGAATACAGCGTCTCTTTTTTTCATCCATCAAACGTATTTTTATTTATTGAATGACGTGAAATAAGTGTTTGAATGTTTTTCATCCAAAACTTTTTTCGTTGAATTCCTATCTCAATCCACATTAGGCAAAAGCAAGTTTTTATTGCTTTAACATTCATCCATCTACCATTCATATTAAATAAAACTAGACAAAGTCAAACTTGTCCTTATATTAACCTAATTTTGTTTATAAAAATATTTTTTTAAATATTATGAAAATAATTTTTCAACTGTTGATTTGAAAGTAAAAATATAGTAAAATTTGAGCACTTCATATGTGCATGCTTTGATTTTTAAATAATATTAATATTATTTTAAATAAATTGAAAAACAATATAAATTTATTTAAAATAAATCTTAATGTTAATTTAAATCTTTTAAAAATTGCATAATATAAATATTTTATTTTTTAAACTACAAAATAATTAAGTTTTTAAATATATTTCATTTTGTTATAAAAATTAAATTATAAAAGTAATATAAAGAATGATATAAATTATACTATTTCAGTAATTTTACACTCTAATGTGATTTTGAGTAACATTATCCAAACAACATTCATTTTTCCAAAATCACATTTGACAAAAAGTATCCAAACACAAATCACATTGGCCCCAATCCAATTTTGATCAAAATTAATTTTACAAAAGCACATTTATATCAACATCCGTTTGCAAACGTTAATCCAAACACACACAACAAATTAAATATTTTTTTTTATATGAATGGATTAATGAAGAGTACTTATACAAATACAAATATATCTGAATTTACAAAAGTTGAAAATAGATTTTTTGTAAATATTAAAGTAAATGAATAGAGATGGAAAACAGATGAGCCTACAAGCTTTAAGAAACAGTATTGTGCATACTAACTAAATGATTTAAGGATGAATTAAAATTTCAACCTTTTCTATTACAATAATTCTAATATCAAAGTATTAAAATTAATGATGGACTTCCTAATCATTTTTCAAAAGTTCATCATGGCCATGTTTATCTGTTTATACTTACTGTAATTAGTATTAGTTGACTAAAGCACCACACAATTACTGGCCTATTAGCTCAGTTGGTTAGAGCGTGGTGCTAATAACGCCAAGGTCGCAGGTTCGAGACCTGCATGGGCCAATTATTTTTAGTTGCGTCTTTTTCATTTTTGGGTCAATTTGTTGCCTAAAAGTAAACCTTCAGCCCAAAGATTTTTTGAAGTGAACCCACTAATTGATACATGACATTCAGTAAACAAAAACATCCAAAGTTTTCGCTCACTTCATTGATGACCTTTGACCCAATATTGTTGTCTAATGAAATAAAGTAGTACGTCAATAATTGAGATATTCTCATCAGGTTTGAACTTTATATGATAAGTATATGCTTAATTAATTAACAACAAGGTTCTAAACTTCTTATAGACAACGTATCGATTTGAACTCATCGTCTTTAAAACCAAACATTGACATTGGATGGAAATGATTAAGTAGAAATATTAATTACTACTACATTCCAAATATCTTGGAATTCCTATTTTTCAATCGCATTCAAAGATCAGCATATATTTAGATATAAATACCGTTCATATATATGGTCGTATTCATCAACTTGAACTTTAAAAGGGATCAATTGTGATATGGTATATATATAAGTGATTAGGGATTTGATTCTTATTATTTCCTATCAGCATAAAGTTTAAAATATAAAACATCCACGTGAAAGATATGTTGGATTTAAAATTATTCATTTATCTTTATATGTATCCGGTGAAATCTTATTTATCAATAAAGCATATATATCAATGATTTTATATAACACATATATACATATTTAATTAAGTTGACAATTATGAATAATTAATATTATTAATTAAGCTAAAGTGACAAAAGGAAACTACCCTATCAAGGAAAGAAAAGGGGCAATTAATACCAAGTTATTTAGTAATTATGTCGTAATCTCTATCATTGCTTTTAAAGTATATATATGAGGTTTCCCCATTCTAAATTTCTAATGGCATGACCCCAAGCTTAACTAACAAGTGGTTAAAGTAATAATAATATATACTTTTTGTAAAATTAAGTGCTTAAAATGATACTTACGCACAATAAAATAAAGGAAATGAAGAAGTCAACTACGTAGTTCAGATCCAAAACTTACTGGTCGATGATGTTTGAATTTTGATGCTGTCATATTAATTAAGCCAACTCACAGAGTGGTGTCATTGATTGTTTTCAATTATTTCAATAATATTTGTGGTGCCATGGTTAATTATGGTAAAGTAATTAACTAAACGTTTACTTAATCACTAATCACTAATGCGCGCACCGTGTGACGATGAGAATGATGGACTTCACCACTAACACGTTTCTACAAGGATAGATAGATTAAGATAGATCACTGTATATACTAATTCGAAGATAACGATGCAATTAAGTTATTAGTGGAAAATTTCTATTCTTTAAATAGGAAGAGATTTTTTATTTCATATTTCATTATTTAAAATTTACATATAATGTTCAAAGCAATTTTTTGTCTTATTTTATTCACATTTAGTTGTTAAAATCACTTAGAGTAAGAGAAAATATTTACTCCAAGAGTATTTAAGAATTTTTGTTACTATTGACTTATAATATGTCAAAATAAATTTAATTAATTTGGCACTCTCAAAATTGTATTATCAATCTAAACTGTTATGAGAGATCAATGGGGTTTATGACATGACATTAGTGTTCGGTAGGCATGCTAATAATAATTTTTAAATGCATGAGATCATCAATTTAGTTTTGAAGAACTATTTGGTTACATGGAATCATAATTAAAGTATAAGATATTAATTAAGATTGAACTATTTTGATGAATCTCAGGTTCTTAGTGTGTGTGTGTCTCTCTCTCTCTCCCTCTCACACATACACACACATGGTTTATTGCAAATTAAAATAATAGAAAAATTAATATTATTAGATAGTTATGCTGGTTACAGAGCAAATAGGCAACGGTATACATTAGAATTATAGGGAAATATTGTATTATTAAGAAAATTAAAGCTATATATATAGAAAACTTTTATATTTGAAAATGCTTACTAAGGATGTATATTCTGTCATTCTGTGGTTATTAGGATAAAGAGTTTGTGACAAGAAAATAATAATGAAAATAGAAGAAGCATATATAAGTACATGATCATCAGCTAAATATATATTATTTGAATGGGTATACTGAATGGAGAAAAAAATTAAGATGTTTTATGGCCCTCTATATATATATATATATATATATATATATAGAATTTGAGATAGTAATATATAATTATTATAAATTTTATATATTTTTATACTTAACATATATAGTGGAAATAACTTCAATCCAAAAACTAGTTATGGACGAAGGATACAGAAAATTGCGAGGTACAATAAAAAAAAAAGTTAAAACAGTCAATAATAGGAAATTGGACCTAAATCACTCAGCATATTAAAAAAATATATATGGTTGATAATGCTATTTGAGCCAAAAATGTTAAAATGAGCTTTGTTAACTGTTTTGATCGAAAAAAATGTTCTTTTTCAAACATTTACAAAGGATTTATATCATCATCACTATGTTAAATAATGATCATCTAGCTAGCTAGAGTGTATAGTTTCTAGGAATAATTAATAATTAAACATCGATTTTGGAATATGGGCATAATAGGTTTTATAAGTATTACTTGAGTACAAGCTAATTTTAATTTTAAAGTGAAGTTAATAATTCATTATCTTCAAATTTGCTTATGATGTAATAATATATTGTTATTAAGTGAAAGATTGCATATATACACTAATGATAACTACTAGTACTCCCTAAACATTTAAGCAGTGAATAGTGCTGTTATTAATTAATAAATATATTATTGATAATATGATTCTCTCAAGTAAAAATTAAATTAGCATAAAGAAGCAACATTGTATATACTTCTCTTCTTGTTTTTGGTTATATATAGGCAGTAGTACTACATCAAGCACACATTCATTAATTATCTATCAAAATATTATGTGATTTGTGAATTTACTATTTAAAATAAAAATTTAAATTTGCAGAGATATCCCTCACTATTTTAACTATTTTATGGTAATAGTTTCTGATAGATGAATCCAAAAGTGAGACATGATGAAATGTCATGCACACACATACATACAGTGAAACACTCAAAAGGGAGAAGGTGCAACATTTGCTCACTTCTTTTTCACTAAGATATACAGATCAGGAATCAATAGCACTCACTAATTTTCCCTTGTTATTAGGATTTAATTATAACATTTATTTACATAATAATAAGGATTGTAATTATTATTCTCTTACCACGAAAAAGAAGATATCCTTCCCTGTTTGTAGTTTCTCGCTACTACCCAAGCTAAGCAAAATTAAAAAAGCTGAATGAAGCTGTCAAGCATTAAGTATATAACATATATAACATGTACAAAAAAAACACCACAATAATATATCATTACCTCATTGCTTCATAACATATGATGATGATGATGTTGATGTAGAGAAGAACAACATACATTATAATGACATTTCCCAACACACCATTAAACACAAGAACAACAACAAAACCACACCCCAAAAAAATTCAAATTATATCAAATATATATACGTACGTACCTAATAGGCCTTTAATCAACTAATTAAAACTTCATAATTAAAGACCCTTAATATATATATATATATAGAGGGTAATATCTTATAATTAAGTAGCTAGGAAATTGATATCATATTAGTCCTTTGCCTCTTGACACTTGAAGAAGCAGATTCATTACTATTCCCAACACTCTTCTCCATGACTGCCCTGAGTGCTTCTTGTATTGAGCTAATACAATACTGTTGCTGCTGTTGGTAATGATCACTATTATTATTGTTGTTATTAATATTATCTTCCTCACTATTACTGCTTGAGTAGTAATCCTCATTGTCATTCTCATTCTCAGCGGTGATGAAGAGGACGTTCTTGACGCGGCCTCCCAGAGTGGTGATATCGGCTTTGAGGGTTCTGAGTCTCAGAGATTTGAGGGTCTTGATGAGTTCTGGCAACAGGTCCGACCTGTCTTCGCAGCACAGAGACGCTTTTATAACAAACTTGCCGTCTTCGTCGGATGCATCATCCACTGTTAGTTCGTCCGATTCCGTTGGGACTGGGCTTGTCTCTGCTATCACTGATGTTTGTCGCTTTAGTTCCTTCACGTGTTGAATCACTTCTGCTAGTAACGATGCCTTATCTGTCTACAAGAATAAAAATCAAATCAAATCAAATATTGTTGAATATGAGCTCCTCAAACTCATGAAAATGCCAAAAAATTTGAGTAACTACAATTAATCCTAATTATACATATGCCCTAAGAAATCATGAGTAGTGCTATATGTCCGCAATATTTTTCATTTAGTAGGAATAGTGTTGAATTTAATTGACTCGTAAAATATAAGTGGTTTGACAAAAATATTGAATGATTAGAAAAAGTACTCTCCGACAAATGTTTTTTTTTTTAAGTTATGAAGCATTTTTCTATGATCATACAATAAATTGAAGAATAGTGTGTAACCATATTATTTGTATATGGATTATTATGTATGAATATTCTGTACATTTGAAATATGAGAATAAGACACAAAGCCGTAGCTAGGTTAGTTAGTCATCTCACACCTGCGACCAAAACTAAATAATCCGTAATGCTAAGTGTACAATGAAAAACCAACTAATATAGCCAATTGACCTATTTTGACTTTGGTTTTGGCCCAAATAATCATTGAAATTGTAATGTGCTGAGTAAGTATGGCCCAAAAAATCTCATTTATTGACTGATTTGACTGGTTTTTTATGGTACATTTAGCATAAATCTTTCTTTTGAAGGCAGTTTCATTTGGTATGGAATAATTTTCATACCAGAAAATGATGAATGGTATTTTGAGAATTAAGAGGTATGAATAATAATAAAGTTAAGAGATAAAATAAGGGTGGACACAAAATCACAAACAAATAATGAATAATTCAATATTCGTATATAGTTTTATTCATACTTTTCCACTTCATGAAATCCATAGATCCACTAACATGACAAGTGTTCACATTAATAAATTGTGTCTAAATCTAAATACACATTTTGTTTCAAATAAAATTAAATGTCATTAATAGACCAATTATGGAGTTCATAAATAAAATCAATAATGATTGTCGTACAATTGAAATACATCAAACGAGCATCCAACGTGTGCTATGCATAAGACGCATATTGAATGCTTGTTAGACGTATTTCTGTTGTACGTCAAATATTATTGAAGTAAAAAAGAAATAATTTAACAAAAAATGAATTGTGGTGTTGTTTTGGTTTGTTTTTATGTACAGCAATGCTATACTACTTTATTATGATGATGATGATGACGATAAGGTCATATGTATGATATATGTATGTATTGAGATAGAAGAGAATCTAATAAAGATCTGGTATGTGAGTGAAATGAAGGTAGGTAGGTAGGTGATTTGGCATGATGGATAGGTTTATTAGTGGGTGTTTTTGAATGGTGGAGAGTGTCAGCATGAAGCATAACATATCATAGCATATATATTAGAGGAAGGAATTGAAGAAGATGAGATGAGATTCATTATATTATACAGTTAAGTTAGTGATGTGTGTGCGCCTTGCTGCTGCTTTGCCTTGTGACTGACATGGGTGCTGCCTTGTCGCTCCCTCTCGCCTACCTTTATTTCTTTTCATTCTCCAACTAAGTTTGACTAATCACTATCTATCTAGTGTGTGTATATTATCCCCCAGGCCACCCTTTTCAACTGATTCTTGGTTCCTCTTTATTGTATCAACCCTGCGACATTAACGCTAATAACTCTCTCTCTCTCTCTCTTATTATTTGCTTTTTCTTACTATCTATCTAGCTATAGTATGTATCATCATCGCCTCGGAAATACCACACACACTCCGAACACAATGCATTTTTCTCATCATAATTAAAGTTGTATGTTAAGCAAAAGTAGAAGAAGAGATCAAAGCCGGGCAACTAATTAAACATTGTGTAGCCAAAAGTAAAAACAAGAACTATAGTAACCAAAAGGGACTTAGGGTGGTGGTGAAAATACAAAAGCAAAACAAAATGAGAAGAACACTGTTTGACTCAAAAAGAAAGATAAAGAGAGAGAGAGAGAGTGTGTGTGTGTTTGCATCACCTACTCAATTTCTAAAAGATCATATTAGATATGGATTCTGTTGTTAATTTATTAAACCAAAGTTTGTATCGCATAAAATCTTTTGCAGATTTTACAAATTAAATTAAAAACCACTCTTTCTATTGTTGAAACTCCATTAAGAAATTAAAGAACATAGTCCATATAACATAGGCATGTTGTATATAATATACCAAACCATTAGTTTTTGTTTAATTTAACATCTTGGAGCTAAGATGATTCATACTCAAAATACTTATACATACATATCTTTCCTTTAATTAATTTTTTGTCCAGATGTCCCAAAATTACAGATTTCTCCTATTGAATTTAGTGACTAACTTTTTTTTCTCGCTTCCTCACCCAGGGATATTTCCTCCAAATTTGAAGTTGTGGTGGGATATGGAATGAGAAGAGTTATTTAATTAGATAATAATTAAATAGTAATCAATAATAATAAATTATAATTAAGATGGAGGAGTAGTAGTAATTACTTTGGTAGTGCTGGGCAACAAAGTGCGGAGCTTGGCAAGATGGTTATTGATCCTCTCTCTGCGCCTCCTCTCAGCTTCACTGTGACTCTTGGAAGCAGCAAGAGCCTTCGCCTCCATGATTTCTTGCGCTGTCATCTTCCCTATCTCTGCTTGTAGCCCAAAGGGACCCACTACCCCTTGATGATGATGATGATGATGATGCTGAAGTGTCTCTGATATGATCCTCAGATGATCATTGGTTGAAGGACCCTCATATGATGATGATGCAAACTGGTGATGCATAGAAGGAACACCGACCCTTCTGTTGTTGTTGTTGAAGAAGGTTGCATAAGGTAGTGATGATGAATTAGAAGGAGGTTGAAGAAAGTGAGGATGATGGTTATTGAAAGCAGGGTATTGTGGGATGTTATTGGGCCATGGAGAAGCAGAGGAGATTGCTTGGTCAGAAGGTATAGATGAATTAGGGAACATCATGCTCTGTTGTTGTTGAATCATGATTTGTTGTTGAAGTAGAAGCTGCTGCTGCTGCTGCTGCTGCTGCTCTTGGTGATGATAGGTATGGTGGAAGTTGTTGTTGTTGTTGTTGATGGAATATTGATCTTCCTCTTTCATTTCAATTCCCTGAATGAATGATTATGAATATGATATATATATATGTGTGTGTGTTGGAAGATCGATGGAGCTAATTCAATTGATGATATGAAGAATATGCAAACTCCAAGGCTCGATCTCTCTATATATATAGATTAATTTCTTGGAGGAGGAGTGTGAAGAATTAATAAATTAATTAAAATTAATGTCAGGACGACATAATAAGCTAAGGTATAGAGTATAGGGGGGTTTAATTTGTTTGTATGGATCTATATAGTACTAGTATATAGTATACAATTTTTATTTTATTGAATGTTTTTAATTTTTGAGGTTTGTCTGATGTGACTGAGAAAAAGGGGGAGGGGATTGGAAGAAGAAAAGGTTGGGGGGAGGTTTATTTTGCTTTACACTTGCACAAGGAATAAAAATGAAAAGGGTATTCAAAGGACAACGTGGGTTAGTGAAAAGTTGTGGGGGAGGAGAAGGAGATAGAGGGAATTTATAAAAATAAAAGTGGGACATAAACCTCCTTTTGATGTGTGTGTTTTAGCATATATGGTCTTCTAATTCTAATCTCATCCTGCTGGATTTAAAAATATATATAGAATGATAAATTAGTTAATATATACAATATGTTTATTTCGATTTTTTTAGTCAAAATAATCATTAAAACTTTAATATGTTGAATAATTATTACCTAAAATTTTATTTAGTAACTGATTTGACTGATATTTTATTATACATATAATAATACTCAAACAAATAATACTAAAAATTTGAGTTTGATTTCTAGAGATGTATTTGATAAAAGAAACAACTAATGGAGATTATAAATCAAGAAACAATATATTTTGTAATTTTTTATTTTATTTTCTAAAATTATAACAAATAGAAAACTAAACTAACTATCACATTTGGAGAAAGAGGTATATATATCTCCTTCCTCATACAAAAAGTGAATGAAATCTTAGCCCAATAAAATTTAAAAAAATAGTATTTTTTAAAAAAATTAAATTTTCAGTACCCTAATGTTCCTATTGATAGCTAGGGGATCTGACCTTTAATTAATAATATTAAGGAGGTAGTATACCTAGCTAGAACATAAATTGATGAGAGGAACCATTGTTTCAATATAATAATAAACTTTTATATAAAATAAAATAAAATAAAAATGTTTCTTTCTGCTTGTGGGGGATGGTGGTGGGCTGGGAAAGAAAAGGCCAAGAGGGTTTGGATATCCTTCTATCTCTTTCTGCATCAATGTCAAATCTCTTTCACTTGCTAGGTTTTTTTTTTTATATAATTTTTTTTCTCTTCCTACAAACCTTTGTGCGGGGTATAAGGGTGATAACCCTTTTTATCCTTTTACCTTCAACAATTAAAACTTGCCTTTTTCTTTGTCTCTTTGCCTTATTATTTAACTTTGTATTTTTCCTTTTTGTTGGTCTTTTCTACTCACCACACAACCCCTAACATGTGTGGAGAGTTTTTGAGTGCTGCTATTCCACTTTCCTTTCCTCTTACGGCAAATCCCTCTATCTATATCCTCCTATCTGTAACTTTTACTTTAAGTGTGTCTATGGTCTTTTTTATTTTAAAAATTTATTTTATATAATCCATATCTATCTCTATTATTATTGAATTTTATTGTAGTGTTCAATGTAATATCAAATTCTTCTTATTTATTATTAATTTTAATAGATGTTTCATAAATATTTAATTTTAGATATTCATATAGTATTACTCTCTAATTTATGGATTTAGTTTAGGAAATAATATAAACTTATATTAGTATTATATTTTGAATTCTTGAAGGCATAATTTTATACTAATGAAAAAATATAATATAAGCTAAAATATCATTAAAAAAAATTAAAAATTGCACTTTAGACTACATTTAAAGACTCAAACTAAATCAATGTGTTAGAATTGTAGGTTAAATTTATAAACTCACTAAAATTAGGCTAGTGATAAATAAGAAGTTTGAATAATATGCACACAACATTCTAAATTTTAATCTCGTTTTGATGAGTATGAGTAATGCAATTTCATATCGTACAATTCAAGCTTACTAAAGCTATTTTGAAAACATTATTTAGTATATATATAGAATAATTAACCGTATAGAAGTAAAATTAACTTTTGGTTGTTTTATGATTGTTTCTAAGTGCATAATGGATGGGAATGGGGAACAGAAGCAGAGCAGAGTACACACAAGGCAGATTGTCGACGACCGACCAAGGACCTAAACGACTCATAGTATCATCATCATTAATCCCTACCTTATTAGCCAAACCTTTTCTTTTGTCTTAAGGGTTATATACTTTTGAATTACTAATTATTTTTATGATCACTTATTATTACTACTACTACTATTGCCATTATCAACAAATTTTAGATTTGGTTCTATTTCTCTCATTTTTTTTTTTTGTCTTTATTAAATGATGAATTTTTTAATTATTTTCCTAATTTATGTACATATTTAAAATTAAATAAAAATTGAGGAAGTATGAATTATTTGGAGGTGGACATGCATGTAAAATTTTATATAGGGTTAGGCCTTTTGGCGTTTGGTTGGTGGATAGCTCGGTGAAGGGGTGGTTTTGCTTACTTGGCTCCATCTCCATCTCCATCTCCATCTCGATCCCCCCACGTTCTTCAATACTCTCTCTTGCTTATGTCCACGCCACCCTTTCTCCAAGACCATGTAATCATTGTGTCTTGGAACATACTCCACCTTCCACACTTTCCACTTCTTTCTCTCTACTCTCTCTCTCTTCCCTAGCCTCCTCCTCATATACTTGCCTTGGTTTCAGTTAATTGTGAAAGTGCTATTTGTACATATAATAATATATATTTATCAATTTTTCATTCATTTAAAAAGTTGACAATTTTTATGAATATGTTGGTAATTTACCAATATTTTTATAAAAGTTGCCAACTTTTAAATGGATAAAAAATTGATAGATGACATTATTCTATATACAAATAGCATTTCTTAATTGTGAGTATCACCATATACATACATATAAATGTTTTCTAACTCTACTTTTTCTTTATTTTCATATTCATAAATATTTTAATTGAATATAATTCACTATACATTATACAAAATTAGTATTCATCGACATTAAAATCTATAAAAAATCCATACAAATAACCTGATTCTTATTTTTGTATTTATTCTTGTGTTCACTTATATTTTTATAGGAATATTAATTAAGTATATACTGTTGTAAAATGATATGTTCTTCACATATATATTTGGTTTCTTTAAGTGGAGGGGTGGTCCAGGGTGCATGAATGAAGGACAAAACAAGAAAACAACAACATGGAGAGAGATATAGATTATATCTAGTGCTCATGTTAATTGAGATGTCTGATTAGCTTTTGATATAGGATTTAATTTTCACTTTATAGTGTATAACTTTTTTACACAGTCATTCAATTATATTCTGTCATGTTAGTCATTATTGTATTTTTTTTCTCTCATTATCTGAAAAATCATACAAATGAAATATTTTAATTGGATAACAATGTAAAATATATTTACAATATAAGTGTATTAAAATTAAACTCTTTAATATATGGATGTCAAACATTGCAATAGATTAAATAGAGAGAAAGTGAGTGAGAGAATGAATGAATGAGTGAGGCATTGCCTTAATTTTTACGTGGGCATGCATTAGTAATATAATGCCTGACTTCAAGTGTGTGTTTACATATACTATAACCTATGCTTTAAGTTTTGTCTAAATCAAGTTCAGATCATTGATGATGTGATCGAGGCTTTTAGCATCATAATTATCAACTATAACTTGAAATCATCATACGTATTAATTGTCGCATGGATTTCATTTCCTCATTTTCGATCCTTTAATTCTCTAAATTATTGATCAACACACACAACAATGCTATTTTAACATTTCTGTATATATTATTGTCCTAAAGAGCAAATTAAACATATCAGAAAAATGCAGTTACATACATATATAATATAACCATACATGAATATGATTTTCTTAATTGGCAATTTATATACTAATTCCTCTTTAATTTGTTGTAATTTATTTATCATTATTGTTTGGATCACCCGGGGCAGTGGACGCAATAATACAATTGACTCAAAGTCAGGAGACAGCAAAAGGCATGATTTTATGATCGACTGCTACTAAAACTAAAACTAAATTATGCTTACTTGTTAGACAAAAGCCAAAAGATCACCAAGAATTATTATTGTGAAAAATTAAAGAATACTACTAATAATAATGCATAAATAAATAAATAAAAATGTCACTTTGGTATTGGTTGGTAAGATATTGTCCACCAGAATGCAAGAACTTGAAAAGGCCACACAACACCAGGGATCAAATAATGGATGTTTCCATTTACTTTTTTGACAAGTGGCACAGATTTTCAAGCTCTCTCTCTCACTCATATTCTAACTGCAATTCATGCAACAAAATTAAAATCAAGATTTACTAACTCAATATACTTTTAGCTACTAATATTTTTTTTTGGTTTCGCACGCTATTCCCGCCCGGAAGGCTAATGACTAATTCATCGTGGATCTGAGCTCTATTTAAGGGTTTGTCGCTCGTTAATGGGTTGCTGCATACACAAGGCGGAGATCGAACTCCCAATCTTTACTTAAGCGGACAAGTGAGCTGCTAACCACTTAAATAAACTAAGTTGGTTATAATTTTTTTTCTTTTCTTTTAAAAAAAATTGGAGCGTCTTTGTTTCTTGACTGGCATTTCTTGAAGCAGGAGAGGTGGCTGGTCTAAAAGAAGTTGATAATATTGGTTTCCGTTTCAATAATAATAGGAGTATCTTTTTATGACAAATGCATGGTTAAAAACAAGCAGGGTTATTTAGTAGCCCTGGCTTAAAAGGCAAGTCTTAGATCTCTTCAAACTTTCAAACCCACCCAGCGGCAACCTCGATTTCATAACCATTTTGGCTATCAAAAGTATAACAATTATCATTAGCCCTATACACTTTTCATTCCCCTATTTTTTCAATCTTACTATAATTCTTCAGTTTCTACATACTTACAATGCAAGACCAAACATTATTATTATTATTATTATTGTTATTATTTCAACGTCTCAAATCCAGTAAAAAATGTATACTTAAATTAAAATTCTAATATTTAATTATTTTAATAATTTAGCGTAAATTTTTTTTAGGATTTTACTAACAATAACAGGATACTTATCAATAAAACTCAAATAGATAAATTTAAAAAATTATAGTGAGTTTCTCATAAATAATTACAAAAATATATTTTTTTAAAATAAATATTTCATTTTTACTATTGAAAGCAAAATCTAAAATTTTATGATGTGACTAATACATTTGGTCATTTATTTTTTCATTTTTTTTTTTAACATTCACCTCTAGGTTGGATTTGGGAAAAAGAGAAGAAGATTAGAGCAGAAGTAAGGGAAAGAGATGAAAAATGTAACATTGTAATTGCAAGTACACATAACCACATTACTATGTCTCCTGTGAGGCATCATTTCACTATTTCTTTTGGGAAAGAGGGTTATCTTTTTCTTAATAAGCTCTGTCACTAGGCACTGTTTTCTTTTCTTTCTGCAATCTTACTATTAACATGCTTCAGCATGGAAGAACCCTCTCTACCTTTAACCTTTTTTTATTTTATTTTATTTCAATTAATAATATATTTTTTATTTTTTTATGTAGGACATGGAAGCTTAGAGAGAAAGGGTACTTGTTTTCTAGGGCACTTTAGTGGTCACACGCATGTCTGTTTCGGTCCCATTCTTCTCACCTTTTTTTAATTTCCTACCTTTTTATATTCAATTTGCCTTTTAGGCATATGTACTATTTTTTAATCCTTCATATATATTTTTATAATGTAGTGTTTGGGAATTTTGAGTTAGAAGAATTGAACCCTATTCAAACATTTGATGATAGCTGCACCACCACTACCTAGCTATCTACTTATTATTCCAATACCATATACATATATATATTGATATATAAAATCCATGACAAGTGATATATATTATTCCTCTAAGTGGAGCTTATGATGACATCAGTCCCACCTTGTCATGACGTGTGCTCATTTTCATTCTTAGTGCCTATGGTCATGGCTTCTCAATTTAATTTCCCATCAATTATTGTCATAAACTCTTTTAAAATTTAATATGATGAATACGGAAATAATTTTATATTTTAATTAATACAATATCTTTTTATATTAGCAGCCCTTTTAATTAAACTTAAAGTGAATGTGAACATTTTTTTCTAATAAAGGGTGATAATTAAGGATCAAAGTTCTAACCTCTTGGTGGTGATAATTAATTAACATGATGAGGAAATCAAAATCATCAAATAAAATTAAAAGCAACGCATATTCTGAAATAACAAGTTATGCAAAATTGGAATTCTCCGGTTGTATTTAATTTTCTTTGTCATCATGTAATGCTTCACATGTTTAAAAAGTTTTACCTATGTGGTACTTGATAGCACTATATACTTTATAGTTTAATGTATATATATCTTTCTTAATTAGAGGCAGTAGTATATAGGATAAAGGATATATTTGTTAATTTAATTATCATGTTAAAAATCACTATCCTACAAATCGGCGACTAATTAGGGGCGTTCGATTGCATTTTTAACAACAACAAAAAAAGGAAAAAATAGTGGAAGAAGCTAAGCTAGATTATTAGAGTGTGAATAAGACTACACTTTGACATGCACGTATGATGATGGCTTGCTCAATAGTGATCACAAATCTATTTATTTATTTTAATTTCTAGCCTCAGAAATGATTACGGTAGTCTCATAGCAATAAAATTCACTAATAGCTACTTAAATAATGAAAGAGAAATAGCTAGCATAAATTAAATATTAGCATGCATGTATTTATTATGATGATGATATATATGGCTTGCTATCTGTGATTTAATCATGTTTATTTATTTTGTATTAAGTACAAATTCTTAATCTCACTTGAGATTAATTATAATCTAGCGTGAAGTAGTTTCGTCGAGTACTAAAACAAGCAATGATGGTGATCAAACTATAGCTTTACTATTATTAATTATATTTATTTCATTTTCCAAAATAAAAATAAAAATAAATTATCGTATGTATGATCCATAATTATCATGTGACAATAAAACTTTTTAGCAGTAGTGAGGTTATTGTCTACACTAGCTCATAATTAGCTTCTATAGCAAAAGTATTTGATTTGAGTAGATTAGCAAATAATATTGTTTAACTAATAGCAACTAGTTCTATATATAATTCTTTATTTACAAACTCAACAGGACTTATTTTTATACATTCTATGTTAACTGAATGAGAATGAAATAGCTAGATAAAATTAAAAAAAAATAGTATTGCTAGGGCACAACAAAAAACCAGCCAACACAGCCAACAAATTATGCACAATATGTATAATATAAATTGCACAATGAATATTACATATTGTGCACGCCATATATTACATGATGTACACAACATATATCACATGTTATAAAGAAAGATGATGTTACAACATGTGATATATGTTGTGCACAATAGGTGAAATATGTTGTGCATTGCATGTGATATATATTGTGCATTTTATTATATATGTTGTGCATAATTTGTTGGCTGTTTTGACTGATTTTTTGTTTTGCCCCAAGTATTTCTCTAAAAAAAATAATAATTTCCATATATATTTATAGTGATATTTGTTAGAATAAAATAATATCTTATATTTATTTTACATGTATTTAGAATAATATGAATTGGTTTAGAAGATATTAGGTTGATATTATTATTATATTTTGATTTTATTCTTATTTACTCTTAGCTTATAAATAGACATTAATCTTTCGTACACAATACATCTAATAAGAAATACCACTATATCTTATTTAATCTAATATTTTCTTTTTATATTTTTATTTTTCCATCATGATTTTTAACAATATTAAATTAAATGATGATTTAAAAAAGAAAATTATCAACTTTCATTAATTACCCCACAATCTCAAAAAAAAATTTGTTTTAATGTGTTATAATATATGTTAATGTAAAACTATTTTATCCTTAAAATGCACAAAAATTAAACAGTAGATTAAAAACTAATTGAGTTTTTAAAAAAACTTGTATGTTTTACGGGGTGTTTGGAACCTATATGGAATTCAATTCTCATAGGAATTGAATTGAATTTCGGTGTTTGAAACAAAAAAATTCATTTAAGTTGAAGTTGAATTCAATTCAATTCCATTGTTTTCACCTAAAATCAAATCATACCTATTTCACTTTGATTTGTAATTCAATTCTATTGGCATTTCACTTGTAACGATAAATGTCAAAATTACTCTCTAATTAAACACATTCTCCAACTTGCTACTCTCTTATTCACACACTTCAAAGAATAATATAGTCCATTGCAAAGAATCAATTCATTTTATAAGCATTCCAAACATTAAAATTCAATTCAATTATATAAATTTACTAATGTATTTCAAACAATGGAATTCAATTCAATTCCATCACACGTAAAATTTTCAAACAGGCTGTCAATAATTAGTATTAGATAAAATACTGTGAACTAAGTAACTAACACTAAACTCAAATATTAGGTAAGGTTTATGAAACAAGTTGCTTGTTAGGTGATTTGGAAGGTAACTGCAGTGGGAAATGAGGTGGCACTTTTGTACCACAATTTGAGCTAATATATAGCAAACTGAGACTACATACATTATCATATATATAGATTGAAATTCCTTGGAAATAAGTATGTTGTATATGTATATATATATTAATCAATTTGCATTCTTTTTATTTATATATATTAATTTTAAGAGATTTGTTATATAATAAGTGAAAGAGCACTTGTTAAACACACTATTTATAGTAAGTTTTAAAAATATTTAAAACATTATAATGCGTTCATTGCATAGAAATATTTTACATACTTATTTAATAAAAAAATGCTTTATTATGATAAAATTTCAACTAATATAAAGGAAATAAATCACTAATATGACTGATGTGATAATATATGACTGACTGATTATATAAAAAATTTATACTATTAATACATACAAATTAAAATATATTAATGAGGACAATATGGTTTTGAATATAATTTTGATATTATCTGCCACTAACCAAACATGAAAGGATAATAGAGAAAGACAGAACAAGAAGATACTACCACTTGATACATTTATGCCATGATATTGATATTAACTAATGAGCCAAAAACAAAAATGCCACTTATTATTATTTTTATATATAAAGAGAGAGAGCCTCCAGAGAGTAATTGTGTTAGGTGTGTGTGGATAAATATTACCAGCACGCACTTTGCATCTGTAGCATCATATATAGTTTTTTTTTTTTTAATTTGAAGTGAGATTTGATTTGAGAGAAAGCTTTTTCATTTCATTGTCTTATTTGTTGGAAGGAATATGCGAAGTAGATTTGGCAAGAGGATGGGAAAAGGTAATATAAGAAAGAGAATTAGACAAAATCTGAAGCCTTTTCTTACTAAGGGTGAGTACTATTATTTAAGTTGATGTTGTTGTTAAAATAAAAATAAGTAATAAGATAGTGAAATGGTAATGATATGCCTCAGTGGAGCTTGTAATGCATGCTATTGGTTTAATTTCCCTAGATCAGATCAGAGAGAAAGGCATGTGTCATGTTTATGTATGTGTTTATTATTATCATAACTTAGTGCAGGCCAATTCCAGTTTGTCGCCTCAACCAATCCTCAATCTGAATTGTGATTATATTATATTATACATATGAGGTAAATATTTAATTTATAATAAAAAATAACCAAAACAGTTAACAAATCGTGCATAATATATATTTATCTGATAGTGACTGATTAAAATGGTGTATATAAATTATATATTTTTGTTAATTATTCTATTTATCTATTCAAAAGATAATAGGGTGAAAATATTATTGAAATATCTTTTCTTAAAATGTTAGGGTTGAAATCACAATAGACTCAATAATCCATTTACAAATGTATAAGTCATCATTGAGAAATGATCCAAACATGGACACAGAAATAATTCATGAAAACATACGACACCAGATTCCAGGTCGAGTTGTTCCATTCCATTCCACATATACAAAAAGGTCAGTATCTAATGTGGAGCAATATATGCTATATATATATATTATGCTAATCATTTAACATGAAAGTAAAATATTAGATCGATCGAATTCTCATAGGATAATGCTCAGTTTCGTCCAGTTTCAATATATATAATGATAATAATAAATAAATAAATAAATAGCTATTGGGGATTCCACTGATATATATGAATTAAGGTGAAAATAATGTATGTGGTCCCTAAAATACAATGAAAAATAAACCGCGCGTAGCTTTGTATGTTAAACATAATATGTATGATATGTCTATTGTCATAAAACGCAAAATCTTTTATATAATCAAAGAATGAATCTTCACTATAACACGTGAAAGTTTTGCATTCCAGCTATGTTTAGGGCTCTCATAAATTTATCTGTGGTAAAACATAAATACATTCAACTAGCTAGTATTCAACGTGTGCGATACATAATATGTAATGTGTGTTATATATGATACTAGTTGGACGTATTTATATTGTACGACAGATATTATGGTAAGTTTATTCTCTCTTATATACTAGTATGTACTACTGTTAATTATTTGTTCTCTCTTCAAATCCTATTAGATGGAAGCTTCGATAACCGATTGGTTCATGCCTGCAACGTTTGTGCTTCCAATAGTTCATTGAATTGAAAAAATAATAAAAATTAACAAGTTGTTTTCACTTTCTGCTCTTTCTTCGTACTAATTAGACCAATGAGCCAATTCATGAAACTTTCAATACATATATATACCCTCTTGTTAAACTGCTTAAGTACCAACTCATTAATTAATTAAAAACAAAATTATAGAGAATAGTGAAGCAGTCGCTGCAATCATTTCAGAGTAGCAGATATTACCCCACTTTCATGAGATGATTATATCTATTGCTTGTGCATAATGTGAACGGAAAGCATATACATGCATATTCAATTTTTCAAAATTAATAAGAGCTAGCTACGTACCAAGGTGCATTGAATTTTTCCCTTAACACTACTTAGCTAGGTATATAGTTAGGTTGAGAATCCAATTAATCCCTTCACATTCCATTTAACATATGTTGATTGGTACGATTGGGAGTATTAATTAGTTAAATATATTTTAAAAGATAAATTTTTAAATTTTGTGACAGGTTTTATATACAAAAATATAAAAATAAATATTTTTAAAATGAATATTTTCTGTTTTATTATCTGGATTATTGTTCTAAAGCATTGACTAGAAAAATTCTTATAGTTGACAGCAACTACAAACACAAGGTGGTAAAGAGAGCTTCTTTATTGACTCAATGAAATTAAAAAAAATGGAATTTGTGGGACACATAATTCATATTTTATAGCTACATACTATACCAATACTATCAGACAAATTTTCTTAATTTTATCTAAACATATATATACTTGATGACTTTTAACTGATGAAAAAGTACAAAAAGTTCAAAGTTTTAACACTCTTAAACGAGTTTTAATTTTGATATATTTAAATCAATAATGCTTGACGTACAACTGAAATACGTCCAACTTGTATCCAACGTGTGCTATCCATGTTACAGGATGTGTGCTATACGTATATACATCCTGTAATATGGATAGCACACGTTGGATATAAGTTGGACGTATTTCAGTTGTACGTCAAACATTACTGATATTTTTTTTTTTTTTGATTCACAACATTACTGATATTTAAACCTCCCTTTCTTGCTCCTTATAATTTTTGGTCTGAACACCTTTTGTCTCTCCATTCTATCATAAACTAGTAAGCACAAGAGAAAATTTGGGCTTTTTCATTTGGGCCTAAAACCAAACAGCTTCGTAGAAAATTTGGGCTTTGAATTGGGCTCAGCTTGGACCATTAAACTAAAATGCAAAAAAAAAAAGAAATAGAAAATATACCCTACGAGATATCACATGGTAAGAGTCTCCTTGTCAAATAGATGCTTCACCGATGTTTCTAACAGAATTCTCAGAAATCGTTACAATGCAGTAGAAGCAACTATAACCACAGCTAAGAGAACTCGTAGAACCCTATCTACTTTATTAGAACCTTCATCCAGATCTATGCCATGGTTGAACACTACAACAAGTACGGATTCCTCTCTCTCACTATTGTTCATCACTAGCATCCAAATACAAAGCGATTTAGGAATTGCAATCTGAAATTAAAATGCCTTAATTTTTTCGGTTTTGATTTGAATATTTGAGGTGAAATTTGGCTTGTTTAGGTTGGTTAAACTAGTGGCAAGGGCTTTCTACGACGATCTAACGAGCAAAGGTGATAATCAGCCCAAAACAGGAAGGAGCGATAACAGAGGAATCGCTGTTGTGATACTCGATGCTCTCACCAGGTTCCGATTTTCCTGTCCTTCATCAGATTTTCCAGCATGTGACTTTATGCAATTGAAATGGAATCAAAATCAAATTAAATCAAATCATTAGCTGAAGGAATAATAGTATCTATTGTAATTGAAATTTGAGAGGATGGACAAAATAGTTGCATTCAGAGCTAAGAAGGATGAGAGAAAATAAATGAATGTGAGTTTTGCTAATGATGAAAAAATGATTGATACAAGTGTAGTGTAGTCTATGCTTACGTAAGCTAGTGTAATGAGAGTTTAATTTTGATGGTGTAAAATAGTTTACGCTCTCATCCAATAAAATCTCTACATTTGCATGATTTTTCAAGTAGTGAGGTAGAAGTTAAACCATTTTTGAAGACATGACAATACATGATTAGATGTGTCGGTGCATTAAAATTAAGCACATATGATGAGTGTAACTAATTATCAACTAGTCTCTAATTGAACAAACTAACTACAACTATAACTAATTTCAATTAAAAGTGTGGATTTGATTTTGAGGTTTGAGCTTTAATAGGATGGGGAAAAAATGGTAGATGACATTTGTTGAGCTTGGCTACGTGTAGTTGGAAAATTGCAGGAGCCTTTGTTTATTATTTCTTTGGGATTTCCATTGAACTCATCTGCTGTCTATTTTATGCAGACGGCAATGGGTTAGAGAAGAAGACTTGGCGAAGGACCTCAAATTGCATACAAAACAGCTTCGTCGAACTTTGCGGTTCTTTGAAGAAGAAAAGTTAATTACAAGAGATCATAGGAGAGAGGTTATTATATGGTTCTGTCCATGCTTTTGCTGTTACTTTGTGGATTTTACTTGGCTTATGAGTGTTAGGCTGTTAGCCAATCAAATGACATAAGTTTTGTTTTGTTGTCCCTAAGATCTTAAGGTTCTTTATTCTGTTTTATACCCAAAGGTAATATAACTAGTTGTTTAGTGGTTCTGATTTATAATCTTCATCATTGATTTATTTTTAAATTACTATTCACCGTTGTTAGATTTGCAAGTAAGAGAGCTGAGTAAATATATAGAGTCATGTTATTATGTACTTTTTCATCATCTTTTACATGTCTGATTTTACAACAGACGGCAAAAGGTGCCAAAATATATAGTGCTGCTGTAGCTGCTACAGCTGATGGTCAACACACAGGAAAAGAGGGAGAAGAAAAGGTCAAGCTGCACACACACTCTTACTGTTGTCTAGATTATGCGCAGGTCCGTCTCTCCTCACTGTTTCTTTTGTACATGTAGCTTTGACAAAATGATACTTGGGCATTTTAGTGAAGCTCTTGTGTTGGATTTCGTTGCAGATATATGATGTGGTTAGGTACAGAATTCATCGCTTGAAACATAAGCTGAAGGATGAATATGAGAACAAAAACACAGTTCAGGAATATATATGTACAGCCTGTGGAAAAAGGTTTCGTTATTCATTGCAGTATCAATATTCTAATTTATCATAGTTATTCACGGTAATGTATTTTCGTTCCATGATACTTCGGTTCCATAATACTGTGGTTTGAATAATTTTAGATACAATGCTTTAGATGCTCTGCGGTTAATATCTTTTGAAGATGAGGACTTCCATTGCGAAAGATGTGATGGGAAACTTGAGGTTGAAAGTGATAAGATAGCTGCACAAGAAGGCGGCGATGGAGATGATAATGCTAGAAGACGACGGCGTGAAAAGCTAAAGGACATGCTTCAGAATATGGAGGTTCTTATATGCTTTGGTTATGCTGTTTATTTCTATTTTGGGTTCATATGATGGATCACTTTTAGATTTATCGTTCTTGATGGCAATTGATGTTTGCTAGAGATAAGAAACTTCTTAAATAGTGCAGTTTTCTAGCAAGTAGTATATGTTTCATTATGTTTCAAGGGGTTAGGTCATGCATTTATTGATTAAACAAGCTGAGAGGAACTTCAGTGAAACCATTAGAATTTATCACACATAGATCTGCTCGAGTGCCAATTAGTTTGATATTTTATTCATATTAACCGGTAATCTTTGAGAATGATTTATACAAAACTCCTTAGTATTTGTGCTGCTATTAAAGTATTAATTTGATGAAACAATTAGAACTATTGTACGCAGCTGCTTGAGCATCAGTTAGTTTTTTTTTTTTTCACTCTTATTGATTCGGACCATAGCAAACTTGCATTCCTCAAATTTCTTTTCATGTAAACTTTAGCTGTAGGAGGATAATAATTAAACAGCCTTTGAGGTTTCACGTGTGTCAACCTATCTCCGTAGCCATGTGATTGCCTGATGAAAATCACACTCTAAGAAAGTTATTTTTATTAAACTCTTAATGCAATTTCATATTTGCAATGGGGAAATTACTAACTACAACAAAGATGAGAAGACCAAGAAAAAGAAAGAACCAGGAGGAAGCATCCATATTTTCCATTCTTCTTTGTTCCATCGCTAATTGGCTGAATTGCTGCCAGTTTAATGAAACATTGTTATGGTGCCTAAGAAAGCCAGATACATTTTGAGAGCGAAACTTGGCTGGCTTGCAAATTTAATGGAGATCAAATAACTTTATAAGTTTTGACCAATAGTTTTACTCTGTCTGTGTGTATATGTTTGAGCAGATGTTGGGGTGAGTACTGAGTAGGTGTGATCTCAGTCCAGTTTATGAGTCTAATAACAATTTTGACAACCATGCTTACAGATTTAATCTTGTTTGAATTTCCTGATATTCATTAGCTTCAGATAGCATTTACTTTTTGTTGCTACTGGCCCGCATTTAATTTTGCATGTGATGATTATTGTACTTTGTGTGTAAATGCAGTTACAGCTAAAGCCTTTAATGGACCAACTCAGTCGGGTAAAAGACTTGCCTGTTCCAGAATTTGGCAGTCTTCAATCATGGGAAGCTCGGGCTAGTGCTGCTGGCCGTGCAGGCAATGGAGATGGTAATGCTGATTATAAGTTCTCTCATCTGGGATATAATGGAGCATCAATCCCGTACAGTGGAGATACTAAGGTAACATTTTCCTGTCTTTTGGGAGTTAATACATGCTGAGAGGCTTGGCAGCCAAGCCATGACCCCATTCTGCTTGCACTCCTGATTACAATAGTTTTATGTTTTGACCTTTTCTTTCATCTTCAAATAAATGGCAAGTGAATAACTAATTAATATGCAGGACAATGTTTGGGTTGCTTGAGTTGCATTATAATTACATTCCTGGCGTAGCCTTTAAATATGTCATGACTGTGTCCTTACTAAAACCTCTAATTGCTAAATAAGTAGTCTATTAATGGATGTGGACAGGTTGTAGTTGACTTCAATGGCACCGAAGGGAAAGGAGAGGGTGTGAAATCGGAGACAGAGTCAATGAAGGTTTTGCCACCATGGATGATTAGACCTGGGATGGTTCTTACAAAGGAACAGCGTGGAGAGGTGAAGCAGGAGACAAAGATGGATGGGACCTCAACCTCCGCAGCAGCACAGTACGTGGATGACAAGAAGTCAACAGTTGAGCAAGACGATAATAAAAACATACAGGCTCGTAAATAATATGAACTGCTGCCATTTTCTTTATGTTTTGATTCCTGTTACTATAGCTCCTTGCCCCTGCGTCTAAACTTTGTATTCACTGAAGAATATCTCTGCTTCATTTTGTTTTTTATAGGATGAGTATATTAAGGCTTATTATGCCGCTTTACTTAAGCAACAACAAGAACTTCAAGAAGCTGCAAAAACACAAGAATTGTCAAATACACCCACTGCAGCGGATCCTTCTAGCAGTACTTCAAATCGGCACGTTGGTGAAAAATCAAAACGTGAGGACGACAAGGAAGATGATGATGGTACTGAGTGGGAGGAAGCTCCAATTTTTGGAGGTATTTTTTGTCTTTTTAGTATGATGATGGAACTGGTTCAGATTATCAAAAGAAAGAGTTATTTTTCCCCTTTTCTTGATTTATGTGACGAGTGAACCTGAAAATACATAAATAAAGAGGGATATCTGAGTGGCCCTCTTAACTCTCATATTCCCAGGGGTGGATATCTATTTGTATGAGTGTAGGGGCTTATGCCCCCACTAAAATTTAAAAATTTCAATAGAAGTATGTAAATTGCCCTTATTGTATTATTAAATCTGATCCTATACTATAAAAGCTTTTATTAACTTCATGGTGCAAAAATTTTGCCTCCGGTGTTAAAATTTTCTGCATCTGCCACTGCATATTCCTTTCCTCACTCACTCTCTAACTGATATCCCCTCTACCCTTTTCCGGTCCTCTTAACTCTCATGTTTAACCCAGCTTATTTGTGCTCTGGCTGTTGAATTTGAAGGTAATGGAAATGGAAGTAACAAGGTGAATGATTTGAACATTCAAGCCGATGAAGCTCCAGCAGATGATGGTGATGATGATGATGTCGACTGGGAAGAAGGGTAATGAAATTTTCCGCTCAGTATGGAGTAATGGTTTATTGTGATCTGCAAGAGCAATGGCTCATAATATAATCATGCTGCACTAAATCATGTGCGGAAACACCTGAGTTAACTGTTCATATTACACCATTGCTTGATCATGTTGCTGTGGCGATGATTCCTTTATTTGATTTTTAAGGGGAAGACAATTTTGGCTGTTTGACTTTAAAGGATTCGCAAAATTCCATTTTCAACAAATATTGGATACCCGGCACGGGAACTATACTTTGAAACTGCATGCAGTGACTGTTGAAGTATATTGCCTCTTTACATGTTAGAAAAGAAGAAAAAACTTTACTTCATTGCCTCTTTATTGTGACAGCACCTATTAGCAAAATTTAAAATAAACAAAATGCAGTATCACCCTTTTCAGTAGCACACCAGCAAGACAACATAATTTCGTTATACAAAAAGAGCAAAAAACATCAACACAACCGTCCACATATACAAAATACAAATAAAAAAAGCTGTTTTTTTACTTGAAAAAATAAAAATAGAAGTATCATCAGAATTTGAGGCAACACTTTCTGATCATAATCCTAAGGCAAGGGACGTTTTAGAAGCGTTGCATTTGACCAGATTAAACCCAATAAATGCGTTCCATTTGAGTTTTCTTGCTATTAGAGACGTTGCCTTTTGAGCAGATTAAGAGCAACACCTTGAAAAACGCCGCATTATTCCGATTAGTTCATTCTTGAAATAGCAAGCTTAGAAAATGGTGGCAAAGCTTTCATTTGGGAAAGCTGACTAAGTTGTCCATTTCCCACATACTACAAGAGATTCCCATTTAGTTCACACTTGGCTTGCATCTTCAATTAAGGTCAAATTTGTTGTATTAAAACAATTGGGGCTATATATATTACTCCTAAAATGGAGATAAATAAAAAGGGGCTTTGTCTTTGGTTGTCCATTTTTAAAATCAGAAAAATTATTAGGTGCAAATAAACCTCTTGCTCTTGGTGTACCTAGTAATCTCTCTTTAAATCAATTCTTGCCAACAACAAATCATGAAAGGGAAAAATTAACTATTTCCATCATACACACTTAATCATACATGGCAAACAATATAAAACTAAAGAGTTATCACAAAACGCTATACTTTCGCCTAAAGCTCCTACAACAAGCAACTGCTGCACGAAACAGAACCTTATTCATTAACTTTTCTATGTACAAGCTCAGAAGCTAAACCAACTTAAATTCAGATGGCCCAAAATCATAAATCACAACTGAAAGTACTTTCTTGTTTCCCTGCTTTCTAACGTCTTACTTTAACTGAAGGTACTTTTTGTCTGCTTGATGAAACCACACTCTGCGACCAGGATGATGGCTTAAACCTACCAGCCAGTAAACCAGATGCTTCACCAGCAGCAATTTTTCTTCTTTTAGACTCTAGCTCCAGTCTTCTCTTATCGGACGAGGAGGCAGACGATCCAGGAAAGATGGACGAAGAATTGATCAATGCTCGCTTGTCCTTCCGATTTTTGTCAAACTTACTTGAAAATCTCACTTTTGCTGCAGTGGCAGCATCATGTTCTGAAGCTGGAAGCAGTCGTATGCCAAGTCCTCTCTTCCTCGAAGCAGCCTCTTCTTCAGCAACTCTTTTCTTTTGATTCTGAGAAAATTGAAAAAAATGATCATTGTCAAAGCAAGGTACAAATACTATATCAAGCAGACAGAAAACAAAACTATTAAATGTGGAAAACAAAAATGATATGAATTATAATATACTAGAACAAATTTCTGAGCCAAGTAACATACTCTAAGCTGGGCCCTAAGGCTCTTGTTTACGGCGTAGTCATCTGCATGTCTGGCATCAGATAGTCGCTGCAGACGCACAAGCACTGGTTCAGCTTCCTTCTTTTTTTTCAAATCCTGTTCCTGGTGTTCAAGGCGGTAAAAGGGATCCGCAAGCTTCCCTCTCTCTGCAATGCAAAATTTTAAAATAAAGCATGTTAGCTTACATTTAGAACAGTACGTCACGAAACTTATTAAAAAAACAACCAGCAATGCCCATGGAAAACATCCATAGGACCCCCAAGGATTTATTAGTGTGCTCTCCCTGCTCCAACAACACAATTGACAGAGACAATAACAAGTGCCAAGCTTATTGGAGCAAGAGTTCACCAATTAATAAAGAAGAAAAGTGATAACAAAGATTTCTCCCCTAATGCATACCTTCATCAGCAGGTAGTTCAAAGGTTTCTGCATCCTCAACATCAAAATCCTCAGTTTTTTTCTGAGCACCACTGATTATCAGATACTCACAATTCTTTGGATCAGTCTGAATGACGATCTCATGTTTACAACACGCAGATTTCATGGAAAAGCTCCATATCTGAAGAAGCCCAGATACATTTGTTAATAATTAATATAAAATAGAGGATAGGATGAATAACATTGTTAGAGAATTACCAAGAGATTATGATGCACAATCACTTGAAAACAAAAATGGTATAAGATACCAGATTTCACTGTCTGAGTAAAGTTGCTTACATCATCAATAAAAGAGTTACCACATCATCATTAGAATAACTCAAATATTTCATATTTCAATGCATAAGCAGGACCAAAAGTTTTATTGATATTGCAGTACTTTAAACTGTAATTGGATCAAAATTCAGAACTAAATATTGTAAAAGTTTGCAGTAGTGTTCAGGTGCTCCTCTGCCTGCCTTCATCCAAAAATTAAATAACATAATTATGCAAAACTTTTGCCACTACAAGCATAACAAATGTTAGATGTTCTTGCAGTATAATTCATCATACCTTTGTGGAATAGTAATTCCCGACTTGCTTTTTCTCTGCATTGAACCGAACACCCTTTGCAATCATAGAATTGCAGCCTCCACACCATATATTAAAAGGCATCTCAAACCTGGAATCAGGATAATTACGTAAAAGTAGTTAAAAATTAAGATTAAGGTGAAGCAATCCACACTGCATCCTATCCTTGCCAAGTTAAGCTACATTGCAGAAAAGGGTGCACCTAATAAAGTTACTATTAAATCAAGCAATCAACCTTGCATGCTATTAAATTATTATGCACCTGAATTTATAACATACTTATTATCCACAACACTAGAATAAAGAACTTACTGTTGGAGACCTCTCTTTCGATAAAGATTATGACCAAAATGAACTAATGAAAATACTATAGCTGCTGTTAAGCTGATTCATTACCTTATAATCAGGATCCCCTGGTCTATCTTCCTTGCTCTCTCCCTCAAGGCATGTTGACCATGAAATTTGTTCAGAGAACCCTGAAAAGGAAAGCAGTGTGTAAGTGTAAGAATCTTAAACAAAATATAATACTTGGTTAAAGCATAACTGACTAAATGCATGCAAACATACCTGACTTGGGTCCCATTCTGGCGGATAGTAGAAGTTGTCAGCTCTAGCAGCTGCAAGGGAAGACTGTAGAAAACGCAAATAATGCAAGGTCAGTTTACTGGAAAAATCAACTATTATTTACCAGAAAAAAGTTCAAGTAATTGAGTTATCGAAACATCTATTTTTACTTTTTAATTAATATTAGGGAGGATTAATATGGTGAGAAAAAAACTTGAGCCTAACAGTGCAAAAGTATTCAGCTGCATATACAAGCCAAACATGAAACACAGAATTCCGAAGCTTTTCACAAAAGAAGAACAACGCAGTAAAATCTGTACATGAAGCAGTTCTATCAAACGCATGTACATAATAAAAATAACAATATGCTGTGCAGCACATGTTCTGTTTAACCCCAACAAAAACGAAACTCCTTTCATCTTCTTCCAATCACTACAAAGAAACAGCTCGAATTCCATGATTTCCCCCGAACTAATCACAAAATCATAGAACAATTCAAACCATCAATAATAAAATCAAGCACCACAGGGAATCGGATTCATCCATTACAATCGCCACAACCGAATAACAGAGACGCATGCCAATTCAATCAAAAACCTAATTCATATCATTCGATAAAACGAAAATTCAAAAGGAAAAAGAGAGAGAAGATTCTCACCATTTTGATTTGTCGTTCTTCAAATTTCTTAGCTCTTTTTAATTTTATTCCCTTCAAATTATTGGCAAAGTTTCTCGATTGTGATTTGCGAATGCGTGAGTTTGTTCGATGAAGATTTCTCTTTCTGTGTTCGATCGGAACAGAAAAGAGAAAAAACGTGGTTAACGGGTTTAGCTGGATCTTCCTTGCGGGTCGGGTTACAGATCACTGTGCCTAAGTCGGTTAGAAAGCCCAAAGCATGGTCCATTGGGCTCTTGTAATGGGCCCAGGCCCAAGTTTATTATATGAAGAATAAAAATGGGAAACGACTTCGGCAATTTCCTTCTTATACCATCTTTTGACTTTTTCTAGGCCTAAATTTTTTTTTTTATCTTTATAAGGAGAGCCTAGACTAATCATTAGTTTTGTGTAAAACCTTGGATCAATTTGCATCAACATGTTGGTTTTAAAAATACGGCATAACTATGGTTTTAAAGTATATAGTATTCAATTGTGAAAAATTCATATGATTCAATATTTTAAAATTTATAGTCTTTATTTTATAATAGAACAAAAAAAAATTGTAAAATTTCTCATTCTAAAGTATATAGTCTTCAATTCCTACTATATGTGAAAAGTTAATGTGATTCAATATTTTAAAGGCTATATAATCTTTATTTTACAACACAACCAAGAAAATTGTGAAATCTAATAATTTAAAGAATATAGACTTCAATTTCTACTATATGTGAAAAATTCATGTGATTCAATATTTTAAAGTATATAGTCTTTATTTTATAAAATAACCAAAAAGATCGTGAAATCTCACATTTTGAAGGATAAAGGCTTCAATTTCTACTAATGTGAAAACTTCATGTGATTCAATATTTTAAAGTATATAGTCTTTATTTTATAATGCAACCCAAAAATTATGAAATCTCGCATTTTGAAGTATATAGCCTTCAATTTCTACTATATGTGAAAATTTCATGTGATTCAATACTTTAAAGGCTATAGTCTTTATTTTATAATACAATAAAAAAAATTGTGAAATCTCACAATTTAAAATATATGGCCATAAAATTCTACTACATATGTGAAAAATTCATGTGATTCATTATTTTAAAGTCTATAGTCTATAATATAAGACACAATAAAAAAATTTGTGAAATCTCACATTTTAAAGTATACCCTTCAATTTCTACCATATTTGAAAAATTCATGTCATTTAATATTTTTAAAAAAATAGTCTTTATTTTATAAGACAACCTATAAAATTGTGAAACCTCACATTTAAAGTGTATAACCTTCAATTTCTACTATATAGAAAAATTTCATGTGATTCAATATTTTAAAGGTTATAGTCTTTATTTTATAATATAACCAAAAAATTGTAAAATCTCACATTTTGAAGTATATAACTTTCAATTTCTACTATATGCGAAAAATTCATGTGATTCAATATTTTAAAGTCTATAGTATTTATTTTATAAAACAACCAAAAAATTGTGAAATTTCACCTTTTAAAATATATAGCCTTTAATTTCTATTATGTGTGAAAAATTAATGTGATTCAATATTTTAAAATTTATAGTATTTATTTTATATGAGGACAACCAAAAAACTTATGAAATCTCATATTTTAAAGTATATAGCCTTCAATTTCTACTATATGTAAAAATTCATGTGATTAATTATTTTAAAGTCTATAGTCTTTATTTTATAATACAATAAAGAAAATTGTTAAATCTCACATTCTAAAATATATATAGCCTTCAATTTCTACTATATGTGAAAAGTTCATGTGATTCAATAGTTTAAAGACTATAATTTTATTTTATAACACAAAAAAAAAATTTGAAATCTCATAATTTAAAGTATGTAGACTTCAATTTCTTTTATCTGTGAAAAGTAACTAACTTTTTAAGAATTTTTATTATAAGTAGTGATGATAAATTAATTACAAATTGTAATATAAGAAGGTATATAATAAATATATGCATGCAAGGACTATAATATATATAGTCTTTGAGTAGTATGATACAAAGATAGCAATTTATAAACAAGTATGATTATTTCGTAAGAGCCAAATTATCATCAATCTCGAAAATACCAAAAAGTAATCATGAATCACTCGTGAATATTTATGTAATCAGTTCATGCGGTGGTAGTAGGAATATCATTTGGATTCATCAGATCTCATCAATTGAATCCCTTTGATTTTAGATGATGACATATTAATACACGCATATATATTTGATTTATAAAGTAACTTATTCATTCGTGTGAGTTTCATTATAGTCTAGCAGCTCGGAATTCTTATACATCTATACTCTTGTGTATGATAATACAACAAAAATAAGCCAACTCTTACCCTTCAATGAAAAAGCATTCTATGACAGTAATCCATCCCAAATCCAAACTATATATAATAAGTAGATTGAAGTTTATTCAAATAAGTAATGACACACACATATATAATATTACTTATTTTTCTCTTAACTATCATCACATCTCATAATATAACTGATGTATAAGATGCAGTTAATAGGTAGGTACATAAATTATTTTACTATTGAAAAGTTCTATATACAACTAGAGACAATAAAGAGTCAACACATTTTTTTTCATGATATCTGGAACTTTGTCTCAATTAATTCGTCATCCCGGGTCGTATACTTATAAATGACAGGTAAAACTCTTAGCGATAATTTTTTTTTCATTCACAAGACTCGAACCCAAGATTTTACTTAAAGAACAACAAACCGCTTACCATTTGTGTCTCATGGTTGATAGGAGTCAATACATTTAGTATTATACATAAAAAATATCAAATGATTTCTTTTAATATTATTTTTAATATTTTTTTATAATATTTAATAAGTTGACTCTTTAATTTATTAATTAATTTTATTTGATTTACGTGTAATATATATTACTGTTTTCCTATTCAAATACATTTGGTGGTGAAACTATTAAGAAATATATCCCACCAAATAATATATGACAAAGGTGAATATATAATGATAATAAAAGAAAGAAAGATAATAACAAAAGAAAAATTAAAAAAAAAAAAACAATTATATCCTCCATCGATCTATTACTCTGTCCTTCACTTTATGCAAACAGTGCCTTACCTTTGTCAAACAGTTGATAGATTGCTTTGCCGATAGAAAATATGGATTGCACATTCCCCACCCTTTCATTTAGTTGCAATTCACTCAAAACCAACATGGATCTTTCCTTCCACCCAATCATCTCTTTTTATTTTATATTTCCCCCCTTTTTTACATAAGCCATATAGTTAGAGAAAGTGATCTTATACATTTTCTCAATGCATCTAGGATATTAAGGACAGTAATAATAAGCATAATCATATACATACTCCATATTTCAAAATCAACATTATGATCCCAAATATTTTTTTCTTTGTTCCTAAGGAACTTTCATTGGGAAAAGGGTCTACCTCCCATAATATTCCTCAAACTCATTGAAAGCATACCATAAAAAAAAATTACTCTAATTAATATAAGCCCTCATCAAGTGAAATAGGTTTCACATGAAAAGGCCAATTCACACACACACAACATATACACATTCCATAACCCTTCCCCCCTAGCTATGATATTTCTTGTCTTACAACCCTAACATCATCTTGATCCACCAAATCCAACTTGCAAAATTTTCCCTCCTCCAAAAAAACCCTCTTCTTCTATCTTAGAGCTATTTTCTTCATCAATAATTCAATATCTTCCTAGCTCCTCTCCTCCATGCTTTCCCTTCTCACCCTTTGCCATCTCCTCCTCTTACACCATGTCCCTCAAAATCTCCCAATTAGTTCACATTCTTCTTTGTTTGTCCCTAATATTGTTCCTCTTTCATGAGTACTACAACTTCAAGTCCAAGATCAACAAGAAACAAATCATACATTCTACTCAATTTTCAATACCATCTCCTCATCATCACCATCGTCGCCACCATACTTTGATAAGCAGAAAAGTTCTAGCTAGCAAATTTGACTTCTCTCATTTCTTCAAGCATCACCGTCATAAACATTCATCGAGTATTTCAGAGCACCAAGATCCTTCAGATACAGAGATTGATCCACGCTATGGTGTCGAGAAGCGGCGTGTTCCAACCGGTCCAAATCCATTACACCATTGATGGAAAAAGCTCAAGACTTTGGAACAAGAAAAAGAAAGTTAATGGAAAAAGAGACAAAAAGAATCAATATAATGGTTAGTAGTGGAAGCTTTTGATATTGATATATATAACATATGTAAGTGATGCTACTAGATCCTTTTTGCTTTATTAACTTTTTTTGGGGGTCCTTTTTCCCAATTCCATGAACTACTTTTGTTGATATTGAAACCAGAAAGCATAATTGACCTTCTATTGTTGTATGATAAGATATGATATTATTTTCCAGGTTTGAGATATTGTATGTATTAAGTTCATTATTTAATTTGTTCATTCCCGAGTTAAAAAAAATTACTAAAAGTGAAAATATTAGTACCACACATTTTTTAGGTTTTCAGTGCATTTTGAATAATTTTGGTGATTACCATGATTTATATTTTTTTCTTATTTCGTAAATGTAATCATGAATGTTAGGAAAGTAATTGTGATTGATCTGTTTGGTTGGTGATCTAAAAGAAACATGAGTAGCTGAGACGGCACGGCACAATTTTGTAAGGGTACATTTTTGGTTGGAGCATAATTATGATATAAATAAATATGATTAGTTTGATTAGTGTAAAAGCATAGTTTCTTTCTTTCTTCTTTTTTTTTTTTTCGTTTTTTTGACCTTAAAGGATAGTTTTTCTTTGAATCAATAAAATTATGTCAGACCACGTGATCATATTCATACATACCCTTGGTTTGCCACAATAGAAATTTCTAGAAATTATATACCATATATATTATATTTCCCCACATTTTTCTAATATACATATATAATTATAATGCCTTCCCCTTTTTTTTCTCCGGTTTATATCTCATTTTATATTTGACAATTCATAAAATCCGCTAATTATTATATGATTCATGGAAATTATGAGACTATGGCTAGTAATTAGCTAAACTCCTTGATTATCTAATTAGGAGTTCAATTCAATTATTGATATTGTGTATAAAAAAAGTCTTGTGATAAAAAATTTACCTACTTAACCATCTTATTTTTCGATCGTGTTTACCTTTAATTTGTTTCCACTAATTAATTTCTTTTCCCTCCTAAAATATATTCATTATTTAGAATATACTCCAGAGTTTCTTTGATTATTTTTGGCTAATTATTATTACTAACTGTTTCTTCCTTCACAAGTCACAAAACCCACAAAGTATGTGTTTTTCATTCAATTATAATTAAGAGGTAACTAATAAACTGATGAGGTGATCGAGTGGTTGGAAATTAGACACGAAATTACTTGTGGCCAGAGGTAATCATCATCAACGTCCTCACTTAAAATGAGGTTTAATTAATTAATCTCACAATCAAATCAAAATGATGTTAAAAAGGCGGGGAAGACTGCACAAGAAAAAAGAGAGAAGGAGATTAAAGTTGCTTTATGAAATTAAACTAATATATAAAAGAAGAGTTGTCTAAGATATTATTATTACAAAGAATAATATTTTAATTTGATATATATATCTTTTTTTTCAGCAAAGTGATACTTATATCGGCTTTCTTATCAACAATTATACTAACATGTAACATAACCAAATTAAAGGTGAGTTGCTTTAGCATATATTGTTCACCCTTTCGGTCTGCAATAGTTTCTAAATTGAACTATGATGACTAAAAGAATAAGTATCTATCTTAACGATTTAATCATAAATAAAAAATATTAAAAAAGTGTTATGAAGAAAAATAATACTTATACATCTTAACAATTAATAATAGGTTTTTATTGAAAATTATAATTATCAAGAAAAAATTAAAGTATTTTCAATTATTAATAATTGTTAAAAAAATACTTTTCATAAACAATATTTTAAATCGATACTTTAACTATTAAAATGTTGAAAATACTATTTTTTGTTGCAGTGTAGTTAATTAATTAGAACTACTTAATTACCCCTTAATATTTGGTTTTGTGGCTATTTATGGTGTTTTTTATTTTTTTTTGGATTCTTGATTGGTATGACTTTTTTTCTCATTTAGAGCATAAGGAGATTTTATAACGAGTTCATGTCAAATAGGAGATTAGGTGCAGTGTATATCACCCATGAATTCTGTCCCAATTTGAAAATTCATATTTATTTATAAAAAACATTATTTTACTAATAAAACAGAAAATGATAAGCTTACATTATTTTGGAACCAGCAATGGCATGATAACACGTAGTTGTTATTGCCTCCCTTAAAGGAATAAGATGGAGACAAGTAGAGAGGATATTAAAGTAACCCTTTAATTTGTTTTTGTTAAGATTTGGCAAATTTTCCCACAATTATCATCATGATTAATTTTTTTCACAGGAATTTGGAGATTTTCTTCTTTAATTTGCTTGCTAGGTTCATGTGCTGCTTGCTTGCTACCGACATGGCAACTGACTCTATGAACTTGGAAAAATGAATTTGCATTACATACATGCATGCAAGCTCTTGCATTGGCGAAAACTCCAAATTTGAAATTAATATATTGGCAAGGACCAAATTACTTGCTATATGGTTCTTGGCATTGAATAAAAATTCACTTAGTAGAATTTTGAAGGAAAAAAAAAACCTCTCGGAATAAACTTATAACATAAAAAGCATTATATTATTCATATATGAATGTATGATAATTAAAGTAGTTTGGTGTGAGAATGAGAAGAATATATTCTGAGGACTTTTTAAAGTTAAATTAACAATTTAAAAAAAATTTAATTATTATAGATAATAATTAATTATGTCTAATTTTATGATATACACGTAATATTATTCTAAGAATAATCCAGCTTATCAATAGTGGAATTACTAGTTTACTACTCCTCATGGTGACATGCGTAAGATATGGAATAACCATCCATCATTGATCATTCAGTTCTTCACGTGTGAAATCATCACAAGCTAATTAATGGCAATGCTTCCTAGCTCACAATAAAAAGAAGCTAATGTATGGTATGAATGCTAAAGATATAGATCAAAGTAGTATATAGCAATTCAAAATTAAGGTTAAATTTAAATAAACACATAAACATTATATTTAAGTTCTTCCTAAAAGATAATTAAAGCCTACCCTTGATTTGTTATTTCTTTCATTATTATAATACTAATACTAATAAAACCAAGCATTTAATTGAAATGAATTGAATATTGAACAAATATCGGGACTGTATACTTTATCTCCAACACTCAACTACTTCTAAAAGGGGTTTAAATAAAAATTAGTGGTGTCTTTTCTCCAAGTCATCTTCAATTATTTTTATTCAAATAAATAAATTAAAAATGGGTTTGCCGACTCTCTCTCTCTCTATATATCCAAAATTTCAGAAATAAAATGATTGGTCCATTTACCTACTTATTTAATCAGCAATATATATATATAATGAAAAAATTTTAGTACACAATAAAAAATCAATCAAAATAGCTAACAAATTATGCATAACATATAATATATGCAATATATATTACATATTATACACATCATATATGATATATATGTTGTGCACAATATCTAATATGCATTATGCATATTGTAGATAATATATTAAATGTTTTGTCCGCTATTTTTTCGTTATGCTCATATGTAATATATGTCTTAGTCGAGGATGTTGCATTCTGAATCTTTAAAGATCAGAGAAAGTGAGAAACACTTGCGATGCCATTGTCAACTCAACCCAAATAGAGGTGTTGCATTTGATGGAGGCAATGTACGTATGTATGTATATATGTGCTTGATTGATGATTGCGATTGCGATATATATATATATATATATATATATATATATATATATATATATATATATATATATATATATATATATATATATATATATATATGTGTGAAAAAAAAAAGAAAGGCCACCTAATTTAAAAAGTTACTTAAAAGTGCTTATTATGAATATCAACAAGTAGTGGACATTGATCTACTTGCTACGAAATCTAGTTCATATTTTAAAGACTATAAGTTAAAGACTATAAGTTAAAATATTGATTCAAATAAAAATTGAAGGCTATATTTTTTAAATTGTAAGATTTTATAATTTTTTATTGTATTATAAAATTAAAGACTATACTCTTTAATTAAAATATTGAATCACATTTTTTTTACATATAGTAGAAACTGAAGGCTATATACTTCAAAATGTGAGATTTTACAATTTTTTGGATGCATTATAAAATAAAGACTATAGACTTTAAAATATTGAATCACATATATGAAATTTTTCTATATATTAGAAATTGAAGGCTTTATACTTCAAAATGTGATATTTATCTTATAAATTAAAGACTATAGACTTTAAAATATTGAATCACATAAATTTTTCATACATAGTAGAAATTGAAGTATATATACTTAAATTGTGAGATTTCACAATTTTCTTGGTTACTGTTATAAAATAAAGATTATACCCTTTAAAATATTGAATCACATGAATTTTTCACGTATAATAGAAATTGAAGGCTATATATTTTAGAATGTGAGATTTCACAATTTTTTTGGTTGTCTTATAAAATAAAGACTATAGACTTTAAAATATTGAATCACATGTATTTTTCACGTATAGTGGAAATTGAAGGTTATATACTTTAAATTGTGAGATTTAACATTATTTTTTTTTATCTTTATATAAAATAAAGACTATAAACTTTAAATCATTGAATCATATGAATTTTTCACATATAGTAGAAATTAAAGGCTATATGTTTTAAAATGTGAGATTTCACAATTTTTTGGTTGTCTTATAAAATAAAGACTATAGACTTTAAAATATTGAATCACGTGAATTTTTCACATAGAGTAGAAATTGAAGGTTATATAGTTTAGAATGTGAGATTTCACAATATTTTTTATTGTTTTATAGAATAAAGATCGACTATATTTTTTAAAACACAAATGCATGGGGCACAACAAAATACCAGTCAAAACAGCCAACAAAGCCCATTTAACACTTTATGGTCCAAATAACACTTTTAATGATGAGTATATTTTTAATTGGCTGAATGATTGTGGCCAAAATTCCTATTTGTTGACTGTTTTGGCTGGTTTTTTTGTTGTGCCTCTAGTAATACTCTTTTTAAAATATTGAATCACATGAATTTTTCATATATAGTAGAAATTGAAGGCTATATACTTTAAAATGTGAGATTTCACAATTTTTTAGTTGTCTTTATATAAAATAAAGACTGTAAATTTTAAATGATTGAATCACATGAATTTTTCACATATAGTAGAAATTGAAGGCCGTACCTGTATACTTCAAAATGTGAGATTTCAGAATTTTTTGGTTGTATTATAAAATAAAAACTATAACCTTTAAAATATTGAATCACATGAAATTTTTCTATATTGTAGAAATTGAAGACTATATACTTAAGTGTGAGATTTCACAATTTTATAGGTTGTCTTATAAAATAAAGACTATAGATTTTAAAATATTGAATGGCATGAACTTTTTAAATATAGTAGAAATTGAAGGGTATATACTTTAATTTAAAATATGAGATTTCATAAATTTTTTTATTATATTTTAAGAAATAAATACTATAAACTTTAATTTTGTATATACTTTAAAACGTGAGAGTATAAAATGTGAGATTATAAGATCAATATTCATCACAAATTAATAGACACAAGAATTATTCTTCTCTTACGAACCTGTTTTCCTGTAATTCAATCCCACATTATGGATACTATCTATAAAGATCAAAGTTACGTTATTACCACTTCATCCCACTAGTTATGAATTGACATACAATATCATCATTTTTAATTACTAGCGAAAGATACTCATGAATGTCTCTTAAAAGTCAATATAGTTAATTAATGGTATTATTTTAATTTTATTTGTTAAAAAATAATATTTTAAAGTAATCTTATTTTTTTAATGTGATGATATGAGGATTAAAGTGAAAAAGTTTAACAGAGAAAAAAAAGTGAATTAGACCGAGTAATAAAAATTATTGGAGGTGGCCGGTTAACAATATTTTTATTTTATTTTTTCAATCTTATTTTTATAGTATAGATTTAGATTACACTGATTTTAAATCTTTGGCTTGATTTAAAAAATAAGATGAAAAGAATATACATTCCAACACAGTAGTATTTTTCAATTTATTTATTTTCAATAAAGTCAAGGCCAGGTAATTAATTATATTTCAGTGCACAAATATAATTTTCCTCAAATAAACAGGTCAAAGCGTTGAGCCCTAAATTAATTACCCCTTATTTAATATTTCTTCCAACCAACCACACCGGCATATATAATTAATGATAAGTATTATAGTCAAATTCAATTCACACAATTATTATCACTAGCTACTTAGCTCCCATTTTATAGTTTCTAATAATTTTGCAGAGAAAAATGGTTACTCCAAGTGGTTTTGGGAACCATTTGGAGAAATCAACAATTTTTTGCTTTTTCATCCAACTCTCATGCGTGGCATCATTTCCCCCCAAAGATGAAGATGGAAGTGAATCATCATCATCATCAAGAAGTGGCAAAATTGTAAATACCCCAAAGAAGATAATGAAGAAAATTGGCAAGAAATTGAAGGCAAAAAAGGAAGAGGAGGAGTCACCACCACCATCAAAAAAATATGTGAAGAAAATTGTTGACAAGGTAATAATAATGGTCCCTAATTATTATAATTATATATGCTTGAGAATTAGGCATAATAATAATAATAAGGATGAGGGGTGTTTGTGGAAGAAGAGAATATTGATGGGTGAGAAGTGCCAACCATTGGAATTTCCTGGGGCAATTTTTTATGATAGTGATGGGAATCAGATTTCTGAGCCTCCAAGGTCACCCAAGTCCAGTGCTTTTGGAAGCCCTTTTCCCAAATTTGTACTCTTCAAATAATTATATATATATATTTATCCAACTTTGTCAAACTCAAGCATATATAAAATATATATAATAATCTTGCTTGGGTTCTAAATCATATGGGGGTAGCTTATTAAATTGCTCTGGCTGGTTGTGTAGTGGAGTTTTTTCAGTCTTCTTTGTGTGTAGCTTGTGGTAAGAAAAATTTTAAAAATTGAAAAATAGTTAGAATAATATATTTATAATACAATAATAATCTGTCTCAATTATCCATACGATGAAATTTAGGCATTCAATTTGGGGAAGAGATATATATAGTGACGAGATAGAGAAAGTAATGAATTAACTTTTCGCTTTGGCGTCCTTTTTTGGATCATAGAAGAAAAAGCGGAAGAAGAGAAAAGGTAGGAACATCAGAAACATTTTCATCTCATGGATATATATAGAGTGGTTTTGAAATCATAAAAAAAGAGAAATAATTTTATTTTTAAATTAATTTTATTATTTGAAATGTAAAGATAAAATAAATGAATTGATAATAATTTTGTATTTTTAAATTTCATGGACTTGGAGAGAATTTTGATGGAAATGATTTAATATTCAATTCAATTCATTTCATTTCTATAATAAATCATTCCAAACACACCCAATAATGTGAGATTACAAGATTTTTTTGTTGTATTATAAAATAAAGATTATAGACCTTCAAATATTGAATCACGTGAATTTTTTATATATACTACAAATTGAATGCTATATATTTAAAAATGTGAGATTTCATAATTTTTTTTCGTTGTCTTATAAAATGAAGACTATAGACTATAAAATATTGAATGACATAAATTTTTCACATATAGTTGAAATTGAAGACTATATACTTCAAAATGTGAGAATACAAGATTTTTTGGATGCATTATAAAATAAAGACTATAGGTTTTAAAATATTGAATCACGTAAATTTTTCACATATACTAGAAATTGAAGGATATATACTTTAAAATGTGAGATTTCACTTTGTTTTGTTATCTTATAAAATAAAGACTATAGACTTTAAAATATTGAATCGCGTGAATTTTTCACATATAGAGGAAATTGAAGGCTATATACTTTAAAATGTGTGATTTCACAATTTTCTTTGTTTTATTAGAAAATAAACACTATAACCTTTAAAATATTGAATGATATAAATTTTTCACAAATAGTAGAAATTGAAGGCTATATACTTCAAAATTTGAGATTACAAGATTTTTCGATGTCATTATAAAATAAAGACTATATAGGCTTTAAAATATTGAATCACGTGAATTTTTCACATGTAGTGAAAATTGAAGGCTATATATACTTTAAAATGTGAGATTTTACAATTTTCTTTGTTTTATTAGAAAATAAAGACTATAGCCTTTAAAATATTGAATCACATGAATTTTTCATACATAGTATAAGTTGAAGGCTATATACTTCAAAATGTGAGATTACAAGATTTTTTGGTTGCATTATTAAATAAAAACTATAGGTTTTAAAATATTGAATCATCACATGAATTTTTCACATTTGGTAGAAATTGATGAAGACTCTATACTTTAAAATGTGAGATTTCACAATTTTCTTGGTTGTCTTATAAAATAGACTATAGACTTTAAAATATTGAATCACATGAATTTTTCACACATAGTAGAAATTGAAGACTATATACTTTAAAATGTGAGATTTCACAATTTTTTTTGTTGTATTAGAAATTAAAGACTATAGCCTTTAAAAATTTGAATCACATGAATTTTTCACATATAGTATAAATTGAAGGCTATATACTTCAAAATGTGAGATTTCACAATTTTTTAGTTCTATTATAAAATAAAGACTATATGTTTTAAAATATTGAATCACGAGAATTTTTCACATATAATAGAAATTGAAGGCTATATACTTTAAATTGTGAAATTTCACAATTTTCTTGGTTGTATTATAAAATAAAGACTATAGTCTTTAAAATATTGAATGACATGAATTTTTCACATATAGTAGAAATTGAAGGCTATATACTTCAAAATGTGAGATTACAATATTTTTTGGATGCATTATAAAATAAAGACTATAGACTTTAGAATATTGAATCACGTGAATTTTTCACATATACTAGAAATTGAAGACTACATACTTTAAAATGTGAGATTTCACTTTTTTGTTGTTATCTTATAAAATAGAGACTATAGACTTTAGAATATTGAATCACGTCAATTTTTCACATACAGAGGAAATTGAAGGCTATAAACTTTAAAATGTATGATTTCACAATTTTCCTTGTTTTATTAGAAAATAAACACTATAGCCTTTAAAATATTGAATCACATGAATTTTTCATATATAGTATAAGTAGAAGACTACATACTTCAAAATGTGAGATTTCACAATTTTTTAGTTGTATTATAAAATAAAGACTACAAGTTTTAAAATATTGAATCACGTGAATTTTTCATATACAGTAGAAATTGAAGGCTATATAATTTAAATTGTTAGATTTCCCAATTTTCTTGGTTCTATTATAAAATAAAGTTTATAGTCTTTAAAATATTGATTGACATGAATTTTTCACATATAGTAAAAATTGAAGGCTATATACTTCAAAATGTGAGATTACAAGATTTTTTGGTTGCATTATAAAATAAAGACTATATGCTTTAAAATATTGAATCACGTGAATTTTTCACATATAGTAGAAATTGAAGGTTATATACTTTAAAATGTGAAATTTCACAATTTTTTATTGTCTTATAAAATAAAAACTATATACTTTAAAATATTAAATCACATGAATTTTTCATAAATAGTCGAAATTGAAGACTATATACTTTAAAATGTGAGATTTCACAATTTTTTTTTTAATTCGAAAATAAAGTCTATAGCTTTTGAAATATTGAATCACATTAATTTTTTACGTACATTAAAAAATACAAATTTTGCAGTGCATTCATGATTTTGTTCAATAATGGAACCAAATAATTACATGGAAATTCGTGCAAGTGAGAAGGGATCATCATGGATACCAAAGCTTTGTTTTGGTACTTTTGAAATTACATTGCTCACAATTATCCAAATCTCATGTATACTGTCCAACAACAATGCTTCTTGTACACCAAAATGCTGCCACCATCAGCCACCCATAATAAATGCATATGATTTGTCACTAATATTTTTGTAGGCCCCACCTTAAAAAGTTGTTGGTGGCTGAAAGTAACTGAAAAAATAGTGTACATGTAGCATTGTTAATTATCCAAATCCTCATCACTAGACCAATCCTATCGAATTCTCATAGACACCAAAAGCTAACAACAACAATAATGATTCTTTTAACATTATGCAGCATTTAGTATGTGTATATTCTATGGAAAAAGAATGAATGACAAAAATGAGATATACAGCTAAACAAGGAGATACATATCATAAAAACAGCTATTTGTGTTAAAGAATGGGGATTTTTTTACTTTATGAACACACTATGTTTATGGTCTATTTATCTTCACCATGTTGTGCATGAATGCGGCTCCTTAGTTCTTCAAAAGCCTTCATGCTTTCTGCATCAAACCCTCCTGCAAACTGAAAAGAGTTCCACACTACTTTTCAATTTATTGTTCTATGTATTTCAAACTCTTCACATTACATATGTTTTTGCAGCAAGATAGGTTTTAGAGAAGTAATAGCATTTTGAGCCATAAAAACATGTTGCAACTCAAAAATAGTAAAAAAAAAGAGACCTAAGATTACCTGATGGACACGGAAGGCAAAACGTACGCCTTGGAGAACCAAAAACTCTCTCGTCGGTTCCTTCTCGGGGCCGGATAACGTATCGAGTTCAGAAGCAACGCGTTTCATGTACTTCTTGGCGAGTTGAACAGAAGAAAGCTTGATCTGCAATGGGAGTAGCAAGTGACCATTCGATAGCGACAAACAGGAAGCAAGCATCAATGCAGGGTCATAAACCAATTAACCAAACCGGGTTAAGAACTTTTCAAGAGACTTCCATTTCATTTTCTAAGTAAATATCCAAGAGAACGAACGATGCTTCAAAGAAAGAGTGGTGAAGCAAAAGTTCATACAGGTCCAATTAATTTGAAAAGCACTAGCATACTAATAATTGTAACCAAGTACTAAAAATTGCATGCTCAAGCTAAACTGGTCTAGAAAGAAAGCACAACTTCAATCAATGAACTCTTTTTCGCAAACTAGAACTGTTTCTGTCAGATTAGAATCATACCTTGCCCACAACTCCTGAATCTAATAGCCAATTTACTGGAATCCCAAACTCCCTATACCGTGAAATCGCCATATCTCTTGTCCGTAAGAGCGCATATACACTTTGCTCCACTCTAGAAATTAAAAAAGAGCATGAATGAATAATGAGTTGAAGAATAAACTGCATTAAACAGGATAAGAGGAAATACTTTATATTCCTTAATGAGTAAGAGTCATTCTATATACAGAGTTATCAACTCCCTAAGCTAGTTTTCATAGTAATAAAGCTATAGGGATAGAAGAAGGTGCATACTTTTCAAGCAATGAGTACATTTTCTGCAAAGCAGCTTCACATGGGAGTTTGGGATCATCGGTGAAGGCGGAAACTCGCTTCTCCAATTTCATCAGATCCTGATATTCAAAAGCCGCCTCCCTCAATGCATCTGCTTTTCCTTCAGGCCAATCGAAGTGCTTGAGAACAGCTCTTTCATCAACCTTACGAAAGGGAGAAAAATATGAGATGAATAAAATGCAGGCATCAAGTTCAATGTTTTCTTAATTCTTGAAAATCAGATTTGCATTAGTCAGTTTTAGAAGCATGTTTTTCTGTGATGAATGAGCAATGGCACTTTAAGACTTACCAAGAAGGAAAGTTCCTCATCTAGCCAGTTCACAAAGGCCACTAGATCTTCAATCTTAGAAAAGGAGGCAACACGAACTTCATTTGCCAATGACATTACAAAATCACCTTGTGTTTCTACATCAGCTTTCACCTGAATCCATCAAAAATGAAAAAATTAATATCTGTATTGACTTGGTGCATTAGAAAATAACAAGGCACTGAATGTTTTAACTTACAGCTAAAAGGAATGATGATCTATTCTCAATTTCCCCAATCATGTTGCTCCTGGCATCAGACGCATTGGTTGTTGAAGAAATTAATGATGAGGTATCCTTCTTTGCCTCCCGTTTCATCAATGATTGATAAAATTCAACAAGCTCAGGAGCCCGGTGAACTTTGTCACCATCCTTTGCACCTCTTGGTAGGCTTCCTGGTGGAGGTGGAGGGCGAGGTGGTCCTCCTGCTGGCGGTGGCGGAGGAGGAGGCACAGGGGGACCGTGCAGTACTCCACTAGAGGGATTTGAATTTGTACTAACAGGATCGACATCAGATGGTTTAGGTGGAGGCCGAGGCACCCTAGGAGGCCTTTTCTCGATTTGGGCAAGCTTCATCTTGCTAATGTTTTGATCATCAAAATTCTTACCATTGTCAGATTGATCGTTTGGACTACCAGAAACATAGGCCTTCTCCTTTATTTGAGTAAGTTTTGGTGGCAAAGATACCGGCCTCTCTCTTTCAGCCTTCGTCATACTCAAACTTGAATTGTCACTGAACCTCTTTACTCTTGCTTTCTCAGCCTTTTCCCTGATTTCTTTCTCCCTTGCCAAGGCCAATTTATGTCGGTCTTTATATGCAGGATACTTTTCATCCATAGACCCCTCAACTGACTTAGACATCAATTGAAATGAATCTGCAACAGAATTTAAGGAGTCACCGGATGGGGCTTTTCTGAAGCTAGGAAGAGATGAAATTTCACTAGAATCAGCAGTTTCCTGATCCTTCTGCCCAAAGGTAGTGATGGCTATAGTATCACTAGCATTCCTTAGCATCAAGGATTCCAGTGTACCCCTCGGTCTGTTGCTCGCACTCATCATGCTTGGAGAGCCTCCAGAAAAAGATCTGGCTGGTGATGATAGAGCACTTGAATCATCTTTGCTTTTGCCCCATTTCTTCAACTTTTTTATTAAGGTAGTTTTCTTGCTAAGATTGCTATATCTGCTAGTAGAGCTATCGATGGATATATTGTCAAAATCTTCACTTCCGGGTGAAGAGGGATGGGAGAAGTTGCTATCAAGATCTGTGTCGCCTTGCCCACGTTCGGATCCAGCATATTCTAACATCAGCTGCTTAGCCTTCTCTTGGGATTTTGGGCTTAGATTCTGGTTTAGATCACGCGCTGATAGTTTTCCTGGAGGTGCCTGGTAATTCCTGAGTTCATATCTCAAGCACGCGTTGACCCAACGGAGGTATACAAGCTCTTCAACTTCACTGAACCTATTCATCTGTAGTCCTTCCACTTGCTTTTGCAGGTCTTCGTTCAAATGCCTCAGTCTACTGACTTCCTCATTTGCCTTGGCAGCCATTTCATTCTGCAGTTCCAAGCAAAACACCTCAAGATTAAACAACACTCTTTGCATGTACATATAAAAATCCAAAACATAAATTATCACCGTAATGAAAAATTATACAACCTTTTTCAACATTTTGTCAAATAATTTTCCAACTAATAGAATAAATTCATATTTATATAGCCTTTGAAAACAAATTGATTGAGTTGTTATACCCCCAAAACCAATCAATATAGCCCCAAAGCATCGCAGACGGAAGACTGTGTTAACTAAAATGTTAGAAATTTTCAGATTAAATTTATTACACTTTTTAAGGTTTAATGTTTAATATAGCAGTTCATTCTTGAGATACACTGCAGGAGTTCAGCACAATTCCATTTCAAATAATTGTTTTAAGATTTTCCATTTTGGGTGATTGAAAATTTCAAAACACATGCTGGTTCAATTATGGGGAATTCTTAAATGCTGGTTTCCATGCATTTGTTAAACTCATTGAAGGAAAGATTGTATGATAGGACTCTGACCTCTGTCATATTGGAGAGTTCCGAGATTCTAGATTCAGCAGCATTTAGTTTGACAGTTAGTTCTCGCTTCTCATGTTGAAGTTCTTTATTTTTCCTCTTAAGCTCCACAACTTCAACCTCCAAGTCATTCAAAGCTTTCAATTTCTTTTGAATTTCAGCATCGTTCTTCACGGCCTCTTCTTCTTTTGCTTGTAGACCAGAAACTTGTTGTTTAAGCAACAATAGGTGGCCTTTTGTCTGGTTGGCTTCTACCTGTATCTGCCTTTGCAGCTCCTTGATCTTACTTCTAGCCACCTCAAGTTCCCTCTTGGCTGAAGCGCTATGTTCGAGTTCTTCTTGAAGCTTCTTCCTCTCTTCCTGGAAGGAATCGATGGTTACATTAAGCATATCTATTTCCACCATCTTAATTTGCAACTGTCGTTGCAACTCCTCGATGTTTGATTCCTGCTCCCTCAAACCATAGTACTCAAGCAACTCACCTTCAAGTTTCACTTCCCTCTCCTCCAATTCCTTCACTAGATTCCGCAACCGCTCTAGCTCCCTGGCATTGTTTGCTATCTCAGTTTCATAAACTTCATATTTCTTGGCCTCATCAATCTTGTGAGGGGACAATGGAAACTCAACCTCCCCTGATAGAAGGCGTTCGAATTCAGGTAGAATATCATCTTCAAAATCGTTAGCTTGATTTATTACACTGCTAATTAACTTAACCTCCTCTTCTTGCTCCTCCTCCTCCCTCTGCAAAATTGTCAAATCATATCACAAAGGGAAGATAGAGTTTCCATTTTCCTATTGTCATAACACAAAAAGCAAACAAATATGCACCAAAAAAATATCCTCACAAATGGAAGATAAAAAGTTTCCATTTTCCAATTGATGTAGCACAAACAGAAAACAAATATGCAAACAAAATTTAAAAAAAAAAAAAAAATTGAAAAACGCCTCATAACCATTAAAAAAAAATTATAACTTCAACCTAATATACTCACATCCTTCCCGCTGAGACCATTAGTAGAACAATCGACCTGCTCATACTCTGTATCTTGATGTTCTCCAAACCTTGCTTCACCATGTTCTGTGCCACAGTGGGAATAAAGTTTTTAACATAGAGGGTCAAAGTAATACTACAAGATTACTCAGCAAAATGAAGCAATCAGAAACCATTTTGTACATTGATTACTATAATGACAATTTTTTTTTGAACTAGTGAATTAGCACAAAAAGTACCTGATTTTGAATTATTCACATTCAGCTGCTTAACTTTAAAGACTGCAATTGAAGCAGCTGCTAGGAGCCCTAACCTAACAATCATGAATCTATAGGTGATGATAACAATGCCCTAACAATGCATTCTTTAAAAGGGGAAACCCAATTTAAGATCCACTCTCCTTCCATTTCCCCCCAACCTCCATAACCAACTGTTCAAACCATTAAAACCCTTTGAAAATGGAAACCACAGTGACCAAGATTCCACAACTGGGTCAGAAGATAACCAAAAAAGAGAAAATTTTTAGCCACAACAAGACAGCTAAAGCAATACCCCAGATTTGGAAACTTCACTAGCAAGAAGATTCCTTGCAAAATTTTCAAACTTTCAGCTTTGCCATCTTATCTTATCTGCTACATGGGTCTTTCAGATAGAGAAACCATACTCTCAGTCTCAGTCACATACAGACAGGCTCAAAAGTTATCTACTCTAACAAGTTGAATGAATTTCTTGAAGCCACCAAAAACTAGTGGCCAGTGTTGGCCCAAAAGGAGATTATTGACAAAATTGACAAATGGGTAGGTCTAATATACATGTAAACAAGATTTGGTCACATAAATGAATAATTTTTTTTTGCAGTAAAACACAAAACCCAAACAGAGGAGCAACCTTGAAAAGGACCTAAAACAGTAAAACTAGGAAAGAAGATAAGGACTTGTTTCTCAAGTGTTCTTGGTTCTTGTTCCTTCCTTCCTATGTTGGTTTATCCTAATGAATTGGTTGTTTTATGCGAGCAATGAAAAAAAGGTAAAAAGATGAGATTCTTGTCCCTCCACTTTCATTTGTTGTAGCCGTTTTTTCCCGTTGAACTTTATTTCCTCTTCCAAGTTTAACATTTGGGTAATTTTTAAAATCTGCCTAAAATAATTTCATGCACTTTTAATTTTTTTTAATAATTTATCTGCTCTTTTAAAATATTTATTATGGATTTAGTTTCTAAAACTTTTCAACTATTAAATTCTGCATCTAGTTTCATCTAACATTCGTTCAACTACCAACAATACAACTAAGCAAGATATAGCAAACTAAAAGGAATACCACAAAAAATTTCCCCATTATTTCAACACATTTAATTAAATTCCTAAAATAAAAGACAACATGTCACATTCTTAAATCTAAGATTAGAGGCCAGATCAAACATAGATTAGAAACTATGCTTTTCAGTATAAGCTCAATTTACAAAAATACCATTATATAATTAACTAAATAATAGTTAATAATTTAATATAAATCTTATTGGAGTCTCGCTTAAATTTGGCAACAATTATACTCAAATGCAGTGATAATTGTAAGTAAATTACCAGACATGAGTAACCATTTTTATAACTTCATAATTTGGCTTTCACTGGTTTTAAAAAATAACAATATAAGACAAAATGGCAGGATAATATGAAAAATATAAACTTTGTACGATTCTTGATTTAGGCAGAGGAGACCCACAGAGAAAATCTTTTTAATCAAGGGGTTCAAATTTGTCTGATTTGTAGGGGGGCTAGAATGTTTCAGGGCAAGTGGGTCCAACTCATTAGGGTTGCCACAAAAATGATGATGCAAAATTTAGTATATAATGGATAATGGATCATTGAAGAAATTAATTAAGTAAACCATGAATCTTTAATGCTTTTTTGTTTTTTTATTTTTAATCTTCAGTGGACTGAAGTATATGTGAGCTATTTGCATGGATAAAACAGATAATAAAGAAAAAAAAAACAAAAGAAAAAACAAAAAAGAAATAGTGGTCCTGACCCACTTCACATGCTAGTCATACTTTTGTTTTGATAATTTGATGGGTGCTTAATGGAAGAGGTGATAACATAATACTAATGGAAGGAGTCAGATTATGACTTCTGAGACTGCATTACCTCAAGATCTAACTGATAAACCCTACAACGAATTACAGTGCTGCAATCTAAACTGGTAAATATTATAATCAGTTGCAAATAATTTTTTTCCCTTAACCTGTTATCATGTGTAACATCTGAAAATTCTATTTTAATAAAAGAATCAAAATATAATCTCTCAATTGTAGACACTGACCAACCTCTCTAAACTCCCAATGCGAAGAGACCCACAAATGAAAAATGGTTATTTCCAGAAATTATAACATGGCCTTAAAATCACAAGACTAATCTCACCCTAAAATCAAGACTCATTGTAAAAGCCTCGAATTTAGAGAGCCCAGAAATACCAATCAGCACAGCAAAAACTTGCATTTACAATGCAAACAGTTTAACATAAATTTATCCCTGAAATTTGAAAACGTTGCTATTGCTTACACACATAAACAATATACCACAAGAGACTAGTCTAAACTATAGTTTTCATGATATGAGAACTAAAATAAAATGGGCAGAGACATCTATCCACCAGAACAGGTTCCTCACGGGTAGCAAGAAGCCAACAATACAATAAGTAACAGTTCTACTTATTCTATGACCAAATGGAAACAGAAAAAACACAATGTTGAAGCATAGCCTCTAGAAACACTTCTTTGGGGGGTGGGCTTGACTTGGCTTTTTGTTCATATAACATCAACTTAACGAAAACACTAGCAATTGCTGCAACCTAAGGACGGGACATGCCTCGTCCCCTTCCTCTTCCTCCATAGCCATAACCCCCCCTACCATAATAACCACCTCGAGTGCGTCCACCACCACGTCCACCACGGCCTCCCCAGCCACCGCGGTGCCTTGTGAAATCACCAAACGTCTGCACCACAAAGTGGTAAATGTTATGCAAATAAATTTAACATCATCCCCAAATATGAGGTCAAACCAAGATTGACATTACCTCAGTATCAATCTTAACTTGCTCGGAATATCTAATCCTTCCATTTTGCGAATCTTGGTCAAGCGCATTGCAAGAAAGAGAGTCAAAGAAATCATCCTTGTTGTAAATAGGCTGCGAAGACCACGGAAAAAAAAAGTCACATAGTGATAGCAATACATTCACATAATAACCGACTGCAGTAGTTACACACAATAATGTAAAACAAAATTACCTTAACCTCCACCTTTGGTACATCACCATCGTCTTCATCTTGACTATCCCCTTCATCACTGGCATTTTCCTCACCTTCGTTGTCTCTTGAATGGGACTTGTTGCTTTTACCTAGATGACCCCACACTTCATCCTTTTTGAATTTCTCATTCATGGCAATGAAATCAAAGTCTTCAGTGAATCTTGCAACTGGGCGTGAGCCCTGCACAGCATTGGTCAACATTTCAATACCTCACCCAAACAGATAACAAACTTCTTTAATACAAGTGATTACAAAAATCTTAAAACATTCTAAGTAATATATATAATGCTCAGCAGCCATTAAAGATGACAAGTGATTGTCTACAAAGTCTGCAATAAAAAAATCACAGCCCCATTTCCTGGCTATAACATCACATTCTAAAATCTCCTAACCAGTCCTCAGATTCAAAATTCAATTTCATATAAGGCAGCAAGAGTAGTAAATAGAACATTACCCCAATTCCTCTTCCTCTTCCACGTCCCCTGTATCCATAACCATGTTGAATTTGTGTAGGAGCTCCGCCAGGCTGAAAAGTGTAACCAAATATCAAGAGCATTATTCAATAAAAAGAAGTAAGATAAAAATATAATTTAATAAAATTCATTAAATACCCACGCTTGCAGTATAATTGGCATAAGGATAAATTTATTTAAATAAGAGTGCACGTCTTACATGCATATGAAAAAGACAGAGCGAGAGAAGAGTACCCTGTGATTGGGCCGCGAAGCTACTGGCAATGGCAGTATTGGTGGCTGACTTTCAGCAGAAACTGGAACAGATGGCTCTGGAGGCACTGTTGATGATACTGGAACTACCTCAACATCTTTATGAGGTGTTTGAGAAGGCTGAGATGAAGATACTACAGCTGGTCCAGGCTGCAATAATTGACCTGGAGTTACCAGAGAAGGAGCTGGTGCTTCTGAGCGGATAGAATTTGATGACCCAACAATTGCAGGAGTCAGCGGAGATACACTTTGATATGGGAAGCTTGGGCCCGAAATGGCATTAGGTTTGTTGGCCGGTGGCACTACAGCACTAATATCTTGACTACCGTTGGTAAAAGGAGTCAGTGATGGTAGGTTAGCCGCTACTGTGACTGTTGGAAGTGGAACAGCCGGTGGCTTGTTTGCAACTGATGTTGGCAAAGTCTCAGGTGCTAGTGTGGCAGAAGGAGCTAGAGGCAAAGTTGCTGGAAGATTTGATGGAGGTACTGAAGTAGATGTTACACTAGAGGAACTAGAACTCATTGGGAGCAAAGATGATGGGAATTCTGGTAAGTTTGAGGGTCCAGCTGGCAAAGAGGGATTAAAATTGGGAAACTGCATAGGCTGTTGCATAGAGGATGGCATTGATAAGTTTGGCTGTTGCATCGAAGATGGCATTGATAGGTTGGGCTGTTGCATCGATGATGGCATTGATAAGTTGGGCTGTTGCATAGATGAAGGCATAGATAAGCCAGGCGGTGGCTGAAGCAAAGATTGCTGTTGTAAATGAGGAAGCCCATTTGGAGCACCATAATATCCTTGCCAATACATTGGCATAGCAAGTCCACTACCATTTGGATTTGGGGCATTCGGAGAAGCTCCCCATGACCCTATGTTCCCTCCAGGTTGATACAAAGGCAAGTGACCTTGATAATTTGATCCAGCGAGTCCAAGCTGTGTGGTATTAGAACTAAAATCAGTCAACGAGCCACTTACAGCTGGTAAACTTGTTGATGTGGTGACTGGACGAGGATACTGAGACTGCAAGGCAATTCCAAAAGTCAGGATGTGACTAATTCAAATTGATGCATTATATATTCAAAAAGTCGCTAATCAACCTGAATAATAGCTGGATCAGTGTTTATTGGTGGAATAGGCTGGACAGGTGGAGACGATTTAACTTGTAAATCCTGCAGAAAGAATTATATATATTACAATCTGGTTCATATAAACAGCATATAAATCATTATCAGCCATCATACAGTAACTTTTAAACAGAGAAGCTGTTGTGTACTAAAAAAGGCCATAAGAAAAGCTGGATCTGTATCCTTCACCCTGCTTCCATATCTAATGATGCAACTAGATGTTATTTGCAAGAAAGTACTAGAAATAAAACTAGAAAAGATTGAGGACAAAGATAAATGCCAGAAAATATCCAATAATGACGCACAATTCCAATGTGTAGAGTAATGAGTGATCCTGAAAAAACAAGGTGGTTGCATCCAAAAGCAAATCCAACAAAATTGGAAGAAATATACAAGCTAATTTAAATGGTGTTTGCATTTGGTCCATATATGATACCTTTATGTCAGTCCCACGGAACAGTATATACTCATAAACCTTGTCACTTGCGGGAATTTGTGGACCATCCTTTTTCCTTCCTTCGGTTCCAAAAGATCGCACTGCACCACAATCATGAAGTCAAATATATTACTCCACCACATCAGCTTGTGACAGTAAACCACAAACGGAGAAGCCTTTGGCATTGTGTAAATAAAGAAACAATATTAATATTATTCATAGTTCAAAATATTCGGTGTGATTGATGAGACCATTCGGTTTGATTATGATCTGAGAAACAAATCAATCATGATCAATTTGGTTTGGTGATATTAATTTACTAAAAATGGTTTCGGCTTCATTAATGAAAACAGAAGACTGAAGTAAACCCATTCATTTTCCTACACAAGATAGAAAATAAAAATGTATTGCATTTAACGGTTTCAATTTGGTTCATTAAATTTTGATCAGTTTGAGTCTGCCCAGAAAATAGCTGCCTGAGACATGGATTCCACGTGTTATAATTTATAAACACATTAGCGTACATCTAATACTCCCTTTACCCCAAAATGGCCGTACCATCAAAAACGAACCCTGCCCTTATAGTAAAATTCTATTAACAAAAGTTCCTTCCTTTTGTAATATGAAATATTTGTCCGCCGTTTTGTCTTACAGACATAGAAATGCCAAGCAATTTTTTCTTTCCTAACAATTTAATCTTCCAACAAATAGAAATCACTCTGTAACGTTCCCATTCCTTAATAATGAATTCAATCTTACCAACTCCATCATGCTTCCTTACCCAAAACTAAGGTTCATAGACTCCTTGATGCTGCAACCTTACAAACTTTAAACTATCAGTAGAGTTCAATGGTGCTTCAGAGATAAGCTACTGTAGGAGTCTAGGAATGGTGAGATGTATACATCATAACCCATATGAGGGAAATTCAAGAGGATATTGCCATGACTGAAGTCAATGAACCCTTGACTGTGCTAGGCAATCACGGATTCACTCTCCGAATAGTTAGGTGGGAAAGCAAATAAAGGGAAAAAGAAAGAAAAGTAAAACTAAAAGCCCAAAACCCTAATCAGCAACCAGTGTAAACATTTAGAATCACGATTTAGAAGCCTAAAGACCCCAAGACAACAACCAATTCCACACAAATTCCCTACCCTAACAAAGAAACCAGCAACAACAACACATAAAGATCGGATTTTTACCATCTTCTCAAAGATCTGAGACACACAGAACAAAATTCAACACACAAAAAAGAAAACCCAGATAATAAAAAAAGGAAGAAGAAAAAGTACCGTTTCTGAGGCCAATACTGGACTCTTCAGGGTTGATGTTGTAGAGAACACCCTCGTATCTGATCTCACTCTTGGATGTGAGGCTGATCAAGCAGCCAATGTAGGAATCGGCCGTTGAACTCGACCGAGAAGCTGTGCTGTCGGAAGCCATAGCCTGTGACTGGGACAGAGAATACGGCTTAGGGTTCAATCTGTTTTCGCTGGTGCTGATGGCAGTGAGCGAGTGAGTGAAGAAAGAGAGTGTTGTCTCTGTGAGCGATAGAATAGAAGATCATTACATAGGAATATCCTATTATTTTATTTATATATTTTCATATTTTTCTGTTTATATGGATTAATTGGTTTTTACTTCTTACTTCAAGTTTGGGTGAAGTATAGACAAAAAAAAAAAAAAACACGAAAGATTTGGTCGCTGAGAGATCTAACCACCAAAGATGTTTTTGACAAAATAATTCATGAAAGATTGTTTAAGTGTGACAAAATGCTTCAGTCATGTGATAAAATGTCATTTGACTCGATCTCACGGTTGATGCATTTTGTCACACTTAAACAATCTTTTATGGGTTATTTTGTCAAAAAAATCTTTGGTGGTTGGATTTGTCAGCGACTAAATCTTTCCTGTTCCTTTTTGGTTGTTCACCCTCTTAGTTTTGGTTTTTATATGTAAGTTTTGATTCTATGTTTTGGTCTACATTAGAGTCTAATTTTACCGAAAGTATACAACTTTTTACATGATCATTCAATTAAGACTGTCATGTCAGTCATGATTGTGTTTTCTCTCTCATCGCATAAAAAGTCATACAAATGGAATGTTTTGATTGAATGATCGTGTAAAATATTTTTATACTGTCGGTATATCAAAATTAAACTTAGGCAAAAAGTTTTACAATAAAAAAAAAACTTATGAGGTGGTAGACAATCAAATAGACAAATACTCAAGTAGTCAAATCCAATTCTTTATATTAATATAGGAGTTTAATTTTGATGTATTGATCGTACAAAGATATTTTATATTATCGTTCAATTAAAATGTACATTTTGTATGACTTTTCAGGTAATGAGAAAAAAAATAACATAATTGATGTGACAACACATGATTAAATGATTGTATAAAAAACTAGTACATTATCCATGAATAAAAATTAAATCCTTAATATATTATAAAAAAATTTTAATGAGTGTCATAACATCATTCTTAAGAAATTAAGATTGAATTTTTTTAATAATTTAATTTTGATGTTTTTTTTTGTATAATCGGGAGGTGTCCATTGCCGACAGCAATATCTAGTCCCCCTCACCCCGGGAGCTCGCACTAAGCGGTAAAGGGCTGACCACAAGAAGCTTTCAATTCCCATGAGTTGGGAATCGAACCCCGACCACATGGTTAAGGGACAAGGTGAGCTACCACCATGCCACCCCTTATGGTTTAATTTTCATGCTTTGGCTATGTTATTCAACCAAATATTTTCGTTTTTGTGACTTATCATACAAATTTATGCAAAAAAAGGGGCCAATAAGAACTTATATAGAAAAATTAATTTGTCCCACTAGTAAATTGAGTGCAACCATACTTTTTGACTAATTTATCTCATTTTTTAGTTAAAAAGACTAATAAAATACTCTAATTTCAAATTTTGAAAGAGTAATTGATCCCTATAAATATATCTTAAAGCACCAAATTGAATAATTAGGACTAGTTTAGATAAAAATGTTAGTAACTTTTTTAATTTTTCGAAAACCAAAGTTCATAATTTCCTGTTTGATAATATCGCTTATTATACTCCAATTAATCCTCCTACTCAGGTTAATTTCACCCATTTAACTTATCTTCATTTTCCCTTTTATTCATTATTTACCAAGAATTCCTAATCACTTCTCATTGTTTTACCAGGACCTAGCATTTGTCATTTGTACCATCCCAACCTAACAACCATAATCTTCATTCTAAAGGTTATTCTAAACATTTACTCACTCTTACAATCTATAATAATGCCAGCTAAATTCATATATTTTGAGATTTTGGGCAACTAGCTAGGAGCCAATTGGTACATCAAACCCTTTTACTCTCTTTAATTACAATAATGCTAGGATGACATCCTATATGAATGTATGACTGGACACTCATAATTGATGCTAAAATATTTGTATCATGATGCCAAAATAACGATCCCTGATGCTAAATTATTATGAATGTCCAGCCCATATATCCATATAGGATGTCAACCTAGCATTACTTTTATATCCTATCTCTATATACATATAATTCAAGACTAACTACTTTCATGCTTCTGTTGCCAATTTGAAAAAATTCTTTGCTGCACTCTGATATGAGCTCCTCAAGTCCAGAATAGAAGGATCTTCAACTATGAAGTTGGAGAAGACAGTGTTAAACAACACTTCCCCAACCTTCTCAACTCAAGCAAAATTTGGACATGAATGTAATGATCTTTACCAGTACCAACAATGTGAAAAAAACATGATGAATGTACTTTCTGCGTTGTTGATGGACCAAACAATGTACTTTGACCATCAACCATGTTTAGATACTTCCTACTCTAATGATGTAAATACCATCTCCCAATGTATAGTAGTATTTTATGAACAATGTCCTCAACATTATATAATTTGTTGTTAATCTATTATGACTAAGCTTGCTGATCTAAATATCATTTAGATAATTGCATTCCATTGCATCATACTCTTCAAAGAAATTAAACAACCATGATGACCCCATACATCGCACGGGCTATTTACTAGTTACTAGAAAAAGCTGAAACTTGCACAATACAAACAGATTAACAAAACATATCCCTGAAATTTGGAAACTTTGCTATTGCTTACATGCATAAACAATACCCCGCAAGAGACTCGTCTAAATTTTCCTGATATGAACTAAAATAAAATGGGCAATGATATCTATTCACCAAAACAGGTTCCTCTGGGAAAAGAAGGGTACTAAGAAATCAACATGACAATAAATAACCGTTCTACTTATTCTATGACCAAATAGAAATAGATAAAAACACAATGTTAAAGCATAACCTCAAGAAACACTGTTTTAGTGGGTGGCTTCACTTGGCTTTTGTTCACACCACCACAACTTAATGAAACACTAGCTATTGCCACAACCTAAGGACGGTTGGACATGCCGCGTCCCCTTCCTCTTCCCCCATAGCCATAACCCCCTCTCCCATAATAACCACCTCCTCGAAAGCGTCCACCACGGCCTCCCCAGCCACCACGGTGCCTTGCAAAATCACCAAACGTCTGCACCACAAAGTAGCAAATGTTATGCAAATGAATTTAACATTATCCCAAAAAAAGAGGTCAAACCAAGGTAGACTAACCTCAGTATCAAGCTTAATTTGTTCAGAATATCTAATCCTTCTTCCACCTTGCGAATCTTGGTCAAGCGCATTGGAGGAAAGAGAGTCAAAGAAATCATCCTTGTTGTAAACAGGCTGCGAGACCATGTAAAAACCAAATCATACATTGTGACAACAGTACATTCATATAATAACCGACTGTGGTAGTGACACACAGTATGGTCAAGAAAATTACCGTAACCTCCAACTTTGGTACATCACCAATGTCTTCATCTTGACTATCACCTTCATCACTGGCATTTTCCTCACCTTCATGGTCCTTTGAATGGGACTTGTTGCTTTTACCTAGATGACCCCACACTTCATCCTTTTTGAACTTCTCATTCATGGCAATGAAATCAAAGTCTTCAGTGAATCTTGCAACTGGGCGTGAACCCTGCACAACATACGTCCAAATTTAATTACCTCAACCAAATTACAATTTCATTGATACTTGATATAAGTAATTACTACAATCTTAAAAGAATCTACATAAAAAATATCTCAAATTACTGATAGAATAAACATATGGCAGGTTCATTAATATAATAACAGCCAATAAAAAATGATGAGTGATCGTTAGGATGGCGAAAATTCCCACCAATGGGGATCCCCGTGGGGACTGCCCCAAATAAGGGGAATGTTCGGGTGGGGATAAAAGTCCCCTTGAGACAGATTTGAGGACAGGGCAGGGATCAAATTCCCCACCCCATGGGGATCCTGTATATATAAATTTACTAAAATACCCTCTCATTAAACATACTATACATATATTAAATATATACTTTTATGACTACAAATTTAAAAAAGAAATCCTATTTCCTAACTTGGACCAGGCCCAACCTTAGTCTCCCTAATCAGCCAAAAAAATATCTGGGCAAAAAAATTACTCAACCCTAAAGCCCTTGGTCACTTCTTTACCCTAACTTCATTCTACTTTTTGCTGCCTCTGGAAGAACCAGCTAGCGCCGTCAACACTTGTTGAAGAACTAGCACTCTCAACACCGATCAAGGGGAGGAGACTAGTGACCCACCAACAACAAAAGTTCATCAGTGTTTCAGCACATCTGCACGCATCATCGATGGGCCATGAGTGATTGGTCCTCTGCAAACGGCACTTTGGCAGTAGCACCCAATTCTTGGGGAGACCATGACACTGGCCCTAGCAATGCAGCAATCTGGTCCATCTCCAGCAAGCCTGACCATGAATCAGGTCCATTTTTATATTTGTTCTTCATCTCTCTCATGCACATGCTCTTATTTTTCTGGCTTCTAATCTCTTTTTTCCATACTCTTTTGGGGAAGCCACCTAGTGTGTTATTTTTTTCATTTTGTTAAGATACATAATCTGTTGTGATTCAAGTAGTTACTTTGTTCTTGTTGTTTGCCCAAATTTCTGTTTTTTATTAGGTTTGGGGACCCGCAAGGATTGTCAGGGTAGCGGGAAACAGGGATGAGAGGAGACCCCCCCTCCCCACCCACAGTGGGGATCGGGAACGAGGACAAGGAGCATTTGGAGTGGTGGGGACAGGAAGTGGGGAGGACCCCCCGCCCCACACAAGTGCCATCCCTAGTGTTCGACTATAAAGTCTGAAACTGAAAAAATCACAACCCTATTCCCCAAAAAAGACTCTTGGCTTTAACTTCAAGTTCAAAAATCTTCTAATAAGTTGTCAGATTCCAAAATCTTATAAGGGGGTAAAAATAGTAAACAGAGCTTTACCCCAATTCCTCTTCCTCTTCCACGTCCCCTATATCCATAGCCATGTTGAATTTGAGTAGAAGATCCACCAGGCTGAAGAAAAGTGTGACCAGATATCAAAAGCATTCCTCAATCAAAAATTAGCATGAGTAAAAAAAAATATGATCCATTGCAGTCTATATAAGAATGGCATAAGGCTAAATTTATATTAAAAAGAACAGAACCAAATTGCAAGAGGCTCCTCAACCATCCTAATTCATGTATGGAACTTTTTCAATCGATATATAGACCAACAAGGTGAAGTACGCCAGCAGACGTAAAAACAAAATCAGCATTCATTTGTACATGCATGAAAAGATAGAGGAAGAGAAGAGTACCCTGTGATTGGACCGTGAAGTTACTGGCAATGGCAGTATTGGTGGCTGATTTTCAGCAGAAACTGGAACAGATGGCTCCGGAGGAAATATTGATGATACTGGAACTACCTCAACATCCTTATGAGGTGTTTGAGAAGGCTGAGATGAAGAAACTACAGCTGGTCCAGGCTGCAACAATTGACCTGGAGTTACCAGAGAAGGGACTGGTGCTTCTGAGCGGATAGAATTTGATGACACAACAATTGCAGGAGTCAGTGGAGATACACTTTGATATGACAAGCTTGAGCCCGAAATGGCATTAGGCTTGTTGGCTGGTGGCACTACAGCACTAATATCTGGACTACCGTTGGTAAAAGGAGTCAGTGATGGTAGGTTAGCTGCTACTGTGACTGTTGGAAGTGGAACAGACGGTGCCTTGTTTGCAACTGATGTTGGCAAAGTCTCAGGTGCTAGTGTAGCAGAAGGAGCTAGAGGCAAGGTTGATGGAAGATTTGATGGAGGTACTGAAGTAGATGCTACACTAGGGGAACTAGAACTCACAGGGAGCAAAGATGATGGCAATTCTGGCAAGTTTGAGGGTCCAGCTGGTAAAGAGGGATTAAAATTGGGAAACTGAATAGGTTGTTGCATAGATGATGGCATTGATAAGTTGGGCTGTTGCATCGATGATGGCATTGATAAGTTGGGCTGTTGCATCGATGATGGCATTGATAAGCTAGGCTGTTGCATAGATGAAGGCATTGATAAGCCAGGTGGTGGCTGAAGCAAAGATTGCTGTTGTAAATGAGGAAGCCCATTCGGAGCACCATAATATCCTTGCCAATACATTGGCATAGCAAGTCCACTACCATTTAGATTTGGGGCATTCGGAGAAGCTCCCCATGACCCTATGTTCCCTCCAGGTTGATATAAAGGCATGTGACCTTGATAATTTGATCCAGCGAGTCCAAGCGGTGTGGTACTAGAACTAAAATCAGTCAATGACCCACTTACAGCTGGTAAACTTGTTGATGTGGTGACTGGACGAGGATACTGAGACTGCAAGGCAATTCCAAAAGTCAGGATGTGACTAATACAATTTGATGCATTATGTATTCAAAAATTTGCTAATCAACCTGAATAATAGCTGGATCAGTGTTAATTGGTGGAATAGGCTGGACAGGTGGAGACGATTTAACTTGTAAATCCTGCAGAAAGAATTATAGATATTACAATCTGGTTCATATAAACAGCATATAAATCATTCTCAGCCATCATGCAGTAACTTTTAAACAGAAAAGCTGTTGTGTACAAAAAAAAAAGGCATAAGAAAAGCTGGATCTGTATACTTCTCCCTGCTTCTATATCTAATGATGCAACTAGATGTGATTTGCAGGAGTGTACTAGATATAAACCTCTAGAAAAGATTGGGGACAAATCTAAATGCCAGAAAATATCAATCGGTGATGCACAATTCCAATGCGTCTAGTAAAGAGTGATCCCCAAAAAAACAAAAAGAATACCACATGCCATTCATCCAAAAGAAAATTCGACAAAACAAGAAGAAGAATACAAGCTATTTCAAAAGGTGCTTGCATTTGGTCCACATATGATACCTTTATGTCAGTCCCACGGAACAGTATATATTCATAAACCCTTTCACTTGCAGGAATTTGTGGGCCATCCTTTTTCCTTCCTTCAGTTCCAAAAGATCGCACTGCACCACAATCACGAAGACAAAAATACTACTCCATCAAATTTGCTTGTGATAGTAAACAACATATGGAAAAGTTGTTGGCATTGTGTAAATAAGTAAACAATATTAATAATATTCAAAGCTCAAATGATTCAGTGGGTAAATATGTTTCTTCATGATTGATTAGGTCATTCGGTTTGATTATGATCCGAGAAACAAATCAATCATGATCAATTTGGTTTGGTGCTATTAACTTTTCACCAAGCACCTTTTAGAAAAAATGTCAACAGAAGACTGAAGTAAACCCATTGATTTCCCTACACAAGGTAGAAAATATAAATATATTGCTTTTAACCGTTTCAATTTGGTTCATTTAATTTTGATCAGTTTGATTATGCCCAGTAAACACCTACTTGTGACATGGATTCCACGTGTTATAAACACGTCAGCATACATCTAATAATCCCTTGACCCCAAAATGGTTGGACGTTACATACCCTTCCCTTTAAGTAAAATCTACAGCAAAATACCTTTCCTTTTATATTCTGGAATATCTGTCGGCCGTTACTTACAATCATAGGAATACCAAGCATTTTTCTTTCCTAACAATTTAACTTTCCAACGGATAGAAATCCCTATGTACTGTTCCCACTCCTTAATGATGAATTCAATCTTTCCAATTCCATCATGCTTCCTTACCCAAAAGTAACTAAGGTTCAAAGACTCCTTGATGCTGCAACTCTTACAAACTTTAAACTGTAAGTAGAGTTCTATGCTGCTTTAGAGATAAGCTACTGTAGGAGTCTAGGAATGGTGAGATGTATACATCCTCACCCATATGAGGGAAATTCAAGAGGATGTTGCCATGACTGAAGTCAATGAACACTTGACCGTACTAGGCAATCACGGATTCACTCTCCGGGTAGTTGGGTGCGAACCCAAATAAAAGGAAAAAAATAAAAAATAAAAAGTCAAACTAAAAGCCCAAAACCCTAATCACCAACCAGTATGATCCAACATGTAACAATGAAAGAATCGCGATTTAGAAGCCTAAAGATCCCAAGACAACAACCAATTACACACAAACTCCCTGCCTACCAAAGAAACCAGCAACGATAACACATAAAGGTCGGGTTTTTACCATCTTTTCAAAGATCTGAGACACACAACCAAATTTAACATACAAAAAAAAAACAGATAGAAAAAAGAAAGGCTTAGTAGAAACAACACCGTTTCTGAGGCCAATACTGGACTCTTCAGGGTTGATGTTGTAGAGAACACCCTCGTATCTGATCTCACTCTTGGATGTGAGGCTGATCAAGCAGCCAATGTAGGAATCGGCCGTGGAGCTCGACCGAGAAGAGGTGCTGTCGGAAGCCATAACCTGCGAGGACCAAAAACCATACACTGCTGTGTTTTGCGTGCGTCTGTGACAGAAAGAGGGGTTAGGGTTCGATCGGTTTTTGCTGGTGTCTGCTGAGATAGATGGGAGTGAACAAAATTCAGTGTTGTCTCTGTGACGGTGACTATGAGGGATAGAAAAAGCTTTACATACAAAAAAATATATATAATTTAATAATGATATATTTACAGTATAAAAATTTTATATTATCACTTAATTATTTTTATTGATTTATGTAATTTTTTAACTAGTAAATTGTTCAGTTAAAATCTTTTAATAATATGTCAATCTATAATTATAATTTGATATTTATATAAAATTATTTTACATCTAATAGATTGAAATTAAACTAAAAAATTATCCAATTTTATATGGGTTTTGATGTTTTGGACTAAATAGACTTTAGATTGTGGAATTTTGTTACAAGATAAATTAGTATTCAATCAATCTTTACTAAATTCAATTTTAGCCAATTTTACGGTGAGAATACCCTCAAGCTATGGTGCTAATTGTTTACTTTACACCAATACTTAAACTTAAGATCTTGTTTAAAGAAATAATATCACTCAAAATCTTGATTATGTATGAGCTCTATTTATAAAACTCATCCTTAATTTTAATACTTTGTTTGTATTATCCAATAAAATCTTCTTATTTACATGAATTTTATATAATAGTTGTGATGATTAATTATATTTAATATCAAAATAAATAATTTTATATTTTTTTCACAAAAATGACCATATGAAATTTGTTCATGCTATCATATCAACACATTAAATTTTAATTTTAATTTTAAAAGTGTGTTACTACAATGTACTTTACCCTTACTTAATTAAACATTATTATTTTCATAAGTTTTTACATGATAATTATAAAAGTAGAATGTTTCTATCCAAAAATAAAAGTCGAATTTTTTTTAATTAATAGTATATAATAAAAGAATTGTGTGAAAAATGTTACAAGTGCATAAAAATGTTATTTCTTTTTAGATTTTGAGGTGAATCAACGATGCCAATAACGTGCCCTCTGTGTGATTGAATCCATTGTGTTCATGAGGATGTTCTTCATGGATTATGCCACTTGGGTGATTTTTGGTACATATTTCTTGGACTTGTTTGGATTTTTGTGTGGAAATTGAGAAGAATGTGGTCCAATCAGTGTTTTTGGTTCTCAATTAAGAGTGCCTTTTATATTTTGGTAAAAAGTAGGCCTTTTATTTTCGTATTGGAAACAAAAATGAAATAACTAAGTCCCAATAAAGCCTGCTTGAAGGGGTACCAGACAAATCAAGAAAAATAGAATTACAGTGAGTCACTGAACAAATTTATCATTTTTTCACTCCAATTTTAGAGTCATGTATTGCTAGAAAAGAGATATAAATATGAGAGGGTGTGTTCGGAGTCAATTTTAAAATCAATGTTATATTAACTCATGTGACACTAATTTCATGATTCTTTTGACTCTGAAACGGTGTTGTTTTGACTCATGTGACATTTAGCATCATCCATTTTTTTCTCCGTGGAACCACTTATATCGAAGTGTCCATTAGAATTCTCCTTAATGCATATTTGCTTAGCTTAATGCATATTGACCAATTGAGGTTTGTTTGATGGGGTAAGAGTCTCCCAAAGTAAAATCCCTAAAAATGTATAATAAGTAGCCTTGAGGAAGAATAAAAAATTATTATTATTTTTTGAAATTTTTAATGTATTAAATGTTTACTTTTATTTATTTATTTATCTTTAAATTCTTTAGTCAATGACTTTTAAAGAAATCTTGAAAAAAATTTGATAATGTATGTCTTAAATATAAATAAGAGGTATTTAATATTCAACTATTAAAGTATAATTTTAATTAGAATATAATGAATATTTTACTTTTAATCCAACATTTCTTAGTTGTATTTCCTCAAACACATTCACTAGTAATTCTCAAAAAAATTAAGTCAGAAACTTCCACCGAAAAAAGAAAGATAATTATTATAATTGGGGGGGAGTGGTTTTAAGAAAAGCTCCTTATTAACTAAACACAAGGCAATAAATACTCAAATTGAGTATGCAACTTTTATAGGTGACATTTAATTAATAAGCTACACATGGAAATTCTTTCCTCCTAGTTTCTTTTATATAGGAGCACTCCTACAAAAATCGCTACATGGAAAGCAAAAAGGAATTTAGAATTCATCACTTGTTTGAGAAAATATTTTATAATCAAATAGATTTTAAATATTTTTTAATTTGTATCATCAATATAAAACAATTTAACACAAATATTCAATCGCATATTAACACTCACTTCAAAATTCGACTAACATATATTTTGAATAATTAGATATTTTTTAAATATATATTCTTTTGATTGTGTTTGGTCCTCATTGTTGTTGGGGAGAGGGATGGAACATAGTATGTGATCCTATATATCCTCCTAAGTAGTGAGTGAGTAGGTTATTGTAAATAGACAAGGGCATTGCATCAAGAGAAATTGTAGGGAAAGAAAAAGACTTATCAACCCTATGTTAGGCCCGCAATGAGAAGCACCTAAACTTTTATTGTATCTATATGTGTTGGCTTTGGCTATACCTATTTAGCATTTTATGATTTCATTTTCATTATCCTTCCCCATATCCCTACATAACACTACTATACAAATTCAATTTTGAGAGTGTGGTCCTATTTCTCCCAAGAGTTCTTTTTCATTTGGATCTTCCCATCTTTTTCCTCAGTCACTCGGACTTGTAGTTGGTATTTCAGTTAGTTCCCCCCATGGTATCTTCCCTTTTCTCATTAATTAAATTTCATTTGTAAAGGTTATGGTAATAAGATGAAAAAAATATTTTTTTTTAATAGTTTTCTCTCATATATCTCTATTGATAGTTAACTATTAAAACCCTTAGTCACTTTCACTGCTTGCCAGTTTCGATCCAAGAGGGTAAAGGTTAGAGAATAATCTCCAAACCAACGCGCCAATTGGAACCCCAGCAATTGACCACAGTTTTATTTTTGCATACGTACCCCCAAGATCAATGTGTATAAGCATGGAGAATTGGGCTTGTGGGTTATTTTCAGGCCATGTTTGAGAAGTGCTGTATAACAATAAACACATCTTTAATTTTGTATTTTCTATAGATATATTATTCAATGTGTAACCATAGAGTAGTAGTTAGTAAAGTAACCATTTGGACAAGTTTTATAAATAAAAGTGATGAGTCGTCGTAATAAATTATACCAAAATTTAAGGAATGTTAGTGTAATTAGATTAAAAAAAAAGAAAATTTTAGTATACAATAAAAAAATAAGCTAAAATAGCACAATAATATATTGTGCACAATATATAAGATATAATATGTATAATATATACTATATATTATCCATATCATATATGACATGTTGTGCACTACATATATCATATGTTGTAACATCATCTTTCTTTACAATATGTAATATATGATGTGCATAATATATGATTAATTGTGTACAATATATAATACATGTTGTGCACATTATATAATACTTATTAGAGATTATTTTTTCTTTATATATATAGTAATGCTATTTGACAAATAAAAAATGTAATTTGAGCCTTAATAAAACATGTTTAACAGAAATGCTTAGGTAACAACACTTTTTCAGCCAAAACAGTCAACAAAGTCCATTTAATATTTTATGACCCAAATAACATTTTAATCATGAGTATATTTTTAATAGGCCGGATGATTATGATCCAAATTTCTATTTATTAGTTTTTTTTGACTAATTTTTGATTGTACCTTTAGCAATCTTCTATGTTTAATAATGGAGAGAGGCTATTATCCTTGTGTGTAAAATTTGTGAAAAATGAGAAATAGTTTTTAACTAACAATGTTTTTTGTCCATATTCCAATTGGATACTGTTTTACTTGCTTATGTACGTAGGAGATTGACGATTTCTAAGCATATAAAATGGAACAAACTCTGGTTGGGTCCTAAAAGTAAAACAAGGACAATAGGAGTTTACATTCATCATCGTACAACACAATAAATTTAGACACATAGTACGGTGCTACAGTCAATTTTTCCACTCTATGTTAATATGATTTCAATTATTTCAAATACCAATAATATATATAAAGTAAATGTTTTACAGAACTTAATCAATTTCGTAGAGCAATTCTTTTTAAAAGTAAAAAAAATTATTGGCAGCGAAGCATTAAACTTAGTTACAAGCTTTTAATAGATGACAGTTCTTGACAATTATTGTGCCAACAAACTATATGAATTCTGCTGTAATGTACACGAAACCGAGTAAGTTAAAAAAAAATGTGAAATTGCTTCTTTTTTCTTAAATGGAAAGCATTGAGTTCATAGTCTTAAAGACTTTTAGGGGACCCCTAATACAGGAAAATCTCCATTTATGGATACTAACATCTTAACTTAAAAGCTTAAGAAAAAGTTTTCTATCTATAATTAACTATATAGTTTTTACTTTGGACATCTTTTTTATTATATTAGGGTGGCACTATTAGAATGTCAAAAGGAGTACTAAATTTTAAAAAATCTTCGGCAAGCTAAGTGAGAATCTATGTTAATATAGTCAGATGTCATATTTTATCCTAAAATTCACAATAAATTCGTCTCTTCTCACTTATATAGTTATATATTATTTAATTAGGCTATGTTATTGATTGATAAAATATGTGGAATTAAAGAGAAGTAATAAACTAATAATAAAGACATAATAATTTTTTTAAAAATTTTGGATGAAATTGAGGAGGAGTACTTATTCTCATTTCTCTTCAATTTGAGAGTAATAAGAGACATAGTACTTGATTCTAATACATATAACTATATAAGATATATTATATAATTTTTTGTCTTTTGATTATATTACAAATTTACAATTCATTTTTTTTTCCTATGGATTTCCCCTCGAATATTTGTCGGTTGGTAGTTGATTAGAAAATTTTTTAATAGATAAAAAATTGACCACAAAATTTTCTTTGTACACACTGTCCAAAATAATCAAACTCGAGATATGATGTTTGAGCATTCTAAACATCTGCCACTTATACTAATATATATGTGGTTACAAAATTTCAATTCATACACCATCGAGTATTTGATTGGTGAGAAAAATATTATATTCTAACTCATATATACACACAAAATTTCACATCCATTGAGGAATAATTGTTATTGATCATTTAATTATATCAATATTGTTATTTGTATAAAAGTTGATGTGAATTCGTGTCAATGAAATTGTTGTATTCATTATTGAATGGAGTGTGATATTGTTCACACTGCATTCAATGACTCCAATTAGTGATGAATACAATTTTGCCTATATGAAAATGTAAAAATCTATAGTTGAGGCATCATTTCTGCTAATTAATTTGCTAGCTACAAATAATTCTGAGGACACAAAAATGGACCCAACAGGTTGTAGAGGGGGTTACACTAGAGAGAGAGAGAGAGAGAGGGTAAGGGATGGTCCAAACTCTGCAAAATGAAGCAATGTGATTAACTGCAATCTTCAAAGGCACAACTGCGTGCACTGTGCTATCTTGTCCTTTCTTTTTCCCTCTGGTTTCAAGAGAGTCTCTCTGTCTCTGATCTGATCACTAAAACCCACCAAATACAGATAAAAAAAACCTTCCTTGTCTTGCATGCTTTTGCATGCACCCCCCCTCTCTTTTTTCTCTTCCACGGTTATATATAATGGTCCCCAACCAACTACACACAACTTACATTGCATTTTTCACTTCAATTCCTCCAAACTCATACCATCACCCCTTAACTAATCCTTCAACCCCTTAACCATTTATGTTCATCCATTATTTCCTTCAACTACCAAAATGCCCTTTTAATAGCCTCCTAAAGTTATAGCACCTAGCTAGTAGCATTCTATATATAATAATCAATCATGATTATAGTACAACAGAAATGCATCCATATACAAATTAATCAAATATGACATTAAGCTTTTAGGAGAGAGAATTTAACTATAGTTATCACTTATCTACTACTGAATACTAATAATAATATATTAATATTATATTCAATAAACAACAGAGAATCACAGAGGGTGTGCAAATTGCATAGCAAAGCTCTGCATAAAAGGAAAACCTATAATTTGCTTTCATCTTATAGGCTTCTGAGTTAATACACATCTCTGATCACATTAAAGTCATGGTTATTATGACCTTGAGCTTCGAGAACAGTGCTAACATGTTTTGTGTTCTTTCTTATTTCTTTTCTTTTATATATATATATATATATATATATACACTTCATTCCTTAGCTTTTCCATAAACACAGGGAAGAAAGAGGGGTCAGGTTTTTTCTTTCCTCAGCTTTTGGTGTTTCCACCATTTCCTCTTTTCCAATTCAATTTGAGCACCAATTCAGGATCTTGTTCTTTTTCTCTCTTGATACTACAAAAAAAATACTGTTCTGTGTTCTTCCAAAAACTTCCTCTGTAGTTTTCTGTAGGGGCCCATTTTGAGGTATTTGTCTTCACACACACACACACTTCATTGCAAGAAGGATTATTAAGTCATCTTGTTTCAGCTTTCATCCTTCTTATCTGCCAGACCCTTTTGCTGTGATTTGGTTTGAAGATTGTCTTTTATCCTAAAAAGAGAAAATGTTCATGTAAGGCTTCAACCATTCATATATATATATGATGCACTTGGATTCAATCCTTCAACAAAGTACTCCTATCAGTAGTTCTTCTGCTTCATCCATCTTGAACTTGTTCTTGTTGTGATAATATATAACATGATGATCATGAAGAGCTTCAAGGCTATTACATGTCATGCAATTTTTGCTATGTTCATGCTGTTTCTGTGTTTACCATCAAGGTGTTGTGGACAAGTTGAACTTGATATAGCTCCAATGGAGAGAAAAGAGCAAGAGGCTCTATACTCAACAATTCAAGGCTTTGTTGGTAATTCTTGGAATGGTTCAGATCTCTATCCAGATCCTTGTGGTTGGACTCCTATTCAGGTACTTTTTAATTAATTACTACAATTTTCCTATCAATTTTTATTTGTTCATAGTGTACTTGAGATAAGGCTTGAACAGTTTTAGTTGAAGTGTCCTTTGTTTCATGATGAGTTTCTGAAAGATTAGTACAACTGCTAGGATATAGTTTCTTCATAATTAACTGTGAAGCTCTGAAAACAAGCTTCATTATTCTTTAGTTTTTAAAGATTTTGTTTATTTATGTTATTATTAGGTCCACAACAGTAAAAAAAAGTTACATGTTACTGACATTATTATATTACATTGATTTAACTCTCTGCAATTCATTCAGAAATCAAAACTATAAAATAGTAGAACTAATTTCTTTGTCTAAATGTGTAATCTGTAATGTTTTCTCTTGCAGGGAGTCTCTTGTGATCTCTTTGATGGATTGTGGTATGTAACTGTTTTGAACATTGGACCAATCCATGATAATTCTCTGGTTTGTGCTGAAAATTTGGAATTCAGGCCACACTTGTTTGAGCTCAGGCACCTGAAATCTCTATCCTTCTTCAATTGCTTCCAATCACCAAAAAACCTTCCAATTTCCATCCCCAATAGGAACTGGGAGAAACTTGCTGGAAGCTTAGAATCACTAGAGTTCAGATCAAACAAGGGTCTAATTGGAAACATTCCTTCAAGTTTTGGTCTCCTCAAGAATCTCCAATCACTGGTACTGCTAGAGAATGGTCTAGCAGGTGAAATTCCACCAGATATTGGCTATCTCATAAAACTGAAAAGACTTGTTGTTTCTGGAAACCATTTAACTGGTTCAATTCCTGATATTTTTGGTGGATTAAGTGAGTTATTAATCCTTGATTTGAGTAGAAACTCATTATCTGGTACCTTGCCTCTCACACTTGGAAGCTTAACCTCAGCACTAAAGCTTGATCTTAGCCACAACAATCTAGAAGGTAACTTGCTTATAGAATTTGCTAATCTTAAGAACCTTACCCTTATGGACCTAAGGAATAACAGATTCTATGGAGGGTTGACCCTGTCTTTTCAAGAGATGCATGCCTTAGAAGAAATGGTCTTGTCCAACAATCCTCTAGTAGGTGGAAGCATAAGGGCCTTAAAGTGGGAAAATCTTCAAAACTTGGCCATTTTGGAACTGTCTAACATGGGTTTGACAGGGGAAATTCCTGAGTCAATATCAGAGTTAAGGAGGTTGAGGTTTTTAGGCCTCAGTGACAACAACCTCACAGGGAACTTATCACCAAAACTTGAAAATCTTCCTTGTCTCAATGCACTTTACCTTAGTGGTAACAATCTCACAGGAGAGATTGAATTCTCAAGAGAGTTTTATGGCAAAATGGGGAGGCGTTTTGGTGCCTGGAACAATCCAAACCTTTGTTACCAAGTTGGTGTAATTTCAACAAGCCATGTTCCTTATGGGGTAAAACCATGCCAGCAAGAGGTGAATTTGGCAAAATCTAGTAACAATAATACCATAAGTTCTAAGCTTCTCAGTGGGAAAATGAATGAGACTTCTCAATCCATAGCCTCTATGGGAATTTCTATCCATGCTGCTAGAAATGGATTCTGCTGGATTATTATGGAAAAAATATTAATGATGGGTCTATTTCTATATTATTATTATTGTATAGTAGCTCCTCTTTAATCAAGAAGGGTTCAGTTTATAGGCTTTGCCCTTTAGATGTTACAACAAAAACTTGTATTTCTTTTTCTTTTTACTTTCTTTCTAATTTTCGTTGTGTTCTAACATAATCTGATGATAGTCTTGTCAATTTGTTAATTGTCCCAAAAAGTTAGTTATCTTCCCATACTGCACCTCAATTAATAGGTTTCTTTAATATCCTGTGTGTATTATTACTTCCACGTTTCCTTTTGTCCTTGCAGCAGGACAGGGAAAAGATGTAATTTTCCTTTTTGGCTACTTAAAATATTTTTCATCCTCGGCTATATATTATGTTATTTGTACGATTTTTTCTTGAGTCTCTTTATCAACGAATACTTAATTCAATCATGGATAACGAGTAAATTTCATCAATTAAAATCTACACATCATTTAACAGTAGATGAAATGTTCATAAAATTTTTTATCGGAAGCAAATAGTGGTTTTTACCATATGGTGAGACATGAGAAGTATATAAGGTACCTCTGCAGTGGAATATAAGAGTAAAGGCAAAGAAAAGCCAATTTATACACTACACAGCATTTTACAGTCACAATTCTGTTGTACAAAACTGTACAAATGGAAAAACCATGTACATATTTTGCCTAAGCCTAGTCATAATAATACTAATACTAATAATAACAATAATAATAATTATAGTGATCAAAATTGGCAATAATTTATGGTGGCATACATATAAGGGCAAGATGAGCTTTCAACAGCACCTAGACAAGAAGAATCATATCTGCTAATGCTATGAAAATTTTCATCACATCTTGGCTTTTAATAAGTTTCTGTGAATATTTTGTATTTTGCAAGGAAAAGAAGGTTGAAAGAACAGAGAATTATGGAATGAGGGTTTGGCAATTTCTACTTTGTGATTTCCAATGCATGGCAGTTATGACTTTAATGCTATGAAAGTGAAGTGTGGAGGGATTTACAGATTAGCCTTGTAGGGTTGTACCTTGTAGTTGTAGCTAGCTTTGTGTAGGGATGTGTCTATGTATATGTATGTACTTTTATATGGGTATGGTAGTGTGTAATTGGGAGGTACTCCTTTTAATGGACCCTTTGTGTTTAAGAAAGATTATTAATTATTAGGTTAAATTACACCTTCTTTTGGAGGAGTTTAGTAAAATTTATTTAAAAGATTCTTTGTAAAATTATTATGTTAATCTCTTCTCAAAATTACATGAACTTCACATAAAAATGCATATTAAAAAGCAATAATGCTAGTCGTACAACAGAAATACGTTCAACTAGTATCCAACGTGTGCTATACATAATATGAAATATTGTACGACCAGCATTATTGTATTAAAATGTTAGTATTACTTGGACAAATAAAAAGGAGTCGAGCGGAATTTCAACAAATTTTAAAGAGTCGATATAATTTATACATAGCATTAATGCATTTAGATATAATTGTTTCTAAAAATACTGAGAAGTAAAAGTAAGAAAGGAAGAAATATTAATATGGAAGGAAGGGGTTGGGTCCATTTCATAGGTCTGGGCTCTCTTTGTTCAAGGCTTCTCTCTGGTTTGGTTTTGGTTTACTGAATTGTTCTTAGGGCATTAAACAATGTACAATATTGTCAGTAAAGAGAAGAGAGGAAAATTGAATGTTCCCTCATCTATTACTGTTGGAATTCTCCCCATTTTCTGCTCCCTACAGGGAAACTTTGCCTTCAATGTCACCCATGTGATGATGTTGTTTTTCCTTTCTATGTCACACCACTTACATTGTGCTAATAAGTAATTTTAGTACTCTTGTATCTGTGAAACTACATGATTAATTTTTGTTAGGCCATAAAAAAGTTATACATTTTGCTTCTTTAGATTGAGTTTTTCAAATATGATTAAGGATATTATATTAAGACCCTTTTGTAGGTACTATGTGTTGTGTTGTTGATGCTCTGCTTTTAACCATTGTTTCTCCTTTTTCTTTTGTATGTGTGGAAGACCAATAGTTAATCACTTGACAGGAGAAAAAGAAGGGCTAAAAACAAATGAAATTGAAATAGAAAAATAGTTCTTTTACAACAACTAGTATTCAACGTTTGTTATATATTATATGGAATATATGTCATATATAAAAAACATTACGTATGATACATAACACACGTTGGATACTAGTTTGATGAATAATTACTCTCTCCGTCCCCTTTTATTTGTCTTTCTAGGAAATTTATTTGTCCACTATTATTTGTCATTTTAGATTTTCAATGAAACATTTACAATCTTTTTCCAGTTTTATCCATCCATACACTCTCTTTTTATCTCTTATAATTATTATTGCACAAAAAACTATAAGGATAATTTTGTCATTGTACATTTACTTCTATAGAAATTTTTTTGTTTTCATCACCTTCTTAATACGTGTGCAATACTCTAAAACGTCAATTAAAAGTGGACGGAGGGAGTATTATACATATACTATTACCGATTAAAATAATGAAATAATAAAAATTAAAAGATTAAAAAAAGAAAAAAAATTTGGTTCATGGTGCACTCAGCATAATGAATTGTCATCACATGAGCATATATATATCCACAAAGAAATATATATAAGAATGATGATGACTTTTGATGAATGGAACAGGAGATTATTGACTTTGCATGGATGGAGTATAATGAATAATCCAAAAGGTCCTATTCAAAATTTAATTGTTGTGATTTTGGTTTTGTCTTGTATTGGTAGGATTATTACTAGGTCCATATTGTGTTGAGTCATGCTCATCAATGTTGTGGATGAGTTGTCACCATTTCACCTAGCCATAGCCATAATATATGATGCCACCATGCACCATTATTGTAGTTGAGTTTCCTTTCAAGCTCTTCTTTTTAAGTTAGTTAGTTTGCAACAATCTGATTCTGTGCTGCTTTTCTTCTCTCATAAAGATACTTAACAGAAAAGCCAAGGTTGTTCCATGCAAGCTCATAATTACTCATTAACTAGGCTCAGCCTATATATGGAGGCTAGAACTAATTAATAGCTACATCCTTCAAGGGCATGTTTGTCTTTTACAAAATTTTCATTGCTGATGAGTTCAGAATTTTTATTTAACCCTGGCTGAGACATAGCCATGCGGCTGAGGTTTTTTATTTGGTGAATTCAATTATAAATTTAAAAATAGTTTGTGTTTTGTTTCTATATTTGTATAATTGATTCTAGATATGATTAATTTCCTTAAAATAAGTAAGCTAGACATATTTAATATCATTTTACTGCAATACAAAGATAAAATTCAGAAACAACAAAAATTTGAAATGACATTTTTTACAAATTTTATGAATGATACTATATTTTTTCTTGGTTCAGGGTATTTATTGTCACGTGACTAATTCCTCATTAGTTTGTAGGTACCTCGAAGGATGAGACAGCAAATCTAGAGTTTAAGTTTTTTCATATCCCAAATGAGGATCGAACCCTCGACACTTGATCAAGGGAGAATGAGTCTCTACCGCTCAATAACACTCCCTGAATTATTTTTCTTTTTTGTTATCGGTATATGAAAATAAACTAATAAAAAATATATTTATCTTTTTTACAAAATATAACATGTTAAATTAACATAAAAATGAGCGTCAAACATCTTCTGAATCCACATTCAAAATGGTTATTTTTAAGTATAAAATTTCTTTTGTAGAATTATTTAGCTATTAAATTAACTCGTAAAGTCTGATTGAACAGTTATGATTTATCCTCTAAAAACTTAAAATTCTGAGTTAACTATCTCGCCAATTATCCTCAAACGTGTCTACAAGTCAGTGAGATAATTAATTGATTAGAATAAAGTTACGTTGTTAAAGATGTTAACGAAATACTCCTTTTATTTCAAAATGTAAGTAAATTTGAGTTTTTCATACATATTAAGACCATGATTGATTTGTATTGGTATTTTAAAAATTAAAAATAGAAGACAAAAATATCTCTATTAATGGTTCACATTTTACACAGTACAGTATTGAAAATGCAAATTAAAAAGAAAAAAATACTAAAAAAAACTTACATTTTGGAATGAATGAAGTATTAAAAGAAAAAAAAAAAATGATGCTAGCAAAATACCCAGTGATTGAATAGAATAAAGTTTTTCAGATATGAAATGATAATGGAGCAAGTTCCAAAATACAAACATTTACAAATTGGGCTGCGTTTGGTGGCCACCCCAACAACTATGGACTTGGATCGCCATTTTCGGAGCTGTATAGGTAACAGTATTTTTTTGGTACCTCATTCATTACAAAAAGTCATGTCATGCGGTAGAATATTAGTATAGCCACATTTATCTGACCAAAAAGAGAATATTTACATTTATTATTATTAAAGTAAAGTCCCAGACGTTTTTCATTCCTATAACCATTTTAAAATTCTAAGAAGTAGCATCAGTCAAAGTTTGAGAAATTTGATTTTACAATTTACACTTGAAATAAATAAGGAGAGATGCTAAATGCACAATAAAAAACCAGTCCAACCAGTCAATAAATGAAATTTTGGGCCACACTCAGCCCATTACAATTTCAATGCTTATTTGGGCTCAAACTAAAGCTAAAATGGACCTATTGTTTACATTGGCTAGGTTTTTATGGTTCATCTAGTATTATTGATAAATAAAATAGTAGAAACAGCCATAACATAACATTTTATGGAGTTTACACTTTACACATACATCAGAGTCGTGTTGTTAAGGGCGATTGTCTCTTAACATCAACTAGAAATCTTTATCTTTCCAAAAGGTGCAAACTTAACATGGATTACTTTGATCCCCAAAGCGGGTTCCACTTGTGAAAACATTTCTGACCTTAGGCCAATCAGTATGGTTGGGTGTGTTTATAAGGTGATTTCAAAGATATTGGCAAATAGGCTTAAACCTTTAATGCCCAAACTGGTTGGTGAAACCCAAAGTGCTTTTGTTGAAGGAAGAAAAATCATCGACGGAGCATTATTGCTTGTGAGGTGGTTCATTGGTTGAAAAAACGGAAGCAACCTGCGTTCATCATCAAGCTAGATTTTCAAAAGACCTATGATTGTGTTCGATGGAGTTTCATCGATATTGTCCTTGAGAATATGGGTTTTGGCGCAAAATAGAGGGAATGGATTAAGTGCTGCATCACCTCAGCTACTATGTCTATTCTGGTAAACGGGGTACCTTCGTTCCCATTCCCAATGAAGAGGGGGTTACGACAGGGCGATCCTATTTCTCCATTTCTGTTTGTTCTGGTGACGGAAGTATTGAACAAGATGCTAGACAGACTACGTGAGACTGGGGACATTAAGCCTCTTGAGGTGGGGAAAGATAAGGTGTTAATCTCTCATCTGCAGTTCGCTGATGATACCATCCTGTTCTGCAATGGTGATCTAAGGACCGTTGAGAATTTCAAATGTTTACTGGATGACTTTGAGTTTATGACGGGGCTTAAGATAAACTATAACAAATCACTACTGATACCTTTGAATTGTGATGAATCTTTGGCCTTAAGGGCTTGCGAAGCCATGGGATGTATCCGTGGTACCCTACCCATAATGTATTTGGGAATTCCTTTGGGTGTTAGCCCAAGCCGGGTTGAGACTTGGCAGCCAGTTATTGAGAAAGTTGAAAAGAGATTGAAGGGGTGGAAAGGGAGGTTCTTATCCAAAGTAGGCAAGTTGGTCCTCATCAAGTCTGTACTTAATAGCTTGCCTATGTATTATCTGAGTCTGTTTAAGATGCCAAAGAAAGTTGTAAGCAGAATAACTTCTTTCCAGAGAGATTTTTTCTGGGGAAAAGATGATGGTAGTAGAGGAATCCCGTCGATTGGATGGGATATTATTCAGAGACCAAAGGAATTTGGTGGTTTGGGTGTTGGTGACTTGGAGCTTAAGAATCTGGCTTGTCTGTTCAAGTGGTGGTGGAGGTTTTTCAAAGAAGAGTGTCCTCTATAGAAGCAAGTAGTGTCTTCCTGTCACAATCTCTCTTTGGAACGCCCTTTATGTGGACAGGTGGAGGATTTCAAACGAAGGGGGGTGTGTGGTCAAACATACTCCTCTTAAAAACATACTCCTCTTAAAATGGAAGAATGATATCAGTAGAGAAAAAATGGTGACTGGTATACAAATGATGGTTGGTAATGGCGTCAATACTTTATTCTGGGAGGATTTGTGGGTAAAGGAAGGTCCTTTAAAGGTGTTGTTCAAAAAATTATACTCTCTGTCTTGCCAAAAGGAGAGCTCAGTTGCAGATTGTGGCTTATGTGATGGTTTTGATTGGGTTTGGAGTCTGCAATGGAGACGGGAATTAAGAGAGTGGGAAGCAGAATCATTAAGGAAACTTCTGGATCTGGTGTAAAGGGTGAATATGCAAAAGGATACAGGTGACCGAGTGAGTTGGATCCATGATCGAAATGGTGTCTTTTCTGTGAAATCTTTTTTGCAGGTAATGCAGAGTGAGGAAGCGTGCGGAACGGATCCTGGTACTGGGAGATTTTGGAAATGCATCTGGAGAAACCTGGCACCCCCTAGAGTGGAATTGTTGCTATGGTTTGTTATCCATAAAAAATTAAACACTAGAGTGAAACTGTGCAGGATTGGAATTTTGATGCCTAACCAGGAAAATTGCATGTTTTGTGGCATTGAATCTGAATCAGTGTCTCACCTCTTTTTTGGGTGTATGTTTTCATCGGCGATTTGGAACAGGCTGTTGGAGTGTTGGAATGTTGCTTGGGTATGACATAGAGACTCTAAAACTAACTTTGCTGCATGACAGGTGTGCCCATTGAGAAAAGGATCCAAGCGCATTTGGCTGACTCTTTTTCCGGCAGTAATATGGGTGGTGTGGTCTGCTAGAAACAAGAGAATTTTTCATGATAAGATTACCGATGTGAAGGATGCTTGTGAGCAGGTGCTATTCTGGATAGACAGGTGGGTCAAGGACATTAAAAAATGTCGTACCCGATGAGTTATGCTATGGTGCTGTTGTTGATGTTATTCAGCCATCCTTTATGGTTGCAGGTTTTGTGGTGCTGATTGCAGTCCTGTGAGAAACATGAATAAATTCATATATGTGTAGTTGGTGTTATTGGCTTGACTCTATTTGTTATAGTTCACTATGCATGTTTGGATCCTATGAGTTTATTACACCCTGGTACTCTTTTTTCTCGATAGGTTAGTTGTTTTGTAGGCTAGGAGGTTTTTTAACGAGGTTAGGGGGTTCTAAATCTTGGGTGTCCAAATTGTATAGTGAATTGTTGCAAATGGTGTTGAGCCTTTGGGGTGTTGTTAGCCGAGAGAAGAGTTTGCAACCAGGTGATGAAGCTTGGAGTGCTAATTAGTTAGTGATGGTTGCAAATGGTGTTGGGGTTGTTTGGGGTGTTATTTAGACGACGTTGGTGGCGATGAGTCTATCTATGCATCGCTTGGGTGTTGATTAGACGGGATTGGTGGTGATGAGTATATCTATGTAAGGATATAATGATACAATGAAATAATATAAGGCACACATGAATTATAAAAAAAAATGGTCAAATACTCTGTTCTTACTTGGAACCAACACACATCACTTCACTAATTTCATGCAATGCACCTACTCAAATAATTACAAAATTGTGTTAATAATATATGCATCATATTTTGAAGAAAAAAAAAACCAAGGTTTTAAAATTGAACATTGATTTGTGCATCCAAAAATCTTGGTTGTGGTTGTTAACTACTTGGTCTTACTTGTTCTGTGTAGTCTATACATGGCTGCTGAGTTGGATGAAATTCGATCACGTTCAATTTTTCCTGTAACCTTATTTCGACCTGATAAATGACTCGGTAAGCAGGTGGGTCAAATTGAGTTAACTCCATAATTATCGTACTCGATCCGGTAATTGACTCAGTCGAGGTATTAGATTATTGAGTCACTGGTTTAATCCGGTTTAATCAGTAGTGAGTTAGTGATTGCACTGAATTAAAATAAAATAATATATAAACAAAGATTAATATTATTGGAGAGATATTATATACAAATAATGGGAGACATGGTCGCGCTCTGTGGGTTCAACCACTACCAGTTCAATTGTCAAACCACTCAGTTCATTTCGAGTTTGATCACAGTTGACCGATTCACCGATTTTTGGTCCAAATCGGTTGGTCCGATCCGATTATGATAAACTCGATCCTCACAAAATATGTAAGAGTTTGTATATTATACATATTAAAACTATAAAATACTATAAGTAATAATTAAAATGAAAAATACATTTTTAATATATGTTTAAAAATAATATTAAATAGTGTAAAATATATCAATTGAATTACAAAATTTTATAATCTTTATTTTAACTAATTATTGTAAAGAGAACATATTTCTAAAAAAATTCAAATTTTAAACCGGATATATCAATCCAAAGCACAACCTAAACCCTATAAAAAAATAAACCAAATTCGGAGACCCAAAGAACCCAAGTCGGGCCGGGTTGTCCTGTTGAACCGGGTTATTATAAACACCATGTAGGGTATGTACCAATAATTGCGCACGCCACAACATAGTGAAGCTACAGTGCTTGTTAATTTGTTCATCTAAATCAAATATATTATGAACATTATTTGCATATTGATGTGACAGAAAACGTGAAAATAATCAAATCATGCATGGAAGCGACGTTGCTGTTGCTTACACCTAAAATCTACATGTATGAATCATATGTATGTGTGTGTGCAACTCCCACTTCCTCTTCTTGATGTTACTTACTATTCATGATCATTATGTGTCTTTATTATATACTTCCCATGCGACTTCAATTTTCCCACACATGTCACAAGACACATTCCTAGTAGATTCATGAATTTAATTCGATGTTATCTCAGTTTCATTTTTCTTTTTCTTTTTTATTAAAAAAATATAGATAGATAAGTTGTAACATAACATGAAAATTAAAGAGGGTCATAAATGGGAGTATGGGACATTATTGATGATTATAGTGTATATGGTGCCAATTTCATCAGTATTTAATTATATATGTATGTATGTTGTGGTTGTGGATAGCTTCGATTCAAATGAATTGACAAAGATAAAGACTTGTCATGTATGGCTTCTTTTAGTAGATTGGGGAATTATTGAGTTATATATGTGACTTAAATTTATCCACACTATATGTGACTTGTCAAGGGCACAAGTTAATATGTATGTTTAACAATATAATCGCAGCATTTCAACTGATATCTAAGTTTTATAACTCTCCGATTAATGTATATGAATGAAATTTTGATAAGATACATAAATACATTGATTTTTAGTGTTAAAAAAAAAGCAATAATGCTAAGTGGATAATGAAAAATCAGCCCATACAGCTAATGGACCTATTTTTGCTTTAATTTTGGTCCAAATAATCATTGAGATCGTAATGGGCTGAGTAATTATGGTCCAAAATCTTATTTATTGGCTGGTTGGGCTGATTTTGTATTGTTCATTTAGCATCACCCATAATCATAACAACAATTATTGTGCATTAAGTATCAATAATGAAAAAATAAGTCAAATTAGTTAATGTATTAATTTAATCATTTTTTGGCTTAAAAAAACTCCTTTAAAGATGTTAATTTTTGTGGGTTGAGTTATTATAACTCAATTTTTATACTGACTAGTTTTTGTTGGACTGTGTGATTATTTTTTAATTGTAAGTAAGCTAGCCAATAGGATTTGATCGGAGGAAAAAAAATCTATAATAAGTAGTAGATTTTATATACACTAGCCTACAGCTTACACCAATCACTGATATATGTACGTTTTTCAAAAATAGGTGCATATTAATATGACTTATCATCAATTTGTTAATAATCTATAATAAAACAAAATGCTTATCTAAGAGTTTTGTCAAGTATTTGTTTGATTTATTGTCCCATTTCAATGCTGTTATTTTCCAATTAGTTGGGAATTTTCTCCCACCAGCCCCATCCATCATATCACAACATATATAGATACATACACTTCCATGAAAATATATATATAGTGCACTATATGCTTTTCAAACGAATAAAACACCCTGTGGTAGCTATATGTGTCAATTATTGGATCAACCTATCACCAAGGATAACAATCAGAATGAAATTATTGAAGATTCATGTAATAATAAATAAATAAATAGATTGAAAACCCCTCATCGATATATAAGTTACTAATCGATCTGTCACTTCCAAATTGGGCAGAAATTCATGGAAACTGTACTGTGCGGCATGCCTTTAATTTCTCTCTTTTCTCCTACCAACCATACAGATTCATGGCTGCTTTTTGCTCTGTAAAATAAAACATAAATAATATTTGTACATCCAATACATGTAAATATTAAGAAAATGATGGAAGGAGAAGTAATTTAATTAAAATAAATAAATAATGGAAGCAATATGACTGATATATTTCATAAATATGACACACATGTGTTGTATTAGTGAATTTTTTCTTCAACTACTTAAAAATCACCATAATAAAATATTTAATTAGATGTTTATTAAAATACTTTTATACTGACAATGCATGAAAATTAAATATTTAGAATTAATCTTATGGTAACAACTTTCAATAATTTGTATGAGATTATAGGCTCAAATATTATTATCACTAGTATACTAAAATTCTAACATGACGTGTTAAATTTATTTAAAATAATAGTTTATTTGAATTGAAGTCAATTACTTTTGAGTATATAATTAAAACAATAGATTTAAACGATTATAATATCATTGGAAAGATATAACTTTTAGTTAAGAATTCAAATAGCTGTCTGATAACAACTGAAACCGGCTAGCTAATTTGTGATTTTTTTAAAGGCACTAAGTTGAGTTTGTAGACCAATCTTGTGTTTGCCGGTGCAAATATTTACTAGTGTTACCAAGCATCTTCCATCTGGCCTACATAAAAAGTAGTACTATCCCCAAACCATAGAATTGGTCTCACTTCATTCCTCTTTCTTTGAACATTCCCCCATATAGTGTGTATGTAGGTGTGTCATGTTTACGTGTGTTTGATTTGTGTGTCACACTTGGAAACTATACATACATTTAGAGAGAAATTCAAAGAAAAATATATATATTTTAACACTCAAATTAGATGTCTAATTTCAAACATTAACATCATATGCATAAGATAGTCTTCATTTATTCTATTTCACCCTATCACATCTAAACATAATTGCTAAGAATATTTTTTAATTATTGGACTATTGGGTATACTCCTATATATATATTTTACACGTTTACCATAAATATTGGTTAAATTAATATCTTAATATAAATAATAATACTTAATGAATGTAAAAGTAGTCAAATCAACTAATAGATCTATTTGATAATTTTTTTATCAAAAGATCTCATTTTAAAAAGTTTTGTTTTTAATAGACTGAGTAATTGTAACCTAAAATCTATATATTGACTGATTTTAACTGATCGATTTCTCATTATGTAGATAGCAGCACTCTTATAAAAATATTTAGTATAAAAAAAAATTATATAGTATTAAGATAATACTCATAATATTACACAACTTTGTATAATTAATCAACTAACATTCCTCTATCCATCTTTAATTACTTGCACAAGTGAGGCATAAAACACAGCATAATCAAAGGAGACAAAATTAAATTTTGACCTTTAAAGCCACCGTTTTATTTTTATAAGCCTCATTCATCAATGACTCATCACTAAATGGGTTACCCCCAAATTTGATAGACCTTAGCTTCTTTTTTCTTCTTGTCATTGAGAATATTCAAAGGAATGCTTTCCATAATCCGCGGTTTTGGACATCCTTTACTACCTGCTCTTGTTGTCGGTCTCTACTCTCTACACAATCTGATGTAATAATTTTTGCCCTTTTCTGTTTTCTTTTAACCCTTTTCACATTTTGGCTTTATATATACACCTACTATAGTTTTGATTATTCTTTTGGTTTTCAATTTCATAGCTTCACTTCCTGTCATGCTTACCACGTTGACATTTGACACTAGAGAATATCTTTCTTTTTTCTTTTTCTTTCTTTTTTTTTTGGTTTTCTATTCATATATTACTTACCGGCCACCAAACTGCTGCCACCAGTATGCCTTGTGGCCTCAAAATCCTTCATCTTTGACATTGACCTTTTTATTTTATATTATTCCTATTATTAAATTTTCATCCATATAGTTCGTTTGTTACTGCATTAAATGATGCTAATGAATCAAATTGACTCTTTAATTTGATCAAAATCTTATATATTAAATTCAAAAGTAGTTTTTTTTTCCAATTTCTTTTATATCAAAATTTAGGGTGAGTGAAAAGTTTGTTGCAGTCCATAGTCAAATTAAAGCATTACTTAAGACTCATCCAGCTGACATATCACTCACCAATACTTTTTTTTGGTATAACCAGGAGGTGTTCATTGTCGATAGCAATGTCTAGTCTCCCTCGTCCCAGGAGCTCGCACTAAGCTGTAAAGGGTTGGCCATAAGAAACTTTCCATTCTCATGAGTTGGAGATCGAACCCTCAACCACATGGTTAAGGGACAAGGTGAGCTACGTAACACCATACCACCCTTCTGGTTATCACTCACCAATATTAAACATGTGATAATAGACTCCAAGTCATCTTGTGTATGAGCCTAAGCTTGTCCAGACTTTTTATCTAAACATACGTATTATTACAATTGAACTATAAGAATTATGTTATAAGTACGAAATATATTTTCTCTTGAACCTCGTGTCGATGAATATATTATTTATAGATGAATTAAGTGTAAATTTTATTCAAATAGAACTCATATTTCACTAAATGATGAATGAAATTCGTCAACACGAAGGAGAAAATGACTGTATTATTGAAACACTTATTTTTATCCGTTAAAATAAAGTTTTAATTAATTCTGAAATACTAATGCAGTAAAACTTGTATAGTTGTATGTATGTAATGTATATACAGTTGCCATTAGCTAATCAAAATGGTTCGTAAGATTGTAAAATATACCAAATTAGAAAGCGAATTTGAAAGTGAAGGTGTTTATAGTATGGTAAGATATTCCTATTCATATTAGGTCTGCTTTCCTATTAAGAACATGTACAATAGAGTATCTTAGACCTTGGATTAGTATATATGTGGCTATAGCAAAGCAATGAAGTTAGCTACAGATTTATATGTTTTATTAACTTTAATTTTGAGTATATGGTATCGTAGTTAGCTACTTTATTTGAGATTTTCTGGTACAAAGTTAGCTATACTAAAGAGAATTATTTTTTGGTACAAATTAAAGTTAGCTATTGATATATAATTAGTTTCAACAAGTTGAATGTTCATTCATCAAATAGGATAAGTGGGCCCAAAAAATTGCTTGTTTTCTTATAAGATCATCGCACGCAAAAGATACCCACCAAATAATTAGTTGCCTATGTGAATAACAAACCTCTACAGCATATTATTGTTATTTTTATTTTCAGATAAACATCACAATAATTAATAATGATGTCATAATTATTAGTACTATAAATTAAAAGGGAAAATTGGTAATTCATCATGAACAGCTAGCAATTCATGGATTGTGAAGTGGCTTCTCACTTCGTGCTTTCATTGTCCACAACAAAAATGCCAATAATTAATGCCATTCACTCACACTATAGCCCTCTCTCTTATTTCCCCTTTTGCCAAAAATGGAAGCCTTGCCTAGCATTTTTCTTGCCATGGTGAGATGATATTTAATACTTTTGGTATCTTCACAAATAATATCCACTTGAGTTGTTTTCTACTCTTAATTAAATTATAAGTTTAATTTTGATATAAAAGACGGTATAATGCACAAGATTTTTTTTAGATGACACTTTGTTCTTCAAATTAAAATGCTCAACCTGATTGTCAGATTAGATTACTCATATGCTAATTTTTTTCGTTTTTTTATAAAGAAATGAGAAAAATGAGATTCGATATCCTACCATCTGATACAAATTATCAATTATAATAACTAAACTATAATTTAATTGTGCAATGTCATATAAGTAAATATTATTAACTCAATCTCACTGATTAAAAGTAATGAAAATAGAAAAATTATAGTGTCCATATCATTGCATTATATATATGGTTATAATATTTGGTCACTCCTCCCTTTTTTTTTCTATAATGCCATGGTTGCCGTGCTTAAATCCAACACTTCCCCTGCGTGTGAAACAAGAATTGATCAGGTTCCTTATTGAAACCAGAAAAAGGTTGAAGAAGAAACAAAATAAAACTTGCCTATTTCTGCATCCAACACACACACACACATATTCATCATCATGTTCTATACTTAATTCTAACTCCAATTCCAATTCTAGGCAAATTAAATCGACAGAAATTGAGTTAAAATGGGGTGATGATGAATTGATGATGGTGGATGGATAACAATAAGTGAAAACCGATCATCACATTCCACACACTAACAAAGTGATAGTGACCATCCTCTTGAGGGGTTTCAAACATGTGCCTCAAGTTTTCAATTTTTCACTATCACACGCTTTGTTGTGTTTTCTCGAGGGAAAATCATTCTCATTGACCCAAGAATATGACATTTTCATACACCTAAACTAATCAATTTTTGGTGTCCTAAGTCCAAGCATATATACATAGCCGGCACCAAATTATTCATATATACTTATACTTTATATATATAATATAATATATATTTCTTCTTCTTCTTATTTTTTTCTACCGTTGACATTCAAAATTCAATAGTCTCTTTTGCGTGCACCTCACTTTTCTTGTTCATATTTCCTACTCTTTTTTTCTTCACAAATCACATTAGAGCCTACTACATCTTTTTCCATATTGTGCCTCCATGCAAACCATATAAAAAGCACTTCCTAAGTTCATTTTCACAGTGAAAAGAAATTCCACACACTCTCAACATTCTCTCCTTAAACCTCTTTTTCATAGCTACTTCTGCTATAGAAACCTGCAGAAACAGAGCAACCCTTTATTTTTTTCTTTTTTGTTTTTCTTTTCTATGGCCAATTCTCTTCATTATTCTAAAGCCTTGCATCTTCCATCATGCAAAACCTCTTCTATGATTCTTCTCCTTGTTTACTTGCTTCTTTTTAATGGCTCCTGCACTGCAATTAGGACACTGCCAATTATGAGGAATAGTGAAAACAGAGCACTTCATCAGCAGAGAAAGGATCAACATGGTTCTCCAAACAGAGCACTTGTTTTCAATTATTTCCCAAAAGGGGTGCAAGTTCCACCTTCAGGACCTTCAAAGAGGCACAACTCAGTGGTAGATTCAACGCCTCAAAATTGATCAATTGATCCAAAGATGTACCCTTTTTTTTTTTTCTTTTTTTTGTATGATGATTTTTCTACCTCTGTTTTATTCTTCCTTTTTTTCTATTTTTTTTTGGTTATGTATTGGTGGGAGGGGATGCAATGTTTCCAATCAGATATGAAGCTCTTCAAGATTCGAAAACCTTGGAGGGTCTTTAAAATTTTTGGCTATGTGATTCTAGATTTGACTGTATATAAATTAAAGATATTGTTGGCAAATAGTGATATATATATTATTTAATCATTTTTCAGTATGAGGCTTTTGTTGTCTATTCAATTTTGTCCAATTGAGTTTTTGAATCTGAGTTTGTTTTATTTTCATGTGTGTCTATGGAAAAACAGATACAAAATCAGGTGCTGTTAGATTTTGATGATTCAAATTGATCTTAATTTGTAGTTCTTAATTAATAAACCAACTTCATCTTTTTTTTCTTCTCTTGGCCTACGTGTAACATTTGACTTGTGGTGATGAAATTCATGTATAGAAAACAAAGGCAGCATTTGGATCTTATAATTATGAACTGTGGCATAAAAAGGCAATAATTGAACAATGCTCTAATCACAAAGGCCTTCAAAGTTTTCCTTTTGGAAAAACTTGGACATGATGAGTGTGTCTTGGCCCCCACTTTGCTTACATTTCGTCGTACAATAGAAATATGTTCAATTAGTATTCAACGTATGCTATACATAATACGTAATGTGTGTCATACGTACGTGTGTTATACATATGACACACATTACGTATTATATATAGCACACGTTGAATACTAATTAAACATATTTCTATTATATTTATGTTTTACACCAAATTTTATTGCTTTGCTTGTGAAACTTCCACTCAATTAAACAAAAACCTTTGTTCCCTTCAAAACTCTGTTTTTTTCTTCCTACAAAATGGCCCTATGCTTTTCTTTTCTTCTCTTTTTCTCAAGAAATTTGGCACATACCTATGGCACTCACAGAATTCAGTCCAATGGAGACAAGCTAATTTCTCATGTTTGAGATCTGAATGTTGGGTCCATATTAGGTAAAAATCCAATTTCTTTTTGAGGATGCATATCTTGCACATGCATTCATTATATAAATCAATCAATTATATCAATATCATCAAGTAATAATGTGGGTTGGAGTTGTGTATGAATTTCAATCACTCTTAAATTAAATCCCCTCAAAGCAAGGGAATTATTATTATTATTAGAATAAAGTTTGTTTAATAATCTCAGCAGTGTAGCATATGCACAAAACCCCATATGAACAATTAAGGCGTGGAAGAGTTTCCTCTAAAAACCCAATCAAATTTCAAGTTTGTCTGCTAATGGGATATTTGTCACCTATGGCCATGTGATGAGGGGAAAACCTATGGCCCTTACTTGCATTTAATAAAGTATAATAAGTTGAATTCAATAGTGCTTGCATGGAATTCTGTCTTTGAAAACTTCTCCATAACAAGCAAAGAATTAAGTTTTCTTTATCTTCACAAATATGGCATATAAGTTCTAACACTATAACTTAAAATAAATCACCAAGATTAAGTGTACCAATGGAGTGTTTGAAATTTAATCATCTCTCTTCCTACTATAATTGATATTTTCGATTATTTATCATATAATGATTAATACAAAGCAAATGAATTTTTTGTTCTCAAAGCACCTAAAAAATTTTCCTCAATGGAAGTGATTGAGTCCTGGACAAGCTTTACTTGTAAGGTAAACACTTCAAATCTTGAGGACTCTATTGTGAAGCGATAATATTTATCAGTTCAAACCCTAATTTTCGCTTATTAAAAAATAAAAACTAAAATATAGATATTGATAGAATAATGAAATGAGTTAATGTAGCAAAAATAATGTTGCACTTGTACATTTTCAATTTTTCACCCTTTTGCCAAACAAGTACTTATGATAGGTAGGTAGATAAAAATAGAAACTAGAAGAATAATACATATCTGCCTTTATTTGAATTAGCAACTATATATGCCCTGATTCAATATTAGATGTTGTAGCACACGGCATATCTTGAAGTTGAAGATATTTTTGCTAAGTTTATGCTGACTTAAAGTGCATATGCAGCATGCACAATGCAAAATATGCATCACCCGTCAATGCTTGACAATATAATAAGCTTTCCACGTTTTCAACAATGGAGACACTCAAAAACCTATTTGTACGGTCATCTTCACCATTACTACTAGATTGCTACAATCCCGGAATATAGCTCCCTCTTTACAGCCATTTTTTGTGTGGATTTCAAGTCTAGATCATATAGTAATCATGTATTCAAGTACTTCAAATTCAAAAGTAATTGGTGAGAAGAATAAGATCAATGTCAAAATTAAAGAAATTCGCTGATAAAAGATTGGAACGTATCCCATAAGTATTGGATTTGAGTCTTTTCTATGGTTATGAAAATTTATTTAGTAGGCAATCTGTAAATACTTTTGTAAGTAAACGATGATTATTGAATCTTAAATAACCGTATTAAATTTCAGAGAGTGCATGTCCTGAACTTGATAGGTTGATCGATAACGAACTCATTTAAACTATTAAATAAATAAATAAACAAACTACGAGCTCCTTATTAATTAGTGCCCTAATGCAATATCAAAAGTCAACTACATCAAAATCCTAAAACTTGTTGGCACAAGGTCAAAAAATAGATTTTTATCTTTAACATGTGTAAACATGATGATTTGTTAATTGTTGGGTCATATAGATAATAGTCTGTCACATTTTGATAGGATAGGTAATTGTTGATTTATTTTCAAAAGATTTTGTGATGCTTGTATAATAGAACTCTTGAGCTTGAATGGATCCATCCAAGAGTTTTGCATTGGACCAATTAAAATGAGGTTCTGTCGCTACCCCTTGTTTTCATGAATTTGAGGTAAATGAGGAAATCTCTCAAGTGGTTGCACGTGGGGTCCCTCATAGGTAATGAAGGCTACTTGAACCTTCTCAATATATAGTGATGCCTCTTCACCTAATATACATGCAATAATAATTGATCGTGACATAATATATTCAATTAGTACCTAAGTGTGTTATACATAACATAAAATGTATATTATACGTATGTGTGTTATGCATATAATACACACTCTATATTATGTATAGAATATATTGGATACTAGTTGAACGTATTTTTATTGTACGACCAACATTACTACCTTATATGTTATGTTACACGCGTTGTGATTATTCCAAAAAAGTTTATAGAATACATGAAAACATACATGAATCATTTTCATGACAATTTCCCTTTGTGACCAAGATATATTGTCCAATCGTTTTGAAGCATATCTTGATTTCTTCAATCAATTTTGAGGGGCATAGTGCTTTGAGGAATTGATAACTTTTGTTCTGATTTTGAACGAGTTAGTTCATGTTTTTCATGAAATTATGTTAGCACTACTATAGGGATTGAGGGTTTCTTTGCTTTGAAAATGGGAGAATTTATTGACGGTTTTTGGAATGAATTAGGTGGAAGCTAGAGTAGGAGAAAATCTCAATTTAATTAATTAAATAATTGATAATATATTATTAAATTATTTTATTATAAAACTTAATTAGTTTAATTAATCTGCAGGTCTCTATAATTTCATAAATTTTTCGATTGTATCACTATATGTGGTTTAAAAATTTCAAATTAGCTCCTACATTTTTTTCTAAAAAAATTTAATCATATTCATAAACTTATTTACCGTTATATAAAAAATTCAAACTACATAATATTCCAAACTTTCTGACTTAATAGAATAAAATGAGAATATTCTGATAATATTTTGTTAAGTTTGAATTTTTTTAACAATAATGCTAAGTGGATAATGAAAAACTAGCACATACAGTCAATGAGCCTATTTTGACTTTAGTTTTGGCCCAAATAATCATTGAGATTGTAGTGGGCTGAGTAATTATGACCAAAATCTCATTTATTGGCTGGTTGGGCTGGTTTTGTATTGTTAAGGTAAATGATCCAAAAACTTGATTGATTTTTTTTAAATATAAGTATTTAATTGAAAAATTTTAAATTATAGGGACCCAATTAAAATTTTAATTAAATTATGCCAAATACTTGGTGTACAATAAAAAATCAATCAAAATATTCAACATATTGTGCACAATATATATTATATGATATACAAAGTATATATTACATGTTATACACATCATATACTACATGTTATGCACATGATCATATATCATATACTGTAACATCATCTTTCTTTACATGTGATATATGATATACTTTTGATTAGTTTTTTTTAATATACGTAGCAATATTTTTAAATTATATAGATACTTTCAAATTAATTATTAAATCAACATTATTTACTAATAGAATAGATGTTAACCACACTCTTCAACACTTGTTAGAGACTTAGAAAGGTCAAAGGAGTTTAAGTATCGGAAAATATCATAAGATAACAAAGTATGGTCTTGTCATCATTAATTAATATACTTCATTCCTACTCAATTTGAAATTTTTTATCTTATACATAAAATTCTAACATTTATATACGTGACCTTCTGTTAGATTTAGGGAAACACATTTTTTTTTAATACGTGATGATCTCTTGAATTTTCCTCTGTTCATGTGGCGGCAAAACCACAATGTTATTCAGCTTAATTAGGAGTGAAACCCAAATAAGTAGATATATATCTTCCTTTCTTAAAAGAAGCACAATATTTGCAAGTATTATTATTATTACTCCGTGTGAGTCTTGGATTGGCGAATCCAAGCATGTGGAAATTGATTAATTTTCCTCATTTCCTTAACTGGATATGAAATGGTATGCAGTAACTGTGTCAATTAAAGAGATTTGACATATATCATAATCATTACTTATTCCTAATGAAGATATATATATATATGCCAATATTTTGACATTATTCCATTACTATTTTAAATTGAGAGACACACGAAACTAGTACTATATAGTAATATATATTTGTAGACCAAAAAAAGATAGTACTATATTTATGAAGTTTCAACTTTATGACATCTATGTGTCTAAAATTCAACTTGAATATCTATAAAAAAAATCCAATATATAATCAATATATTTAGTTCTTATCGAACTCATCATGAACTCTAAGGTAGTTTGTTTATAAATTACAATGAGACATGGATATTAAGACATAAATACTGAGAGAGAAAAATGTCTATGTAATTTTTTTAATATAAAAATGAAAGACGAGACAAAAAAATATATAATTATACGAATTAAAAAAAAATATTTTAGTTTCGTATTCCTATGTCTTCAAACAAATTGGAGAATATTAATGTAATTAGGATTTAGTTGATTGAGATTAGATATTGTTAGTGATTAGTTATCTTTATATGCCTATATAAAGGTACAACCTCTTTGTATTTTTATCACTTTTTTATTCTTATCAATTTCATCATATTTCATTTCACATCTTTTATCTCTCTTCTTCTTGATCCTTGGGCAAGATACCATGAAATTTCATATGTTCAGAGCCATTAGATCCACCATAATTAATTCTTCCGCTGCCATCCACCTTAATGAGATTCTTTGCTTTCTTCCGCTGCAATACAATCTGGTTGTTCATCATCGTCTCTAGTTCTATTCTTCTCCGGCAACACTATCGGGACCTATCTTCTTATCTTGTTCCAGCAACCTAAATCAGAAATTTCCCAAATTCCCAAAAAACAATGTCCACTGCAATCAGGTGAAGGCATCAAATCAAGAACGAGAAAGAATAGTTGGGACTTATATACAAGCTTGGGTCAGCATAGTCATCATCGATGTAAAGCAAGGCATCTATGATTTTCTTCATGGTTTCTGATTTTTTTTTTCAAAGCTTCAAGAAACTAAAAAGAAAAATGGCCGAAGAAGAAGTAGAGCAAGAAAGAAAAGAATTCTGACCCAAACAACCCCAAGAGGCTACCTTTATCTCCATTCTTTACTGTCATTTCCGGAGCGGTGGTTTTTCGGTGTCACCGATCGTGCTTCTGGTACAATGGTTCTTGTTCGCGGCTCTTATCTCTGTTCTGTTGCCGCACAATTCTCTGTTTTTTTCCCGGCGACGATTTCAGGTTCTTTCCCTCTGGATATTGTTAGTGGTTTAGTTATCTTTATATGCTTATATAAAGGTAGAACCCCTTTGTATTTTCATCACTTTTTGATTCTAATCAATTTCATCATATTTCATTTCATATCTTCTATCTCTCTTCTTCTTGATCTTTGGACAAATACTAATTTCACACAAACACAATTTTATATTGTGTTCAATATCCCAATTTCATGTGCTACCAAATAGAAGCTAAATAAATTAGAATATAGAGTCCTATCACTAACTGATGACCCACCCATGGACTTGCCAGAAACCAGGGTAAAGTAAAACAATTTAATTGAAACAAATCATTATCAAGGAATTTTAAACAATTCAGAAAATAAAAGATAAGAAGAGATAAAGCCAGCCTAACATTCCTATGCTACAAGGCAAATTTTCTATTCGCAACCAATGAACAAATTTTCTTTTGAGTAAAATGGTAAGAGGTTATTTGATTTTCGTTTTCATTTTCTGTTTTTATTTTTTATTTTTACTGTTTTCAAAATTTTGTGAAGGAAATACTGAAAATAGAGAAAACAATAAAATTTCATTTTCTCTGTTTTCAGTATTTCTTTCACAAAATTTCAAAAATAGAGAAAATAGAAAATGAAAACGATAACCAAATCGGCTCAAAACACTTTTGAGTTTTCACGGAATCCAAATCTCAAGAACCTCAATTTCGGCGGAACACCAGCACTAACTTTATCATACTATCAATAACTTCAAAAAGTATTGATAGTGATTATTAAAACATAAGGGGATTTTTAATGTTATAAATAAAATAATAAAAAAAGTTATATGCGATTTTAATCTCTTTTTTTTTTAATGAGCAGTCACAACTTTTAATGCTTGCTTCTTACAAGTAAAGTTGTACCCTTGCACTTTAATTCATTAGCTAAGGAAAACAAAGATAAATTTAATCGATTATTAAGTCAAATTAATTTCGATGTAATTTTTTGGGATCTTCTAAGTATTATATAATTATACGGATTACTAATGGGTTAAATATGGTACGTTATTACCTAACATATTTATAATCTCGTCATTTATTAGTCGGTGTTATAATATTTTTAGTAGACTTTTTTCTTTTTCCTTCTGTACTTGATAGACACTTTGCAATAATCATATATAATTAAAAGTTTAATTTTGATGCATCGATAGTGTAAAGGTATTTTACACTGTCGTCAAATCAAAATGCTCCGTTTGTATATGACATTTCAGGTAATGAGAAAGAGAAGATACAATTATAGCTGACATGATAGCAAATGATTGGATGAATGTGTAAACATAAAAATGATACAATATCATTAAATGAAAATTAAATTCTATAATTAATTAATTAAAGATTATGTCTAAATTAAAGCCTTTCTCCAATCTACTCCTTCAGTACTATATGTACCTTTCCCATCAATATCACTTTTGTAACATGAATCCAGATACTCGAACCATGCAACTTGTGGTATATATTATTATTATTATTATTATTATTCAATTTTCACTTCTTAAAGATTGCTAACTCGTATTAAAAAAAAGTTAAAGTTACGTAACGTAATAATAATATTAAAAGAATTGAAACCGTATTTAATTGACTTTTGAACATAGGAGTGAAGTCACATCTATTAAAGTGGGGTAAGTTTTACAGTTCTTTTCCTTTTTATATATAAAATGGATGGATGAGATCAGAGTTGACGAAAACCTTAACAGTAATTGTCTGCTCCATTGTAACCTTAGTGTCATCAATTATTGATCTTCAATAGTAACGTCAATCTCATACTATATCATATTAAGATGTCATGGAGTTAAAAATAGCAGCAGCAATAGGTTGAAATTTAAAACAAAAAAAATATTTTGATATCCAACTTTTCATAACTCATGTCAATATTTTTATTTATTATTGAATTTTGACGTGAACTCATTATAACATTTCAACATTTTTTATTTATTATTGAACATTAATTTCTCACTAACATTCAATTTTAGATATATGTATAATGTTAAAATCTTAAGTATAGAAAACTTCAATTTGTATAAGTGTTTGTGTAACACTACAAAGCTTTATGAATTTAAATTTTGTATGTTGTTCATTTACAAAAAAATAACCGTATTATTTGAATATAAATGATTTTACAAAATTAGATATTATTTAATTTTACAATAAAATCAGTCATCATATACAATAATTAAATTTCTTTTAAAATTATTAATCTTCTAACTTTTAAAATATTAGATTAATATATAATATTAAAATTTGAATTTATAGTTTTAAAAAATTAAATTATTATATACTGTTGGTGATAAACTTTGCGGAGTACCAAAAATATTTCAACAAAATTTAATTGCGTTTCAAATAACCAAAATTCAATGTCCTAAATGGATCTTGGACTTATATTTTCAGTTTATATTATGGTTTTTATATTTTTTTTTCTTTTCGGTCATTTGAGATACGTTGAACTTCTTATTACTGGGCTTTGCCAAAAGTGCCTGTAAATGTTTTTCTTTTGAATCATTTTGATTAGGTAAATACTTTTTGATTAATATGGCCATGAATGTTTGTATGGACTAGTCAGATATATATGGGCCTATCACTATATTGACTTGTAAAAGTGTAATACCTTGCAAGTTTTGTATCTCCAATAAGAAGGGAGACTCATTTTTTCTTCTTCAAATTAAACTATTCCAAGAAATTATCACAGCACTTGCATTTTGATTCTTATTCTTTAACCTTTAATTTATGCTACCTGCTCTTCCAATCACGTTTCTGGATAAATGAAGTTTGATCTTTGATCAATTTTTAATTAATGTTATGATTACATTGTGCTTTAATTTCCACTTCCCACTAAAGCAATCACTAGTGTCACGCCTAGCGTTAGTACAATAATGATATGGTACGTGTACAAAAGAAATACGTCCAAAAAATATTCAATGTGTGTTATGCATGATATGTGATGTGTGCTTTGCAAATAACATACATCGCATATTATGTATAGCACATGTTGAATACTTGTTGGACGTATTTAGGTGTACGACAAATATTATCAGCGTTAGTAGGGACTAACTTGCATTATTAGTTGCATAATAATTTACATTTTTAGTTTTGATTCCACTATATGTGTTAATTAATTAACAGTGTATTTTTAAATTTACTTCCAGGCTAACAGAAATTTACTCTGTGGCAATTTTTTGTTGTGCTTCTCCAAAGATATTTGGTAGTATATGATAGTTACATTAAATCTATAACAAAATATATATATGAATAAATCATAAAAGTTTTAAAAAAATAGAGAATAATACCTTTATTTGCATCCATGAACCATAGTTCACAAAGCTCTGCCTTTTCAACCTGTGACTCTGAGTAATTTATCGTTGAATGTATGTTATGGTTCATTGAATGTGAAACAAATCAGAGTCTCAGTATTGAAAGCAAAAACTAACTAAAAACCAACTAAAAGTCACAACAAAACTGTGATATATTTACCTAAAAGGAACACAATAATAAAGTGAAATTACAATTTACAACTAACTAATAAACAAAATAATTTCGAAATTAACACATTTGCTTTGCATGCTTAAAGTTTATTAATAACATAAATAATAAATACAACAACAGGGTTCACTGCGACAATCTCAATTCTGATGACTCATAATAAGATTCACATCTCACAATAACAAAATAAATTTTAGTGGCCATTATCCATCATCTTCACTTTCATAGTCATAGTCCTCGTCACTCACAGGCCACATCATCATCATTAAAAATCACATATATATTTTCGTCTTTTCCCTTCTTTTTCTTTGTCCTCATCTTCTAGTCATCATAAAATTTTGTTTAGCTACATCGTTTCCACATACATGATGCTTCACTATATTTAAATTTTTATCTCATAAAATTTTAGAGTATTGATATCTTTTCATACTTTATGACAATAAAATTTTAAAGTATTGTTATCTTTTCATACTTTATGACAATAGACTTCTAGGCTATGAAGGGGGCATGCTAATTATTATAAGAAGCATAGCTAGCAGAAAAAAGCCAAAGTAATAAATAAAATTAAATTCAATGATGAGAAACTATAGGAATATAAAAGTTAATGTGGGTGTATATAACATAGTATATGATGGAGGAATATCCAGGATGCTTGAGAGAGACAGTGAGCCAGTTACGTCATAAACAAAGGGTCACATGACTTTGAGTTCCAATCCCAATCCCAACCACCCCTTTTCCTTCCCGCCACATGTCCCTTCTTTATTTCATAATATCTTTTTTTATTAACTCTTAAAATAAAAATATTTTAACATTTAAAATGGATATGTGTATCTAAAATGATGAAGAGCCTCTTTGGTTAATGGTTCCTTCTCAAAATTGCTTTGAGTTAAAAGAAAAGTGAGTGATACAAAATTTTTACATGGACTGATTTTCACTAATTTTTTGTTGTTAAAATGATAACACTCATAAATTTAAAAAATTGTATTATAGCTACTAATTTTATAATTATTTAAATTTCTTAATTTTTTTATTTATCATTAATTTTACTAAACATCTAAATATTCAATTTTAATTTTTAAATGTAAATATAAGATTACCATTATTATTGGTGGGCTCCGCCGGTCCAAGACATTCATCAACGGCCCCATAGTTTCTCAACTCTTCTTCTTCATAACGGAAAAACAACAAACACTAATATATTTTCCTCGCACAGGGTCCCTACACTACACTACACACACACTCTCTGATCTGTGTCCTTTTTCCACCTCTTCTTCTTTCGCTTCCTATCTTCTTTACTTCATCTATCTTCTCTTCTTCGTAGCTAAGAGTGCTTCTCTCAGAGCAATGACTGACACAACTGATGATATAGCAGAGGAAATCTCCTTCCAGAGCTTTGATGATGACTGCAAGTTGCTCGGTAGCCTCCTCAACGACATTCTCCAGCGTGAGGTTGGAATCACCTTTGTTGATAAGCTCGAAAGGATTCGAGTCCTTGCTCAGGTAAAACCCCCAAAATCATGGAACAAGAAACCAAAAAATAAATAAAAAACAAAACTTTATTGTTTCTTTGTGGTTTTTGGTGTTTTTTGTTTCATGGGGTCTTGATGTTATTAAAAAAAAGCAATTTTTATGACAATTTTTTAAAATGGATGTGATTTTGCATTTGATGTTTTCATTATGCATGGAAGAGGGAAAGTAGGAACAATTTATCTGTGTAACTGTGTAGGTTATGCATGTGGTTTGAGTTAATGTGATGATAGTAGGAATCTTGGATGTCGAATCTTTTGATATGGAATCTTGGTCAAGAATCTTTTGGTTAACTGAGTTTTTCTTTTTTTTGAACTTTTTTTTCTTTTTTGGCAGAGTGGTTGTACTATGAGGCAAGCAGGGATTTTGAAGATGGCAGAGTTGCTAGAGAAGCAGTTAGCTTCAGAGCTATCAAGGATGACACTGGAAGAAGCTCTGACCCTTGCTCGCGCCTTCAGCCACTACCTTACTCTGATGGGAATAGCTGAAACCCATCACAGGTAATTTTTGGCTCACTAGCTCTTAGTTTCTTGCTTTTCTTTCTTTGATACCATAGAATTGTGAGAATCAAGAACATAGGGGGTGAAGATGGATCATTTACTCTAATTCTGTTTATGCAGGGTTCGTAAAAGAGGGAACATAGCACAAACTGCGAAATCGTGTGATGATATTTTTAACCAGCTTGTGCAGGGTGGAATTCCCCCTGATGATCTTTATCAAACTGTCTGCAAGCAGGTTTGTTTTGCTCTTGTTCATATGCCTAGGCTGAAAAGCATAAGATTATAATGCCCTTTTGGATTTCCTGAAGTTATTGAATTAGAATCCTTAATTATATTGCTTGTGGACAAATGTTTTCTTATTACTTGGTCATGTTTTTGTCGGTAACATGTTCCAGATTCTTTTGAATTTTGGAATTTCAATTTTACTTTTGTTGCCACAGGAGGTTGAAATTGTTCTTACAGCACATCCTACTCAAATCAACCGCCGTACCTTACAATACAAACACGTTAGAATTGCTGTGAGTTTTTGTCCTTGTTAGGACTTGATAAGATTTCCAAAGATTTGAAACTTCTAAATTTCAAATATGATATAAGCATTTTGTCTTTAACTACTTTTTCCATATCCGTACAGCATCTTTTGGATTATAATGATCGACCTAATCTTAGCCTTGAAGAGCGAGAAACGGTGATTGAAGATCTGGTACTTTCCCCGAACTGTATTTTCCACTAAATAATGCCACCTGTGTGTGTGTGTGTGTGAGAGAGAGAGGTTTAGAGTGCATGGTTCCTTTTTCTGGAACCTTTTCTTTTATTCTCATTGATGACGACGAGTTTGGTAGGTGAGAGAGATAACTTCAATATGGCAGACTGACGAGCTTAGGCGTCAAAAGCCCACTCCAGTTGATGAAGCTAGAGCTGGTATGCTGCTTAAGTATTGCATGTCAGCTCATTCATAATTGTGTTCACAACCAAGGAAAATAATAATTTTGTTGCATAGACTAATCTTTTTGTTTTGAATTCTCTCAGGTTTGAATATTGTGGAGCAGTCACTCTGGAAAGCTGTTCCGCATTACTTACGACGAGTCAGCAATGCTTTAAGGAAGGTCGAATATCTTTATTTATGGTCAAGTAGCTATGAATTCTCATTTTTTGTAAAATTTTCAACACTTTTTTATCCTCCTTGCAGCATACAGGGAAGCCACTTCCATTGAGATGCACACCCATAAAGTTTGGATCTTGGATGGGAGGAGATCGAGATGGAAACCCAAATGTTACTGCAAAGGTGAGCTTTATTAACATTTATTCAAGAGCATGCTGCCTGTACTTCACTACATGATTTTGCTTTTTAAAAACTTGGAGGAGCTTTTTCCAAAAATGCAACCACAATTTTTATTGTAATATAAACATAACGTATTAATTGGCCGTTTGAACATGTCATGTATGCTTTTGTAAGGGGAAAATTCTAATGCTCATTGAACACTGAGAATAGAGAGGAGAGAAAAAATAACCTGGCTATGTTAAACTCTTCTTTAAATCCTACATTTTTAAATCTTTTTTCTTTGTTTTCTTTCATTGTTTTCTTGGGGTGGTGGCAGGATGTTCTTGTTCAATTATTGAAGTCTTTTGCATGTAATTTAAAGTTTGAACCATATCATCAAATCACTAGATCATTTGTCCAAACTTGGGTGGTTTATTATGGAAGTATATTTCTCTTGTTGACGGATATTAGTGTTACTCAGGTCACAAAAGATGTAGCACTTTTGTCTAAATGGATGGCAATTGATCTCTATATTCGAGAAGTGGATAGCCTCAGATTTGAGCTTTCCATGAACCAGTGCAGTCCTGGTTTGTCAAGATTGGCACATGAAATTCTAGAAGGTTTGTCAAGATTGGCAGGCACTTTTTATGGACAATTTTTCTTTATGGACTGTTGCTCTAAAGCACTGCTTGTCATTGTTCCATTCTCAAAGATATTGTTGATAATCGATTTCTATGAGTTTTTTATGGTCACTTCTGATCCTCTACAGAAACTAACGGTGAGAATCGCCGTGAGAATTGGAATCAATCTGTGAGTAGAAGTCAATCACTTCCAAAACAACTTCCTCCTGGAGCTCATTTACCCTCTTTTGCTGGTACACATAATAGTATTCTTGATTTCTCTGTCTAGTTCTTTATGCATATGATATGTCTTTGATGTCCATATTTTTGTTCTCTTCAACCTCACAAAAATATTTCCTTCATTTTTTCTTCCCACCTCTAATGATCTTTAAGGAATCACCACCTTTTTTGATTGCATGATAAATGAATATAAGGAATCCCTCCAAGCCTAAACATAACCTTTTTGTCATGTGTGAGAAATGACTGGAGTATAATTCATGTCCTGTTTGGATGTATTCTTTTTCGTAGAAAATGGTGAATCTCAACATCCCAGACTAGACATTCCTGGACCTGATTACTCGCAACTCAATCATAAGGTAGATCAATTCCGTAATTCAAATGTTTATGAAATTAGTTTTACCATTGTATCCTAAATAATATATACTTTTTCATTTTTAGGATGGTGAGGATTCTTCAAGTTCAACTACTTCCAGAAGTGGCTCAAATGTTATTCCATCCTCTCCTTCATTCAACTCTAGCCAACAACTATCTCAGAAGAAATTGTTTGCAGAATCCCAGATAGGAAGGTCCAGTTTTCAGAAGCTCTTGGAGCCTAAGCTCCCTCAGCTTCCTGGAATTGCTCCTTATAGAGTTGTTCTGGGGAATGTAAAGGATAAGGTATAGCTTCAAATTCATTGATAGCGGTAGTCAGTGTCTGCTATTTTTGTGAGATATTATACATGTTTATATATAATGCACAAATATTTGTTTGCCTAGTTTTGAATGGAAGAACTGTCCATGTAAGGTTTGTTTCTGATTTGTTACCAAGACTAGTTTCTCTGTTTTTAATTTGTACCTTGTTCTGTTGCATGTGTGCAGCTTGAGAGGAGCCGTAGGCGGTTAGAACTTCTTCTTGAGGATGTTTCATGTGACACAGATCCTTTGGATTACTATGAAACTACAGATCAGCTTTTGGAACCTCTTTTCCTTTGTTATGATTCTCTGGTACTATTTGTCATGCCTTGTTTTTGCTGAACGTTTATCCAGAATTGGTATTTAACAGTGGATTTCCTCAGTATGCATGCGGATCTGGGGTGCTAGCCGATGGTCGCCTTGCTGATCTGATCCGTAGAGTTGCTACCTTCGGAATGGTATTAATGAAGCTTGACTTGCGCCAGGTATGATATAAATTTTATGTTTATTTCTGTGGGGATAATCAGTTCTGGCCTGAAACTGAAAGCGTGACAGGAATCTGGAAGACATTCTGAAACACTTGATGCAATTACGACGTATTTGGATCTGGGTACCTACAGTGAATGGGATGAAGACAAGAAACTGGAATTCTTAACAAGAGAGCTGAAAGGGAAGAGGCCACTAGTTCCTCATAATATAGAGGTAAGATGAGTAAGAGTTTTTAGTATACTAAAGAGCTGCAAAATGTAAATCTTATAGGATATTGCGATGGGAAAATTTGACATAATCCTTTTTCTGTTCTACACATCCCTGACTATTGTTATTGGTATATTGATTTCTTCATTTTAGGTTCATCCTGATGTAAAAGAAGTCTTGGATACCTTCAGAGTTGCTGCTGAGCTTGGGAGTGATTCCCTTGGAGCCTATGTGATCTCTATGGCCTCAAATGTAAGATTAGTTGCTACTGACTTTACAACTTAAGCATAGATCTTCAATATCAATTGTAGATTCCACATTCTAGCTTCACCTGTTCTTTTTTATATTGAAAATAAGTCCTTTTTTTACCTTCTACTGAATTTGGTTTCCCATGAAAATATTATTTTCCCTGTATTCTGTTAATCTGGTTTTGATATATTCCCTGTATTGGGAAATTTTTAAACATCTTTAAAGGTCACAGTATTGATTACAAAATTGAAGTTGGTATCGATACTGACATTGCTGAACCTTTTACTTGATTGCTAGGCAAGTGATGTCCTTGCAGTAGAGCTTTTACAAAAGGATGCACGGCTCTCTGTTATTGGGGAGTCTGGAACAGCACGTCCTGGTGGAACGTAAGTATGGAACTGTTGCAGTGTTGTCAGATTGTATGAATTTTACTGACATGCATCTTCACAACAGGTTGCGGGTGGTCCCTCTATTTGAAACTGTGAAGGACCTTCGAGGAGCTGGTTCAGTTATACGAAAGCTTTTATCAATAGACTGGTACCGTGAACACATAATTAAGAACCATAATTGGCATCAAGAGGTACCCTTTTAGTAAGAGATTCATTTCATTTTATGTTATGGCTATTATGTGAAGTTCTTCTGATAGGAACGTAAATTTGTTATGCAGGTTATGGTCGGATATTCTGATTCGGGTAAAGATGCTGGCCGGTTTACTGCTGCTTGGGAACTTTACAAAGCTCAGGAGGATGTTGTAGCTGCTTGCAATGACTATGGTATTAAGGTTACACTGTTCCATGGCCGAGGAGGGAGTATTGGTCGTGGTGGTGGCCCAACTTATCTAGCTATTCAGTCCCAACCACCTGGCTCCGTGATGGTAGGTTATGCATCTTAACTTGAATGAATAACAATATTTCCATGCATCTTAACTTTTGTTGTTCTCAACTTTTTTCTGTTTGAAACTAATAGTATGATGCAACGATGATTTTAAACATTTTTTTTTATTAAATTGCACCTGTTACAAGCAATGCTCTAAATTCTTAAATGTGTGTTTCATGGTGCATTGCAGGGAACACTTAGGTCTACTGAGCAGGGAGAGATGGTTGAGGCCAAGTTTGGTTTGCCACAGATAGCTGTTAGACAACTTGAGATATACACAACGGCCGTGCTACTTGCAACCCTTCGTCCACCTCTCCCACCCCGAGAAGAAAAATGGCGTAATCTCATGGAAGAGATCTCAAATATCAGTTGCCATTGTTACCGCAGTGTAGTCTACGAAAATCCAGAATTCCTTTCTTACTTCCATGAAGCCACACCAGAAGCAGAACTCGGCTTCCTTAACATAGGTAGCCGCCCGACCAGAAGGAAGAGCTCGAAAGGAATAGGACACCTGCGTGCGATTCCATGGCTGTTTGCATGGACACAGACCAGGTTTGTGCTTCCAGCTTGGCTTGGAGTAGGTGCAGGCTTAAAAGGTGCATGCGAAAAAGGCCATACCGAAGAGCTAAAAGCCATGTACAAAGAGTGGCCTTTCTTTCAAAGCACAATAGACCTTATTGAAATGGTTTTGGGGAAAGCAGACATTCCTATAGCCAAACACTATGACGAAGTCCTCGTGTCTAAGGAGCGCCAAGAGCTCGGCCGCGAACTAAGGACCGAGCTCATGACAGCCGAGAAGTTTGTGCTTGTGATTAGTGGCCATGAGAAACTTCAACAGAATAACAGGAGCTTGAGGAGGCTGATTGAGAATCGACTTCCATTTCTCAACCCTTTGAACATGTTACAAGTGGAGATACTCAAGAGGTTAAGGCGTGACGACGATAACCATAAAATCAGAGATGCTTTGCTTATCACCATAAATGGCATTGCTGCTGGTATGAAGAATACAGGTTGAGTTTGTTTCTCAAGGAATGATGAAATGTACAATCTTGAAGTAATTCAAATGTTGATCCATCTTTTCACCTTGTTTAATATTAGGATGGCTAAGGAAAGATTGATATAGCTACAATGATAAATATTCTGTACTGTAATGAACTCATAAGATATCTTATAATATCAGAATGTGATATAAATTTAGCCAACACCATCTAGTAAATGAGAAACCAGATTTCCATTTTCAAGTGATTATTCCTAATTTATTTTCTGCAATGATCGAATTCCACATTTTCTAGAGTGGCATCCCTTCTAATTTTCCTACATCAACTACTTTGGGACAATTTATGGAAGAGCTAGGTGGGGCCAATTCAATTTAAGATAGAACTACTCTAGAAATTCTATGGATTTTGATCCACTCAAATAAATTTTGGAAACAGAGAATCATTGCAGGGAGTGTGGAAGTAAGAATTGGTGTTAAAGTAAATTAATTTCAGAAGTTTGACTTCACTAAGGTTTTGTTTTGTATAAAAAGGTTTTGAAAATATATTTACAAGTATTGAAAAACTATTGAATGTCAATAAAATTGTTCATTGCTCTCAATTTTTTCAAAAGAAGGAGCTAGGAAAGGTGTTGATTGCTCAAAAAATTGTTGACTCATATGTCAAAATCATGCAATTTTTTCATGTTATTTTCATTTAGTCCAGGAAAGTTTGGGATCCAACTGTACCAAACTTGATACTTGAAATTACATCTCTTATTGCATACATAAGCATATATAATAAGGCCAATACAAAGAAAGTGATGATATAATGGAATGAAATGGAACAAAACCTAGTTGATTCTGAGTACTCTAGTCCTATCTTTGAACTATGTGGCCTCAAAACACAGGTTCATCTTGGAAGAGAAAAACTCAACTAGGCCCAAAAGGGTACTCATTCATCTCCAATAGCTATATACTTTTATATGTTAGTGCATTATTATCATCACAAAAACTTGATAGTGATGTAATCCTGTCATCTCAAAATGATGACATTATATGATCTTAGCTTAGGCTTTCAGTTCTTACCACATAAACAACACTAGAAAAACATGTTGTGGCCCAATATCTCCACTATATAGGCTTAGATTTTAGATTTTTTAGAAAAATAAAACTGCCCTGAATTTTGGAGGCTCATATATATATAAACTATCTTATAGCTTTTATGGTCACAAAAAGGGCATGGAGTAGCCTTTTAGGATACAACTTAATTACTGCATTCACTTTTTATCCTCCTTTTTGGATTTATTTTATTATTATTATTTTCAACTCCATGTATGTATTCTTATTGAAGAAGATATTATTAGTGTTCCCCCACAGAAATGGAATCTGATCACACCAATTTTTTATTTTATTTTATTTTTTACATGCCTATCTCTAAACTTTTTTTCATTTCAGTGTCCTTATCTTTTTTCCAAAAAAACCTGAAGATGCTACATGTTGTTTAAAGGAGATACCATGCCAGCATTCATGGCAAGTGAAGTAAGTGAGGTTCAATCAAGGTGACTGCAATGGCATGTTATAATTGAAACTTGCCTCCAAGAAACAAAAGAAATCTATACCTTTGTCATAGTGCTGTCCAACCTATTTTGAATCTTTAGTACAAAACTATCTAGTGCCAATTTCACAGTGCCTTATACCAAGCATTGTACTGAGACTTTTTTTATCCTATGAGTGAAATCACATCATTTTATTCAATTATTATTATCTTTTCCTTCAGGATTAAACTAGATGCAATGAAAAAGTCATTGTCGTATATCTAGAAGTCTTCGATTTAAATACTAAAAATAGTTTCATGAAATTGGAGTAAGACTATTTATATTTATCCTCTTTCGAGCATTTTTTATAGGAGTCTCGTGCACTGAACTGCTCATTATTAATTTTTTTTTCTTTGGATTCTGACTTCCATTGTCCTTGCAAAGAATCAGAGTGAAATGAACTGTTATGAAATTATATTTTATCATAAGGTGCTAACCGGCCTAGCTCTTAGTATAAAGACAAGGTAACACATTGGTCAGGTGGAACCAAGCATAACCTATCAGCCTTTTAAATGTCCTTTTCAAAAAAAAAAAAAAAGGAATAGAATATGTAGATTCTGTTCATTAGCAGTTTGGAATAATTTCTTAAACATGAGAAAATTTTTAGTTTAAGGCTATAGAGTCTACTCAATAGCATAATCAAAAAAAAAAAACTACATTATTAGCCTCTAGTGTCATTTGTCAATGCCTTAACTTAGTGAATTGACACTTAATTGGGGTCAGTTTCTCTCTTAGGCAAACAGTAGTAATGAACTGATGATACCTATAGATACTTTATCCTCACAAAATCCTCAAAAATTTTGAAATGGAGTCATATGAATCATTCATAAAAAGATAAGAGTGATACTGAGATATGTATATTATCCAATGACTTGCATGGAAGTTTGTGAGAAATTTGTAATGAATTATGTACGAGTATCAATATTAATGCAAGTAATGATAACGGCTAATCCTATATGAGATATTATATCAATCATCTAAAATATAATTTAAAATGGTAAATAGATTGATATTATGAAAATATTGTGTAATATGATGTGTATAAGTCACCGTAAATTCGAATCTATAATGATATTTTCTTATCAATATCAATACTATATACAAGATTAACACAACTTGGTACAATCTGGTTAAGACATATGAAAGGACTGCAGTAAGGGTCCACTTAGGCATGTCCTCACTTTGATACAATATAATATATAGTTTGAATCCTTTCACATTCACACTCTTAATAATGCAGTCCTAAATGGACAAACTTGCTTAGCTTAGAGTGTTTGAAAGTCCAACTTTAACTTACGGAAAAGCCTTAGTTGATTCCACTGGCTACATCCTTGAAGTGATGCCAGGGCAAGAACAAGAACAGAGGAACTTAATTTGTGACTGGAAGAAGAGTGTCCAAGAAAAAATAAATAAATAAATGAATATATATAGAGTTTAATTTTGATAAATTGACAGTGTAAATGTATTTTATATTGTCCTCAAATTAAAATGTTCTGTTTTTATGACTTTTCATGTAATGAGAGAGGGAAAAACACAATCATGGCTGACATGACAGCACATGATTAGATGATTTTGTAAAAAATGATACAGGTGGATAAAAATTAAATCATATATATCTCCTCTCATAGCATAAAAAATTGGTGGAAATGGCTCAACACAGACACACATAGGATCATGATGACCAAACCCACTACAAGTGTTCAAATTATATACCCTACTATAAACATAACAACATATCATAGTGCAACACTAGGTATTAGTCCATCCCAAGTAACAATTATTCTAACCACTAAATATCTAATTTGACTATAACAAGTTTTTTGGACTTAAGATTTCTCCAACTTTTTGCCATTACAAGAGGGTATGGTGGTTTATTATGCTTCATAGATGGATTAATTGTTTTGTGACGAATTGAAGATTATGTTAATTTTGCAACATATATAAGAGGACAATAATAATATTATAATACTATTGAATTTTGAAGTACCACGGCAATTGTAAGTATCTGGACAGTCTCTGAAGTTTAAAGGTTTGAAAGATTTTCCATTAACTTTAATGGGACAACATTTTTCTCATAGTGGCATTGGTTCAGAGTTTGTCTAAAAAAATATAAAATGATAATGATACTTTAAGCTCAGTACTTTGTCCTATGTCTCACCTTTCTCATCTTCACAAACAAATAGATGAATAAATAAAATAGTTTTTTTACTTATAAAATTTAAGGAAAACAATACTTTTTACTTATTTATTTATAATTAAAAAGGAGTAGTTATATATTCCATTAATTTAATTTTTAAATTTATCAAATTAATGATCAAATTATAACTATTAATTACATAAGGATACCAATACCCATGAAGTGCCAATAAAAGAAAAATAATAAATAAATAAAAATTATACTAATAAAGTAATTCATAGTTTCACCCAACTAGAAGACACCCAAATAAAACACTATTCGCCAATTATATTGATTTGATAGCAATGAAATATCTAAAGCTTTTTAAAAACTATATATATGAATTCGTCCATTTATAAATTATAGCCAATTATATTAATATGTGATACTTTTAATGCTTAGTTAATGAAACTCACCTTTCAACCATGCATTTCTTTTAATGTACGTAGTTAAATGTTAACTAACTAACTAATGTCTATGGTTGTAATTAACATCATAGTATTTCATGTCTTTTAACTACTAGATTGGCAGTCCAAGAGGATACCTATGGGATACTCTCATTAATTAGAAGTTCAATTTCAAATTGCATTGAAATTTAGGAGTAACATCCACAAACTACCAATCTCCTCACTTCCTTATTTGTCTACAATATGTCAACAGTATTTAACTACCATGAAAAGGAACTACTTATTGAAGTTGAACTGAAGTGATTTTATGAAGTATACGTGTAACACTACAATAAAAATATCATTTTTAACATGTAATTATCAAAAAGTGTTGATAAAAGTATTGTCAAAAAAAGATATATTGACATTTAGTGATCGTTGAAAATAGTCATAACCTTTTCTTTAACAATTAATGGTTGTTGAAAATACTCAAATACTAATTTTAAGTATTTTCGATAACTACTAATTGTCAATATTATTTTTATACTTTTATTAACTCATTTAATGTTGAAAATGCTATTTTTTTAGTAGTGGAAGGCTATATGAAAAGTGTTACGTTTATTGTACTACAGAAATACGTCCAACTAGTATTCAATGCGTGTTATACACTATATGGAATTTGTGATATACGTACGTGTGTTATGCATACAACACATATTCCATATAGTGTATAGCACACGCGTTAGATACTAGTTGGACGTATTTTTATTGTACACCAAATATTATTGTAAGAAAAGTTATAGATTCGTATATTCGTTTACATATATATATTTATATTAATTTATATGTGCTGTTTATCAATTTTTTATGACTTAAGATTGACTCATAAACATAAGCACACTTATTAATTAACATGATCACACAAGTCAAAGTGGGGGCCATATTCAAGACAAAAAAAGTTAAACAGGACTCTGCATTAATAAGTAATTCAATTGTTTTGGTCCACACACTTGGCTAATTAAATCAGTCATATATACCTATTGCATGACACTATGGTACCTATTAAGAGTATGATTTTTTTTTTAAAATTGCTAATTCTCATACTCTTTTGTGCCTTATCTAGTTATTCACATTGGACACAAAATCATGATTAGATAACCCCAAAAATAAATCATTGATTAACCAAAGTTGTCAACAATTGAAAAGCTAATAATTAATCTTTTAACCGGCCTAGTCAACTAGGATGGTGCTTTATTTTCATCCTTTTTGGTCAACGCATTATCTCATTAATTAACCATGTTAATCATTAAGCGTTTAATTTTATACACATTGATATTATCTAATTAGGTATTATCACATATGTTAATAATGAAGCTAAGCTCGTGAGAATATATATATATACATAGGTCAACCCACAATAATGTGTAGCGTAATTGATTAAATTAGTCCATAGTTGAAAACAAGTGTTGTACTATTTGTGAATTCGCACTATACAATAATCAATATGAGAGGGTCCATATCAAATAATATCATCAAAGTTATAGATTGAACTTTGAAATATATAGACCCTTGATATGAGCTTCTTCCACATGTCAAATTCACCAAAAAAGTAAAATAAAAATAAAATTAACGATGCTTGATTAAAAAGAAACTAAGGAAAATATATATTTTGACTAATATATAGCTGTTGGGATCTTCATGTAATAATTTTTCATGCAAAACTGTATAATCAATTTGTAGTGTACTCGTGATCTGAATTAAGCAAATCTATCTATTGCACTAATCACTTATGCATCTCTCTCTCTTTTTAATTAATCAAGATACTTGAGACTAATTAAGGGTGAGAATGAGAGTCAAAACCCCAGTCTCTCTAGCTATCAACTCATTTTAACAATAATAATATTTATATACCACATTAATCATCATTAATTAGTCAACACTTTCATAAGTAAAAAAATTCAACTAAATAAATAAAAAACTCAAACAAACTAAAAAAATAACTTTAACAATAATTAAAAATTCACTAAATAATCAAATAAATTCACTATAAGTATGATAAAAATAGAAATATAGCATAAAATATATTATTTTTCTCTTAAAGGTAGCACATTTATCATTAAATTATCATTAAAATAATACATATTAACACTAAAAATGAATAAAATGCATTATTTAGTTGATTCGTAGCAGTTATTAAAATTATATTTTTATTTTTTGATTGAGTTTTTTTTGTTTATTTGAGTTGATTTTTCATTTGTTTTGGTTGATTTTTTTACTTATAAAGATAGTGTCAGATGGTGGATGATCAAAATGGTGTACACATTATTGCTCATTTAGATTTGTAAAATTCTATAGCTAAACCATGACTTTATTTGAGAAAGAAATATTTTTATCAAAAAAATTTAAACAAGTGAAAAAAAATAGAAAAATGGATGGCACTTAAAAAAAATCAAAATAGAAGTTACAGAAATGTGAGTGAAAAGAGATATTTAGGGTGACAAAACCTACTTTAAAAAAAGTGCCTCTCTAAATTAAAGTGAGTTTATAGTTGAAGTATATAAATAAAGGCATAATATTTACCATTAGATTATTTAGTGGATTAAGATATATCATGTTACACTTTATTAATTTAAGATTAGATACATCTTTATCTATTTACTTTGTTGAACTAAAGCTAAAAACCTTTTCTACTATCATATATGAGCAATACTACACGTAAAAATAATATTGAAAAGAATCTTTAATTTGGTGAAAAAGTATGGTGGTCATTAAATGGAATTAAGAGATATATAATGTATTCATTTATTTAAAGACAAACAATAATTATAACACATCATGGTCTAGTATTTCAAGATATATATTATAGTGTATAATTTAGGGAATCATAAGCTTCTATAAGACCTTATATATAAATTTGAATGTGACTGCAAAGAGGTGTTTATTCATCGCTAACTAGTTATTAGCACTTGTTCTATGTTTTTATTCCATTATTAGTGTTCGATTCTCAATAGTTAAGCATCCATGATACATAAACTTTTCTTCCTCATTTGCCACAACCTTTAATTTCTTAACTATGCAAGATTATATATACATGACTAACTATCAAAATTAAAATATAAAAATATAATCATCAACATAATTTTAAACCCCATAAAAAAAAGGGGGAATGAGTTTCAAATTATTATTCTCAGATCACTACTTAGAAGAGGAACGGACATTGGGTCTCCAAGTGGGAGATTTTCCACCTTCAAAGGAGATAGATACCGAATGAGGGAAATTCAACCACCACTTCATTAATGAAATGACAAAGCAAGGGTTTGTGCATGTGTGTGTCAAGCATATATATAATTTTAATATAATTATTATAAATGATTTATGTACACTAAAAAATTAGTTATTATTCGTCATTATATGTAAAAATATAACTTTTTTAAAATTATTAATCCAATTATTAATATTATACATTAATTCAATATTTTTAAAAGTTGGATTAATAATTTTTAAATGGTAGATTATTACATATGATGGCTGATAGTGATTGATTTTATGGTGTACATGTAGTTTTATTCTAGAATTATTATTTGTTTTTCATTTTTTCTCTTGTTGGATGATGATGATGGCTAGGTACTTAATTCACTCTAAGGAGATGAACCTTATTACGTGTCATACTTTGGTCTCATCACTTTCAAAATATTCGTCAAATTACACTAGTAATAATTGACACACACATCTATATATATCTCTTACACAGTTGATAACTATTTCCTTTCATTAGAATTTCTTTGACCAACATCTTTTGGATTCCATGTGTTTTGAAGATTTTCATCTTATTAATTAGCCATTTGATACATGTGTTATGTACTAATGTAATAAGTTTAATTTAAATATAAAATAATTTAATCCTGTCTTTCAATCATATATTGATATAATTAGCAAAAAAAAAAAAAAAAGAGACTAAATCATCCACTAATTATTACGATTCATAGGTTCACATGTTTCTAAATTAATTAAGCAAATACATGATTTGAGTAATCCTAGAGAGCACTTATAACATTGCTAGACAAAAAAAAATCAGTCAAAACAGACAATAAATAGGGATTTGGGCCACAATCACCTAGCCCATTAAAAATATACTCATAATTAAAAGTGTTATTTGAGCAATAAAATGTTAAATGAACTTTGTTGATTCTTTTGGCTGATTTTTTATTATGTCCCAACCATTTGTGATAATTAAATAGCATATATGTACTTCGAATATAACTCAAATATACGGAGGGCTAAAGTTTGAGAATTTATTGCAGTTACTATATATTCCGGCGGCAACAACAACTAATGCAATGACCTTTATCGTGTAATAAAAATACGTTCAACTAATATTTAACGTATGTTATATATAATATTTAAGGGTGATGCTAAATGAACAATACAAAACTACTCTAACCAGTCAATAAATGAGATTTTGGGCCATAATTGCTCAGCCCATTACAATCTCAATGATTATTTGGGCCAAAATCAAAGCCAAAATAGGTCTATTGGGGTATGAGCTGATCTTTTATTGTACACTTAGCATCATTGAATATTTAATGTGTGTTATATATATAACACAAGTACATATAAAGCATATTCCGTATTATCTATAGCACACGTTGGATATTAATTGGACATATTTCTGTTGTACGACAAACATTATTATAACTAATGTATCAAATAGAACATAGTATATATATTTTTTCTTATGCTGAAAGCATATAAATGAGAATTTCACTGCATCTTTAATTATCCAGATGGATAAATTTTTATTCGCTTCCCAAACTCTTGGTAGAATAATCCAAGTCACTCAGATACTAAACTTTAGAAATGATGGATTCTTAATTAATTAATTAATTAAATTTGCTGATGGTACAATGATATAATTATGATCACAAGAAAAATGATGAGAAAGGGGAAATCAAATAAAATAAATTCGGGTAGTGAACACAACAGAGGAGCTATTTTGTCTTGAAGCATATATGCAGTGCCACTTGTTATGAGAGTGACATCACTATATATTTTTCTTTTGGGAAATTAAAGTTCATCAATTAATTAATTAATGCTGGAACAATAATAATAGTAGTAATTTACAAATTGTAATTTCTTCGCAAAAGGAAATTATTAAATTAAGACGTAGGTAGCGAACATGACAGGATTAGTGGATGCTTCACTTTAGTATAACAGGAACTAATAATAAGTGACAAAGCTTTTATGCCTTTTAGCATTTAGAGATAGAATTTGCACCATGTAATGAGGTTTCCAGTGAAACCGGGATTTTGATAGGAAAACAGAACAAGAGAGTGGACAAGTTTTCTGCTTCCTTTTTAATTTGTCCCTCAACTATCTATAATATCTATATATATTTTTATTATTCAGAATATACATCATTGACGACAGAAATGACTAATCTTTTGAGGTAGGAATTCCGTCATAAAAAGACAAATTTCTAACTACGAAATTCTCTTCATACATACCTTAGGAATCGAACTCTTAATTAGATATTTAAAGAGTTCAATTATTATTATCTTGTGTTTTTCTTTATTTGGTTTATATATATAGGAGGTACGACTACAAAGTCTGTCTGCATTGCTCTAAAGGATATATAAAGTTATTTTTTTCATTTCCTTTTAAATATATGTACTTTAATTAATATAATTTTTGATGTAATAAATTGAAATTGAAACATGATTCTACTAGCTACTACACTATCTGAGTTATTTAAGTTAGACTAGTGATAATATAAATCATCTCTAATAGAAATAACTTGTTATACTTAATTAATATGCATGTCTTTCCCGCTCAAATTTCTCTATAAACTTGGAAGTATGAATAATGCACAAATTAATCTACCATTTAAAAAAATAGCCGTCATAAGTAAGAATCATATATGCTTTAAATCACATATATAATTTATAATAATGTCATTATCACAACACTATCAAATATCCTTCTATACCTGAGCAAGGGAAAAGCGTTGCTATAGGGAAAAAAACTCACAGAAGTTTAATAGTAATGCTATGTATACAATGAAAATTATAGAATACTTGTACAATAATTATATTTATCATCATTTTAGATTATATACAAACTAATATAATTTAACTGTGAATATAATTGTTGTATAAATATTGTACAATTTTTATTATACAGTTTAATTATGATGAATCAACTGGTAGATATATAGATGCAGATCCTGATTCCCCTTTCCTTTTTTTCTTTTCTTATCTTTTATTGGATATTCTGGTCCATGATTGATGAAACCTTTGAATTTTGTAAGATAAAAGATATATTCTTTGAATAATTTGTTGGTTGGCTTTGAACATTTTTACAACTAAGCTTGCCCTGGCATTATTGAGTACGTAGTGCATTTTGCCCTACAATTCTTAATTATCATCGATCGATCAAAATTGATGGAACCTATCGACATAGCTAGCTAGGTCCCAATAATTTTTCTAATAATATGTCCTCTCTGATCTCGATCTCATCACTATATATAATAAGAGTTTAATTTCCACGTGAATTGGCTAGCTAGCTTAGCAATATGGATAATTATGAGTGTGATATCGCGAGAATGATATTTGAGAGAACTGAAAAAGTGTGTATATATGTTTCCGAGGTGATAGCTAGCTAGGTGGGTCCTTCGTCGGCAAGTTATTTAGTATGTAAAGTAATGTTTTTTCTGTACAATAAAAATTTTCAACTATTATTCAATGTTATAGATAATATATAATGTGTATTATATATAATATACATATATTACATATTATGTATAATATATGTTATTGGATACTAATTATACTTAGAAAATTGATAGAGGCACAACAAAAAACCAGCCAAAACAGCCAATAAATAGGAATTTAGGTCACAATCATCTCGTCCATTAAAAATATACTCATAATTAAAATACTATTTGGATCATAAAATATTAAATAAATTTTATTGGCTGTTTTGACTGATTTTTTATTGTTCTCCAAATATTTGTGATTACCCAATTATTTATGTTATACATTAAACATTACTAAAGTATATATGATATGAGTGACTCTAGTCACATTTTTCTCTTCAAAGTTATATATTTTGTTTTTTTATTAAAATGAATAAAAAAAATAAAATAAATAGTAAAAAAATAATACACAATATTTAGAGGTGAAAAAAGATTAAAAAAAGAAAATTAGAATATTGTATTTGAAAATAGCATTTATACTTATTAAGGTAGTTATTTTTATTTGGAAAAAAAATATGAACACTAAAAGACTTTTCACACTTATTTGTCAAAGGAGAAATGATAGTGTACAACTAAAGATTAATCAACCACTTAATCAACTTTTTTCTCATTGTAGAATTTTAACATAACCTCACTTTTACCTCTAAATTTTTCATATTCAATAGTGAGAATGAGGTCAACTAAGTAATTGACTAATTTTTAGTTGTAAATTTGAATATAATTTCTTTTATTCACACTACCAAAACAAACTTAAATTTTTGCAACAACTTTTAAATCCTCACACGTAGCATTATGTATAAATAAATAACTCAGGTCCAAAAGGAGAAGAAAGTCTAGTATGCATGTACATTATTGAATGGTACAAAAATATAAATATAAGTTTAATCTGACTAGGTAGACGCTTTGATAATATAAGGATAAATAATTATTCTGATATATATCTTCTCAAAATTTTATTAAAGTAGTTGAGTTCACTTTTTCTTTATTTATTGAAATGACATTGATTTATCTTAAATATAATATTTATGAGAAGTAAGTACAATAACTATAAATTTAGAGACTTCTTACATATAAAAATGAATTGAAAATTTTATGTGAACTAAACATCAGAAAAAATCTATACAATTTAATTACAATAATAATGGTTGTACAATAGAAATAAGTCTAATTAGTATCTGTATTATTCATGATATAGAATACGTGTTATGTGTATATCACGTATAACATACATTCCATATCATGAATAGCACATGTTAGATATTAGTTAGACGTATTTTTGTTGTACAACAAACATTATTAATTTAATTACCTATAATGCAATGCATTTGGTCCACATACATTTGTTGCCGAATGGCTTATTACAATTTCGTGCACGACTTTTAAAGCTAGTATTAGTAATTGTGTTGCAGCATGTATAATAATTTGCATGATAATAATATGAAAAACTACTTAAAGCACAATGAGAAAAAGTAATAATTTCTGTGTTTGGATAAACGCTTGGTTAGTCATAGTATCACTTTGCATTTCTTCGATTAGAAAAAGGATTTAAAAGTTTACAATATCTATTTTTGTAGTTACGTTGACCGACAAGGATGCATGACGGCAAAATGGTGACCTATTATTGGTCATTGATTAATTAATTAATTAATTAATTAATAAGAAAATCTAATTATTTTTGTGAGAGTTAATTACCCTTCATGGATGAGTCAAGGTCCATTACTTCATATCATGACAGCTTCTTGCATACGTATGTGCGGAGAAACTCTTTTTTTTTTGTTTTTTTTTTTTATGTCCTTCTTTTGTTGCATATATATACAGCAATTACATATTCAATTAATATTTAACGTGTGCTATATATCATATAAAATATTTATTATTTTGTACACACATTATGCATGACACATAACACATATGGAATATATACTAATTGAATGTATAATTCTTGTACGTATACTAATTACTGGATACTAATCTATTCCTATAATTATGACATATAAATTGTTGATTTTAATGAATATGAGAATGGAAGGCTAAAAGCCAATAATATTTGACGTACAACAGAAATACGTCTAAGATCATTCAACATGTGCTATACATAAGACGTAATGTATGTGTTATGTACGTGTGCTATACATATTGCATACATTACGTCTTATATATAGCACACATTATGGATGTTCATCGGACATATTTATATTGTACCTCAAACATTATTTATTAAAAATTTCTATGGCACCTTATAAAATAATAGCTAATGTATGATAGGATATACAAGACATAAATACACAAAAAAATCTTTGGTTACAATGATATATAGAAAACTTATGTCCAATTTGACTCCTTTTTACTTTTTAAACCTATAACTTATATTCTTCAACTTATAAAAATTATATGAATTTTTCTGAGAATGGTTGATTATTAGTCAAACCAATTATTCTCATTCTATGTGGGAGGAATATATATAACTTTTAATGATATATTTATTAATAATAAATATTCTGAATTAAAATGATTAATTAATTATATATCAAGTGATAAAATTAAATATGAAAAAAAATGAAAAAAATAATTTTATTATATCTAATTGATCATTTGCATTAGTCATTTGAACTTTATGAAAGTGTAAATTATTTACCAATATGTCATTAAAAGACATGTGCTCATAATATGTTATTAGAATTATTAGTTTGACTATCATCAATTAATCATTATCAGAAAATGTCAGAATAAATTTTACAAATTGAAAGCTTTAGAGTGCATTTTTTTTCTTTTAAATAGAGGTGAGTTTGATGTAATCTTGCCATACCTCATGTGAAGTAAATGTAGTTTATCCTATCTATTGTTTTTCTGTGTTTTTCTGTCTGTCTCTTAATCTTATAAAATATCATATTGACATCCAATTTTAAATTTCAAAATACCACACGTCTAATATAACATAATATTACACAAATTTTTGAGTAATAACAATTTTCTAGTCAAAATAATCAACAAAGTCCATTTCAATATTTTTGGCGAAAATAGCATTATTAATTATGTGTGTTTTTTCTTAATGAACTTAGTGATTTAAGCTCAAAATTCTATTTTTGACTATTTTGACTGATATAATGTTGTACCCATAGCAAAGCTCATAGTAAATATTCCTTAAATTATTGTTGATTGACTCTGCCTTTCGGCTTAGAAAATATAAATTAAATTAAAGCTTACTTTGTCAAATCCTCCAATAATCATATATAGGATCTTCTTTGGGTAGCTCTCAAAAACACTTGCAAATTATATATATTTTAACATGGTAAATTAAAAGAAATTCTTTTGACCATCTTTCTTGGTATCGGTAGGGTATAGCTAGACCCAAAACATAAAAATCTTGCCCTATTAAAGTTCAACTTTCTTTCTTTTTTTAAAGCATGTTACATAGTTATTTATAACTTATAGTTTTCGCTCTTTTTTCTCCCAAATTTTAAGGTTTAAATTTAAGATTCTTCGTTCCTTCACAATTGTTTCTTCTTTTTTATTGCACATAATATATAACTACCACTATTAAAAAAGTGACTATAATTTTCAACTATTAAAATATTTAATATATCAATAAAAATAATATTAATAATTAGTGACCATAAAAAATAAGTGTCTATATAACTTTTTTATAATATTTTTATCAACATTTTTTTATAATTGAATGTTAAAAATAGTAGCATACCTATCCTTTGATCGATAATATATAATGCCAATTAAATAATAAAGGGTGTCGGTTCAGTCTAGCTTGCATACATTGCATATATAATTGGTTAAATTAACACCCTAAAAAGAGGGTGGGGGTGAAGAAATTGCACAAGTAATATGATATTTTTTCATAATTAAAAGTTCTTAATTAACTCTCCAAGAGAAAAACATAAGAGAACATCAAGTGCATGCAAAATGATAAAACGAAATATGACAACAAAAACGAACTCTATGGTAAAAATTATAGGGATAAAATGCAAGATGAATGCGTTTGATGACCACAATATGATAGAAAAATTATGTTTATAATATTTCTAGAAAAATAGTAAAATCTCACTTTTTAAAAATTTATAATCTTTCATTTTTATTTTTTTGGAAAAATTATTTATTTCAATGTTTTAAAGACTATAGTCTTTACTTTTACAGTGTTTCTAGAAATATAGTGAAATCTCACTTTTTAAAGTATTTGTCTTAAATTTTTACTTTATTTTAAAAAATTATGTATTTCAATATTTTAAAGACTATAGTCTTTACTTTAATAGTATTTCTAGAAAAATAGTAAAATCTCACTTTTTAAAATTTATAGGCTTCAATTTTTACTTTTTTTTTTAAATTATGTATTTCGATATTTTAAAGACTATATAGTCTTTAATTTTATAGTGATTTTAGAAAAATAGTGAAATATCACTTTTTAAAGTCTATAGCCTTCAATTTCTATTTTTTTTTGAAAAATTATGTATTTCAATATTTTAAAGACTATAGTATTTACTTTTATAGTATTTCTACAAAAATGGTGAAATCTCACTTTTTAAAGTATATAGCCTTCAATTTCTACTTTTTTTTTGAAAAATTATTTATTTCAATATTTTAAAGACTATAGTATTTACTTTTATAGTGTTTCTAGAAAAATAGTAAAATCTCACTTTTTAAAGTCTATAGCCTTCAATTTTTACTTTTTTTGAAAAATTATGTATTTCAATATTTTAAACACTATAGTCTTTACTTTTATAGTGTTTCTAGAAAATAGTGAAATCACACTTTTTAAAGTCTATAGCCTTCAATTTTTACTTTTTTTTTAAAAAAATTGTGTATTTTAATGTTTTAAAAACTATAGTCTTTACTTTTACAGTGTTTCTAGAAAAATTGTGAAATCCCACTTTTTTAAAGTCTATAGTCTTCAATTTCTACTTTGTTTAAAAAATTAAGTAATTTAATATTCTAAAGACTATAGTCTTTACTTTTATAGTGTTTCTAGAAAAATAGTGAAATCTAATTACTTTTTAAAGTCTATATATAACCTTCAATTTTTAATTTTTTTTAAATTATATATTTCAATATTTTAAACACTATATATAGTCTTTACTTTTATAGTGCTTCTAGAAAATAGTAAAATCTCACTTTTTAAAGTCTATAGCCTTCAATTTTTACTTTTTTTTAAAAAAAATTGTGTATTTCAATGTTTTAAAGACTAAAATATTTACTTTTACAGTGTTTCTAGAAAAATAGTGAAATCTCACTTTTTAAAATTTATATAGCCTTCAATTTCTACTTTGTTTAAAAAATTAAGTAATTTAATATTTTAAAGACTATAGTATTTACTTTTATAGTGTTTCTAGAAAAATAGTGAAATCTCACTTTTTAAAGTCTATTACCTTCAATTTTTTTAAAAATTATGTATTTCAATATTTTAAAGACTATAATCTTTACTTTTATAGTGTTTCTAGAAAAAAATAGTGAAATCTCACTTTTAAAAGTCTATAGCCTTCAATTTTTACTTTTTTTGAAAAATTATTTTTTTCAATATTTTAAAGACTATAGTCTTTACTTTTATAATGATTATAGAAAAATAGTGAAATCTCACTTTTTAAAATCTACGGCTTTCAATTTTTAATTTTTATTAAAAAATTATGTATTTCAATATTTTAAAGACTATAGTCTTTACTTTTATAGTGTTTCTAGAAAAATAGTGAAATCTCACTTTTTAAAGTCTATAGCCTTTAATTTTTACTCTTTTTGAAAAATTATTTATTTCAATATTTTAAAGACTATAATCTTTACTTTTATAGTGTTTCTAGAAAAATAGTAAAATCTCACTTTTTAAAGTTTATAGCCTTCAATTTTTACTTTTTTGAAAAATTATGTATTTCAATATTTTAAAGACTACTACAGTCTTTAATTTTATAGTATTTCTAGAAAAATAATATTTTAACATCTATTTTTTTATATCTTATATCGACATTCATCTTCATCATCCTTAGATTTTAATGTGATCTCACTCTAATATCTAAATTTTTTTTATCGACTATTTATCATTATAGATAATGTTTAAGAAACATTCAATTTTAAATATTTATATATATAACATTACTCAAAAACTCTATACTTAACCAATTTCGAAATGCCAGCTTTAGGCCAAACCAAACTACCTCTCCATACTTATGATCAAATTAAATTGTATGTATGTTTTTTGTGTCTTACTAATAAAATTGAAGTTTGATTTTTCTAACCTTCAAATTAAACCATGCACAACAATATTTATACTAGAAATAAAGTATGTATATGTGTAACATAACATGTCATGTCATGATTTTAGAATTGAAAAGCTTTCTCTTTTCCCTCTCTCTCTCCCTTAACTTTATAATATTGAAAAAAGAAATATGCATTACGAAAGTGGATGGAAGATTGAAATGAAGCGTTGTCAAAGTGTGAGCCAAGGTTCCAAAGTTGGCGTCATTTTGAAAGAAAAAGGTATATAGACCAATGGTCGAACACTTGTCACGCAGTCACTTGTGCTTAATTATGATACAAAGGAATAGCACAACAAAGTGTGGCCTACAATAATAAAAAAAGATGAAAAAAAGAAGCTAAAAAGGATATACGTTTCAATATTGCTTGCAATATTTTCAATGAGAGAGTGTACTGCAATTAGGGAATCCTAAGTGGATGGAGGTTTTAATTTAATTTGGTACTATGAATACATGTGTTCACTCTAAATCTTAGGTAATTATTTATTAATGCGTTTTAGATTGGTCATACATATATGAATGCAATTGCATAAGAAAAAAAGCATGATATGAAGCTACAATGAAAAAATGGAATTGAAAGGAGAAGTTAGAAAAAACAATAATAACAAACTTGTTAATTAGATAATAAAATTATTCATATGTATATTTATCCATCGATTTAAGCTTTTGTAAGAACGAGTAGGTGGTAAATAATAATCCAAACTTAAGCCCAAGACATACTTTCCCATGAGATGATGAGTCACATAAAATCGCTATTAGTATATATATACAATAAAAATGCATTCAACTAATATTCAACGTGTGCTATGTGTCATACGAGTACGTAATATTTGTTACGTATGATATATAATACACGTTGGATATTAGTTGGATGCATTTTTGTTGCACAACCATCATTTCCCCACTTAAAATTATTTTATGTATCTTTTATCAATCAATTTAAAATTTTATTAGAGATATATAATTTTTGTGATAAAATTCCTATATATTGTGCATGATATTCTACTACTACGCACGTAATGACACTTTCACCAAGTTATTGAAACATTTACGATGTAGAAACAACTTATATGGGAAAAATATATATCGAATGAGACAAACTAAAGTGAATCTCAAAGAAAAATGATTGATGATTGGATGATTTGACTTAAGTTAATAAACCTGAGGTCTAGGTTAGAAGCTCAAATTGAAAGAGAAGAGAACATCGTGATGCACCCCAACTTCGTTCGCAGGTGACAAAATGCAATGCACAATTAATGAATTCTAAATTTCCACGAATGAAATACTTCAAACAAAAAGAAAAAAATTAAAGTTGCATTATTAACTTTATTAAAAATAAATAATCAAAATGCATTAGGATATAATCTGTCTTCTCAATTTGGCGAAAACGCATCTAATATACAATTTACTTGATCTATTAATCAACGAGTAATTTTATCGGTAATATTTGTTGTACAACGCATAAATACATTCAACTAGTATTCAACGCGTACTATACATAACACATAATGTATGTCATACATATGTGTCTTATACATATATTACACATCGCATATTATATATAACACACGTTAAATACAACAAATATTACTAAATTTGTATCACTCCCGTTTTAAAGCCAACATTTTATCATATTGAAATTACTATTAATGGACACGGTAATATATAACGTGTGTCATCAAGAGATATGATTTGAATATTTGGTGGAAAGAGTTTTGGAATATTATTATATCTCATTTCAAATCATCTCCAATAGCTTTCTCTATTCTTCAATCACCAACTGTCATGTACAACATATAGCGAATAATGAGAATATCTTCTTCTGTTTCTCAATATATTATTCGTCCTCCCAAGTTGTTTTTTTCACCCGCAAATTAAATGAAAAAAAGTGTTACCCTAACCCTAGTTTAGCTTAATTCATTAATCTCTTATTTTACGGGCGAAATATAATAACTCTTACACACTTTTAAGTTGAAAATCGCCAGCTTTCAAACTATACATTAAATTAATTTTTCAGATTGGGGTGTAGAATATAAGAGTTAGGTTGTTTTTATATCAGAATATTCAGATCAAAAAGTCATTCATTAACCTAACTAATAGCTTAAATGAAAACATGAGATATGCCATTGCACGTTACTAGAAAAATAAACATTTTTAACAATTTAAACATTAAATGTGTCGATAAAAGTATTGTTAATAAAAGTAATATTAATAATTAGTGACTATCGAAAATACTAGTAATTTATAAGTATTTGTAACTATCATTAATTGTTAAAAAACAATTTATAAATATTTTCAATGATCAATAACAAATGTCAATATAAATTTTTATAATACTTTTGTTAACACTTTTTTATAATTACATGTTAAAAATAATCATTATTATTGTAGTGACATTTCATAGATGACAATAAACTAATTTGGAAAAAAAAAGTCAAATGAATGAAAAATTAGGTCATGGTTGTAGTTAAAAAATCTTAATCATTAAAAGTTTGACCCTTGCATCACATACATCATTCTAAATAAAAGTGGTTAAATCTACCCAAAAAAGAGTGAATTCAACCTCATAAGATCAGGGATAATTCTCAATATATACTATTATTATCTTTTCTCGAATTATGGATATCTCAATAGTCTTCCACAAACATGTTAGTGAGAACTATTATTTTGACATAAAATTTATTATATAATATGCTAGACCAACAAATAGCTAGCGAGAGTAAAATAGCTTTCCCCAAGTTATATAGTGTAACATAAAATATCTGATCAACATTGTTTTTTCCCGGATTAAATTTAATTACATCATTACATCAACAGAAAAACACACCTACCACAAAACCCCATTAATTGAAATAATAATAATAATTAAAAAAAAGGGTTTAAGAATGAAGACACCTTTCAATGATGGTGACTCCATAATGCAACCATTGCCTTTTATGGGAAAGGGGACACTAATCTTAGCCACCACCTCTGTATGAATGAATAGATATTCGACACCTAGAAAGTTTTTGGGTGGAACCACCATGCTTGCTCTAGTTCTTCTACTTTTTTTCTGAAACACATACACCTTGGAAAATAAAAAACAGATACCCTATAAAGAGAGGCCATTGCAAAACACCACTACAGGCTGTTATTTTAGATTTCTACCATATTTTTTGTGATTCTCTTACCTATATAAAAGAATTTAGAGTCCGGTTTTGTGCCCTACTCGAGATCTTCTACAGTGAAGTTAGGGAAATAATATAATATATTCTTTAATTTTATTTTCTATAATTAGTATAATGGAAGAATTTTATTTTTGATAATAGATGATGTTAAATGTACAATGAAAAATCAGTCAAACCAACCCATAAATGAGATTTTGGGTCATAATTGCTCAGCCTATTACAATTTCAATGATGATTTGGGCAAAAAATAAAGCCTAAAAAGGCTCATTGGCTGTATTGACTGGTTTAATATTGTACACTAAACATTATTGTTTTATAATAGAAGATTCATAGTTTGATATTGAAAAACAACCAATAATAATAAAAAACGAAATATTATATATTTTATTTAAATTTTCAGTTTACTTTTCAATTTGTTCCCTTATACTTCAAATTACTTCTAATGGGTGATAATAGATCTTGTCATATTATTTTTCATACATGACCTTATCACGAAGAAAATCAATATGAAAAATGAGAGGACCTATTTTCCTAATCTGATCACAAGTTATTGTTCCATCATATAACTAATTAAAAATGATTATGTGACACAATGATACATAATGATTTGAAATATAAGGCACTAAAGTGAAAGAAATATATATACAGTAAAGAATTAAAATAAAAAATTGAGTAAAAAAATAGAAACCAAATAATAAAGGTTGATAATGGAATGACTAAACTCAACAAAAATAATAACAACAAGCCTTATTCCATTATTTGTGATGACGATTACATAGATCAAACAATGTCATATATATATACTTTATGGTGAATTATCTTAGGAATGAAACGACTAAACTTAAGCTAAAAGAAAGAAGAAAAGCTACGAGTCCTCTATGATATGCCCTCTTCTATTTAACCCTCACGTTGCTTTTCCATTTCATTATGAATCAATATTCATAATTTCTATCACCTATAACACTCCTAACTATAGCCTTAATATTCGGTTAAACAGTGACAAAAAGGTTTGAGTTTTTTGAAGTTCTCTTTTGCTGATCATAATCTGTGCTTGACAAAATTACAGAAAATTGATAGCCAACGAATTATTTGCTCACCAATCACCAACTTTATTCTCAAGCAGTAGTTGCGTATATAATATAATATAATTGTTCTCACTTTTCAATATCTTAAAATCAATTTCTATTGCACCACATACAAGAGCAATTAAAAAAAAAGAAAGAAAATATCTCAGATGTATTAAATTAAACATGTCTTATATGATAATCAATTCTTAGCAACTAACATTTACTTTAAATTTTAAATTAATAGTTTAATTTTACCACATAGTCAAAGACTAATACAATAATAATAGGTAGGAAGAAAAAGCATTATGCATTCTCATACTTTGAGGACAAGTGGATATCATGAAATCTGATAATGGGCCCCCCACGTTCTAATTATTTTTTTATGATTATTCTTACAAACTTTCTTTCTTTTTTTTTTCTCAAAGTTTTTAAAAATCTCCACTACCTTTTTCACAAGAGAAAAAAAAAAGAAAGAAAAAGGAATCAAACAAATGCTATCCCTACACGTGTAGGCATTGAATGCAATACCGTTATATCCATCAAACACAATACATTTCCGTATGAAAAGGAAAGAAGAGAAAAACATTAGCCAAACTCAAAAGTAAACTCAACAATGCTACTTCTTCTTCTTCAATCAAAAATAAAAAATAAACACTAAAGTTATGTGTACAATGGAAAATTTACCATACTTGTACAACAATTATATTCATTGTTGGATTGCATTAGTTTGTAAATTCTTACTACAATTCAACGGTGAATATTTGATTGTTGTACAAGTATTGTACAATTTTCATGTACACATAACGTTCCTCAAAAATAAATAAACAAACAAATTAAACAAAAACAGACACTATTCAGTATTCAGTGTATTATTCCTTTATATATATATCCACACATTATCTTAATAATAATAATAAAAAGAAACATTTACTATCATGATTCAACAACAAACAGTACAGTAGTGACAGCAACACACAAGACACAAAACAGTGGGAACAAGGTGGTGGTGGTCTCTCTTCCTAAGACTATATATTGTTGGCATTCAATCACATCTTTGTGTGTGCTTCTCGTGCCTTCCCTCACTTTATACCTCTTCTCTCATGTGACTCTTCTCTTCCTCTTCTTCCTTAATCCCCTTCTGCAATTTTTGGGTTCTAGAGCTACTAGCTATTACTATCTCTTCATTTTATTACTTCATTTCACAAACACATATATATCATTGTACAAAACCAAAGGGATCAATCTTAGTGTATATCCATCCATATATATATATAGATGATGCCCCCAGAGCAAGAAACCACTATTGCACCAAACATAATTAATCAGGCTATCATCATCACAAACAGAGCTGAGAATAGCTCTGTTCATGCTGAGCCAGAGGGCTCTGCCACTAACAGAGTTAAGCCAAGTATGGATAATGATGATGGCATTCCTCATGATGAACAAGTACAGCATCACCAACAACAACATCAGCAGCCAGGAACAGCTACAGCAGCAAGATTTTCTGTTCTGAACCAATCTTTGCGCCCCATTACCCTCAAAGTAATCATCATCCTCCTCTCTCTAAATCATCATCATCATATATATATGTATGTTTTGTTCATATTATTCTTTGGAAGATAATTGTTTTTCCAATACTCCTTTTCACAGCTTTTGATTATATATATACAATCTTGAACACAAAATAAAATGCTTCTATACTTGTATTAGTCTATATCACACTCCTAAATTGATAAATTCTCATGATGAAAAACTTGTTAAACTAACTTTTGAAAGACAAGAAGCTATCTTTGTATGAAGTGAATCAAAATCATAAGATGCAATCATATTTTGACTTCATCATGGATAAATTCTTAGATGTTTCTAGAAGAGAGAAGAAAATAAACAAATAGTGTTCTGGTTTCATCTGTAGCTAGCTCAATATTTCTTGGAAGCATAGTTTCATACAGTTAGAATGCAATAATTGATGTGTCAAACTCAAGTTTCAAACCAAGACGAATATAATATAACAAACTAAGTAGAACATGCATCAAATATATAGTTTCTCAAAATCATTATAATAATAATAATCATGCTAAGATTTTCTATTGTGCTCTACACAGTTTGAGGACGTTTCATACACCATAACCTTCCCAAGGCAAAAGAACGGTTGCTTGGTACCTAAAGAGCCAAAGCTAAGAAGGAAAGTACTCACCGGCGTCACCGGAATCGCCCGTCCCGGCGAGCTAACGGCAATGCTGGGCCCCTCCGGCAGCGGCAAGACCACACTCCTCACCGCCCTCGCCGGTCGCCTCGCCGGAAAAATCTCCGGCTCCATAACCTACAACGGCCGCCCCGACCCTTCCGTCGTGAAGCGCAAGATCGGCTTCGTCACCCAAGACGACGTCCTCTACCCTCACCTCACCGTCCTCGAAACCCTAACCTACGCCGCCATGTTGAGGCTCCCAAAGAGCCTCACAAAGGAGGAGAAGCTTCAGCATGCGGAGATGATCATCGTCGAATTAGGCCTCACGCGGTGCCGGAACAGCCCGGTCGGCGGCGGCATGGCAATTTTCCGGGGAATCTCCGGCGGAGAGAGGAAGAGAGTGAGCATAGGGTTGGAGATGCTTGTGAACCCAAGCTTGTTACTGCTTGATGAGCCGACGTCGGGTCTAGACTCGACGACGGCTCAGCTCATCGTGTCGGTGCTCCGGGGGCTGGCCCGGGGCGGCCGCACGGTGGTTACAACAATTCACCAGCCTTCAAGTAGGCTGTACAGGATGTTTGATAAGGTGGTGGTGCTGTCGGACGGGTGCCCGATTTATAGCGGGCAAGCGGGTCGGGTCATGGAGTATCTTGAGTCCATTGGGTATGTGCCCGCTTTCAACTTCGTCAACCCTGCAGATTTTCTCCTTGATCTTGCTAATGGTAAGTATACGTAATATGTCAATAGTAGTGATGATAGTGATTTGATATAGTGATTACCATATAGCATTACCCTATATATAGTGATTTGATTCAATAATTAATGATGGATGGATATAAGTATATAACATAGTGATCTAATTGATTTTGAATTTAATTTAAATGCATAGTAGACAAAGTAAAAATTAAATAAATAAATTAAATGATACAAAAACATTACATATAGTTAAAATTAAAGTTTTATTGATGAGTGTTCTAAACTTCTAATAACATTATATTATTTAAGGATAAAAATAAAAATATTTACAAATTTTTATATATTTAGGAAATAATTGTAATGTCAGTCAATAAAAGTTTGCTATGTGTTCTATCTTATTATCAAGTACTTTATAAATTTTAAAAAATTACCCACTTCTGCTAACATGTCAAATTATAATTGAATAACAATGTAAAATTTCTTGGAATATGATAATTAAACCCATATATTTAATGGATTGAAAATTTTAATTTTTTTTTAAAAAAAAGATATCTCAATTTCAACTTCTTAGAGAGTGCCTTGGAACCATTAATTAGCGAAATCCTAAAGATAGATATTTCACTCGACAAATTGTCATCTTAAGAAATACTATGGATAAGGTTATAATATTGTATTATTAATGCTTGTGGAACAACATTTTTCCAGTCAAAACAGACAACAAAATCCATTTGAACACTTTTGGGTCAAACAACATTATTAAACATGTGTATTTTTTTAATAAGCTGAGTGATTTAGGCCCAATTTCTTATTATTAGTTATTTTAACTGATTTTTTGTTGTACCTCTAGCGATATGCTCATATCCTATAATAGGGAAAGCTTTTCCAGTTTTCCTATAGTGACTGTTTGTGAATGTCTGTTTCTGATATAAAACCTGACCTGTTTGGCCACATACACGTACATGCATTATTTTCATGATTTTACATTTCACACAATCATTGAAGAATTATGCATGTTATTAGTAAAACATAACATAAACATTTTACATCACATTTATTCAATATCTCTATCTCACCTTAACACGTGTACTTTGATACACAGTCACACTCATATTATTAGTATTTATTTATATGATTTGGGTAAAAAAAGTTATTTTACATTATTTATTTATGTATGTATTTATAATCATGACTCGTTTTCATGTATTTATAAATTGATCAAATAAATACACTACTATTTACTTGTGAGACAGACGTATCTAAAAAGTAATTACAGATGTAGCAGTTTTGGATATTGAAAGTGAGCAATTCACACTTGTGGTCATTAATTATTAGGTGAAGGTTCATTTTCATGATTTAAATAATTGGGGGGGATGATATGGAACAGGATTTTTAGATTTTCTCTGTACTCATACATACCCAAGGTTGGAACCTTCTTTTTAAAAGATGGATAGCAATAGTTTAATTAATTAATGGAGGCTGTAATTAAATTGATATGACAGAACACCAAATCATCAAGGTGTTTCATGACATGTGAGTTCTCTTTTGTGTATGCAATGCATAGATAGAAGGAATAGATCAAGACACACTCAAATAGTAGAGTACAGAACTTTATGCAATTAATAAAGGTGTTAGAAAATGGTCCAATTCTCATGATGACCACATAAAGTTTTGTGAAAGATAGGGAGGGCTATGTGTGTCTGCATCTATCTTTTGTAATTAATTAGAGTGATTTTCTATGTCTTTGCCTTTGATTTGCCTCTAGATCTTGCCTTCTATTTAGGTATATGACCTTATTTCCAATCATAAGGACTTGAAAATAAATTAATGGTTATGGAGCATATTTTATTAGTATTTAATTTCTTCAATCAATGGTGCTTATTATTCTTTTCTTTTTCTTTTTATTTTAATTTTAGTGTCACTACTTTTTTCTCCTTTTTTGCTGGGGGTACTTATTCTCATTTTGAAAGCAAAAACCTTTTCTCTTGAAAGACAGGAATTTTTCCTTCTTAGAAATATAGCTATCATGCAACCTTATCAACAACTTAGTCACTACTTACTGTGTTACTAGCAATTAGCCATGTTATGACACTTCAAAAGTTCATTTAACTTTAAGTTATATGAGAAATTGACCTCAATTCCCTGGAATTAATTGCAACATTATATTCTAAGCACAGAAACTATAATTAATGGTGGAAGCATCTTCAAGCATGTTATTCCTGTTATATATATATATATTTGGTCATAGGCACAAAAAGAAGAATTAATGGTGGACATGCATTAAAATTTCTTGCAGGCATAGTTGCTGATGTAAAACATGATGATCAGATGGATCACCATGAGGATCAAGCATCAATCAAACAGTCCCTAATTTCATCCTACAAGAAGAACTTATACCCTGCTCTGAAAGAAGAGATTCAGAGAAATAACAGTGACTCAGTAGCTCTTACATCAGGAACACCAAGAAGTAAGTGAAACTTGTACTTGGTATTATTCCTTTACCTTTATAGCAGTTAGTCAAGAACAGGCACCAGGGCTAAACTATCATTATTTGTGCTTGGTAGGTTCTGACAACCAATGGACCACAAGTTGGTGGATTCAATTCAAGGTTCTGCTTAAGAGGGGTTTACAAGAGAGGAGGCATGAATCATTTTCTGGCCTGAGGATTTTCCAAGTCTTGTCTGTGTCCATTCTCTCAGGACTTCTTTGGTGGCACTCTGATCCCTCTCACATTCAAGACCAGGTATTGTTATAAACCAGTGTTCTATCATTTTAAGCTACATTTGGTGAGGTGTATAAAGACAGAACTAAAGGAATGTATTTAGTGATAGAACAAGATAGAAAATTTGTTAAGAGATAAAAATTTTGTATATTTTTTGGTATTTCTGAGAAATTAAGACATGGAAGATACAAAATTAACCAGGATAGGACATAACCACTATCTTGTATAATCTGAACATGATACAAAACTTTATAATTGTGTCTCTATTAACTCAAAGATAAATGGTTACTCATAAAAAATTGAGATTACTTGAGTAGCTCAAATATCAAGTATACAAGTATTAACTACTAATCAAGCCAATTTGCTTGGGTTACATGCTTAATGGCTAGTTAATTTGCATTAAATTTCTTCTATATAGCAGCAGTAGTTATAACAGTGGTATCTATCCTTTATAACAGGTAGGACTCCTTTTCTTCTTCTCCATCTTCTGGGGATTCTTCCCTCTCTTCAATGCAATCTTTGCATTTCCAATGGAGAGGCCAATGCTGATGAAAGAGAGATCATCAGGCATGTATAAACTCTCCTCCTACTATGTTGCAAGGATGGTTGGTGATTTGCCAATGGAGCTTGTTCTTCCTACAATCTTTGTCACTGTCTCATACTGGATGGGTGGCCTAAAGCCTTCACTTGTAACATTTGTGTTAACCCTCTTGGTCATGCTTTTCAATGTGCTTGTCTCTCAAGGAATAGGCCTAGCACTTGGTGCCATTCTCATGGATGTAAAACAGGCCACAACACTAGCATCAGTGACCATGCTTGTTTTTCTGTTAGCTGGTGGATACTACATTCAGCAAATGCCTTCTTTTATAGCTTGGTTGAAGTACATTTCATTCAGCCACTATTGCTATAAGCTTCTGGTAGGTGTTCAGTATTCAGCAAATGAGGTTTATGAGTGTGGACAAGGGTTGCATTGTATGATCAGAGATTTTCCTGCCATAAAGTGTTTAGGGATTGGTAATTTGTGGGTTGATGTGGCTGCATTGACTTTGATGTTGATTGGATTCAGAGTTGTGGCATATTTAGCTTTGAGGTTAGGGCAACCTCACTGACTTTAATTTAAGGACTTCATATTAGATTAGGGACAATGAATTTAATTTCCTAGTTTGGTTGTTTGAAAATTTGAATCACCACTTTAGAGATGAAAAAAAGTGGGAATTCATTCAAATTGTAAGGAGAATATCCTAAGCATTGTGATTAATTGACATGATGAAATTAATGAAGCAATCAGAACTTGGTAGAGCTATAGTCCAAATTTTTTAGAGACCTCATCTAGTGTGTTAGTTTTTAAGAGGACAATATAGTCCATTGCTGGCATGAAAAAAGTTGTTTCAGATCTTCCAACACATATAATTATTGTTGGAGAAAACTTAGTAATCAATGGATTCTATGCACTTGTATTTTTGTCTTGTTTATATAAATATATATGTATCAGATCAGCACATGTTTGTTCATTCCTTTTGTTGTTTTTCTGCACTTAGCTAGATTCATTCAATGATTATACCTTTTTAAGTGAAATTGCAAAATCAGTGAAATTAGTTGAAAATCCTTGGGACAGGTTTGATGAAACCAAATAGTAATACAAGTTGAACTAACTCAGACTAGTTAATTTTCTACAGGGGAAAATAAACATAAGTGAATTCTTGGTAAAAATATTTAGAGTTTTGGAACAAATTACTATATTGATTCAATAGGTGGTTGAAGAGTAATCACTTTTAGTGACAGTGACACAACAAACTATGGTGTGATTGGTTCTTAAACTTGAAATGTTTCTGTGAAAAGCACCTTTCTTTTAATAAATTTTTAAGGCATCAAATGTTGTATTATATTTATGCCCCTGAAAAACTACATCAAGGAATCATTCATCCTAAAAGGTTAAATCTGTTTATGGGAAATGTGTGGATAACGTTTTTATTTATATCATTACAAAGTTAATGATTCAACAAAGTGGATACAAACTCAGATATTGCTCGTTGATCCAACGCTCAATTAGTACAAGTGATTTGATACTTATTCCCTTTAAATAAGGTCTTATTAGATTCGAGTTTTGTGATGAAAGAAACTAATGATAAGAGAGTTTTTACTACATAATAGACCAATCTAACTTGGGTTAAGTTAGCGAGTCCAATGAGTTTTGAATACTAATGATCTAGACCAATATATATATAGTTTAATTTCAATTTGATGTCAGTAAAAGTAATTTTATACAGACATCCAATCATGGTTTGACATATCAGCAAAAGTCTTCAACTTAACCATCCACTAACTAGAAAGTCACACAAATCATTGGATGTGGTTGACAGACAGTTTTTACACTGTCAATGTATCATAATTAAACTCGTATATATATATTGTTCATTAAAATGCATTATCAATAAACCATAGATACTTACTTACATAAATGCATGAAGCCAGAGTTGGTTCTAAGAACACTCATACATAGATAGCAGACAATAAAAGCTACATGCACATCATCTTATGAACTCTACAGTCAATTTATTTGCTCTTAGAAAATGACATGCATGAATTTTCTCTGTTTTTACCTTACCATTACTTTTGTGAAAAAGGCAAAGAAACCATTATCTACAAACCCAAAAGTCTGGAAAGTCTAGCTGTGATCAACCAAACAAAGGAAAAAAAGAAAGAAAGAAAGGCCTAATTGATGAGACAGGAAAAAAAATACCAGTCTTCAAGAAGGGCTTCACATTAAGAAAACTGCTTGTGATATTCATGCAGAACCATCAACAGTTTTCAGAACAACATGGTAGAATATGAATCAAATAAGAAATAATATCTTCCAAATATGCCTTAGGTTAAAAGCATCAGATTCTGAGCAGAGTACCCTATAGCAGTTAACTCCACAAAAAACAGATAGTTCAGTTTTATTCTATTCCCTCAACATGGTAAGTAATTAACTATAGCTGCAATTTGGTGTAGTATAAGATATATGCTCAAAATTTTCAGCTATAAATGGATGCACCTAGCTAGTAGTGTATGTTATTAATTATCTGAAGAACAAAACTCTACTCTTAGTGTGAAAAATGGCATCAATGAAAGCAGAGAAACCTGTTGAGAAAGGTGTTGGTGGGTCTCAACCATCAACAGGGCAGGCCAAGAAAGAGCCTGCTGCCAAATCTAGTGCCACCACTCCCAAAGCCTCCAAATCTGCCCCAAAGAAAACTGAGCACAGGTCTAAGAAGAAGGTATATGCACATATATATTTATATATATATATTAGTAAGGATTGACTTAAAAGAACTAATTTAATTTGAATGGCAGTTTACAAATTTGTGAATGTTCAATTTCTTATTTGTGCCAATGATTAAATAATTTTTTGTATGTATGGTATTTTCAGGCAAGTAGCAAATAAGCAGAAGATTACTGGGAGAAAAATGTATATGACTATAAGAACTTCCTTAGCTTGATGAAGTATATCAGTAATAGTATTTAGCACCGGCTTGTTATCAGGCTTGGCCTAATAAATAAAAGTTGCGTATCTTATGGTAAAATTGTAAGTTCACAATATCAGAATATTGCATCTTTCTATATATATATACACTTGGCTTCTAATTTTTGGCACAATAAACTTTGATTTTGACAATAAGATTTTAAAGGTGCTTTTTATGATATATTTAGTATTTTTACTGTAAGCAAGTTCACTTCATTTCCAAACATATGCTCTTGTGTACTTATATGTCTGTGTGTCTATATATATGTATCCGTGTTACACATTGTATCATCAAAATAATGTTAGAAGACAAGCATATATTCAAAAAACAATAATATTTCGTGCACAAGACAATCAAACCATGGATCCATTTGACAATTTTTTTTCTTAAAAAAACTCCTTTTAAAAAGTTAGTTGTTAGTAAATGGAGTAATTATAGCTCAAAATTTTTATATTAATTGATTTTTTATTGTGCAAATAGCAACACCCTTCAAGAAAACATCAGTATTGCTTATAGTACATACAAAGAGAGGAAACACCCGTTTTTCATAGGGGCACGTTTGTAAATTTAGAGACTCGACCAACATCCACAATAGACATTTTTAATCTATCAATATATAACTATTATTTGTACATTCACCTTTTTAAAACATTATTAAGGATCCTATCGACTCAAGAGGTAACTTTATTTAATCACAAGACTAATTCAAATATTTGATGATTAACAATTCGATATGAAGGTCAGACACACAATTAATTTAGATTGTATTTGGTGTCTAGAAAGTCTTTATATCATATTTAAATTAATTTAAATATAGTAGCATCTCAAATGCATATTAAGGAAGCCCATGATAAAATAAAGAAAATACTGAAATTAAAAAAAAACTAATTCAAATCTTTTTTTTGTTTGATAATCAGGACTAGGCCCAAAAGAAAGAACAAGACAAAATTTCATTACACGGGGCATAGCAACCCCAACCCCTTACTTATCACTGTAAATCAAAAGTGCCAACTCCTTAGCCGGTGATATTGGTGTTCACTTTTTAGTTTTAATAATTTTACGATTAATAAGTTTTCTAATTTTTTAAAGTCATTTTTTTACAAATATTAAAAAGAATTAAGATGAAATGTTAAAAATTGATACCTATCTATGTCAAGTCAGACAATATTCTTTTTTTATTTTATTTTAAGCTTATGAATATAGAAAAGAACAGGTAATTAATCTTTTTTGCTAATGAAAACATTCATAATTGATTCAATAGGAAGATCAAGATCCCTTAGTTCAAGAATTAATGAAGAAGAAATTAAGGATCCAAAAAGTTAGAGATTTATATATACCAGTAGTGACATATCTCTATCTATTTCTGGGGTCTGCAAATTAGTAGATGCAAACTCTGTAGCATTATATATGATGATGATGAAAGAAAAGAATAACTTTCTGAATTGAATACCACCCAATTCTATTCTTGTTGGACTCTGTTTCTCTCCCTCCAAATTCTGAAAAACGGTGCAAGAGTCTTCAAAATTCTCATCATCATATATATATTTTGTCCTCATTGGATAAGAACGTCTCTTCTAGAACTCAAAACCTCTAACAAGTGTCCACATCTGATATATACTCTGCAACAATTAAAAAAGTCATACCAAAATCATAACCATACTGATAAATACAATATATATAATAATATATATAACCATAAGATGCAAAATTTGATATCTATATTATTTTTGTTTTTATTTTGTTTGCACCGATTGATTAAACTTCGAGAGCCCAATAGAGAGGGGAAGGGGCGATAGTGATAAAACTTGACAAGTGTCCTACCACCTGTACAAGAAGAGTACACATGTAAGGCGATTCTGATAGACACGTGTCATCAAGTTCCATTGGGGGGCCTCTATATATGGATTCATAGCACCACACACAAAAACAGTGGAAAATTAACAAGAATATCGTGAACATAGTAATAACTATACAAGCAATTAAATTCTCTGTAGTCTCATCCATCATCATCATCATCATCATCATCTCTTAGTGGAAAAAGTATAGCTAGGTATGGCTACTGTTGGAAGGAATGTGGCAGCTCCTTTGCTGTTTTTGAACTTGGTCATGTATTTGATTGTTCTTGGATTTGCTAGTTGGTGCCTCAACAGGTTCATCAATGGCCAAACTTATCACCCAAGTAATTCACTTCACCTCTCTATTATACTTTTTCTTTACCATTGATTCATTTATTAACACAAAGGAGAGTATTGGGCTATACAAAGTTTATTATTATTTTGTCATAATAATTGCTATGAGAAATTTTAGTTTTTTTTTTATCTTAGTACAATAGTTTATCTTCTATTGGATCATGCCTTATTTAATGATGAATAAGAGGATGCTTTTTCTCAATACAAAGAAAAATAGTTCAAATAATATAATTCATTATGAAACTTAATATGTTTATTTATTTATCGTCATACATGGAATGAATTAATTATGTCTAAAGTGAAAACAGAGTAGATTGAGGTGAATTTGTGAAAAGAGGCATGAAAAAAGTGTAACTTGATGCACAAGCAATCAGATTAAAGACTGAGCCATTTTGATAATAATAAACAGGTTTTGGTGGAAATGGTGCAACGATGTTCTTCTTGACATTTGCAATACTAGCATCAGTTCTTGGCGTAGTGTCAAAATTCATAGGAGGCAATCACATAAGGATGTGGAGGAATGATAGCTTAGCCTCAGCAGGAGCCACATCAATCGTTGCTTGGGCTGTCACTGCTCTAGCCTTCGGGTATGTCATTGTCAAGTAATTAAACTCTGTTTCTTTCTATCTTATTTTGGTTTGATTGAATGGAACATACAGGTTGGCATGTAAGGAGATACACATAGGAGGGCACAGAGGGTGGAGACTGAGGGTAGTGGAGGCATTCATAATAATCTTAACCTTCACTCAGCTTCTGTACGTCTTGCTCATACATGCTGGTTTATATAGCAGCAGGTATGGCCCTGGCTACCGTGACACTGACTATGGCGTGGGAGGAGCTGCTACCGGAGACCCCATGCATAAGGGTTCTGCTATTCCTGCTACTGGCACCGCTCGTGTCTGATCGTCATCATCCATCATCATCTATATATATATATATATATATAATCCCTAATTATTAATTGCACTTAGCTTGTTTAATTTCATCTTTATTTACTTCAGTTATGTATGTTCTGTTTTAATTCCCTCTTGTTGGGAATTAATGTGTCTTTTTGTTTGTTTGTTGCGTCTGAAACAATCACTTTAATTTGTACCACAGCATTTTGTACATGAATGGCTGCCATTGGCTCTTTCTATCACTATATAATATATTTTCGTTTTTTCTTTTTTATATCCAGACCTTGGATCCAAGATTTGTGGGGCACAATTTGTTTTCAAATTAATAGGATTTTCTCTTATAGGAGAAACGTGGGGGAGGTCTTTTAATGCGCGCAGCAATAAAGAAAATTGTGAATCGTGAGGATTTTGGCTTTGTATGTTTCTATAGCAATTTAAGAAAAAACCACTGAACTTGTTCAATATAAGTGTTGGGTATGTATACTGGAGTAGAAGAGTAGAAGTTCTGTAAAATTTATAATTTCTGCAAAATATAATTTTGTAGGTGTTGTGTTGGGTATTAATTTCTGAGTAGAAGATTTACAAATGTTTTCGCTTTTATAAACAAAGCTTGTATTTATATATCACTCAAAATATATGGTCTTGCATACAAAATGTAATCCTTCTTGACATAATTGTTGTTGCTGTTAGAACATGTCACTAATCAAATGTCTGGGTATCAATGCAACTTTAGTAGAGATAAAACATTTTTCATACCATTAGGATTTGTTAAGAGCCAAATATTCGAGCGAAGAGATCTAAATTAACGAGCTTATTAGTGAGAATCGTAAGCAAGTTAAATGGCACATTAAAAATAAGAAAACCCAATTCATATACATCTTGATACCACTTTATGTGGATAGCGTATCATGAGATGAAAAAAATAGCAAAAAGAGAAGATTACACAATTAAGATTCTTAGAAACTATTGATGAATTACTCCTAATTTAGGAGGATGATTAATATAAGGAAACCATAGTCCCTATTTAATTATAACTTAAAAGCATTTGTAAATCTTCTATTCCTATAACTTTGAGTTAAGATTCACCATTAAGGGATTCACCACACACGTTGAGAATTCAATTCTATGGCACGAGGACAAAATAATGAAGAAGGATATAACAACAACAGTCTTCATTTTTAGATAAAAGTCGTTGTCTCTAATATGTTTGGTTATGGTTCTTTTGTTTTATAATGAGAGGCAGGGTCATTGTTTGACTTGTGATATTGACCTTCAAAATTAATTAATGAAGCAAAGAGCTTATAACTTTGTAGAGATCCATCCCTACAGTCAAACTTATTGGAGGGTTGCTTGACCTTGGAGCTAGCTTTCACTTGTGATAGGTTCTTAGGTAACATTAAAATGTTTCAATATTACTCCTTTTAAAAATGCAAAATTCTTGATTTAGTTCCTGAGCAGAATAGACAACTTAAACCTATTTTTCACTACGAAAAATGTTGGAAGTTTTTTTTCCTATACATACAGAATTCAGGAAGCTATAGAGTCTTATTTTACATATGGATTTTACTAAAATTTCTCTAATTATCATAAATACTTAAAATAATAAAATTTAGAATATTGTAGTGAATATAACTTTTTGAGTGCTCATTCACATTCCATTTTGCAAAAAGAAAAGTAGTACAACATGACATTTGGGCTGAATCTAAAAGCTCTATCCCAAATTAACATTCCAAGTGAACAAATAACTGATTTGTGATTAGAAGAACCTAAAGTAATACAAGCCAAAATGCATTTGTTGGTGAAACACAATTAGTCTCTCCCCTCATCTATTCAAAACTAATAATAATAGGTGAAATAATAAGATTGTAAGAAGAGGATACTCTGGCCCAAATCATCAAAACCCTTTATTGATTCAGTTGTAATGATCATATCACAAAATTTTTCCTCGGTCCGTGCTTACTATCATGATTTGGATTTCCTCTGCATCCAAAGAAGAATAAATAAATAAATAGATAACTCCTAAGTCACTCATATCTCTCTCTTTACTTACTGTAGAGAGAGTGAGCCACGTGCATCGAAGCTGGGCTTCACCACACTAGGCACGTGGCATCCTTCCATACCCGATGCTCTAAATCATTCACCTACTACTACTACTTCTCCTTTATTCACCATACAATTCCCAATCCTCCCCTTTTTTTCTTCTCTCCTTTTCCCCTTTCTTCTTCCTTCTATAAAAGTTCTTATTATTGGGGTTTTGAAAATCAATGCCTTTAATTTCTTTCTCTTATTTATCACAATTATTAATTCAGTTGTTATTGTAAATGTTTGCTTTCACTGTTAATGTTTTTAATTTTCAATTCAACTTTCTTTTACTTATTTATCATCATTAAACTATCATATTTCCTGTAGTATGTAGTATGTACCAAAAATATATATATTTCCTGTAGTAGTAGTAGTATTTAATTAAATAAAAATATATACATTTTTATCTGATTTTAATATATTAATTTTTAAAAACTTTATTGTAATATCTATGTTATCATTTTTTGCGAGGTACAACCTTACCTTTGAAATAGTGTAAAAAAAACATATAATTAAATAATTGTATGAAAAATTTAAAAATAGATACATCAAAATAAAACTCAATTTTTCTATCATATCAATAGAAATTATAATTTAATATTGAGTAAATATTATATATTATTTGATAATAACTTCTTAAAATACCATTGTCAATCATTATCATTTGATGATATATTAATACTAGCTAGATGATAAGAAAAAATTCATATGTAACAAAAATACATGAACTTACATTTTGAGACTCCACCTAATTTTGTTATAAGTTTGATTTGTAAATTTTTTTAGCTCTACATGCTTTTGCGGTGGATTTTTATTTTAGAGTGTTATATTTGCTTCAATTACACTACTAGCTAGAAACCCACAAATTATATTGTCAACGTATTTTTTTTACGAAATTCACCTCTGAGTTTGTATTTGTCATGTTTTCCTTTTTGTCATTTGCTTGCCTTTTCAAATTCATATCTCTAATTTTCAATATCTCATTTTTTTTATTGATTATTATCATTGCATTAACTCATTTTTCGACTGCTGGTTTTAAATTAATTTTTTGAACAAACTTCTGCATCATATTTTTAGTCATCCAATCGATGTTAAAACAATGAATCATGTGTGTAATATTAACTAAGAAAGCACACATATATATTAATGAGAATATATTACATAAACATATTAAACAAGATTACACTACACACACACAGTAATGAGGATTACACTTACATATTAACCAAAAATGCACACAATGATTTATTCATAAAATATTTTGTCTAAATCACTACGACTCCTTTTGTAAAGGTTATTTAAACCAAAAAACTATCTCCTATCCAACTAGTTTTGATACATAATATTTGCACACACAAAATTAAGAATACGAAGAAATAGTTTTACTCACAAAATGTAGTGTCTCTTAATGGTAGTGTGATTCTTGATTGAGAAATAGTTCTGTTGGCGTAAATTTTGGGGTTGGATGTTTTTTGGAAGAGAGTGAGGGACTATCAACTATAGATTTAGCCTAAATAAAGAGTCCTAAATCCAGAATGACATACCACAAAATATAATATTTCATTGTAATATTTACTCAGATTTTATTGTTTAATTTTTTATTAAAAAAAAGAATTGAAGAAAGACAGCATTCCTTGAGACAAATCCGAGTCTCACTCACTCACTACTTCTCACTTATCAGCAGTTCAATTCGAGAGTGAGTCAATAACAACCAACAACAACAACACAAGCCCCATAACCACAAACATTAACACACACAATCTCATGCGAAATCAAAACCATGTCTGACCCACCTCCACCAATCATCCCTCAGCCCCACCCGCACCGCCACCCCATCATCCCCCACGGCAGCGCCACCACAGCACCACCCCCACCCCAAGCCGCCTCGAGAGAATACCGAAAAGGCAACTGGACCATCCAAGAGACCCTCATCCTCATCACCGCCAAGAAACTCGACGACGAACGAAGACTCAAAACACCAGCACCAGCAACAGCAACAACCCCATCACCATCTTCATCAACAAGAACAAGTGGGGAGCTAAGGTGGAAATGGGTAGAGAACTATTGCTGGAGCCATGGGTGCTTGAGGAGCCAGAATCAATGCAATGACAAATGGGACAACTTGCTCCGCGACTACAAGAAGGTCCGTGACTACGAATCCAAATCATCAACATCACAATCCAGCAACAACAATAGCAAGGAGCTCATAAATTCTTCTTCAGTCCCTTCATATTGGAGCCTCAACAAACAGCAGCGCAAAGAGCACAATCTTCCTTCTAACATGCTCTTCGAAGTCTACCAAGCCATAAGCGATGTTCTCCAACGGAAACTAACACAATCACACAGAATAACACCACCACCCACAACAACCACCCCATTACTACCTCAACCACAACCCGTCACAATACTCCCTTCCCCACCACCGCCGCCGCTTCTTCCTCCTCCTCCTCCGCCACCGCCACCACCACCACCACCACTTCCTCCTCCGGCGGCCTCAGGTAATGTAGTCAATGTGCTACCCAGCTCACAGTCACAACAATACTACTTTCTTAATTTTATTTTTTTATTTATTTATTTTTAATTTGGAAGAGTTTTGGATGTTGTGTTGTGTGTGGGTTATCGGTCAAACTTGCAGGGTCTGTAAACTCTGCCACATTTAATGGGACCCATTTTTATTTTCCTTCTCTCTTCTTTCCTTTTGATATGCTACAACCAGTTTCACCCTATCAAAATTGCACCCCAAACCTCTTGTTCTTTCTTCACCGTCCGATTCATCTCTTTCCATGGGTTGTGGGTTCCATTGCTGCTATCTTACACCACGTTGCTTCACTGCACAAAGATTCTGCTTTTTTTTATTTAATAAATAAAGAAATTCAAGTGAGTTTTATTGTTTATTTATAATATAATATTATTTTAATTTTGAATTGTTCGCAATGGTTAAAAATTAAAATAGTACTGAGAGAGAGAGATAAAAAATAAAATAAAAATGAATAAAGGGGATATACAGTACAATCATGCAGAGGAGTGTGTGAAAGGGTACCACCTCATGATTGTCATGGATTTTGTGGGCTGTCCAAGAAAATAGATTCTAACTTGCTTAATCCTTCTGGGTCTAATCATTAACACAATCCTTAATTCCTTAATAATACCAAATCTTTCTCTCAATTTTTTAAACTTCGCTTTCTCACTTTTCCACGCATGTACCCATTGACCAATAAAATCACTTAATCACACTCATGCAAATTAAATACTCATTAATTCATCTTCACATTCTACAATTCATATGCTTTTTCTTAATTTCACCATTTCATGCTTAAGATTATTATAATGTTTTGTATAGTATAGTTACATGTATAGACTATGGTGTATGTATGTATACTTTATTTATTCTTTCATTATTTCATGCAATGTGGTTCTAATCAATGAAACTTGCAATGATGATTTTGTTATTATATAACAATTTTTATTTGTTTGATTGTAGGGAGGTCAGAATCATCTGAACACACGGAGGAGGAGGAGGAAGAAGAAGAAGAAGATGATGGATCGGAATCTAAAAGAAGAAAAGTGAAGAACCTTGGTTCAAGCATAATGAGAAGTGCATCAGTATTAGCAAGAGCTATAAGAAGTTGTGAGGAGAAGAAGGAAAAACGGCACCGTGAGCTCATGGAGCTAGAACAAAGGCGGCTTCAGATTGAAGAATCTCGGAACGAGGCTCACCGGCAAGGCATTGCCACCATCGTCGCCGCCGTCACCAACCTCTCCGGTGCCATTCAGTCACTCATTAATTCTGAACGCCATGGCCAAAGATAATTAATTAATTAGCTAGTGTGCATGCATGACCATATTATTATATATGCGATTAATTAGTTCATTATGTGATTTAAAAAAAATTATATATAATATTCATTGGCCATTATTCTTTGCCCTCTTAAAATTCAATTGGAGTAGACTAATAGTTTTAAGTCAGTTCCACCACCAATTGATTTTCTTGTTGTATGTATGAGTGATGATGCATGGTGTATGTTCCATTCTTTGATGGAGAAACCAAGCCTAACATTAATTGGGACACTGTTTATCTAGTGATTGTGTTGTGTACATAATTTAATTATTAATTTTTCATTGTTTGTTTCTCTTGTCATATATTCATGAATCCTCTGCTTAGCGGGTTAATTAATTTGAAAATGACTACTCAAACTTTACATTGATGAAGTGTTGTTTTTCTTTTCGTTTTTCTTTTTTCTTTCTCTCTTAAAAAGATGTTATTAATTGAAGATAAGTTAAGGGCCAATTTGGATAGTAAACTTATGACTTTTTTTTATTTTTTATAAGTTATAAGTTATTGTATGGATGTTTGGATTAAATTTTATATAATTTTTTTTTAAAAAAGTTATTTTAAGTGTTTCTTGGACAACTTTCTAAAAATTACCACTACAAACCAAAATAAATATTTATGTTATTTTACTTCCAAACACAAAATAACTTTTTTAAAAGTTAGTTATTATTAAAGTCCTTATTGAGAAGTTCTTTTTGTATAAGAACTTAATTAAGCTCTTTATCTAAACTGGTACTGACTCCTGTACATAAAGTTCATTCATACAAAAAAAATAATCTTTTTGTTTTAGTTTTATAATCTTATGCCAAATAATGTACTCTTAAAAAGAGTAATTTTATAATCTTATGCCAAATAATAATGTACTTTTGAAAAGAGTTATATTGTTGTTTTGTTTAGAGAGAGATGATGGTCCCCCTATTGTTTGTAGTTGTGTAAAAGATATGATAAATGATAAAAAAAGAAAAGATAATAATGTCTAGCTAGCTAGTTCAATGGTGAGAGACCAAATGGGTGTGTGATGGGGATTTTTGAGACATAAATAGATGGGTAAAGGAGGAGTTGATAAAAAATATGGGTAAAAACCAATCTGGTCCCTGAATAATTTCAGCCTAAGACAAGGTGATTTTTAACTATTGAGCATATTATAACTAGTTTTTGATAATGTCAAAAGTTGAATACAATGTCATACATGATTATCTAAAATTGTTAACATTTATCATCTTTATTAGCATTTTCAATTCTAACTATTCAAATCAAATTAAAATGAAATTATTAGGATCAATTTATTAAAAAATTGTAACTAACATTGCCAATACTTTTGGTTTAAAGATCTTATCGTATTTAACTTTTAACATGATTAAGAATTAGTTATGATATTTTTCAATTGTGAATGATTAACTTATGTGATGCTGAAAGTGTTAGGACTATATACATTCTATTTGGTTGTTGCATTGTGCGGCTTCTCGAAGTAATTATTGGAGCTTTTCAAGACAATTTTACAAGAAGCTATAGATTGTTGTGCTGAAAAAAATCGATTCTACAACGTAAACAAATAGGCCCATAGAAAGTTTACCAAAATAATAGTGTAGTTAGAGAAAGAGATAGAGAATGGAGGGTATTTAGGGAAAAAGAAGGTGGAATTTAGGGGTAGGGGGTACCACGGAGTGAAGGGGGGTTTGCTGACAAGTGTGGCAGGAGGAAGGGGGTAGCAGAGGCAGAGAGTGCTCATCATCCTATTCCCACTCAACTCACAACTCACAAGAGCAAGAAGAAGAAGTAGAAGAAGGGGGACAGTAGTCAAAGCAGTCAAATTGCTTTTGACCACATAGCAAGCAAGGACACTAACCCCACCACCACACTTTTCCCCCCTTTCCTTTCATCTCTTCTCTTCCCTCATAATACGCCAAAACCATGATAGACTCTCCTCAATCATCCTATCATATCCCCAAACTGCCCCTCCTCGTCCCATCTCTCTCTCACACACCTTTCCACCCCATCTTTAATTCACCTATCCTGCTACTTCATCACCGACACATACCATCCCTCTAATCTAAGCCGCATTTTCTTTTAAATCAAATCTCAAATTTGAATGCTAAAATATTTTTTTTGTTTATCTTATTTAAATATGTGAAGAAAGGTCATGCTTCCCAAAAATTTTATAACGAATAATTAAGTGAAGACGAAAATTCTTAGTAGTTATCACAAAGTTTTTTTTTTTGGACTCATCGAATTAAAATTAATTGATTGAATTAATAAACTCATAAGTTTAATTTTGATGTCTTAATGTAATTTTTTAAATTAATAATATTGGTTCAACAACAAAAATACGTTCAACTAGTATCCAACGTGTGCTATATATAATATAAAATATGTGCTATATGTACGTGTTTTTATACATATAGTACACATTTCATATTATATAGGGCACACGTTTGATACAAGTTAGACGTATTTCTGTTGCACGATAATAAAAATTATTGTTTTTTAAATAGTGCAAATTTTAACTATATTTATTGATGTCTCAAATGTCAATACAAAATTTAATATACTCCCTTCATTCCAAAATAATAGTCGTTTTGACTTTTTTGATTCATTGGAAAACTAATGTACTTAGATGCAAATTGTGTCTAGGTTCATTAGTTTTTCAATGAACCAAAAAAGTTAAAACGACTATTATTTTGAAATGGAGGTAGTAAAACACAAAAAAAAAAAAAAAGAACTGATGTAACATTAAACGCAGCTGAATTATGGTTCTTCCTTTTGATTATTGTCTCGCTGGGTAATCATGAGGTGGTTTAAGGTGTTGAGATTATATATAACTTTGTAATTAATAATAAATTCCTTGTTTGGTTATTATGTAAGGTTAACGCAGAGAGTAATGTTGTAGGTGTGGGATTAATTAAGGAAGGTATGCGCTGGAGCCAACCAAACCCCGTTGTAAAAAGGACAACGGAGACTGTTTGGACTAATAACTTTTATCGAGTTGGTCCAGCTAGGATGACATGAATTCCAGTTTCAAGATTTGATACCTTTTCAGAAGACGGGACCTATGTTCAAACAAATCCTTTTGTTACCATGTATGCCCCTCTATTCCTCCATTTTATACCTCACCCTTTGAATTCAATAAATAATACGCTTTTAACAAAAATCAATTCCATCTCTCACCTACATTCTAAAATTAGTACCTATGTGCTTGAAAGGGATTTGAGTAACAATAATGATATTTGTATGTACATCTTTTTTTTATAAATATTGTCACATATTTTATTATCTTTAAATTTTAATGTGGCATTATTTTAATATTTGAATTTTGATTATCTAATGTTAAATGTAAACATATGTACATTGTACCTATCAAATATCAGTGCTCATTGGAGCATAGGCTAATGTATTTTACAATCCCCTATGTAGCGATGTCAAGAGAATCATATGTCTTTTATAAGATATAAAATGTTGTAATAGGAGTGCCTTTACAAGAGAATACATGTTTGAAAATAAATTTCTTATTTAAATTGAGCTAGGTCAATATGTTTACCTATTATGTTATATACATATTATTTTAAATCTTACTTGTAGTTAGCTTTTTTTTTATTCCAACTGTATAGTTAACTATAATAAATTATAATAATTTCAATGATGACTTTATTTGTTTTTCGGGGTGGTTATATGCACTTTATATAATAGAAGATCTTGTGTAAGTTTTTTTTTTTCTTCTCCACGGTGTTGGAAGTTTCGTCCCGACTAATCCGTTGTCCCGGGGTCGCGTACTTGGGAATGACAGGTGAGACTCTCAACAAGGATTTTTTCCATCCACAAGGCTCGAACCCGATATCTTGCTTAAGGGACAACAGACCGCTTACTATTTGTAGTAACCCCTCGGTAGATTTTGTGTTGTGTAAGTTATTGAAAGTGGATTAGGTAGAGTGGCCCATTTTCCTTAGAGTTCACGTTGGCCCAGCAATACTTGGTCCACTGTCTTCCACATGGATGCATGCATGTTTGAACCTAGTTCGTCACACAAGAAAAATAAAACTATTAACTTTTTTTTTAAAAAAAAAAACAACTACTTCTATAATATTTATTATTGAATAAGATGTAGGACCTAGATTCAGTTCATTGATGAATGAAAGATAAGTTGATACATAGGTAAAAAATATTCATATAGTACGATTAAAAATGTTTAATTAAATCTTTGTACTTTTAAAGTACTTTCAATTAGATCCCAAACTCATTCATATACTTTAACTAATAAAAACCATAAGTTTAATTATGATGCTGATAATGTAAAAAATTTATACTGTCAATCAATCACATCAATTGATTTGTGTGACTTTTTAGTTAATGGTGATTGAGTTAAATATTTTACTGATATGTTAATTCATGATTAAATGTCAGTACAAAATTACTTTATACTAACAGTGAATTGAAATTAAACTCAAAAACTATTCTATTAAGTTTGACCTATGATGATAGATGAGTTTAGAATTTGAATAATTTTTTTTTAATTTTTATAATCATTAAAATTCCTTAATAGTCACCAATTAAAATATTTTAAATAAAAAATCCAATAAACTTCTAAAGACACATGGATTAATTAAACTAGAAAAAAAAAAAAGACAAAGATAGATATGTAGTATTTGATATGATATTGAAATTTGTCTAACTCAGTACGCGTGGCCGGTGGAACTATCTTATTCTCCCCATATGTAAATATCAAGATTATTAGAGGCACATAATTTTCTAGAATGATTTGATTACATCTTCTTACCATTCCATGATGTTACTATTGCTATGCTAGGAAAGTTTCGCCATTTAGGTTAAAGTTTTTAGGTCAAAATTGTATAGCTTAGACTTGTAATTTTGGATGATTTCTATTTTGTGACAATATTTAAAATTACTAATCATATATCAATACCATGAAATCTATCGTGTAATATATGTTTCAAAAAATTTGGTTAACTGATGATACTAGTTTCTGAAAATTTTATTTGTATAACAAATTTTATTCCTTTTCTATACCCAAATTTAATTTTATAAATTCTTTTTGGTATAATATAAAGACTTGTGATTGTGTCTATATAAATGAAATTTTATATAACCATCAAAGTAAATTGTATTTATTAATTAATGTGATAATATTATCAGCTATATTGTAAAATTTGTTTAGACGTGCATCAAAATTGAATGTTTTGGTCATTTTTAATTTTCAAATATTTCAAATTAGTTAGAAAAGTATCTTGAAGTTAAATTAACGCTACTTGTAAACAACAATTAATTAAAAAAAAAAAACGACACGGCAACGTTGGAACTTCTGGTCGTCTGATTGTGGAGCAAAGGTTTCTTCTTTTCTTCGTTCATCTCTGAATCTAAAGCACACATTCGTTCGTGTTCCCTTTCCTCACACATCAAATTTACCTCCGAAATCTGCAAATCCGACGTCGTTTTCCCTTCCTTCTCTTCGATCCACTCTGCCTGAATCCCCCGCTTTTCAGGCACCTTCTCTCAGGTTCTACCTATTCCCTTTTTTTTTAAAAAAAATTAAATTTTGAATTTTTCCAGTGATTATATGGCTTATGTGGGGTCTAATAATTTATGGTTGTTGTTCATTTTCCTTATATTTTCCGCTATTTCCAATAATTTTTTTTTAGCCCAAATCTTAGTGGATGCAACTGTCTCTGGGTTATAGTCTAGCTCATTGGATCTTAACCTGTACTCGATTTTTGAGGTGTCTCTTAATAGTGGTTGAGTTTGATTGGAAAATTCTTGTTATAGAAAGAAGATAAGTCTCAAGGTTTCTTTCAATTTTCATACATGTTGAAGATTTCAAGCCTTAGGATATTGGGTTTTGTGCTTGTTTAATTCTCTTGTATATGTTAACTATAGGAATTAGATGATATTGATATTGAATAATTTTAGTGGCTTGTTTGTTATCATCAGATTCATCATAGTTTTCTTTCTTTTGATTGATTGGATTTTGCATATTTAGTGCTTGATTTTTTTTGTCCTAACTGGGAATTGATGACACCTCTGTAACTGAATGTTAGGCTAAATGGCGAGGATTAAACCTCAGGCACTGCTGCAGCAAAGCAAAAGGAAGAAGGGGCCTTCTCGCATAAGCGCCGCCACTATTATATTTTACATGTTGATTCTTGCCTTGATTGGGTTTTTCCTGTTTGCAACATTTAGATATTGGTCCAACAGGTTAGTAACAAAATTATCTCCGTTTTTATCTGTGTAGGCGATTCGTAGTGTAAGAAATGATGTTCTCTGTTTCTTAAACAGAAATCAACATCAGATGTATTAAGAATTGGTTCTTTGAAAAATTGAACTCTAGCTTGGAATAAACTAGAACTGTTCTGTGTGAACCTATGTGACTGATGGTGTTTCTAATGCTATTGCTACATGATAGAGGAATGTGTGAAAATTGCACTTTATTGCTGGAGGATTTACTGTACAGCTATCTTATGAACTCTCCACAATTATTGGACCTTTTGGTTCATTCTGATGTCACTTTCATAGATTCAGGCAGGAAAAAAAAAAAGTTGTTTTCTGAACATGAAAAGAAGCTTTTCCATTTCCACCCAACTTTTCAAAGTGACTTTTAGTCTTAACAAGATGTTTTTTAATGAAACAAGGCAACAAGCACCGGCGATATGATTATGATAAGGTTATTTCTCATATGGAGTGGGGAGAAATCAATCTTCAAAAGCATCATCTGTTGCCTAACAAAGTAACAATTCATTTTTAACTGTCATTCAGGTCAAGATTTCGATCAGAGAATCACTTAGCAGTCTCAGAGGTACATCCTCTAATGCATCAGTCCTTCTATATTTGCTTCTTATCTGATTCTCTTCAGTGTTTCTTTATTTGATTTGAAGGTGTATATTACGTGTGTGTTTGAGTTTTTCCATTGAGACAGGGGGCAGCTGCATGGACAATTTTTTTGATTGAATATGTTCTTAGCCCCTCTATAGCTTTTGTGGATTTTGGTCCTTGATTTTTCTAATATTATGTTTTTGATCCCTATCATTATCCAGTACTATTGTATGGTTATATACTTATATTTATAAGGGCTAAAAAATATTTTTGAAATATTTTTAAGGACTTAATCGCTGAAGTCAATTTTTTCATTGTTTGTAAGGGGTAAATATTTATAAGAACTCAAATTTAGAGCACATGGACCTAAAACATTATATTGGAAAAAACAGGGACCAAAAACTTTTATATTAATGATTAAACCAAAACGACCTATATTTGTAGGAAACAGAAACATATTTAAGCCTTTTATTTTATCTTTGCATTAGTGAATAGAGTTGTTAATTTTTATTTCTAATTCAAACTACTCTTTTGGCAGAATGATAATGCTTTTGGGGACTCAAAGAAATCTGAGCTACCTGGATATGCTGTAAGTAGCGTTTACCTGACTGCAGTAATTCCCTGGTTTTGAACATTTTATAGTCAATTTAGATCTAAATACAGTTTCGAATGCTCTGTATTTGAAATGACCAATTATAACTTGACTTTCATTTTCTTTGTGCCTATAGGTTGTAGATACATCTAAAGGGTCTATAACAGTAGAACTTAACAAAGATAGTGCTCCTGAAGTTGTTGATGAATTCATTGACTTATGGTGAGTACATGGTTTTCCTACAAAATCATAATATGTAGGCTGTTGAAATGGTTTAGGATTGATGATGTTGTATAAGGCTGATGTCAGTAAAAGACCGTAATGAGAATGAAATTGATGTTGTCGAGATGAGAATGTTGCAGTGGATGTGTAAGCACACCGGACAAGATACGATAAAAAATGAATGGAGTAATATTTCTTTAACTCTTGTTGGCATAAATTTGTGTCAGTATCGCACTAGTGTATATATTGTTAATGGTTTGCTGCATGAAATCTCTCTTTAAGTTTTAAATCTATCTTGCTTATGCTCACTACAATTGTTTTTGCAGTCAAAAAGGGCATTTCAAGGGGAAGCTTTTTCACCGGGTAGTTAAGCACTATGTGATTCAGGCTGGTGATAATGAAGGAGCAGGAGCAACTGAAGATTGGAACTTGAGAGGAAAGCAACATACCAGGTTTTCTTATTCTTTTGATCTTTTGCTTTTTAAAGTTTCTGATATATATCCATAGAAGACCCTACTGATTATCTACCTACCTATGAGTTGCATAATGTTTCTAACTAATAGACATTGTGATTATTAACCAGTGTGAAACATGAAGCATTCATGCTTGGAACTTCCAAGGGAAAACACAACCACAAAGGATTTGATCTTTTCATTACAACTGCACCGATACCGGATCTAAATGAGAAGCTTATTGTGTTCGGGCGAGTCGTCAAGGGAGAGGATGTTGTTCAGGTGACTGAATTTACTTCATTCTCATTGTCATGCCAGCAATGTTGTGTGTGGAAATTTGTTTTCCTTTTCTTTTTGTCACTTATTTAGTTATTTTGGCCTTTTTCCCTTTCATGATTAAGGAGTCTGATATTCAAAGTTACATAATAACCCTTTGCCAGGAAATTGAAGAAGTCGATACAGATGAACACTACAAACCTAAAGTTTCTATTGGGATAATTGATGTCAATCTTAAACAGAAAATCTGAAGTCTCTCAGCTAGATCAAGAGCATAATGATGTCTCCTACTTATTTGCTGATAACCTGTTTTGGTAGACTGGTCGGATCTTTTCGACAGGGACGAAGAACCTTGACGATTTTGCCTGAGGTTCATCAATCTAGTTTTTGAACCTTGATGTTCTTCTTGCTATTGCATGCTTTAGTAGTTATTAACACAGGGATTATGCATTCTCTTTTTCTTACTTTTTTTCTCCTTTTCTTTTTCTCTTTCTTTCTATTCTTCTTTTCCTTTGGTCTCTTCTATAAGGTGGGGGTGTAGGCAGGGTTGTGCAATTTGCTTGTAAGGTTTGATAATATCACTTTTTTTTTTTCAATCTTATTTTGGCATTACTCTTCATTTTTGTAATTTGAATGAGATCACAAAATCATTTTGCTTTGCCTTCCTTATGCAGTTAATATCTACTGTATTTCATTGATGGCCAATAATATGGTGATGAACCACAGGCTGTCTATGTTCTTTTTTATTTTTCCCCCTGTTTATGTATCTATGGCCAATAATATTGGTTAATCGAGTAATTAGCTCACTTGTCCGTTTAAGTAAGGATCAGAGGTTTGATCCCCGTCTTGTGTGTATAGTAATCTATTGGCCAGCATGAGACTCTTAAATGGAACTTACATTCGCGATGGATTAGGCCTTGACCTGTCGAGCTGGGTGGGAAAGCAATAAAATAAAAATTCCTTCCTCACCACATGATCTCTCTACCTATATCTCAACTCAATAGCCTCACACTTTTGCATGCTTTAGAGTACTTTGTAACATGAAAGGTTAAAATTAAAAAAGTCATGTCAGTGAGTATATATATATTGAGAGTTCTGAATTCTGATTCCTTTTCTTTTGTTATTCATCATTTTTTTTTTTTTTGGAACGAACAAGCTTGGAGCAGTAATAACTCTCCTTATTAAGAGAAGAACCAGCAAACAAAGACCAATTACAAGATAGATTCAGATAATTCCTGTGCAATAAAACTTGCACAAATCATTAAAAAGCTTTAGGACTTTTCAAGTTATCACTTATCACTAGTATGCTTTTCTCTATACAGCCAGACTTAATGTTTTATGCTCACCTTTATGCTTGAGACTATATATATAAAGAGTTGCAGTAATGCTCATATTTTGAGCATTTTATAGAAATATAAAGAAAAAATTATAAAAGGAACATGTTTGTGTCTCATAATAGAAAATTTATCTATTTTTTATACTCCAAAAAACGTAACTAGAATAAGAGGAAACACAAAATTAATTAGAACGAGATAAAAACTACTATTTTATACATTAATCAGATGCAATTAAAATTTTTTATATTTATTTAGACTATCGCTGTATTTCTGTCTTTTATGTTGTTACACATCACCAAATTCATCCTTATAGCTTTCATATTCATGCATTTTATCTTCTTGCAACCCACTCACCTTAAAAAGCTTCACAACTTTTAACTTCTCAAATATATATATATATATATATATATATATTATATATATATATACAGAAGCATATAGCTTTTGAGCAAAGCACAAGCAAATACAATTTATCTTCTCCAGAAAATTAACATCCACATCCAGAACGTTAGTACATTATAGAGACAACCCAATAGAGTTTTAGTATCTCTCTATGTTAATAGTAGCTAGCCAAACATTGATAATTTATTTATTTATTTATTTTTAGGGAAATGGTTGTTGTCCAACATAAATACATTCAACTAGTATCCAGCGACCAACGTGTGCTATATGTTATATGTAATGTGTGTCATACGTAACAAACATTACGTATGCCACACATTATATATGATACATAACACATATTGGATATTAGTTGGATGTATAATTGTTATAGATATACTATTACGGTTTTATTTTATAGGCTATCCTCCACCAACACTAGCCAACTCCTAGTGGAATTTGGACATGGAACAAAAGTGTGAGGAATCCACATGAAAGTAGAAAACACATCACAATAGAAAATAAAAAAATAAAGCATATGAAAAGCCCTTATATGATGATGAATATGCGAGATAACTCCTCCACAAAGAGAAAATAGGTCAACATGCTTTTATTTAAAAAAAAAAATATTGTGATTATTGTTTAATGTAGACAAGCAAGCACCACTACACCACAAATTATTATAGTTTATTAACAAATTCTTTTCTTGGTTTGGAATTTTTTTCTAATATATTTTTATCAATTTCCAGAAAGTCTCTTCATATTAACTTTTTTTTATGATTACTTAAAAAAGTGTCGCGTGCAATGGTCACAATCAAAACTTGTCTCATCCAAATTAGTGTTTTAAAATTGAAAAGTAGAGGACTCGTGCTCTCTACTCACAGGTGTAAAGGGGTTCTTGTAATTGACATTTGTTTTTGTTTTCTTAGAAAAATAATAAATAAATAAATAAATAAAGATTATTGCATTCTAAGGCATGTCAAGTTAGGACAAAGGGCCACTATTTCTTGGTTCATTGGAGGGGTCTTATCTAATTTGGTTTTAGCCACTCAAATCAAAGGTTTTTCGTCTTTATTCACCTAATTTCTTCTTTATAAATAAACAAATATAGGAAGGTCAATTGTTTATAAAATCTATATATATATCTTTACCTTAGAATGATATAGGGATCTGAGTATTAATTACTTGGCCTAATATTATTGGATGGAATATTGAGAATACATTTCCCCGGTTTTCGTGGAATCAAATACCCATACACCAAAGCCGCAGCAGAAAAATGAGGAAAAACTCATTTAAAAATAATTATTTATAATAGTTGAACTTTATTTTCACTCTTTAATTTTATCCATAAATATTCTATCTATTATTGAATAATCTTATTCAAATAAAATTTATACACAATTCATCAATAGTAGAAAGAGTAATTATCAATGTCTATAAAAAGTAATTGAACTATAATTTCTCTCATATAATTAATTGCTTTTCAACACACATCGTCTCCGCCAAACACCTTATCAAGTGAACAAGCTAAGTAGTATTCAACGTAACGTAACTCTTTAGGAGATCTCTACAAGTTGTTAAATCATATTTTGTTCTCTTCCAAACAATAGTTTGTTGTACAACGTAACTTGTTGTACAACATAAATATATTAAACTAGTATTCAACATATGTTATACATAATATGTAATACGTATTATATGTATAGCACATTACGTATTATATATAGTACACGTTAGATACTAATTGAACGTATTTATGTTGTAAAAAAAACAATATAGCCAGTCAATTGGAGTAACAAAAATGCTCGTTCCTCTTAATCATTGGTATCAAGTAGATCGATCAAATCATACATATGAAATGATAAGAATCAAAAGAACTATATATATATATATATATATATATGCATGTGTCTCGTAAGATTTTAAATGCTCAAATAAATTGCTTTTATCGAAAATCAAACCAAGCCTCTAGTAGTTGCATAAAATAATAATAAAAAGCATTGCAATGTGTTCTCTCTTTACCAATATATATAGTACTATAGATAGAGTCTTGAGATAATGATTATAAAGTATAAGAAAACCTGATAGGTGGAATGAATTGGAAGTCGGAAAGAAAGCATCAAGGGTAGTAGGCCCTCAATTTTGACAACTTCAATATAATTCAACACCAATTCATTCATTCATGTCAACTTCAAACATTCCTTAGCTTGTCCCTATTCTTCCGAAAATTTAGGTATTCCCCAGAGTCGTACTCTTAAAATTTTAAAATTGTACTAGCTATATTAAGGTCAAAAAAATATTCTAATCCGAAAATTTTCCACTTTTAATTAATATTTTAATTTTTTGTATATAATTTTTTATTTGAGAATTTAGATCATATTTATCAATTTTTTTTCAATTTTATCCTTTATTAATAGAAAAGAGATGATAAAATAATAAATAATTAAGAAGAGAGCTAATTAATGTTAAAGATAATATTGTACTACCCTAAATTTGTGACTTTTTCACATTTTTCTTAATCTATGTCTACATTTAAAACTGAATAATTAAAAAAATGGAGGAAGGAAAATTTAGTAGCACATAATATATTACATATGATATTTAATTAAATAAGAACTACATGTATTTTACTTATATATGTTTCAGACCATGCTTGTCTCGATCTTTTAGATTATTGTTAGTTAATTGCAAAAATAAAATGGCGGCATATAAAAACCTACATGAACAGTAAAAGTTGTTAAATGTATGTAAAGTCATTAATTAATTATAAATAAGATATATGCCGGTGCAATTTTTCCAAACTAAAAAGGTATCACCTCACCTAATAGTGTAAGGTAATAATTTCTCGTGAAGTCCTAAGATTCTTGTTATCTGTCGCAATTGAAAAATAATACTCTTCAATAATATATAGTATATTCTAAGAATTATGGCCACACCAACTTTCCTTCAAATTATTATAGAGAAAAAATTTCTACTTGTTTCAGTTTTAAAACAACCATGTATTGTTATACATAAGTCAGTTATCAGTAATAATCAGTTCAAATAAAAAACAATATATATCTCAACTTGATAAAACTAGATAAGTAATTTAATTATGTAAGCAAAAGTATAATATATAATTAAAGAATGTTATATATACAATAAAAAATTTTACAATATTCATTTTCATCATTTGATTGTAATATGAGTCAACTTTTTCATCCAAATGGTTATAATTCAACAGTAAAAATTATTATTGTACAAGCGTTATATATTTTTTGTTATACACTTTCAATCTAGATGAATTTGTGTCAAACACATCTTGCAAAAGGAAATGAAATTCGCAACCCTTTTGTCCTCTATCTTCATGCAAATTATTATTGTAGATTTCTTCCTTTTGGCACAAGTAAATTAAATTTCTTAAGTTACACGTTAATTAATAAAGAGAGTAACACTAAAAAACTAAATTAAAGAATTCAACAATCACTCTCGTGGCTATCAATTGTTTTATAATTGATATGTACCAGCAACAAAAGGACATGGATTTTAAAATAAAGCCACCTAACCTATCAACTTATTTGTGTTTAATTATATACAAGTCCCCTATCCAAGGCTTTAATATATCTTTCAAATGAAAAGCTATTAAAATATATATACATAAAATTATTTGGTAATTATGGCTCACTTTCGATATTAATTAATTAATTTCGTTGTAAAGTGAGTGGATTATGTGGCTGAGGAACATCTGGTTTATTGTAGTGGCGGCTAGTGCAGGAACCAAAAGGTTTCTTTCTTGTGGAGCCAATAGTACTTCACCGATAAGGAACAATAACATTTTCAATTTTATTATTTTTTTAATCAATTTGCAAATTTTCTACCACCCTAAAACACAGTTCTCTGAGTCTTACGTACTCAATATGGTTGTGGGTTGGTAGGCCAGCAGAAATTAAAAATGATCGTGGATTAATTACTAATAATCAGTATATATATACATGCTTTAATTTATATGTATGTATTGTTAATCTCATGTGAGCCACGTATATTTTTGGTACCTAAAAAAAATTAATTATTTATATTCCCACCCATCACAAGTCACAACGGTCGATGAGCAAGGAATGGTTATTGGTTTCGTTGTGGAAAAGCAAAGGATCGATTAAATTTAAATTTAAGCTAAGGCCTTTGAAATCATTTTTCTCGTAATAGGATAAGAAATCATAATTGTTATTATGAAAAGGGCTAAATATATGTCCGAAATTAATGACATTTTCTCTTCTATAATTAACTAGAGGTTAATTAATTAACACTAGTGAAGAGAGAATAGTTACCGTACACCCACCTAAATAGCGGTTAAAATTCAATAATATTTGTCGTACAACATAAATATGTTCAATAAATATTCAACATATGTTATACATAATATAATATATATGTTATACATACGTTGTATTATATAAATAGCATACATCTCATAATATATAATATATATTAAATACTTGTTTGACGTATTTTTATTGTACCACCAGCATTGTTAATGCTTAAAATTTGTTATAATAGGCAACGTATGTATAGTGCCACCTGTCACTTGCCGTTGAGCTTTAGTTTCAGAGACACTATCTAGCTAGGAAAGCTTGTTGTAATATAAAATAGATAAATATTTATTTGGATATACTATAGAAAATTAGATAAACCAATCAATATATTATTTTTTTTATACATTGTGATTAGAACTTGAACTTTATTTGTCAAACATCGGAGATTCTCTTAGATAATACTTATTTATAAGGTTTTTTAACGAGGTCCAAATGTATAACTTTCATGAATTTTTCTGTTGTTGATTTGGAAACTTATTAAATAATCGAAAAAAATCAAGAGCAAATAATTAACATGTTTCTATTTCTTTTCATATAAGAGTAGTCTAGTTTCCCAATCTTGTGATGCAAGGGCGCGCTTCTAATTCATCAAAGAATTGAATGTGACACGCACAAGATAGTTAGCTAATTATGAATTAATAGCAGAGAACCCAATTAACAAAGATGAGTACGCTCATTGTATAAATGAATCATTTCTCTGTAATTACTCCACTAACCGTCTTTCTTGACATTCTACCCTCAATTATTTTAGAGTATTGCTAGGGGTACAACAAAAAATCAGTCAAAATAGCTAACAAATAGGAATTTGGGTCATAATCACCTAGTCCATTAAAAATATACTCATGATTAAAAGTACTATTTGGACCATAAAGTATTAAATGGACTTGATTAGCTGTTTTGACTGATTTTTATTATGCACCAAGCATATGTGATTATGTTATTATCCAATCCTACATACAAAATTATTAAATTTGCTTGATTGCTTTTTTTCTTGAAAATAGAATAAAAAGAAAAAGCTCATTGATTTTGGGAGTAGCTATGCCTATAGTAATACTAATAGGAACTAGGAACCCTTATACACAACACCTACATACATTTTCATTGGTATTGTGGTAGGAGGGTCCCACGAACTCAATTTAGTCAAAGGGACCTTGAAATCAAACTCGATGAGTCCAAAACATATACAACATGAATAGTAAGTGTAATCACACGGTGCTACTACTCTATATACATTGTGTTAATTAAATAACAGCAGCATTAATGTATACTGAATATAACTATTACACATTACAACTATACTTAATCGGTAATGCTTGTTGTATATAAAAATACATTCAACGAGTATCTAACATGTGTTATATAGTATACGTAATATGTGTTATACTTATAGCATATATGACATATAGCACAGGTTGGATATTCAATAAATATATTTTCGATAAACGTTGAACAAGCTAAGTGGAACAATAGATTGAAAATAAATAAAGCAAGAGAGAAATGGAATTAAAAGGAAGAATAACTTGTAGCATAATAGTAAATTGAAGATGTAAATACTCTTTTCTCTTTAACAATGATATCAAATTTAGAGTTTGTAGCGTGTATTATATGATTTTCTCTCGTGCAGATCAACCACAAATCTTAAAAAATTAGTTAGTACTCCTTTTACAATAGTAAGGCTTCAAAATCTAACTTTTAGGTAATTTTCGTTCTCCTTTTTCCTCCACATAATATTAAGCTGATTTAGCTATTTTTCTTTAACAAACGAAACATATTTGTGCGTGAACCTATCTTCCTAAATTCCACATCACACCAATCAAAATATACTGCTTCGTGTCTCCTTTATTTTTAACTATTCATGGTAGGCTTAACGAAAATAAAACTTTTACTGAAATATAATGTAATTAATACAATATATATGATGACATCATCAATACCTCTTTATATAGAAGTTATGAAATATTTTAGACATAAAATTTACAACTTTACTAAAGGTACAACAATATATCAGTCAAAACAGTTAAAAATAGGATTTTGGGTTTAAATTACTAAACCTATTAAGAAAAAACACACATAATTAAAAATGTTATTTGTGTTAAAAGTGTTATGGGTTTTGTTGGCTGTTTTGGCTGAAAAATTGTTGTTATCCAAAAATTTATATAAAATTTAATCCATCCTATTAAACTTGATCTTAATAATTTTATTCTATTTTATATTATCTAATAATACTTTTGTTATCACAACGGTAATTCATATTCAATTCTTTCCACATTCAAAAGAAAAACTTTTATTATTCACATATCTCAATGAGAATGGTAATTAAAATTCTTGGTGAAGGGACAAGGAAAAGAAAGGAAGAGCACGTATTGTATCTGTATATATAGTGGGCGTTTAGCAAATTAAATTAAAACTAGCAACCCTAGCTAATACCATATATATATACTACTACACTCACCCAACCAACAACATTTTTATTCTTTTGCAAAGTTTATTAGAGGCCAAACTCGTACATATATGCTGGCCCATCACCCCCTTATATAATAATTACCCACGAACGTTAGTGGAAAAACTCACGTTGCATATTTTATTGTCTCCCCTTATAACTATGAGTACTATTGTTATTATACTATAAAAAATAGTCGATATATGAATTTTAGACCACAATTATTTAGTAGGCTAAAATATAACTTCTTAAAGGAAGTTTTTTTTTTTCAAAAAGTTGTTAAATGGGCTCTAATTTGATGGTAAAGAATGTTATGTGTACAATAAAAATTGTACAATATTAGTACAACAATCATATCTACTGTTTGATTACATTAGTTTGTAAATTTATATTACAATCCAACGGTGAATATGATTGTTATACAAATATTTTATAATTTTCATTGTACACATAGTGATCATTTTATTATTCATAAAATATTATTATTGTATAATTATTCATACAACCTAGCTACAATAAGCTTATACGTCACCTACAATAGAGCATTCCCCTCCATAAATCTCCACTCCCACAACAACAACAAGGAAACAAAGTGTGTGTGAGAAAGAAAGAGAAAGAGATTGATAAATAGATAGATAGATATCTAACCCTAGCTAGGTTTACCATCATATATTCCACCATTAAAATTAAAAGTTGAGAAATATGGCTGAAGATTGTGGTGGGAACTCGGTTGCAACAACTTCTACCCCATTGAACTGGTGGTATCTCCATGCGGCGAATTCGGTTTCTTCATGGAACAATAATGGTTCTAATAACGCATGGAACATTAACCAAGCAAACCCTAACTCTTCGTCTTCTTGTGAAGAGGATATTTCTGTCCCCACATCTTTCAGTAATGCCTCAAACCATTCAAGCCTCACCGTTGAGTCCTCACGAAGGCTTACACCTTCCTCCAACGAGTTCATGGGAGACCATGCTTCGGATAATCACCTTTGGACTCATGTTCTATCGTAAGTTTATTTCTATATATATGTTTTATAGATCAATATATATTTGATTTTGTTTATTTCTATGTATCATTATTGATTGAGATATGTAAGGAGAATTAGAGAAAAGAGTATAGTTAGTTATTTATATTTATTTTAGGTTAGAAAATATATAGGTGGAAATAAGAATGCTTTAAGGTATATCGATCTTTAATATAGGAGCTATTATTGATAGGGTTAGGCACTATACTTTTCTATGTACTAATAATATTCTTCTAGGCTTTTGCTCTCCCACTATCTATAGTCTACAAGTTTGTCAATGTTTTTCATACTATAAAACTTAAGGTTTAATTTCTTCTATTCTACTTTCATAGTTCCTTTGAATTCGATTCACACCAACATAAACGTAACCCTCTTGGACATTTTAAGGTGTATATACTTATTAAGCTGATTCTATTTGCTTCCATATATTTACGGTTAAACCTATATTTTTTAATCATCGGAAAAATATAGAATATTAATTAAGGATTTATATTTGATATTTAATTGTATTTTTTTATTTCATTAATTACATTACATGTATTAATTAATTTATATAGGGGTGTTGGATCAAACGGGGAGTTGCAGAACGGTCAAGAAATCGGAGAGAACTTTCTGGAAGCACTGTCATCTAAAAACATGGCAAGCTCCATGTTTGAGCCAGCATGTGATTACTTGAAGAAACTTGATCACACAAGTTGGGAATATAATGGTGGCTCAACTTCATTCAATGGTTTTGATGAGAGCAATAACAAGCACTTGAATGATAATAGTAATAATAATAATAATAATAATGGGTTTAGTGATGGGATGATTAGTGAGAATAATGAAAGGTTGACCAAGCTATCCAATCTTGTTAGCACTTGGTCTATTGCCCCACCTGACCCTCAAGTTAGTAGCCACCACCACCATCACTTTGATCATCATCATCCACCAACAACCAACAACAACATGTCTTTGGGTTCTTCAATGGAACATCATCAATTTCCACAATCTTTTGGTGATTCCACATCACCACCATGCCCGATTGGAGGAGGAACTAGTAGGAACAATAATCATAATAATAGTAATTGTGGGGTGCTATTCTCTAATTGCTATGATCAACAACAGGTCAAAGAGGAATTTCAACAAGCAGCTGATGTGCATCAAAATGGACTATTGGTTAATAACAATAATGGCCTTTCTTCAGCGGTGGCTGTGGGAGAAAGTGGTGGTGGGAAATATTACCATGCTGGTTTGCCTAATAATAATAATATTTCTTCATGCACAAGAAATAATTTGTCGGATGTAATTTCTTTTAATAGTAGGCTAGGAAGGCCTGTTCTTGGAATCCATCCACACAAGCCTAATAATATCAAATACTTGAATTTATCTGAATCTAAGAAGCAGGCTCTGCATCACACACCATCACCACCGGTAAGCAAGGTTAATTATTACAAATCAATAATTATATATATATGCTTTATCATCACTACTACTGCCTCTTCTGAAAAAAATAACCTTTAGGGTTAATTTGTGATGTCTAGCTAGCTATAAATTTTTAAATTGTTTTATTTGAATATCTAAGATTTCAGTTTATAACCTCAAAGTTACATGATGGGAAGAAATCCCATATATTATTTTATAAGTGTTTTGCTAATCATACAGAGCACTTATTAATAATGAGAAATATTTATCGTACAACATTCAATTAAAATCCAATATATAGTACACATTATGTAGTTTAGTAATGATGATAGACATATATAATATATTTTTTATGTATTGTTTTCTGTTATTTTGTTAACCAGTTTCACACATATATGATACACATTATATACAGTATACATTATGTATATCACATATTGGATAATTCTTTGATGAAATATTTATGTTGAATATATATTATTATTACTGCTTATTAATATAGTAAACATAATTATTTATCTTGTAAATATGTATTTATTTATTTTTATACAAAGAATTTAGTGTAATATTTTAAATTTTACTGAACCTTAGCATTTTAAATATCTTTATTTTGCAAATATGTGACACTCACACAAACTCACATAATAATTAGTATGATATATATATAATATTTTGAAAATATTTATTAATTTCCCTAGCTAAAATGTGTATATAGAATGGGCAGATAAGAAATAATAATGGAAGAGGAGAGGGGACAACAGCTCGTGAAGTAAAGAAGAAAAGATCAGAAGAATCTTCAGAAGCCATCTTGAAGAAGCCTAAGCAAGATACATCCACAACTTCTTCTACAAAGGTACATATATACATACATAATCAAAATTAAATTATTTTTTCTTTTAAGAAAATAAAAAGTGAGAAACTAAAATCCCTTTTTTGAGTAATGATCAATAATTAATTAAGAAACTTCTATACATTCATTGGTTTAAAAGGTGCAAGCACCCAAAGTCAAGCTAGGGGACAAGATCACAGCCCTTCAACAAATCGTGTCTCCATTTGGAAAGGTTCATTCATTCATCCTTTAATTCTTTTATTCTTCTCATCAATTTTTATATAATATAATAAATAAATAAATAAATAATTCAGAGTGCTCTGCTTTTTTTCTTTACCATTATACCTACTACTACTTCATCATATATATAATGATCAAATTTTTCTTTTTTCCTTTTTGTTGAATAATTTTTCAGACAGATACAGCTTCGGTGCTGTTTGAAGCAATTGGGTACATAAAGTTTCTCCAGGAACAAGTCCAGGTGGGAATATCACTACTTTCGAAAAATTTAAATAAAGTGTTGCTTACACTGTGCGCATTATATATGCAACTATATATATATATATATACAAAATACACAATTATTGTTGCGTTGATTACCTTTTTTTCTTTTCTTTTCTTTTCTTCTTTCCTTTTTAAAAATGTCAAAGGAACTTGAATTCTTTGAGAAACTTCTTAAAATTAAAGGAATACAAATGTTTCATGGAATGATATGTAGCACATTTTCCTTGAACTCATGCACAATAATTACTAATCATATGAGCACCAAATTAAAGAGTTTATATATATATATATATATATATATAGAGAGAGAGAGAGAGGGGGCACTACTTATTACACAATTTTATATCTAATAATTAATTTATGAGCGATTGCTATATATATGTATAATAAAAAATAGTTAAAATAGTCAACATGTTATACACAATATGTATTATATAATGTGCATATCATATATTACATATTATACACGTCATATATCACATATTATGCATGTCATATATCACATGTTGTAAATAAAGATGATATTGTAACGTGTGATATATGATGTACACAACATATCATATATGATGATGTGCATAATATATAATATACCAATACAATGTACATGTTACATATTATATCTTGTGCTTGTGCACAATCCGTTACTTTTTGGACTGATTTTTTAACTCAACTTTCTATTAATTTATCAGTTACTTTATTACATTGACATTAACCATGCATGTTTTGCAGCTACTGAGCAACCCTTACTTGAAGTCAAATTCACACAAGGTAATTAAGAAATTTTCACACATTCTTTAAAGCATCTCAAATTTAAGTCTTGGCAATATAATAATATGAGATTTTTTATTGGCATATCGTGTAAAAATATTTACATGATAATTAAACCCTAAGCATTGATTTAATTTCTATTGGGATTATGTATATATGTGCAGGATCCATGGGGAAGCTTGGATAGAAAAGATAAAGAGGAGGGGAAATTAGACCTTAGGAGTAAAGGACTTTGTTTAGTGCCCACTTCATGTACTCCTCTTGTTTACAGAGACAACAGTGGACCAGATTACTGGACTCCAGCATACAGAGGATGTTTGTATAGGTGAAAAATATAACTAATCTATGTAACAAACATATATGTCAATGTACTCTAATCTTGGATAATTATATATATTGAAACTAAGGCCTGATGAATAAAATATGTATCACGGTAAAGTTGTATTCAGTCACTTATTTTTGTCTCTCGGTGCAATATAATAATACATAGATAGATTTAATTGTTTAAATGATGAGTATATATAACTATATATATAACTTTATCATTTAGGCTAGGTTCATGATGATGAGGCTCTGATTTTTTAGTTCTGAAGGAAAGAAAATAGATAGTTTCAAAGGAAAATAGAACGAAGGGGAAGGGAGTAGTGTTTTGGAAGGTTTTGAGTAATTAATAAAAATTTCTAATACAATTACTTAAATTTTATAATTTATGTACATATTTCTTTTAAATTCTTTCATTTTCTTTTATTTTCCTCACAATCTCGAATTCATGAAGATATTCGTGAGGATGGATCCCCACATTTGAGCCCGTAATTGAGATTTTTTTTTCCGTGGTGGAGATGAGGTTATAGTCTCCCGAAGAGGAATCTGGAGATGGGATGGCCTACCAGGTCGTCCCACTCTTCATTCTCCTATTCTATCACTGACACCACTCACCTTTATTGTATTATATTGATATTTTTATTGAGATTTTGATAGTTTTTTTTTTTTCAATTTTCAATTTCTCGTTTAGGACCCCACGTAGAATAGGGATTCTTGAAAATTGGGGATGAGGTAATTTTCTTCCCAAGATAAAGGTTGGGGATGAGAATTGTTGTACATGGAGAGAATACTACTCCCCCGCACATTCCTATTGGCATCCCAAAATATATCACAGATTAATTAGTTTTCTAATAATATATAAATCAAATTAAAATAGTCATTCAATAGTATTATTATTCTTTCACATCAATTTCTTTTATGGCACCAATTACTGATATTGATGGGCAAGGTGTATATATCCTTTACTATTTCTATAAATGATTTTTAGTTTTAGTTGATAATATTTTTTCAAAATATTTAAAATTAAATAAAACAATAGCGAAAAATGAAAGAGGGGAGGATGACAAGAAGCAAAGAAAATGAGTTTAATGCAAAAAAATTAGTTCATATAACTTGACTGAATTAATGCATGAATTTTTCTATTTATAGATCTTAATTAATCATAGTAATTAAGCTTCTAATAACAGAAGCTAAAGACCCACGTAGTTAGTCTTTAGCTAACAACATGCTAACAAATCCTAACAAACGTAACCTAATATTTAGTCTAGCACAATGGGAACAACAAAAGACCGGTCAAAATAGCCAACAAAACTCATTTAACATTTTATGACCCAAATAACATTTTAATCATGAGTATATTTTTAAGGGGCTAGGTGATTATTGCCCAAATTCCTATTTGTTAGTTGTTTTGACTGATTTTTTATTGTACCCCTAACAATGCTCTTAGTCTAGTCATCACTCTAACATGTTAACGTACTTGTTAATTAGGGTTTCTTCAGGAATACATGTTGATTTAGGATACGAAAACATGCCGATGGCTAATTCAACTTCATGTATGTAGTCACAGCGAAATGCTTATTTCTCAACTTTATATGTTATATATATATACAAAAATAATATTTATCGTACAATAGAAATACGTCCAACAAGTATTCAACATGTGTTATACATAATATGAAATGTGTGATATTTATATAACACACATACGTATAGCACATGTTATATATTTATTAAACATATTTCAGTTGTACATAAAATATGCTTCCTTCTTTTGGGCTCGTTTGGTGACCCTACATACATAATAGAACAAGACAAAAGTATAAATTTCTTTTTATCATATTTGAGTTAGTTTAAAGTTAGTAGTATTATCTCATCTTAATTAATTTTGTGGAGTACAGTTGTGCTATTATAATATCTACTTTTATATATTTAACATTTTTGAATTTTATGTCTACTACACTATTTTAGAATTTTTAAATAATATACATTTTTTTGTCGTGACCAATTACCAAATATCTCACTTCTGTGTTTTTATCTAGCTATTTATGTTTTGTATATCTCACAAAATACTTGAGTAAAACATATTTACCATATATCCAACACTCATTAACATTCATACATATTCGTATTAAATTTTAAGAGTTTGTATGAAAGAGTGTGTTGATATTAAAATTCACGATGAGAATTGATGTTTAATAATAGGTGTTGGATAATGTACACTTATCATTGTTTTTCAATAATGCTAAGTGGACAATGAAAAATCAGCTCATACAGTCAATGAGCCTATTTTGGCTTTGATTTTGGCCCAAATAATCATTGAGATTGTAATGGGCTGAGTAATTATGGCCCAAAATCTTATTTGTTGACTGATTGGGTTGGTTTTGTATTGTTGATGAGAAATATTTATCGTACAACTAAAATTGATCCAACTAGCATCCAACTCATTAAACACAATTGTAGGATGGATTTGTTTGTTAATAGATCTCATCAACATATAATTACAAGTTAGATAGAAGTTGGTTGATATTTATGTTGTACATATACTATTACTAATTGTCTATTTAGCATCACCCTTGTTTTTGTTTTCCTTTTCTGTACGTGTAGTAAGTTGAAATTGAACCATCAATTAACTGTGGAATAAACCATATGGTGGTGGAGCAGCATGAATGGTATTCAATAATGTGCATGTCCACTCACACAAGTTGAACGACTTAGGATCCTCGAAATTAAGCATGTAAAAGGCAACAAAACCACAACATATATAGATTCTAGAAGCAAATAATGAATTAAATTAAATTAAATGCAATAAAATCAATCAAGGCTAGGTAGTTGAGCCAAAATGGCAAATCCCAAATATATACATGGTTGGTGGTGCACTTCAGAGGGTGCCCAGTATTAGTATAGTAGTCCTGCTTCATATAATGAAAACTTGGACACACATGCATTCTGCACATACCATAATATTTATCGTACAACAGAAATACGTTAAACTAACATCAAACGTGTGTGATATAATAAAATGTAATGCGTGCTATACGTACGTGTGTTATACACATATCATACATTACATCTTATTGTATAGCACACGTCGAATTCTAATTGGACGTATTTCTATTGTACGACAAACATTATTATTATTATTATTATTATTATTATTATATATATATACTCAACACCGTTGACCAATCTAATCTTAGATACATACCTTCCCTAAAATTATTATGGCAACTTCAGACTTTGGAGTTGGACAGAAGACGAGTAAAAAACACTAATTATTTGGACCCATATTCTCTTTATCAAGATTTAATTATCGTCTTGCACATAAATTTTTTTTTTAAATTTCGAATCAGCTATTTCTAGAATTACACACAGACGAAAAATTAGTTAACGTGCTTAATACCGGACATCTCGATTGGAAGAAAACACTAATTATTTGAACAAACAAATTAAATGATATTGCAACATGTAATATATAATGTGTATAATTTGTTTTATATGGTATGCATATAACATGTAATATATTGTACATATTATATAATATATAATGTTTATTTTGACTGATTTTTTATTATATATTAAACATTTATAATTAAAAATTGACATCTAAGTATGGATACCAATTAGGTACCACATACAAGTGGTGGCACAAGGGAGTACGCACTCTAAAAAAAACAAAGAAAACTCAATTTTCTTCGACCTCAAAACTAATTGTGGATATATACCTTTAGTTTTTTATTTTTTTTGGGGCGTGATGAACTTTCTTTCTTTCCATGTTAATCTTATGGAAAGAAGAGGACTTGAAGACGAACTTGTGTAAAGATCGATTCTTAATTAGCTGGCCAGTATAGAAGTGGGCCTACTGTAGTATTGTCATATCTAGTGGACTACTTGTTTCCATCAAAAATAAAAATATCATGTGCTAGCTAGGCCTAATCAAAATATCTTGTGGACCTGTTCCCATGTATATATAAATATCAATTACAACCAATAATATATATATTTTTTATAAAAGCAAGAATATTTTGATTTGAACAAAGAAAAAAAATAAAAGTATATTTGATAATAATTGGGAATCTTGACAAGATAAGAAGGTTGAATGGGTTTCATGCAACTTTCAAGAGTTTCACAATTCAAGTATCATCATATTTGCACATTTACATGCATTGACGTGCTTAATGTGAAATTTATAACTTTATTACTCATTTAAGAGTCAACGTTAATGGTAAATTTACTTTGTTAACATTGACCTCATGGTAACCATTTGGCGGCTTGTTGACTAATTCTTTAGAATTTGGGCATAATTCTCTCACTATTATTGCATCTTTTGTCCAGCCTATAGCTTGTCATTTCCATAACTCAATTATCAATTCAAATATTAATTTTTATGACTTAAATCCAAAAGATAAATCACGAGGCCTAAAAAATTTAACACTAGTAGTTTCTATATTAAATATATACTGAGAGTTCGATTCTTGACTTTTTGTATAAAGAAAATTTTGTGATAAGAAGTTTATTTTATCATTATGAAAACTCCTGTTAAAAAAATTTATTATTTTATAATACAACCAAGAAAATTGTGAAATCTCACAATTTAAAGTAGATAACCTTCAATTTCTATTATATGTGAAAAATTCATGTGATTCAATAATTTAAAGACTATAGTATTTATTTTATAATACAATAAAGAAAATTGTGAAATTTCACAATTTAAAGTATATAGTCTTCTTTAAAGTCTATAGTCTTTATTTTATAAGACACAATCAAAAAAATTGTGAAATCTCACATTTTAAAATATGTAGTCTTTAAGTTCTACTATGTGTGAAAAACTCATATGATTCAATATTTTAAAGTTTATAGTCTTTATTTTATAAGACAACCAAAAAAATTGTGAAATCTCACATTTTAAAGTATATAGCCTTCAATTTCTACTATATTCATGTGATTCAATATTTAAATGTTATAGTGTTATTTTATATAGAACAATCAAGAAAATTGTGAAATCCCATAATTTAAAGTAGATAGTCTTCAATTTCTACTATATGTGAAAAATTCATGTGATTCAATATTTTAAAGGCTATAGTCTTTATTTTATAATACAACAAAGAAAATTGTAAAATCTCAAAATTTAAAGTTTATAAACCTTCAATTTCTACAATATGTGAAAAATTTGGGTGATTCAATATTTTAAAGTCTACAGTCTTTATTTTATAAGACAACAAAAAAAATTATGAAATCTCACATTTTAAAATATATAGCCTTTAATTAAGTTCTACTATTTGTGAAAAAATCATGTGATTTAATATTTTAAAATTTATAGTATTTATTTTATAAACAACAAAAAAAATTGTGAAATCTCACGTACATTTTAAAATATATTGCCTTCAATTTCTACTATATGTGAAAAATTCACGTGATTCAATATTTTAAAGGCTATAGTCTTTATTTTATAATACAACTAAGAAAATTGTGAAATCTCACAATTTAAAGTATATAACCTTCAATTTCTACTATATGTGAAAAATTTAGGTAATTAAATATTTTAAAGTCAATAGTCTTTATTTTATAAGACAGCCAAAATAATTATGAAATCTCATATTTTTAAATAAATAGCCTTTAAGTTCTACTATGTGTGAAAAAATAATGTGATTCAATATTTTAAAGTTTATAGTCTTTATTTTATTAGACAACAAAAAAATTATGAAATCTCACATTTCAAAGTATATAGCCTTGAATTTCTACTTTATGTGAAAAATTCATGTGATTCAATATTTAAAGATTATAGTCTTTATTTTATAATACAACCAAGAAAATTGCAAAATCTAACAATTTAAAATATATATAGCCTTCAATTTCTACTATATATGAAAAAATTGTGTGATTCAATATTTTAAAAGCTATTGTTTTTTTTATAATACAACCAAGAAAACTGTGAAATCTCACAATTTAAAGTATATAACATTCAATTTCAACTATATGTGAAAAATTCATATGATTCAATATTTTAAAGTCTATATTCTTCATTTTATAAGACAAAACCAAAAAAATTGTGAATTCTCACATTTTAAAGTATATAGCCTTCAATTTCTACCATATGTAAAATATTCATGTGATTCAATATTTTAAAGTCTATAGTCTTTATTTTATATATAAGACAACCTATAAATTAAAATTGTGAAATCTCACATTTAAAGTATATAGCCTTCAATTTATGCTATATAGAAAAATTTCATGTGATTTAATATTTTAAAACCTATAAATTTTATTTTATAATGCAACCAAAAAATTGTGAAATTTCACATTTTGAAGTATATAGCCTTCAATTTTTACTATATGTGAAAAATTTCATGTGATTCAATATTTTAAATCCTATAGTCTTTATTTTATAATACAACATAGAAAATTATGAAATCTTAAAATTTAAAGTTTATAACCTTCAATTTCTACTATACGTGAAAAATTCACATGATTCAATATTTTAAAGGTTATAGTCTTTATTTTATAATACAACCAAGAAAATTGTGAAATCTTACATTTTGAAGTATATAGCTTTCAATTTCTAATATAAAGAAAAATTTCATGTGATTCAATATTTTAAAGCCAATATTGTTTATTTTATAATAATACAACCAAGAAAATTGTGAAATCTCACAATTTAAAATATATAGCCTTCAATTTTTACTATATGTTAAAAATTCATGTGATTCAATATTTTAAAGTCCATAGTCTTTATTTTATATGACAACAAAAAAAATTATGAAATCTCACATTTAAAATATATGACCTTTAATTGCAAGATTATTAATAATCTTTTTAAATTACCTTGTAACAAACCGCACCCTTATAATTATAAAACTAGAAAAAGGACAAAGTATAACCCTAAAATGTTAACTATTTAAAGTTGAATATTTTTTCATAAATGGATGGTCATTGATTAATAATTAAAATTATTGATTAATGACATCCCGTAACCGTCATCTAGAGCCTATGCTTTTCTAATAAAAAAAAGCAACACATACACAATGATAATGTTTAAGCAATACAATAAGCGTAGGCTAGCTAGTTGGTACATATCGTACCTATTGATTTGGATGCTACTTTTTTCCTCTTGGTACCTTAGGTAATTATAGTTTATAATAATGATGTAGCAAGATCGGCATAATAATAATGCAGTCCCTTAATGTTTGCTTGTGTGTCGTATTGTAGTTTTGATGAAGAGTAGATTTCAGTGCAACTGATGCAAAATAGTTCAAATCAAGAAATTTCTTTCTCCAATTTTTTCAAAATCCGATATCCTTTTCTCTATGTGACCCACTTGTCCGTAACTGATTTGCAATGTGATGTGAAGGAATACCTTAGAATCCAAGCAAGATTGGGAACAAAAAAGCCTCTCATTTGAATTGAATAGGATATTAATTGGAATTGAGAGAAAGCCAAATTCTGTGAAGGGGTTATTATTGTTTATCTAATTTTCTCTCTGAAAAGGAGGGTCCTCTTCTGGGTACTTATCTCCACACAGTGTGTCTCAATTTTGAGCTTCTATCCAAAAGAAGGCCACACAGAATGAGGGCCCACTTGGGGTGACCCAAAATTCATGTGTCCTTCGAATGTCAATTCACATGTTTGCATCATGTGTGCTCCATGCTCCTACTTTTCCTTGCATTCCCCTCTGTATCTTACCACCTTCTTATATCATCAAATACAAATTTCATTTTTCGTTGGGTCCAAAAAATAAATTATAACTATTAGTAACGAGGTAACTTTATTTTTTTTAATAATTTATTAGAATAACATCTGAAATATGAGGTTGAATTCATACATTATGACTGCGTTGGTATTTTTTGACGGTGGAGTCAGAGTCAATGAGGTAGTGAAAGATTGACTCTGTCAAATGTTTGATGCGAGGGTCATAATACATATGGAAACAGAGTTACAATGAATTAACATTTTTGTTCACTTTAATTTTGGAGTCACTGTTTATTGATAGGGAGTCAGTGTGACTCTGTCTCCATGACTTTATTGACTCTGATCAGAGTCATTAAAAACAAACACTACTTTTATATATATATATATACTAACAAGTGAATTCTAATTAAGAATGCTTGATACTGATTAAATAAAGTTAAATCAACATATTATATCAACTTAATTAACTCGAATCCGATTAGTTGGAATAGTCACCTATTGTTACTATTATCAGTGTGTTTGATTGTGCTTCTCAAACATATTTTCTTGTTTAGCTAGGGGTGTGCTCATTACAAAAAATATATATAATAATATAAGATGATTTTTTTTTCTTGTTTGCTTGCTTTTTTTAAAACTAAGATTAGGACTTTCTTGTAATTTGTATATTCAGAAGAAAAAAGAAAAGAAAGTTATGCATAAATCATGAAACAAATTTTATTTAAAAAAAGTACACTTTAAATTTCAAATTCTAAATGACAATGTATGCCCTTGTACCTTTCTTCCTCCTGGCTTCTCAATATGCAGCTTTCTGTGCCAACTAGACATGAGATGGGCAACCCATGTGTGTTCTTGTAGTAATTCTACACTATTATTTATTCTAGTTATATATTCTGATTCTACTTTTAATAAACTCTTTTAAAAATGACAAAATAGGTTAATTCATCTGATCGACTTTTTGTTCATTCATAGTCATCACTTGAATTTCCTTGATAGATGATTTGTAAGTAACATTGTAGAAACTCATCTTATATAATGACCCTTTTAATTATGATAGGTGTTATTATGAATCTATATATTTTATGATGATAAACATCCCTATTAATTGTACACAGCATGTTCTATCTGCGGTCTAATCAAAATTGGGCCAATTGGCCAGTTGTGATTTTGCAAATTGTTATTTGGATGTCAAACTTTTTGCACAGTGTGAATTGTTGGAATTTCAAAGTGTTGAAGTCCCGTTCTAGTTAAGTTTTAACTAAATAATTAAATAGTATATAAGACGCAACGACTTATAAGTTATTTTAGTACATTTAAAATAAGAATATCATCGGACAACTATCTAACATGTGTTATATATAACGTGTGTCATACATATGTAAAACTGGTTCAGCAAAAATAGGAAATAATACACAAAAAATACATCATATATACATATGTGATATTACTAAAATACGTAATGTGTGTCATTTCTTTAATTATTTGTAATGTATGTTATATGTTTAATACTAATTGAATCTATTATTACTTATATACAACAAACATTTCTCTATTTCAAATCAATAAAAAAAATGAAGTGAAGCAAGATATGGTGAAAATTAATTAGTGAAGGGAAATGATATAATTATTCAGCTTATTCATTATTTAGATATTGGACCAATAAAAAATTTTCAATCATTTCTTTTTTCAATTTAATTTTGGTCAAGACTTGATGTCAATATCCTGTTTTTGAGATTGGTTATATATAACTTGCTGGTTTGAGCCATCACTCTGAATTTTCCACTTCCATGCCATCACTTTAATTACACCATATGAATAACAACTTCAGATGAATTACTCTATAAATTAAGGGTTACTTTTTACTTAACCAGTTTTTTATCCGAAATTATGTGAGCAAATAAATCCTTTAAAAAATACAAGGGAATAAGAACAGGATATTGAATGAGCCAATGAGATATTTATAATGAATAATTAAGCATAATTTATGAGACCAAGATCCGGCAATATCCGACCGCACGAGGTGAAATTGAAGGAATGAAGAATGATGAAGTGTATGATAACAATAATTAATAATTAATAATCAGGTTTTTTCTTTAGTACCACCAATGGTATATAAACACACATTATTGTTATATCAATGATTATAATATGACATTAATTTGATATATTTTAGAACAATAATGTTGGTCGTACAAGATAAATATGTCCAACTAGTATTCAACGTGTGCTATACATAACATGGAATGTGTGTTATACGTACGTGTGCTATACATATAACACACATTCCGTATTATGTATAGCACACATTAGATACTAGTTGGACGTTCTGTTGTACGACAAACATTATTGATTTTAAAAATGGACGTGTGACTTTTTTATAATGACATAATAATTAACAAGTATTTGTATTTATAAATTTTATTGGATACTAAAAAATCAACTAATAATAATATAGTTAATAACAATCATAAAATATAATATAATAAAATAAAAAGGAAAAAGGGGGGCGGGTGTGGGGAATAGAAATGAGGACGAAAGGAGTTGTCTGGTTGTTGATAATAAGATACGAAATAAGAGAAGGAGAGAAGCTAAGAAGGAGGGGTGAGGCCCTACAGCCTCGGTGGCCCCCATCTTCTGCTAAGGACACAGTATACCCTCTGCCAACCACACCACCCCTTAATAGTGACATTATTTACCCCCCCTCCCTCCATCTCTTCTTACTCCTTCATTTTATTACCACCCTTAATTTCTCATCATACTATAATTATTACAAATTGCACAAAATCAGGAAAAAAAATCATTTCCATCTAAAATAGATATTCCAACTAGATATTCATTTTGCTATCATTGAAGGTGATGATAATTTAATGATATAGAAGTAGTAGATATTCAATTTAAGAATTCACTTTATTTTGAATACTCTTCTATTCCATTTATTCAGTGATACATTAGCTTTATATTTTACTCTAAGAGTATCCAAAGTATTTTTCATAGCATATATATATAATAATTAATTATAATATATTTTATGTAATATATAATTGTGTGTGTCGTATGGTGGAGAAGGCATGTATGTCAAGTGGGTACTATTAATATTATTATTTATTTATTTATTTATGTAGGGAGAGAAGAAAAGAAATGAAATGATTGAGGAATAACACAAGGAAAATAATAATAATAATATGCATAAGAAAACAATAGGGAGAAGATAAGTAGTAGGAAAGAAGGTAGCTAGGTAGGCATTCTTTCTTTCTTGCATTCATCTATCTCTGAATTATTGTTTTCTTCCCTTCGTCTCCTGCTTTGTGCTGTCTCCTTAGATACTTCCTTCTTTGGTGCTTTTTCGGTTTCATCTCTCTCACAACAAACAAATAAACCATCATCGATCAATTTATTCAAGAACCAACCAAACGCTTTCAAGAATCAAACAACAACACCAACTCATATATTATTATTATTTTTTTATTTTTATTACTACTAGCGAGCTAGCTAGTAGTAGTAACTCCCTTCACTTCAGGTCTTTCTTCTCTTCTCTTCTCTTTTCTTTTTTATTTCTTTAATGCTTTCCAAGAGACAAGGAGCTAGGAATTAAGCATGCAACAATTGAAGGATTAATTCCATCTTTCCAATATATATATATATATATATATATATAGTTTTTCTTTATTTTTCCTAATTTTGTTGGGAACTCATAAGGTTCATCAGGACTCATCAATTATATATTTTCAGATTTGGAAATAAAGCAATAATAATTATTATGGCTGCTGCTTCATCATCGACATCGTCATTCTTGGGAATGAGAGAAGAAAGCCAAAGTCAGATAAGTGCTACAATTACTACTACTCATCAGCATCAGCAGCTTCTTCAGCATCAATCCTCATCTACAGCTGCTTCCTCTGCCACTGCTCCAATCACTACTACCTCTTCACTGCCTCAAAAGAAAAGGAGGAATCAACCTGGAACACCATGCAAGTCTCTTTTTTATTTATTTATTTTTCTTTATTTTTTCATTTTATTACTACTTTCAAAGCAACACCCTATGCAATTTTTGTTGAGTTTCTTTCTTCTTCTCACACCGACACCAAACCCTAAATCTTGCTTGATTATTATGATATATATATATAGAGAGAGAGAGAGTTAGGGCTCTTTAATTAGTCCTTAATTTTATATATAATTGAAGAAAAGTATGTAGTGGTTAGAATATAATATCATGGTTGAGGTGCTTTCATCTGAGTTTAATTTTTCTCTACACCATGAGAGGACTTAATTCAGGTTTAATTATACATTTTTTTGTGGATTTATGGGCAATTTTATATATGAGTGTGGTTAATTTATTTTTTACAAGATAAAAATAATAGTCTCATTAGCTTCTTTACATATTTATTTGCTTAATTGTGCATATTCAATGCAGTCAGCAATAAGTGATTGATGAAGCATGGAATAATGATAGAATTTTGTAATGATAAGTTTTTTTGACCTTTCTTTAATCCCATGTCACAAAACAAAACAGATCCAGATGCAGAGGTGATAGCACTATCTCCAAAGACCCTAATGGCAACAAACAGGTTCATATGTGAAGTGTGCAACAAAGGGTTCCAAAGGGAGCAAAACCTTCAGCTCCATAGAAGAGGACACAACCTCCCTTGGAAGCTGAAGCAAAAGACCAACAAAGAGCCAAAGAGGAAAGTTTATTTGTGCCCTGAGCCCACGTGCGTTCACCACGACCCTTCTAGGGCCCTTGGTGACCTCACTGGGATCAAGAAGCACTACTCGCGCAAGCACGGCGAGAAGAAGTGGAAGTGTGAGAAGTGTTCTAAGAAGTATGCTGTTCAATCTGATTGGAAGGCTCATTCTAAGACTTGTGGAACTAGAGAGTATAGATGTGACTGTGGCACCCTCTTCTCTAGGTACGTATATATGATATAACTAATTAATTAATTAATTAATTAAACACCCTAAATTATAATTAAGTCTTAGACTTATTGTTGGTTACTACCTATAGTCTTGCTCATGGAACTCTATGTTGAATGTTAATCAATCATATCATATTGTGATGCTTCTTCCTATTAGAAATAATTGTTACCTTAAAAAATTAATATATTCGGATAGATATATTGACTTTTTATCATATATATCAAATGAACAATTATTTTTAATCGGATGGAGTATATATAATATTATTATATTATGCATATAATATAGATATATTATTCTTCATTAAATAATAGTGCTACAATTAAGTAGTTTCTTGGAATAATTAAGCAAATGTTTCTTGATTTTGGTTAGTTATTTAGTAATTGCATGTTTGGTTTTGATTATTTTACATCAAATCAAAAAGATGTTTTCAGAAGCTTTTTACCTCTGAAAATGTATGCAATATATAGATAGATTGAACCAAAAAGGAGAGGGGAAAAGGCTATTGTGTAAGGAAGGTGAAAGGCATAGTATATATACTCAAAAACAAAAGTAGTGAAATGTGAACAATATATATAAAAGAGCTTTTATTAATTTTCTTTCTCTCTTTTAAATTTCGCTTCTGTTGGTTCTTTTGTATGAGTGTTAGTGGAGGTATCAGGTTATGGCAGAAGACTGCTGACACGTGAGTATGAGGGTATACAAGAATTCAAATGTTTTTAGTGAACTAAAATAAATAAATAAATAATGGGTGATGCTAAATCAACAATACAAAATCAGCCCAACCAGTCAATAAATGAGATTTTGGGCCATAAGTACTCAGCCAATTACAATCTCAATGATTATTTGGGCCAAAATCAAAGCCAAAATAGGCCCATTGACTGTATGGGCTGATTTTTCATTGTTCACTTAACATTATTGATAAATAAAATATCAATATAAGGTGGTGCATGATTTTCATTATGTTTATTTCGCGAATGAAAATAATATTATATTTTCTTTACTTTTAATATTTTTTTTACAAAATTATGAAAACTGAGAAATGAAAAAATGAAAATGTATCATCACCTAATTAGCTAAAAAAATGGTAATAATATATGTACAATAAAAATATATCAAACTAATATTTAACGTGTATTATGTATCATACATAATGTGTGTCATAAGTAATCTTTGTTACGTATAACGTACATTATGTATAACATATAACACATAACACACGCTTGAATATTAGTCGGATGTGTACGATAATTATTTCCTCTAAAAAACTATATAAGGTGGTAATATGGTAGCTAGGGAAGAGTGCCAGCTCGGTCAGCCTTAGGTTATTAATAATATTCCTTTGGGATTCACGTGTAGCTAAGTTAAGTGAAAACATTGTAAGTAAGTAAAAGGGGCACACACAAGCAAAGGCACAGTGATACTGAATTTGTTCTCACATGAGTTGGAGATGCTGCCTTTTGTTCTCTTTTGTGTGTTGGCTACATATGTAATCTAGCGTTTCAAATATATATATACATACATATCCTGCAGCTACTTTCTTACAATGGGTCCAATCTGCCATATTGTCACCACTATATATTACTACTTTTCTTCTTTTTTTCTTACAAGTAATTTTTAAAAAATAAAATAAAAGGATAAAACTCGGAGCATTAATTGATGGTGTGGTGGATCTAATACACTATATATATAGTCTATGTTGTTTTATTTATTTTTGTATCATAGATTTTCCGAGAATTTAGGCTATCCTTTCATGGTACGATTGTGTTCTAATGAATTGATTCTCATTGTAGAAAATAGACAAAGCCTTGAGGTAGTTTGCATTTATTGAGGGATGGCCCCATGTGGGGCTTATAGATTATTGACTTTTCATCGAACTTGCAAATAATTCTCTCTTTTAATTTTTCAAAGTGAGTCCTCAAAGTGGCACTTCGATTTGGAATTCTTGGTCTCTTATCACATTTTGGTAATTATCCCATGGGCCCTTCCCCCCTTCTCTTCTCTTGTAGTTTTCGTATTTTCAAAATACTAGATCCCTTTTTTTTTTCAACTAAGAAAATAATTTTCTAATTTAATTAATTTGAATCATCATCACTTCACGCATTTTCTTATTTCCTTTTTTATTTATCTATCAATTGTTTTACTACTCTTTGGAATTGGTCGGTTATATGCTAATATATATAATAATTGGTGTATGATAGGGTTGTAATTCGTTAGGTTGCACAGTCGTTACTCTATTATTTCATCATATATAAAACCAAATATATATATATATATATATATGGGTTTCTTGGAGAATATTTGGTGTTGGCGTGGTTTCGTATATAGTTGTTGGTATTTGCATGTGATCTTGTTAATAATTAAGAGAAGTTTAATTATCACTAAAATCTACTCCCTCCATTCCAAAATATTAGTCGTTTTAGGGAGAAAAAAAAATTCTACAATGATTGTCGTTTTCAACTTCCAATGCCAATTTAATTTTTTCATACCTATTATACGCCTAGTATCATTTCTCTTTCTTTCTTGAATATTACTCCAAGGAACCACTAATCATCTTTCTTTCTCATTAATGCTTTAGGTAGTTTAGTCATTTTAATATATCATTTTATAAAATTAAGAATATTTATTGAATTTCTTAATCTACGTGTAAAAATCTTAAAAGACTAATATTTTAAAATGGAGGGAGTACCTACTTAGAATAATGTAGGTCTTTCTTGATTTGATTATTGTGGTCAATTTTTATAATTCTATTTGTATTGAGCTAACTTAGATCTTTATCTATTATTGAATGAGTAGGGAATTTTAGTTGAATTATACTCACATTTCATCTTATAATAAATACGAGTTAGCATATGACATGTCATTTTTAAGATAGGATATGACATGTCATTTTTAAGATAGGCTCCAATATGTTCTAAAACAGTATTTGTTATATAACAGAAATATATCAAACTAATATTGAACGTGTGCTATGTGTCATATATAATGTATATCATACATAAGAAACATTACATATGATATATTTATGATATATCAAACACACGTTGAATACTAGTTGGCGATGTACTTATGTTGTACAACAAACATTACTGGTTCCAAAATATTGTTAATTTGCCATGGCAATAATGATGAGATAGTAATTAATCATATGAATGTGATTGTTAATTTGCAGGCGTGACAGTTTCATCACTCATAGGGCATTTTGTGATGCATTAGCACAAGAGAGTGCAAGACACCCTAATAGCTTAAACCCTTTGGGAGCAGCACATTTGTACGGAAGCACAAACCACATGAGCTTAGGGCTATCCCACCAAAGTGGGTCTAATAACAACATTTTGCGCCTTGGAAGTGCTGGTTCAGCCAAATTTGAGCACTTAATCCCACCATTAAACCACCCTCCTCCACCACCACCTCCATTTCATCATCAATCACTCTCCAATAATTCCTCACCTTTCTTCATCAATGATCCAAACCAATCATTACTTGAAGATCACCAAGGAGGATTGCCATTCTCTAGTAAGCAACTAAATGGCCTAATGCAACTTCCTGATCTCCAAGGAAACCCTACCACCACCACCAACAACAACAACAATTCAAATTCCAACCTTTTCAACCTTAGCTTCTTCCCTAATAGCAACAACACCAACACTAGCACATTGATCCATGACCAATTCAACAACCAAGGAACAACAACAACATCACTCTACAATATGAGTGATAGTGTTGGGTCAGGGTTTTCATCACTATTTGGTGGAAACAACAACAACAACACTTGTTCATCTTTGCAACATGAGAACATTTCCCCTCACATGTCAGCAACCGCGCTGCTTCAGAAAGCGGCGCAAATGGGCTCAACCACAACAACAACCAACAACAACAACAACAATAACAATAACAATGCTTCCTCTCTACTTAGAGGAATGTGTGGTGGTTCTTTCTCAACAAATGGTGCCAAATCCGAACGGGAAGTACTCGTGTCTGATCATCACCATCACCAGCATCAGCAACATCACATCGGCAATGCCGCTTTTGGAAGTAGTAGTGAGCATCATCATAGGAGAGGAGGAGGAGAAGGGTTAAGATCAAGCATGGAAAACGACCACCACCATCATCATCATCACAATAATCTTCATGGATTGATGAATTCCATAGCCAATGGAAACCCTAATTGCTCCATATTTGGCAATGAAAACAATAATAGTATTGGTCAATTTCGGAACGTGGAGGAGCATAACATCAACACTAATGATACTAATAAGTTGCAACAACAGAACAACCTTGGTGTGAGTTTTGGAGCAGGGTCAGATAAGTTGACTTTGGACTTTCTTGGTGTTGGAGGAATGGTGAGAAACAATATGAGTAGTGCTGGATTTTCATCACAAAGAGAACAACAACGTGTTGTGATGAGTGCTATGACTTCTTTGGATCCTGATGATGCCCTCAAATCAGCACATGCATCAACCCACCATTTTGGAAGCTCAACTTTGCAATGAGAGAGATTAATTATATTATTTTATGTAGAAGAAGAAAAAAACAATTAATATTTGTTACCTATCGTATCATGAACTTGTTTCAAAACATACATTTCTTGTTTTGTTTTTCAATTTCTTTATTAATTGCTTTTTCCCAGAGGAATTAATTTACAGGGACGGATTTAAGTTGATTAGTGTCACTAAATTTTAAAAAATTCTTTAAAAATATATGAATGGTTGGGTATATTATTGTTCCGGTTATATTATTGAGTTTGACTCCATATACACTCTAAAAAATTTAAGAAACATTGGATTATATTCATATAAATAATAATAATAATATAATATAATATTTTTGTCCTCGTAATTTAATTAGTAGTCTAATTGGGATATTAGGGTTTTGATATTCTAAAAGTTGCAATCCAATCCCTTGTATTTTTCTATGGAATCTCTCTCATCACTTATATTTTTCTTTCTAGTATTGATAGTGATAGACAACTAATGAATTTTACTACTAGTATATATGTATTTCATTGAATTTGACGTGGCCTAATGAGGTAAAAAAACTTTAGAGAGAGAGACACAGTGAAAGCATGTGGGAAAGGCAGGAAGGTGGTTGTGTGTGTGTGTGTACAAATGGTCACTATTACTACTAATACTACCCATCCAACGTGAATATTGTAAGTTATGTTCTCTGAGAATCTTCACATGTTGGCTACATTCCAATGCATGCGACAAACCCTGATTTCCCTTCAGTTTCATCATTAATCTCTAGATCATGACATATATATATATAGTATTATTAATATCTACTAACTAAAGGATACAATATATATATATATATATATATATGCTAAATAACTTAGAAATAAAGATAACAATTTTGTATTGCCTACCTAATACCTTACTTTTACGGAAAGTGCTATTGAAACAGATACGAAAAGATATAACGAAATTAAATACTTGATAACAAAAAAAAAAAAATTTGTTAATATTTAATATTCATCATAATGTTTATTTAATTTATCGTAATTATTAGTAATCTATCAAAATTATATATATATATATGCGAGTTTAATTATAATGCATTGTCCGTGCAAAAATTTAGAATTTAGTTTTACACTATCAATCAATCACATTTATTGATTTGTCTGACTTTTTAGTTTTTAAGTGGGTGAGTTATAGACTTTTATTAACGTGTCAATTTATAATTGGATGTTTTTGTAAAATTATTTTACACTGATATTTTATATATATATATATATGTGTGTGTGTGTGGGGATAGGTAACGTTAATGAAAAATATAAATATTATACAAAGCATCTATTAAAAAGGAAAAACAATACAATTTTTTAAGTTCATGAGATGCATATGCACAAAATATAATATCACTACTGCTAATGAAATACAAACTGTTTTATTGTAAGTAAAACCAGTTAACATTCATAAAGTTTAGTTTGGTAACTATAATTAAGCTTAATTACATGCACTTGCTAATTAATTATATTAATATAAAATAAAACTTGAATTCAATAATTCCAAAAATTCTGACCATTGTGTTACTAACTCCACAACCAAACCCTACCACTTGAGTTGAGATAGCAAATATATATATATGCAGATTTTCAGGTGCCTTTGTTGACATTCTTTAGCTTAACAACGACCCCCCTTTAGCCTTTTCACCTTTATAATATTCCTCACCCCTAGCTACTTGTTGACTACCTTTATCATCATCATCAAATTCATATTATTTATATTTTATTTAATTTAATTTAATTTATTGTGTATATTCTTCTCCTATTATTAACACTTTATTCTCTCTCACTCTTTGCATGACATATATAGCATGCACCGTCGTCGTTACTCGTTAGGGTTAGGTCTCACGTCATTATTCATTTGGTTGGAAGATATTTTATTTTTATTTTTATTTTTATTTTTTCCTATTGTGAGAGTGAATTAATTAATGAGGGGGTGAGACCACACACAAATTTAAAGAGAGAGTGAAATTAAAGCACGTATAGGCATAGCAATAGCATAGCATAGAAAACAACAGAAACAGTAGAAGTAGTCCCTGCAATGTTCGTTATTGCAATTATTAGTACGCATTCTGTGACACTTTTGTCGCAATTGATGTCACTATTGCTTTCCCATATGGGAATCACAAGTCCGTGACCACCAATATTATATATAACTTGGCTTGCCACTTTTAATTCTTTTTATTTCATTTCCTTTACTCTTCCCTCTCTCTACAACTGAAATTATTTAATTTTTCCCTTTTTTGGAGTGACTGAATTTATTAATTTGTTCTAATTAAGTTAAGAAAAACAGCATATTAATGGGACAGAGTAGTAGTGTTTTGAATTTTATTTATGATTGAAAATTATATTATAAGAGTGTTGATAAAATCGACAATTTTATTTTATTTACATAACTTTTAAGTAACAAAAGAAATTTAAATTAATTATTATGATTGATACAATATAATGATATTATGACAATATGTAATGTAGAAAATGAAGATGAATGTTAAAAGCTAAATGAGGATAATAAGTGAAATAAAAAAATATCGACTAAAAAAGATCTATTGTCCTATAGCATGTTTGGCACATTTGAGAATGAAACGACAAATCTCATATGTGATATTCTCATGTTAATTATTCGAATTTGATGATGATATTAAAATGATCATATAACTTTTTTCAAAATAACTTCCTTAAAAAAACATTCAAATTAAAATTTTCAGGACTATTTCTGGTTGCTAATACTTCTAAATCTAAGAATATCGCCACTGACCGAAGTAGATAAACTAGGTGCATGCTCCAGCATCTTAATTAAACAAACACTATAACCTATAAATTAAAATATAGAATCATATTAATTTTTAACATACAGTAGAAAAAAATTGAAGGTTATATACTTTAAAATGTATAATTTTACAATTTTTTTGTTATATTATAAAATAAAGTCTATAACTTTTACATATAATAGAAATTGAAGGCAATATACTTTAAAATGTGAGATTTTCACAATTTTTTTGATTGTATGATAAAATAAAGATTATAGTTTATAAAATATTGAATCACATTAATTTTTTACATATACTAGAAATTGAAGGTTATATACTTTAAAGTGTAAGATTTCACATATTTTTTGTTGTACTATAAAACAAAGACTATAGCTTATAAAATATTGAATTAAATTAATTTAATTTTTCATATATAGTAGAACTTGAAGGCTATATACTTTAAAGTGTAAGATTTCACATATTTTTTGTTGTACTATAAAACAAAGACTATAACCTACAAAATATTGAATTACATTAATTTTTCATATATAGTAGAATTTGAAGGTTATATACTTTAAAATGTATGATTTCATAAATTTTTTGGTTGTATTATAAAATAAAGTCTATAGCCTATAAAATATAGAATCACATGAATTTTTCATATATAGTAGAAATTAATGTTTATATACTTTAAAATGTGTAATTTTACAATTTTCTGATAATATTATAAAATAAAGATTATAACCTTTAAAATATTAAATAACATTAATTTTTTTCTTATAATATAAATTGAAGGCTACATTTCATTTTGATATTCATCTTATTATTTTTTACTTTTGATGTGGTTAAATTTTTTTTATCTACTATTAATCTTGATAAAATAACACATGATGCGATGTAGTAGTCATCCATTAGCTTTCATAATTAATCTTTCAAATCTAACCAAGTTAAACACACACACCAAAACCATATTTTAAAAGGACTAAGCGTTCATTTAATTGAGATTTTGATAGAATTACTTTAGAATAATTAATGTAAAAAATATTTATATTTTAGAAAATATTTAAAAAGTGAATTTAATTTGAAAATTATGAGATAATAAAAGTAAAAATTAATATTTTTAACTTTCATGATGATCAATTTTTTTAAAAGTTATATATTGAAAGTAAAAATCTAAAACAAACAACATTATTTTTTTTAAAACCTAAAATTCTTTTTACCTCAACTGAACTTTTTTCGTTAGGATCATTCTTTATCATTGAAAAATAAATTAAATTAATCTTATCTTTTTCGACAAAATGATAAATCAGTGCTATTTATAATTTTAATAAAATAATTAAGTGTTCATTATAATTTCTTATTTTTCAAAAAGACTGTCCGTGAGAGGGCCATGCATTGATATTGAAGGCACACGATACAAACTTTTCTCGAAATCAATATATGATGTACAAGCTTCCAAAGTAGGACTTTCGAGTGGACTTGTAAGTGTAGACATCCAAGGAAAGTGAGCCATCTATAACAAGTTTGGGAAAGTAATTATTAAAGTACTTTTCTCTTGTAAATTAAATAATGGGGGCATATATGCTTCTTTCTTCTCATCAAAGAAAAGTAGTACAAGACTTAATTTGGGTGAAATTCGATTTACATCTTCTATTTATAAAATTTATTTAAGAGTTTCTAAGTTTATAAAACTATTCACCTACAAAAATACATCAATCATGCATCTTTTTATTATATATGAATAATATAATTATGAAATATCAATATCACCCGAATAAATAGAAGGGATGAGGAGGTTGAATTTCATCTAAGGTAAAAGGAGATGTGGGCTATCTATTATCACTAAAATAATGTAAGGAAATTATCATTTATATATAAAACAATATAATAGAAGGATCGGAATTTATAGGGTTAGAAGAGAGATAGGGCGTGATTTACCATATTTATATATAAAAACTCCAATTAAATTATATTTAGATGCAACGGATCAAAGTAAAGGTACATTAATTACCTTCAAGTGAAAAAACAAAATATCTTGCTTGTAATCATGTTAATCTCCGCCTAAATTGCGCAAATACGGCATATATGTATATACATAATTAATCAATATTTGTTGTATAATAAAAATATGTCAAACTAATATTTAACGTGTGTTGTACATAATATATAATGTGTATTATGTGTATAGCACACGTACGTATGTCACACATTACGTATTATGTATATAGCACACATTGAATACTAGTTTGATGTATTTTTATTACGACACAGTCATTATTGGTTAAGATATTATATTCACATATTATATCATGCATCATATGTCAAATCGTGTTTCATTCTCCATCATGAGATCGAAAAGGATACAGATTTTTTGCATACACTCCTGGATATGTTACGTAGCAATGCAAGGACCCATTTTGTTTTGTCAAAAGAAAATTAAGAACAGATATAACATGCATGGCCATCATGATTCGTAACAAACATGCAAGTTGGTCCATATCCCACATTTCAGAGCGTCTAATTAATGTCTCATCATCATCAATCAGAGTTAAGAGCTTATCAAGAAACTATTTACACAGTAACTATGTACGTACCAAGAGCTGGACCAAACAATGCCCTAATTTATGTAGGTTTTTTGGGCTGAATAAAAATTGGGAAAGTGGAGAGATCGAGGTGGAAAATAAGTTTAGGCCCAATTTTATGGGCCAAAGTGGGGAGAAGTTGCTGCACTTTTAGGCCCAAAATATTTCAGGTGTTTTTTTCTAGGAAAGTTGGATAATGTCTTGTATTTAAAACAAAATAAAACACGAAAGGCGAGTGGTCATCATTACAAAAAAGAGAGCAAAAAAGGGCGTGGTCATGAATTGAAAGGACTAAAAAGAATTGGAAAAAAATGTGTGGTCATAAATGTCCATGTACAGATAAAGCCATAAAGGTAAAATGAATTTTAATGCACTCATATATATTTATTAATAAAAAGTATACATCATCATAATATTGCTTGCAATATTTAAGTTTGGAAAATATTTTTTTACAAAAATAATATGTCCAACTAGTATATATTCAACATATAGCATGTTACAGGTAAAGGCGTGACATATATTACTTATTTTAGTAATGACACGCGTGTATGATGTATTTTTTTAATATTATTTTCTATTTTTCTCAATAATTTCACACATATATGATAAATATTACATATAAACACATAACATATATTTGATAATTATTGAATATAGTATTACTGTTTATATATGATGATTAAATATCTTTACCAAAAAAATATATATGATGATTAAATATATTACATTCAACAACTATAAACCTTGATTGTATGCTTCAGATCAAGGTAGCTAGGATCTCGATTTAACTCTTAAAATCAAACGATTTTACGACTCCACCACCATTGCCCGATCCCGATCTCACCACCGTGCTTTCCTGTGTTCAATTTGGTAGGATCTACGAGTAACATTGCGATCATACAATTTCAACAATCATAACCCAACCTATTTTTTTAAAATTATAATTTGTTTATTAACATGTCTTATAATCTAAGATTATTTTCGGTTGAATTTGTTAATTGATATTATTTTTTATGCATTTTAAATTGGAGCTCAAGAGTGATAATTATGAATTTAAAATTTTTTACTTTTGTTATGACCAATTTTATTTATTTATTATGTATATTTTACATATCTTTATTTCGGTAAGATCTTACAATCCATATAACGATTTCACATCATACGATTTTGTATGTTTATTTCGATTTTAGATAAAATCTGAATTCTAGCTACCTTACTTCAGATAATATTAAACAAGACAAGTTGGTACGCATGCATAACATACATTAGTGCACATTTTGTAGTATATATATTAATCAATTATTGGAAAACATCTTAATTAATTATAATACATATCTAATTAAAATTCGCCTAATCAACATGTTTGTTGATGAGCCAATAGCATTTTATGATGACAAATAATTGACAACTTGGACCATATGTTCCTCCTAAGTTCAACTCCGGCCAATTGCATACATTTAATGTAGCCACACTAGTTTTAGTTTTAGTATTCTCATCCTTTAAATAAAAATGCAATCTAATTAAGAACTAAATATTTTCTAAGAACCACAAACATTAATACGAATACATATACATAGACACACCAAACTGAAAAATTACAGGACATAGACACACAGCATATATATGAATATATAATAAATATTTTTTAGTAAAATTTCTCTTACTTTGGGTTAAAGTATATAGTTAATTTAAGTTTTTCTGAGTCAAGTAAATTTAGGTTGAATTTGATCTTAAGTTTCTTCATAAAGTATAAAAAGATCAAAAAAGAAAAAAATGTGTCATGTTCACGGTATACCCGACTTGTGTCTATAGTGTGTCACGATTTGTCCGATGCGTGTTAGACAACGGTCACCGTGTGTCCAACACATATCTAATATAAAAAAACATGATTTTTTCTCGGACACGTACGAATGTGTTTCGGAGACATATCCACTGCGTATCCACCAAGTGTCGGTATCCATAAGATATCAGACACGTGGATATGCCTTAGTATCGTTGTCTCTATGCTTTCTATAAAATTTTAAGTCTTTGCCTACACCAGTATCCCCCGTTTGCTTCAAAAGAGTATTGCATTGAGTGTAGTGTCTCGATTTTTTCTTTTTTCTTTATAGGCTCGATCTCTAAATTAAAACATGACTCCAATCGAGAACCAATCCATCATGGCATGATTGAGCATTTCAAAAATCACACCTCCAAATAGAGGCAGAAACATTATCCTAAAAAAACCAAAGACACACACATATATATCGATCTCTTCCACACGACATAAAATAATTACTACGATATATGGTTTATTATTGTAATTTTATGTTTCCAAATCCTTCTTTGAATCTTCCATTATATTATCATGCATCTTTCCTCGTAATAACAACTCTACTTGGCCACACTCACCCATTATTCGCGGAGAGTGTGTCTTGCTTGTTTCCCTAGTTATTATTCAATAATGTTAAGTGAACTATGAAAAACCAGTCTATACAGTCATTGGGCCCATTTTGGTTTTGGTTTTGGCCCAAATAATCATTGAGATTGTAATTGGCTGAATAATTATGGCCCAAAATCTCATTTATTGGCTGATTGGGCTGATTTTTTATTGTTCATTTAGCATCACCCATTATTATTATAATAATAATAATATGCCGCGAAGAATATAGTGATCAAATAATGCTTATTTTGGTCAAACATGTTTAAAATTAAATTACTATCATATATATACGATTATATCCATCCAACCACACTTTCTAGTTTCTAGCAATTGGTTTCGGCTAATTAAACTCACAAACATAAAAAAAATCCTTTATTATTATTTTTTTCGTCACTACAACAATATTAATTATTTTTAATATGTAATTATAAAAAATATTGACAAAAGTATTATAAAAATGTTATATTGATATTTATTGATTATTGAAAATAGTTATAAAATTTTTATTAATAATTAATGACCATTGAAAATACTTATAGACTATTTTTAAATATTTAGACGGTTACTAATTGTCAATATTATATTTATTGAGAACATTTTTACTGACACATTTAATATTTAAATTATTGAAAATGTTTCCTCTTCCGGTATTACACACTACTAGAAAATAGAGCATTTTCAACATTTAATGTGTCAATAAAAGTAATATTGACAATTAGTGGCCGTCGAAAATAATTAAAACTAGTTTATGAGTATTTTCAACGGTCATTAATTGTCAAAGAATAGTTTATGACTATTTTCAACGGTCAACAAATGTAATATATCTTTTTTTGACACTACTTTTATCAACACTTTTCGACAATTGTATATTGAAAATGATCATTATTGTTGTAGTGTACATTTCCTTATTATTCATCATCAAAACACAATATTAAATAATTGCTAATACCTAGCTAAGTGTTAAGATTCGAGGACAATTTTATACGATATAATCATAATCATTCATTGGTGGATATGTAGGAACATTTAATTTAAAATTAACCAATCCTCGTTGCCTACACTGGTACCTAGCTAGATGTAAAAGACAATGTTCAAGCCTTCAAAAAATGTGTCCTTTTGATTGACTCAACACCTTTATTGCAGACGCCACGATTGATAATTATATTGTCTAATTGAGCAAATGCACATGCTAACTACCTTACTATAATATATATCAACATATAAATTTAACTAATTGATCGATTAATTATTTACCCTATATAGTTAATTGCTATCTTTAGCTATTTTTCTAATGATATATATGTATGTACATCTAATCTAAGACTTGTGTCTGCAAGCACCATCGAATATATTGACAAGGAATAAAATATACTTGCTAATAAATTAAGCCAATCATGATTTTAAGGATTTAATTTCCTCATCAAGATTAATATATAATTATATTTCATCTACCTAGCTAGATAGCTAGGTAGATCTAATTGATGTCTAATAATGCTCGAGATTTCAACTAAGTTGGTGAATTAGACAAAAGGGCTAGAACTTTAGAATGTGGTAGTTTTTCAAATTAATTAAAATCTTCATAAAATTCAACATGGCATGCTTTTGCTAAATCTTGAGTCATCCGTGAACCTTTAAATGGGTTGACTAGAGCAAGGTCATTGCCCCATCGTGTATTCAAATTCTCTCGATCTCTCTCTCTAATGAGAAGTAAATTGAGATGTTAAGCTTTTTTTTGTAAATACTTTCGACTAATAATAAAAAATTGGAGTCACTAGTGAAATATGAACATCATTAATGCGGTTCAATATTCCGTCCCTATTCATAAAGAGAAACTGAACAAGTTGCTTTGAAGTATTATTATTCCACCCCTTTTAATTTCATTTTCATATGTACATATCCTTCATATGAATGATGGAAAGAGATATTATTAAATTGGATTCAAATAGTCATAGTCATGAAGATGTAGTCATCACCTACTCCAAGAGTGAGTTGCGGGCAAAATATTGAGAATAGCACGTGAAAGGATTCTTTCAAATATTGCAAATGGCTCGTCATTGTCCTGTGTACAAACACACATACCAAACATGCTTTGATCTGGATTCGAAAGTTCTGCACCCTTTTATTAAAAATTGCTTTTTTTTCCAACTTTAATAGATTATGGTCTTATATAGCCTTACCTAAGTTGATGCCTTCCTATTTCCCCTTTAATGATATATATGCTTTTATTTTTGTAAAATATTTGAAAGAAAATAAATATAATATACTTTAAAATATAATTTTTTTATAAATTTTTTATGCTATAGAAATTAAAGACTACGTACTTTTAAATAGAAATATTATATATAATTTTTTATATAGTTAAAAGCTAAAAACTATATGCTTCCAAATATAGATATTACACAACTGTTTTATAGTACCCTGCAAAAGCAAGTAAAGATTATATAATGTTAAATATGATATTTTACATTTTCTAAATATAAAAATAAAGATTATATATTTTAAAATATAATATTATACTATTTTTGTCACTATGCTACTGTATTAAACTAAATTTAATTATATACTTTGAAGTTTGAGATTACATGATTTTAATATGGTCTAAAACTTAAAATTATATACTTTAAGATTATGTAATTTGAAATAATAAATTATATATATATATATATATATATATATATATATATATATATATATATATATATATATATATATATATATATATCTGACTTTCATTCCCCTCCCTTATTTTCCACACACTAGATTAATCTTTATTATCTGTTCCTTGAATAAGTTATATGAGTAATATAATATATGATTTTCATTTAAATAAATTATTATAAAAATGACATGACTAGAAAAATAAGCATATTTAACATTAAGTGTATTAATAAAAATAATATTGATAATTAATGATCATAAAAAATACTTAAAATTAATTTATGAATATTTTTAACAATTATTAATTATCAAAAAATAGTTTACGATTATTTTTAATGGCTACAAAATATTAATATATTTTTTTAATAATACTTTTATTAACACATTTTTGACAATTTTAAAAATATATAATTATTATTATTGTACTATCGGTCAGAAAGTAATATATATATATATATATATATATATATATATATATATATATATATATATATATATATATATATATATATATACTTCGTTCCCAAGTCTTAACTCACTTTATTCAAACTAAAGGGGAAAATTACTGGTGTCCAGTCAGGCACTTGAACATGATCCAAATCGAATAAATACAACTCAGTCAACCCCTCAATTATGTAATAGTATTTTATGTATATCAAACACATATTTATTAATTATTTATTAAAGTATTATGTAATTTATAGGTCTATTATTTAAATAAAAAATTTAAATTCCCACGTATATTTCTTATTTTTTAACAATAATAATCTCTTATAGATATTGATGGATGAAGTAATTATGTACGACCTTCCTTCAATTAATGTACTTCTGTACTCAGTCAACCCTCTTTTATCTATGTACCAAACACACTACAAGTAAGTCAACGAATCTGAATTATTGTGTGAATATGGCAATCGACTTTCCTATATTCACACTTGACAATAATAATCATTCTATCTATGATCCACCGCGTTTAATGATAATATACATTTTTGAAAAATTAAATTTGCTTTTTGATTAATTTGTTTATAAAAACATTATAGGTAGACTAGACATTCTTATAAATTTGAGATATAAACTCTTATATCGAAAGTTAATTATGTTATACGGAACACTACTACATAATTAAATATAACTATAGATGCCGTAATAATGTTTGTTGTATAATAGAAATAACTAGTATCCAATGTGTACTATATATATAACACGTTAGATATTAATTGGATGTATTTATGTTGTATGATAAACAATTTCGACGATAGATGGCGCTCATTAATCTAATATCATTATTTTGTTTCGATTAAGAATTTTTCCGTATTGTTTTAAATAAATGAGTATACCAAACATTTAAATGAAAGTCATATTTGCTGAAATTACAAGTCTCCTATGTTTTTAGATCAACCTGCTGCATGCTTTATATTTTTTTGCAGTGCCCACATTTTCTACGTACACACTATTATATTTATGATATTTCACATCATTATATTTGCTATGCTTAGTTTGAAAATAAATTAGGTAATTGACTAGTCACTAGAGAGAAAATGTGATATAGTTCTCACTTATTATTTCATTCTATATAGATAATAAGTGATATACATAAAGAATTCTATGTATATAGGGGGAGGCTTCATTCATAGCTTAGTATAATAAGCAAAACCAAAACCCACTATTACTAAAAAATGGGATCTCAGGTGGCTTCGACTCTCACACTTGCATTGGCCATAATAGTATTCATAACCTTGCCATGTGAAATCTCAGGAAGACGGCCTTACCCATCTCCTCCACCAACACCAAGGTATGCACCTTACATCCACCCCTCTCCACCACCTTCTCCTCCTTACAACAATCCATCACCACCACCACCACCATACAACAACCCTTATAATAATAAGTACGATTCTCCTTCTCCGACACTCCCCCTCCATCGCTACTACTACAAATCACCCCCTCCTCCACCTCACCACCACCACTAGATGATGATGAGATGACTCACCATGCATCACACACTCTTATGGTAATCTTTTCATCTATAATTTCCTGACCACAACATTATTTTAAATATAAATTCTTGGGTAACAACAATTTTCTAGCCAAAAAAGTTTATAAAGTTCATTTTAAAACTTTTGATCCAAATAATATTCTTAATTTTCTGTGTATTTTCTTATTAGGCTTATTGATTTAAGCTCAAAATTCTATTTTTAACTGTTTTGACTGGAATAATATTGTACCCCTAGCAAAGCTTTATTTCAAATAATACAATTTTAACATTAAAACATAATAATAAATATGAATTTAATTATTATGAATCTTTCCATGCAAAATAATTTTATATTTGACTTTCAATTATGTACTGATATAAAAGTAAAACTATTTTTTACTTTAATATCTACTTTCTTTAAAGAAAATCAGTCTCATTGACATATATATCAGTATAGAATTGATCATCAATGTAAAATTATTTTATATTAATAACCTAGCACAATTAAATTCAATGAGTATATATGAAAAATAACACAAGTTTATTGGAGTTACGAGGAGTCACACTTGTTTTATTTTATTAAAGTGTGTCTAAAATTAAATTTTTAATATTAAACCCCAATTGCGGATTTTTTTTCTTCCCGAAACAATATCTTAGAGCAATCAATCTGAATTATTAAATTTGGTCAAAGGGAGCAAAACATGGACTGAAAGATCATCAACGTACAATGTTATGCGCGTTTTTGCAGTATCTAAATTCTAAGACAAGGACGCAGCAGAGAGGAGATTAAGAGGAAACTTGTCACATAAGTTTACATTGTAATAATACTAATACTGTTAGGAAATTAAAAAGCACTTTCTCCGTATACAAGATTTGCTTTGCAACTCGTGTTTTTTGTTTGTATTAGACAGTTGTAAGGCACTGGCCTCCTTCCACGTACCTGCCTACATGTATTGTCCTTTTTCGACTTTTTATTTTTTATCAATAAAATATACTTAAGTCTAATAAATATCTATTTATAAACTTTTAGATGATAATATCAATTTGTTTAATAGTCCTATAAGAGAAAGTTATTGAAAAAATTAAATGTGAGATAAAAATATATCATTTATTATTTATACATACAATTGATACAAACAAATCAAAGTAATATATATATCAAGCCGGCCATTAGAATTGTTCAAGTGGCCGGTGAGTTGTTTCAATAGTATATGTATATATAGTTCATCAAGAGTTAATATAGTTATATAGTATTGAAAAGAAAAATAGGTAAAAATAGAGTTAATTATAAAATTGCTCCTCACTGCCATGGCACCAAACATATATGAGTTCCCATGTAAGAACTTGCCATACAGCACATATATGATGAGAGGAAGAAAGTTTTAATATAAACTTATCATCTTCATAAATTTTATTTAATTCAATTAACTTCCTGGCATAACAAGCCCTTTATAAGTAAAAAGTATAAAACAAAGAGGGTCAATTACATAATTTATTTCCAAACTAAGCACGTATCAAACCAATAACGTCAAACTAGTATTCAACGTGTGCTATACATATAGCACATATATTCCATATTATGTATAGCAGATACTAATTGAATGTATTTCTATTGTATGACAAACATTATCGCATATCAAAACGTACTATTGATATGACATCTCTTAAAAATGATATAGTACAGAAAATAATAGCCACACGTTGATCTAAACATAGGAGAGTTGAAAAATTCAACAGACATATTTTACATCATAATAAAGACACTATTCAACTTTATTGAAGTGTATACGAGTATAGTCTATGATGAATTTTTTATATTTTTATTTTACTTTAAGATAATTATAAGTGGTACTGGTACACATACATAAAGAATTGTATATAAGGGGAGGCAGCATAAGTTAATATAAGCAGAACCAAAACCCATCATTATACCTAACCTTAGAGAAGTGAACATTATATTGTGGTGGGAAAAATGGGGTGTCAAGTGAGTCTATTATCATTGGGCATAATGGTGTTGATCATGGTGAGCAGTTTTCCAAGTGAAATCTCAGGAAAATACCCTCCCCGGTCTCCTCCACCATCACCTAGACGTTCACCTATCCACTATTATAAATCTCCACCACCATCACCACCACCTCATCATCCTCCACCACCACCACCACCACCATACAAGAAGCTTTATAAGTACGCTTCCCCTACTCCTACTGTTCACCCTCCACCTCCACCACCACCATGCTACTACTACAAATCACCCCCTCCTCCTCCTTCACCTCAATTAATTAATTAATTACCACCACTAGAATTCGGTCAAAGGGAGCAAAACATGGACTGAAAGATCAACGTACAATGCTATGCGCGTTTGAAAAAGAAGAAAGACTAGGATGCAACGGAGACCTTTTCAGATATGCACAGAGAAGATTAAGAGAAAATTTGTCACATAAGTTTACATTGTAATATTATTATATTAGGAATAAACACTTTTCAAAGTATATACATGTTTTTTGTTTGTATTAGACAGTTGTGAGGCACTGCCCCCCTTCCATGTACTTGCCCATGCCTACATGTATTATGTCCATTTCGGACTTCCTATTTTTCATCAATAAAATATATAGATATATTCTAAGTCTAATATAACATAAATATGATGAGAGGAAGAAGGTTTTAGAGAAATAACTATTAACTACTTATCATCTTCATTCATAAATGTTATTTAATTCAACCACCTTGCATAACAAGACTTTTATAAGTAAACAAAGAAGGCCAACTACCTAATTTATTTCCAAACTAATAACCACATATCAAACCTATTAGGATATGAAATCTCTTAAATGGTAGAGAAAATGTATGTGAGCCACACTGACTTAGAAATAGATAGGAAGACTTGAAAAGTTCAACAAACATATTTTACATCATATATATAATAAAGACTCTATATATTCATTCAATTATTGAAGTGTACGAGTACAGCATACATAGAGAATTCTATATAAGGGGAGGCATAGCATATATATATATAGCTTAGTATAAACAGAACCAAAACCCACCATTATATTAGAGCTTAGAATTAATTAAGTGAAATGGGGTCTCAAGTGACTCTAGCATTGGGCATAATCCTGTTCATGATGATGAGTGGTTTTCCATGTGAGATCACAGCAAAATACCCTTACCCATCTCCTCCACCATCACCCAGGCATTCACCTACCTACCGCTACAAACCACCAGTAACTATCCCACGACCTCCTCCTCCTCCATACAACCACCCACCCTCATCACCACCACCACCGTACAAGAAGCTTTATAAGTACGCTTCTCCTACTCCTACAGTTCACTCTCCACCTCCACCACACTACTACTACAAATCACCCCCTCCTCCTCCTCCTCCTTCACCTTAATTAATTATATATTACCACCACTAGATGATCACGACTTGCATCACACATACCACATATATGGTAATTAATCTTTTCATCTAGTTATTATTACCGTAATTAATTAATTAATTAAGAGTAATGTTATATTTACATTCATAAAGTAAATGTTTATTTATTCAAATTCAATGTTAGAGAGTTAAATAAAAATTGTATAAGTGAGGTCCCACAAAAATTAAAGATGATAGATTATTAAATATATATACGTACGGTGTAAAAGATAATAAATATTAAAATAATTTTATTGTATTAATTAAACAATATATATATATTAGCTAGATTAGAGTTTAATTAGAATATTACATACATTAGTAAGTATCGATAACTATAACAAAACTTTTGATTTAATTAACTACTACCTAAAAAATCTTATAAAGTAAATTGTATGATGAATAAAAAGTTTTATAATATTATTATAACTAAACTCATATTGATAAATAGAATTTTGTGACTGGTTTTGACTATTAATTTTTTTTTCACTCCAGAGTTTGTGTTAAATAGCAAAAGAAAAAAAAAAAAAGAGTAATTCTATTTTAACGTCCCATCTTATCAAGCATTCATAGATCTAATTAATCAGTTACTTTTTATATTTTTTTAATTCATTCTATCTTCATTATTTTTCTCAATGATTTTGGATGTGTACATACTCGTCATTTTTCCGAAAGTCCTATAAAATGGGGAGGAAGTAGCTTGGTGTTAGCGTAACCAAAATTAAAAGCCACACACTCTTAATTACCTTTAATTTAGAAGTGAACAAAAATGGGGTCTGTGGTGGTGGCATCTTCTCTGACTCTTGCATTAGCCATAATCCTGTTCATCATATTGCCATGTGAAATCTCAGCAAAATACCCACCCTCATATCCCTTTTCTCCACCACCACCCAAACACGCTCCTCCCCACTACCCATCACCACCACCACCTTACTCCTCACCTCCACCGCCGCCACCACCACCACCACCACCACCACCAAAGAAGCCTTACAACTACCAATCTCCACCACCCAAGGCACCATACCACAAGCACCCAGTGTACCATTCTCCTCCACCTCACCACCACTAGATGGTAATTTTTCATCTGTATTAATTAAACACTATTAAAAGATTATAGTGATCCTAATAATGTAATTATTTTAACATGTAGAAATAATAGATTATATAGTGATATATACTAATTATAAGAATGAGAAGAGAAATGCATCACTTAATGTAATGTAATGTAATGCGTATATTATTAATCTCAACTAGTTCAGAGAACTGTATGCTTTTTAATTTGCATGACAGATTAAAGGGAGCAAACACATGGACTGAAAGATCAACATTTTGTATGTGCGTTCTTTTTTTTCAGGATCTAAGCAAAAGAAAGATATGGTCGGGGCGGCGGAGAACTTTTCATCAGATCAGAGAAGATTAAGAGGAAATTAAACTTGTTACATAGTTTTAATTATTATTATTATTATTATTTTTGTAATTTTGTTCAGAGAACTGCGTTGTTTTGCTTGTATGTGTATGTATATATATTGGACAGATGTAAGGCACTTGCCCCCTTCCAACCATGGACTTGCTGATGCCTACACGTAGTGTGTCCTTTTCAGGGTTTCTGTTTTCCATCACTAAAATATAATATAATTCCCTCTTTGATATATGCATGCAGGTAATTTTATTATGAGTAATGCTAGTATTAGTGTTTTATTATATTATCATATGAATTCAAAATATAACCTAAAAGCCTCAACTTAGATAACCATACACCGCTTAAATATAAATAAAAAATAAATAACCATACACCACACAGACCAAAAACCAAACCAGCTGTCAAACTCTACGAGTTCTAGTAGACACGTAAATAGTGCATATAATTAAGTTATTAATTTTTTGAAATCTATATCATAAACGATTAAAAAAGTTACTTATACAACGAGTATATCATACAATGTACATTCAATCAAAATAGTTAAACATGAAAAATTTTAAATAATCTTTATATTTCTGTTGTACGATAAATATTTATGTGATTCAGTCTGTTGTATGAATGGTTGGGAGATGTACGTTGTATTTCTTTCATGTATAAAAGGGCAGCCAATAAATACGTAAGAAGTTAATTAATTTTCTATCTTCCAATTGAATGATTTTATTTCTGCTGTAAAATAAATATTTATGTGATTCAATATTTTAAAAATTGTAATTTTTATTTTATAATATGATAATGAAAATGGTAAAATCTCACAATTTAAAATATATAACTTTTAATTTCGACTATATGTGAAAAATTCATGTGATTCAATATTTTAAAGTTTATAGTCTTTATTTTATAAGACACAACCAAAAATTTGTAAAATCTCACATTTTTAAGTATATAGCCTTCAATTTCTACCATATTTGAAAAATTAATTTCATTCAATATTTTAAAGTAGTCTCTAGTTTATATTTTATAAGACATTATAAAGTTGTGAGATCTCACATTTAAAGTATATAACCTTCAATTTCTACTATATTAAAAATTTTCACGTGATTCAATATTTTAAAGGGTATAGTTTTTATTTTGTAATAAAATCAAAAAATTGTGAAATCTCACATTTTGAAGTATATAACCTTCAATTTCTACTATATGTGAAAAAATCATGTGATTCAATATCTTAAAGCCTATAGTCTTTATTTTATAAGACAACTAAAAAAATTGAGGAATCGCATCTTTTAAAATATATAGTCTTTAATTTATACTATGTGTGAAAAATTAATTTGATTCAATATTTTAAATTAAAGGTTATTGTTTTTATTTTACAATACAGTAAAGAAAATTGTGAAATCTCAAAATTTAAAGTATATAGCCTTCAATTTCTATGATATGTGAAAAATTATTGTAATTCAATATTTTAATTAAAGTTATAGTCTTTATTTTATAAGACACAACAAAAATATTGTGAAATATCACATTTTAAAGTATATAGCCTTCAATTTCTACAATATTTGAAAAATTCATGTGATTCAATATTTTAAAGACTATAGTCTTTATTTTATAATCCAATAAAGAAAATTGTGAAATTTTTCAATTTAAAGTATATAACTTTCAATTTCTACTATATGTGAAAAATTCATGTGATTTAATATTTTAAAGTGTATATAGCCTTTATTTTATAAGACACAACTAATAAAATTGTGAAATCTCAAATTTTAAATTATATAGCATTTACTTTCTACTATATATGAAAAATTCATTTGATTCAATATTTTAAATATTATAGTCTTTATTTTATAATACAATAATGAAATTGTGAAATCTTACCATTTAAAGTATATAGCCTTCAAATTTCTACTATATCTAAAAAATTCATGTGATTCAATATTTTAAAGTCTAGTCTTTATTTTATAGACACAACAAAAAAAATTATCTATATATAATCTTCAATTTCTATCATATTTAAAAAATTCATGTAATTTTAATAATAAAATTTTTAGGATCAATTTATCTAAAACTAAAATACTTTTCCAGTCAAAAAAACCTTATAATATCATAATTTTGACATTGTTAGAACACTAAGAATATTTTAGTTATCAAGTAACACCTTATTCAATGAAACTATTGGGGATTAGTTTGGGATTTACTCATTAATTTATTATATTATTTCTCATACATCCTTATCTAAGAGCACGCGATGCATTTGCATGTGATGTCGAGCTTGACCAATGACTAGTCGCTTCACGGTGCCACCTTTTCATGCATTCCTGGATTTACTGCTTTACCCCTCCTCTCCATTATTTATCCACCGTCATATATTTACGAGCATTGGTATATTTATAATGAATAAAAGTTAAAACAACATATTTTCAACAAATTTAGGTTGGTCAAGTGGTTAGCTCACTTGACCGCTTAAGCAAAAGCAAGGGATGAGGGTTTGATCCCCGCCTTGTGTATGCAGCAACCCATTGGCTAGCGATTAAACCCTTAAATGAAGCTCCACACTGCGACGGATTAGTCCTTGACCTATCGGGTTGGGGGATACTGTTGGTCCAATACAAAAAAAAACAACATAAATTGTACACAATAATAATTATAGAATGAGTATAATATATATTTCATGTTATATATAATATATATCTTATATTACATATAATAGTATTATATATTATAAGAAAACAATATTACAAGGTGTAATATATATTATATATAATATATTATATATATTAAGTATTATATATGTATTTAATCTATTAACTATTTTAATTTTTTTTTTTTTGTTATCGATCAAAATTTCTTAATATAAACTATCCATACTTGTAAAAAAAAAAAAAAAAAATCACATCAAGATCTTTCGGTCAAACAGAACATAAGTTCAACATCTTCCCGCCTCTCGAAAATTCCGAGAAGCATACATATAAGAGTCATTACAATTTACAAGTGCAACTGTGCAAGTGAATGGACATGGCATTTATATATTGAAAAAATTTCACTTTAGAGTATAAAATGAAAAGTTTTATTAATTTACTTCTAATTTTATTATTTTGATCTATTAGAGTTTTTCTCTTTTCCATTTTACTCTTTAATTAATCCTCGATCATTTTGGAGAACATCATAGGCACTATAGAATATAGATCATCTTAAACCGGCTTCATGCTTATCTCTTGTTGAGGATCATGTATTAATTAATTAAAAATGTAATTGATGATGACTTTAATTAAGAATTTTGTTAACAAATATCTTAAGAATATTTATTAAAAATATTTAAAATTTAAAATAAACATATGAACTTCTTATATAAAAATATAAAAAAAACATATTTTTAAAATGAATATTTTTATTTTTAATTTTTTAACATGTGCTTATAATAACATTAATTAATTCACCGCCTTTGGAGTTGGAACTTAGGAAGGTCTGCCGGAGATTTCCGATTGGACAGAGAAAATGGGATTTTTTTTACATTGAGAAAGGGGTTGTTGGGGAACCAAAGATGTATTTTTAGTAGTAAAGTTATGATCTTTGCGAAATTAATTAATGTAATTTCTTAATATATATAATAGTTTATGAAAGTATACATCAAAGAATAAAATGAAAACTACTATTACCTTTTACTATTTAAAAATTGTTAAATCCAAAAGACCGATAAATTAATAATATCTAATATCACTTTCCTTCCAATATTAATTAACTTTTTTTAGTTCATCTACTATTCAATAAAATAATTGAATTGATATATATGTGTTGTTAATGGAAATTCTTTTTACATAACTATTCATACATATATATATATGTATTGGCACATGCATTGACAAATGAAATTTCACTCACATTCACCTACTTTCAGAAATCATGCTTCTAAGAGGACTTGATTAGACAAAAGTGTATGAAAAGTATATATACATTAACTATATTTAAATCAACTAAAAAACTATTTAAATATTATAGTGTTCTTATACATATACTTAATATACAACAACTTTAATAACATGTGATTGTGGCAATTTCTGATGTTTTTTTTCCTGCATTATTGCCCCCTTAGTTTATGATTTATTTTTTTAATTTAATAACGTACGTACACATGTATGTGACAGATTAGTTCTCAGAACAATCAAATATTTAATTGATATGAGAAAGATAGAAAATCGACTTAGCACCATATGAATCACACACATATATATATACAAGTATTAACATATAAAAGGTTAAAAAATTGATTTAGAAAATCTTTTCCCAGAACCAAACAAGATTTCGATATTAGGTATCACAAGGACAACCCAACAAATAAAGGATAAACAATTTTGCGAAGGCAGTGTTATGTTAGAACCAATATTCGTTACATTTTACTTTTAAGAAAAAGATTAATCAATAATACTGATTATACAACGTATCTTCAACTAATATTCAACATCTGCTATATACCATAAATAATATGTGTTATATATATAACATATGACACACATTATATATAATATGTAGTATTCATTAATTATTAATTGGTTGTATTTCTTTTATACAATCAATATTATTAAAAAATAATTAAATCGATCAGATTCTGGTCTTTCTTTTTAGGCATCAACTTTCTAAGATGGCTACTATTTATCCAGATCTGGAGCTTGTAGGCTGCATGGATTCCGAATCAATCTTTCCTTTCCAAAACGGGTTGGGTCCCACCCTCTAAAAGTCAATAACAATCACCAATTCAGTGACACCCTTATATTAAACTCTTTTTTCATTTTGTTCTTTCTTTTCCTGCTTTTAACTTTACCTAACCAATATTCATGTGAGTAAAAATAGAAAAACAATATATAGACATTCATCTATTGAATATACACATTCAAAGAAGAAAATTATAAAAAGAGAATAAATTAAAAGAAAATATAAATAATAAATATGATAAAATCTACATATTTTGTGAGTGAGATGTTTAAGTGTATGTATGAAAATTCTGAATGTAAAATTGCAAGAAGTATATATAGCAAAATATTTGCAAGAAGTAATACAGCAAGTTTGTAAAATTGACAAAATGATTAATAATAAATGTGTTATTTGTGTAAAGCAAATTATATATACAATATATATACATGTTTAAATTTAAAGAATAAAAATTTAAGTGTTGAAATAGTACTAATAAATCAAAATTTAAAAATAGTAAAGAAGATATATAAAATATGTAAGTTAATTTAAAAGTATATATACTTCATTATTTAATTAGTAAATATGTTATTTATACGCACTAAAATTTTATATTCCTATTTATCATCATTAAAAAAATATATAAAATTCACCATTTCATCATTTTAATTTCTTCCAGCAATTTATTCCATCTCCATCGCTCCTCTCACACTTGTACGATCTATGTATGGATACACACACCCTATGTACTATGTACAATATCTTGTATAGTCGTATTATAATAATGATGATCTTGACTAAGTGACAAGTAGTCATCATCGGCATACTATATTTATTGTTATTATTATTTACATTTGTTAAACGTTTAATATAATAAATTTAATTTTTATGTATCATATTAATTCAATTATATACTATTTAACTAAAAATAGATTTTTTTCCTTACTATTTAAAAAATTATATAAACATAGTGTTTTAATTAGATGACAGTATAAAATATATATCATTACAGCGCATCAAAATTAAACTCTAATATAATATATATATATATATATATATATTAATTTTTATTTATATTAGTTCTAATCATGTTGTCGGTTCCAAGAAGGTGAGTAGGCATGCTCAAAGGTAAATTAGGTTACCGCTAAAGGTAAAGAAAAAAGCTATAAAAAGGGGGTGGCATTGGCATTGTAAGAGCAGAACCAAACAAACACTTAGGGGGGAACAAAATGGGGTCTCTAGTAGCCACCACTCTCACCATTGCACTTGCCATAGTGCTTCTCAGTTTGCCATCCGAAATCTCGGCCAACAAATACTCATACTCCTCTCCTCCACCACCACCATACAAGAAGCCCTACAAGTACCCATCTCCACCACCCCCAGTTTACAAACCACCCAAGGCACCATACCACTACCCATCACCACCACCCCCAGTGTACTCCCCACCCAAAGCACCATACCATTATCCTTCCCCACCACCACCACCATACCACAAGTACCCTCACCCACAGCCACACCCACACCCTCAGCCACCAGTGTACCACTCTCCCCCACACCACCACAAGAAGCCCTACAAGTACCCATCTCCTCCTCCTCCAGTGCACAAGTACCCTCACCCACACCCTCACCCAGTGTACCACTCTCCACCACCACCATACAAGAAGCCATACAAGTATGCATCTCCACCACCACCCCCAGTTCACAAATATGTTCCCCACCCAGTGTACCACTCTCCACCACCACCGTACAAGAAGCCAGCATACAAGTACCCATCACCACCACCACCACCAGTTCACACATATGTTCCACACCCAGTGTACCACTCTCCACCACCACCACCACCATACAAGAAGCCTTATAAGTACGCTTCTCCTCCTCCTCCAGTTCACTCTCCACCCCCACCACACTACTACTACAAATCACCACCACCCCCTCCTTACCACTAGATAGATAGTGGTTGATTTGTAATCATTCTCCCATGGTATGTACCTAGTTAATCTTTCACAACCAACATATACATTTTCAACCCTTTAAATATTAAAAGTACTGTAAATAAAAATAATATTATCACTATTAAAAATGTTTAAAATTAGTTTATAAGTATATTTTATAATTAATAATTGTTCAAAAAGAGTTTATAATTATTTTTAATGGTCAACAAATATTATTAATATAATCTTTTTTACAGTATATTTATTTTTTTATTATTATACGTTGAAAATAATTATTATTATTAAATTGTTTATTAGTACAAAGTTTCTGTTATTAACATACAATATTTAGTCATTAAAAATAGAAAGTTACTATTTAAATAATGAAAAATTAATTAAAATTAATCAATATAAAGATTTTAGATCATCATTATTTGATTTACTAAAAAATAAGTTCTTAAAAAAAATTTGGATAAAAAATTATTAAATAAATTTATTGACTGATTTAACTATTTTTCTATTATTTATTAGTATTATTGTAAAAAATATTACTAGTAATGATCTAAATTTGAAACCAAAATTCTTCTAAGTAATTAATGAAACATTCTTTTGGTATTTAATGCTATAATATTCCTCATTTAATGTAAAATCTTTACCTTTCTGGATTTGGTAAATAAGGGATCAGATATGGACCACTGACAGAGCAATTAACTAATAAATAAGTGTATGTTTGTAGGATCTATGCACAAAGTGTGGAAACAAATGATAGAACGCTAGCTAGCCATGGAGGAGTGGATGGAGCAAAGTGCGGAAGAATCCTCTTTTAGCACATTTTCATGTTAATTAAGTGTTATATTAATGTTTACTTTATATAAATTATTTTAATAATGTTTTTTTGTTGTTGTTGTTGTATTAGACAAGTTGTTAGGCACTGTCTCCTCTATGGATTTGCAGTTGCCTGCGCTGCGTGAATTGTAATTTTTAAAATGTCTGCTTGATGAACAGGCCGACGAGCCATTTAATAAAAATAAATTTTCCCGGTGGGAAAAGTTACATTGTCATTCGGATCTAACACTGTTTTTCTCTCTTTTTTTACCATTAGGAAGATAGCTACTCACATTTATTCGTGACTGATTATTTGGGTGGGTGTGTTTGACCGGATAAAAAAGAAAAAAAAATATTTACATTAATTTTGAGAGTTTTGTTATGATATATTAATAGTGTTAAAAATTTACTTTCTTCGGTGCAAAACTTATACATACTAATTAAAATAATAATTGGATTTTATAAAAAAGTTAAATGATATAAGTAAAAAGTCAAAAATACTTTACCCCTATTATAAATATTTTTTCTATCATCATTAATTTATTTTTTTATTTTTATCAATATTCTCTTTCTTATTAAAGAAAATGATATAATAAAAAAAATTAAAATACTTATTAAAATTGTAAAAAGATAGATAATATGAATCAAAATAAAATGTGAAAAGAGACAATTAATTATTTGAACGAGAAGGAATATATTATCTACTAATAATCACGTACATTGTTTTGTGAGAGATTTATTAAATAATGACAGATAGAGTTAAAGGTTTTGCTGATATATCAATAAATAATTGGAGCTTGCATAAAATTATTTTATATTGTATGTGAATTAAAATTAAATTCCTAATTTTACAGCAGACACAATGTGAAAATATGTCACACAATCGCCTATAAGTGTAGAACTTTTCTAACAAGTGACGTGTTAAAGAAGAAAAAATAAAATACTTATCCTAAAAAATATATTTTTATATTTTCTAAACAAGATTTACTATAGTAATTTAAATTTTATCTAATCTTTTTATTATTAACTATTTTTAATAAATGTCTTTAGACCTTAAGGTAGTTAACTAGTTATTACCAAAACTCTTAATATTCTAAAACAAAATATCACATCAATATGATTAATTTTAAGTTTCATTAACAAGTACTCTTGTTAGTAAAAACTCATATTCAATTATTTAATATCATCATCACATCAATAAATCTAGTTTAGTTCTAGTCTTTATCGCTTAAAAGTTGTGTAAATAGAGTTTTGAGTATGAATGACAACATCAAAATCAAATTCATAAACTTAATTAAAAGAACTTAGACGTATAAAAACTTGATGACCAAGTAGCACTATTTTATACAATAAATTTCTAAAAGTATCTAGTGCCTTCTATAATAAACATGAAGAAAATAAATCTCCATAGCTTAACATTTGTATCCTACGATTGTAGAGCTAGCGCATAATAGTTTAGAGAAAAATACAAGTAAAACATCAAAGTAAACAATTCTAAAAGCTGTTTAACGAAACAAATGAAAACAAAATTGAAAGCAATTATTATAAAATAAATCCGTGTTAAAATATTCATTAGGGTCATCAACTAACCATGTCTTCACATGCATTATATATACTTTTTCATCAAATAAAATACATTGGTTAAATTATTTCTAATAAAACTCACGTCGAAAAAGAAAAAGAAAAAAGCAGCACAGAATACTTGCAAGCACATGTGATGTAGCCAAGACAAATGATGCTGGATTGCTGGATTATACAAATAATGAGATTTACAAATATTAAAAAAAATAAAGACCACAATTAAAATTTACTTATTTTTAAAATAAAACTCTTACCTATGCCTTATTATTATTATTTTTATTTATATGCATATCTCAACTTTTTCTAACTACTCTCTACAGCTTGCAGCCTATATCGAATCTGAATCAAGCTTTCCAAAACACTTTGGGTCCCATCGTTCGAAAAGTCAATAACAAAGACCAATTCGATGTCAGCCTTATATAATGCCAATTTTGTCTTTTAATGTGAACTATTTCAGACTAGACTAATCAATATCCGTAATAGGTGCATGAATTTTACAAAAAGCAAAATATGTGAATAAATTATACAATTATTAAATTATTAGCGACTAGACAGGTATTAATTAAACATGTAGAGTCGCATTTTAATATATAACATATAAGATGAATAAAAATTCATGTATGTTTTAAAACTTAGAGTGATAATTTTTTAAATAAAAAATAGTATAAAAGTAGAGTATATAGAAATAGAGTGAGAAACAAGAATTAGAGTAGTGATTAATATTATAGGTGGTTACCTTTTTATTTTACACTATATAATATTTAAAACTATATAATCTTAAATTTATTTTTTTAATTGAGTAATATCTATTTTTAAAATGTATAATTATTATTTTTATACTATATCTAAAAAATAGTATAATCTCATATTTTAAAGTATATAGCCCTCAATTTATATTTTATATAAAAAATTATTAAACTTAATATTTTAAAAATTATAGTCTTTAGCTTTTATACTTCTTTAAAAAGTTACATTATATCAAATTTTAAAATATATAGCCCTCAATTTATATTTTATATAAAAAAATATTAAACTTAATATTTTAAAAATTATAGTCTTTAGCTTTTATACTTCTTTAAAAAGTTACATTATATCAAATTTTAAAATATATAGTCTTCAATTTTTTGTTGTATAAGAAAAGAGTAGTCTCTAATTGCAAAGTGTATACTCTTTATTTTTAAAATATATCTAAAAAAATAGTGTAATCTCTCATTTTAAAGTATATAGCCTTCAATTTTTACTTTATGTAAAAAATTCTTAAAATTTGATATTTTAAAGACTATGAACTTTAGCTTTATATATACTCCTTACAAAATTCATATTATATTAAATCTTAAAGTACATAATCTTCAATTTTATATTATATAAAAAATGACTAATCTCTAATAGCAAAGAGTATATATAACCTTTATTCTTATAATAATATATTTAAAAAATAGTATAATATCACATTTTAAAATATATAACATTCAATTTCTACTTTGTATATTAAATTTTAAAAAATCAATATTTTAAAGACTATAGTCTTTAACTTAATTTATACTCATTAAAAAGATTAAATTATATCATATTTTAAAATATATAATCTTTAGTCTTTTACTGTAGTAGAAAATAGTGTTCTCTAATTGTAAAGTGTATGCTCTTTATTTTTAGAATAATATATTTAAAAAATAGTTAAATCTCATATTTTAAAGTATATATAGCTTTTAATTTATTAAATTTCAAGGTAAAAATATTATGTTGAAAATGTGAATTTTTTAACCAATTTTTAATCCAATATAAATATATTAAAATTCTTGAAACTTTCTATTGTGATCTCCATGACCGATAATCAACAAAGCTCAAATAATTTTAATAAATAAATTATTAGTAAATGACTAATAAATGGATATATTTAGGGTAATCAATGTTGCATGGATGATTTATGGACTTAAGTGACAAGTAGTCTGTGGTCATCATATTATATGAATTGTACTAATTATTATTAATAGATTAATAAATGGTGCATAACCTACCATTTACATACACACATGAATTTTCTTCTTGTCACACCTGGTGTCGGTTCCTCTTCCTCATACAAAAAATTAATGAGATGGTATATGATTACAATAATATTTATTGTACAACAGAAATACGTCTAATAAGCATCCAATATATGTTATACATGATATAAGTAGATGTGTATTATTTGTATAACGCACGTACATATAATACACATTCCATATCACGTATAACACACGATGGATAGTTGTTGGACGTATTTATGTATTGTACAACATAAATTATTGTATAACTAGGCTCTTCCTAGAAGGTGAGTATGCTCAATAGTAAAACTTGGTAGGTATAAGAAGGGGAAGGCAGTAGCATGATATGAGCGTAATTAACCAAGACCCAATTTGAAGTGAAAATTAAAATGGGGTCGTCCCTAGTAGCCTCCACTCTCACCATTGGACTAGCCATAATCCTATTCTTGAGTTTGCCATCTGAAATCTCAGCAAAGAAATACTCATATTCCTCTCCTCCACCACCTCCTCCTAAGGAGCCTTCACATCACTACCCCTCACCACCACCAGCAGTACCATCTCCACCACCACCACCACCTCACAAGAAGCATCACTACAAGTACCCATCTCCACCACCACCACCACCACCACCACCACCAGTCTATTCACCACCTCCTCCAAAGGAGCCGTACCACGAACCATCTCCTCCACCACCACACCACAAGCACCCTCACCCTCACCCACATCCAGCGTACCACTCTCCACCCCCACCCTACAAGAAGCCCATTAAGTACCCACCACCCCCATCACCAAGGCACAGTCCTAACGTCCACCCTAAGCCTCGCCCATTCTCTCCTCCTCCACCACCATCACCACCACACAAGCAGCCTTATAAGTACCCTTCACCTCCTCCTCCCCCACCTTACTAAATAATGGTTAATTAATTTGCATCGCACCCATGGTAATTATTAAATTCTTTCATACAACCTACATTAACATTATTAGTACAGAATTCATAAATATGGTTCTTTTCTCTCAATTATCAATATCTAACTATTAACTAACTATGTATAATCTTAATTTGAAACCAAAATTCATTTATGTTATGAAACATTCTTCTAGCTAGATACATAGTATATTATTTAGCACTTTAATATTCCACATTTAATGCAAAATCATCTACATATATATGATGTTTAATTTAGTGGATTTGGTTGGGAGATCAGATATAGATTGACTGACCAATTAATGTATGTATGTATGCGTGTGTTATGTAGGCTCTATGCAGAAAGTGTGAAAATTAACAATGAAACCATGGACGGATGGGATGGAGCAATACGCGGAAGTGGTTTACTACATAGTACATTATTTTAAGATTGTTTTAATAATGTGTTGTTGTTGTATTAGACTTAGACAGTTGTTAGGCACTGTCCCCTGATCTATCTATACTCTGTGGATTTGCAGTTGCCTATCTGCGTGAATTGTAATTTTATAAGTGTCTGCTTAGCTTGCAGATCAAGTTTACGAGCCAATATAATAATAATAATGTTCCCTCCCATCTTACTTATCTAAAGCTTCTTCTCACTCCTCTCTCTTTTACACCACAATATAATACTGTTTTATGCTTATCTCCATTCTGATTATTTCTTATTAGTTAATGTCAAAAACTTAAAATAATCATTGTTGCCATATGTATGTAAAAGTGAGAGAAATTAAATTAGAAACGTAATAAAATGTGTATTTAGAATAATTAAATATGAAAGTGAAATGAATTAAATTTTATATTATTTTTATTAAAATCTATTTAAAATTATACATGAAGTTTAAAAATATATAATTATCAATTATATAAAAGTTACAAAATTTATTTATTTTATCTTTGCAACTCAAATAATAAAATTAATTTGAAAACAATTTCTTTTAATTTTAAACACACTCCTAAGAATATTGGATACTTTTTTTGGTTGTTCTGAAAGCACTACTTATTTGAACACTCAATTTGGACCAATCCCGTTAATAGCTTTGGATTTTTTTTTTTTTTTCTTATCAACAAAAGTTTAGATTAGGAAATAGAGACACATCTTGAGGCAAACCATCAATCTGAGCGAGGATTTATGATAGAATTTATAGATTGTCATTAAAGAAAAAAATTTTCGAACTTAAATCATACTTAACACATAGACAAAAGACTGAATGAGATATGTCAACTAAGATATGTAATAGCTTTGAGGTTTTTTTTTTTTTTTTTTTGGGTAAAGATAGCTTTGAGGTTTAATTGCTTTGAACAAAGGGCGTAAAAGTAGTAGTTGGGCCTACATAACTTTGTAGGGATTGAGCTCTAGAATTGTTGTATTGCATGCATGTTGAGTTTGGGCCTACATACATGCTGCCAAAATCATTCATTGCATCAACATGCAGCCTCTCACCGTCTTGCTTCTCCACGTGTTGTATTGCATGTTGAGTTTCACCACTGCATGCTGCCACCTCTCCATCCACTCCTCAATTTACACTCACACCCTCCCCTCAACCACCACCTTCGAGCCCAAATTCGTCATTACAACCACACTAAGAAATCCCCATTAAAATGCACACCATCATCAACAACAAACAATATCATCATAGCACCAACATAATATATAGAACTAACATATAGCAAGCTAGCTAATAACCATACCCCACCACCAACCAACATGGTCATCACAAAACCAGCCCTGCATCTCACGTGCCATGCACGTGTCTCGATCTTCCTCTTCGCTCTAACAATGGTTCTCTCCATTGCCATCTCATCAGAGCCACAAAAAACCATGATGGTTGAGGACATAGCTAGAAAGCTGAAGCTCAAGGACAAGAACCTTTTGGGCACTGAGAAGAAGTTCAGGACATTCATGGAAAGCTATGAAAAGAGGTACTCTACTAGAGAAGAGTACCTCCACCGTCTTGGGATATTTGCGGAGAACTTGGTGAGAGCCGCAGAGCACCAGGCCATGGATCCCACTGCTGTCCACGGCATTACTCAGTTCTCCGATCTATCCCAAGACGAGTTTGAGAGGCACTACACCGGTGCCAAAATTGGGTCTGGGTTTGGGAACAAGTTGGCCGCGTCCGGCGGCATAGCGCCGCCTTTGGAGGTGGACGAGCTGCCGGAGGAATTTGACTGGAGAGAGAAAGGGGCTGTAACTGAAGTTAAGATGCAGGTGTGTATATATGTATTTTTATTGGTTACGTTCTGATGCATTTCATCATAATATATGTAGTTGATGTTTTAGATAGATTTACTTGTGTTATAAGATTTATGAGTTTAATTAATTTCTATGCAATCGATAGAAATTAAAAAAAAAAGTGCCAAATCATGTGTAGCTGTCATAATTATCGATAGGAACAATGTTATTGGAACTTTTAAATATGTATGCCCTAACTTTTGAACAACTTTTGGATGTGAATTCTAATTTCTAAAGTTATTAGGAGTGAGGTGAAAAAATAGTGTTGTTGACTAATCTTTTATAAGAGAGTATACTTAAGTATTGTTCAAGTATCGTGGAAGAATTGATTTGAGACGTTCTCTTGTGTTCTGCTTTTTTTCTTTTTATAATTAGTGTATAGTTTATGATTTTTGAAGTGATCATCAAATTTTAGGAGACAATGAAGATTGTATTTTCTGCTGCTCTTTACAATGACAAGATATAGTTTGACTGTCATGATTTGGTTAAAAGATAGTTATTTTTCTGTGCATTATTTTTATTATATTAATATTTATACACAATTTTGATTTTTGATACAGGGCAAATGTGGATCATGCTGGGCTTTCAGCACTACAGGATCAATAGAAGGAGCCAATTTCATTGCTACTGGCAAACTCCTTAATCTTAGTGAACAACAGCTTGTAGATTGTGACAACAAGGTATACATATTATGTAAATTAATATTATTTGTACTAAAATCTTGGTCTCTACGAGTACATGCTGTATTCGTATTTGAGTCACTGTATTCGTATTTGAGTCACTCTATCTAACGATTGATATAAAATTGTCGACAAAGAGGGCGAGATATTTTTTATATGCATAACATTTTTCTATTATATATCTATCTCCAATACGGATTAGTGTTTTAGAAAATCTTATTTAAAATGTATTGCCTCATAAACTATTAGACTGATATATTTCCTCATGTTATATTTCTTTTTGTTTAATTAGTGTGACTTAGAGGAAAAGACAGCATGTGACAATGGTTGCTATGGAGGTCTCATGACAAATGCTTACAACTATTTGATTGAGGCTGGTGGGTTGGAGGAGGAAACTTCATACCCCTACATTGGGGACCGTGGTGAATGCAAGTTTGATTCACAGAAAGTAGCAGTTAAGGTCACAAATTTTACCAATATCCCTGTGGATGAGAGCCAAATTGCTGCATATTTAGTCAAACATGGCCCTCTTGCTTGTAAGTCCTCTCAATTGAACAATCCCCACTTATATGTCATATTAGCATGACTAATTATACATTACACATTCAGAGCAATATATACAGAATCCACATCAGAAACTATAATTTTTTCTTACAACTAAAAACCAGTCAACCCAGTTAACAATCCAATTTTAGTGTGCATATTATACCAAATTTAAATGATTGGCTGGAATTTGATTGTATACATAGCAGCACTGCCTCAGAAATCATGGTGACAATTGGATAAAATAAAGTGATATGACCTACTAGTTCATCAGAATTCTACAAATTTAGAACACTACATATAAAATCTTTGGCATAAATAAAGTGATATGGCCTACAATAATTCATTTGAAGACCAACAATTATGACATATATACATCATCTTGGATACAAAATTTTGACAAAGTCTATGTTGTTTAGTTTTTTCCTACTAGCATTAGAAGATTAATTAGATAGATCTTTGTATATGGATTACTAATGTTGTTTATGATCTCTAATTATGTGCAGTGGGAGTGAATGCTGTTTACATGCAAACATACATTGGGGGTGTGTCATGCCCTCTGATATGTAGCAAGACAAGGCTCAACCATGGTGTGTTACTTGTGGGGTATGGTTCAAAGGGCTTCTCCATTCTAAGGCTTAGCAAACAGCCATTCTGGATCATAAAGAATTCATGGGGAAAGAATTGGGGAGAGAGTGGATATATCAGGCTTTGCAGAGGGCATGATATGTGTGGGATCAACACTATGGTTTCTGCTGCAATGGTGGCTCAAACTCACATAACTTCATCAGACAAAGATGCTAGTGTTGCTTCCTATTAGTTAGCTAGCTCTGCTTTGCTTTTACCCTGTTATGGAAACAGAGTAGTGTAGAATGATAAGTTTCTGTGTTGGTACTATGATGCACCAAAAGCCTTTACCGAATTAACATGTGTGGACAAGGTGAATTAATATAATAATTCGGTAAAATATTTTGGTGCAATAAGCTAGCCTTGTTAGTCAAGTTAGCATCTCTTGCTATATATTTATCTCTGGTTATGTCTTGTGTAATGTTTGCTACAATAGTAAGTTTTTCATATACGGACCGATTTAATTTATGCTTTGAAGTAGGAGTATGATATATAAGATGGAATATAGTGATCTTTTCTAGAAAAGAAGATTCAAATGATTAAATGAAAGCAAAAGAACATAAACCCATATGAATTGGACCAATGCTATATAAACAATAAAAAATCACAGCCAACACAAACAAGTAGTGCACATTATATATAATATAAAATATACAATAAATATTATACATTGTATATGTCATATAGTACATGATGTACACAATATATATTATATGTTGTAAAAAAGAAAGATACTGTAATATGTAAATGTCATATAGTACATGATGTACACAATATATATTATATGTTGTAAAAAGGAAGATACTGTAATATGTAATATATATTGTGCACGATATGTGCTATACTTTGTGCTTTTATATTATGGTAAATATTTGGTGCACAACAAAAGATAAGTCATAACAGCCAATATGTTGTGCACACCGTATATAATATAAAATGTACAATATATATCACATATTATACACAATATATATCATATATTGTAGTATCATCCTTCTTTGTAACATGTGATATATATTATGTACATTATTATATTGTATATATTGTGCATTTTTTATTGACTGTTTCGACTAATTTTGTTATACATATAGTAATGTTTATGCATAATATATTGACGGTTTTGGATGGTATATGCCATATGAGTTGTACAAGTCACGTTTATTAACGCAACAGCCACTAGCAGCAATCCGTTGTAGTCTAGTTGGTTAGGATACTCGGCTCTCACCCGAGAGACCCGGGTTCAAGTACCGGCAACGGAAACTTGTTTTGGAAAATTGTTCATTTGTTACTTTTTTTTTTGTGTTAATTTTTCAATGAATATAAGTGGTTAAACTATCTTAATTAGAATGGGAAAGTAGTCATTTTAGTATAGAAAATGAAAATGAAAATGATAAGTTATCAACTTGTCGATGTAGACAAGATACATATTCGAATTTTCACAAATAATATGTACAATTAATATTATTGCAAGTTAAACTATTGAAATTTGATTTCGTTGTGTAAAAATTATAAAAAAATTATTATGACCCATCAAGAGACACGAGGAGAAATAATATAAAGAGCATACACGTGCGATTACATAAACTCTGATATTTTGTGTTATTTTGGATGATAGAAAAGTTCACTTGTTCTTCAAACAAATTGTTCAAACACACTCTCCAATTGATCAACCACACAGAGCAGACAAAGTTGACCCATAGTGAAGAGAAATGACTTTTATACATCATAAAATTATTCACTATCATTCACTATTAGTTACTTTATGTAATACTTTAACTTTTTAAATTTTTTAATATTATCACTAATTAAATTTGTATTGTATTTAGTTAACGATGAAAACCATAGAGAACGTGAAGAAAATAGATCTCTTGCAATTTCAACTTGTCCCTTGGATAGTACAATAATGCACTCATTACTCATTAGCGATGGATATGGAACCGCAAATAAAAGATTATCAATTAACAAGTTCATTAATATTGAATTTATTTGATAATCTCCTTGATCGCCGCTGGATTACTATGCTAAAAGAGGAAAAAAAGAAAACAATGTCTAAATATTCTTCTAAAATTTTAAATAATAATAATCCAATCATCCTTGTAGGAGAAGGAAACAGAATATGTGGTTCTTACAAGTTGGATACTGTTGGCTTATTTGGACCACAAAAGGACTAAAAGCCCCTCGAGCATATTTTTTATCCTTATCCAAATCTCTATTTTGAGGGTTTGGTGGCGGGTATTGTAGTCAAAGTAGCATCAACCTTGACAAGTTTCATCTTACGACCAATCTTCAACATTTCTACCACCATCATCCAAACTCTAGAAATATGAACAAATCAATTAAAACATTTATTTATTTATTTTTAAAATATTATAATTCTTAATATATTAGTATATTATTAGCCTGGAATGGAATTTATTCATATTATTTTATTTTCTTGCACAACTAGCGAGTCGCCACAGACACATGTCCACACCAAAAACCCAGAGAAATAGAGAAAGGTAAGAAAATGACACCCTTTTTGTTAATTCTTGCAGGTGAATGCTTGTTATGATTCATACCCATTATCCAAAATCGTAACTTTAAGCTCTCTGCATGTGTTTCTCATTCAGCTGATCTCTTTGTTCAGCTATCACCAGAAAGTTAAAGCACGATTAGGGTATTATGCATAATTCTCCTTTTTTTTAATGAAGATATCAGGAAACTGTAAAATTTTCTGTTTTCATCTGGTAGTTCTTTTATTCAGATTCAGATCTCAATTGGGTTTGTGATTTCGCACTTGTTTTGCTGATTGCATTGTTGAATGAGTTGGAAATGTTAATTTGTTCTGTCTTTCACTTGGGATTTTTGGGATTCTCATAAATTTTCTGTTATTTTGTGTGCATGCTCATAAGTCATTAGTTTTTATTTCTTTGTTGATGAAGCTGTGTTATCTTAATTATACATTTGGAACCTGGATAATTCATGTACTGTGATGATGTGGTGATTGATTTGCAGAACATTAGCCCAGATAGGGGTTCTTGATTGGTTCAGAATTCCTTTTCCCATTTTGGTTTATACTAAAGCAATGTTGGGCCGTTCCAAGTGAGGAAGATTTGAGATCTAAAAGGAATATTTTTTTGTGTTCCTCTCTCACTGTGTTTTATCTCAGATCTGGAAGGGAAGTAGGTTGAAAATCCCAAGTTTACTGTTTGGGTTCTTTGAATCGAAATATGAATCAATGAATGGGATGCCATTTTATGATCAATAGTTTTAGTCAGGATATTAATGAGTAAGGCATCTTCCCTTTATAGATACAGATTGAGTTGAGTACTTTAGCAATAAGGATTTCTCATCTAGACATTTTTTTCCAGTTGAAGATGAACTCTATTTGGATATGCATTCGTCAAAATTTATGTAAATTTAGGATCTGGCAGAGGGGAGTGGTGAAAGAGGTATTTTCACTATATTTCTGGTTTCTCTTGTTGTAGAAAATGGAATTCCTCTGTCTGAAGTAACTAGAAATGCATGAGGTAAATTCTGTCATTTATTCGTATGAGTAGCTTGCAAACTTGAAAGGAGTAGGTACAAGATAAAATTGTGTACATTCTAGCTTGTTGAAGATTTATGATAATGCATCTTTTAGGATACCAATGTTTTTCCTCATGAAGCTTTTCCTGTGTTGTGCAGTAGCAGATGTGCCTCAGTTCTTTTCAAATCCTGTGACATTCAAGTGGCAATAACTTGAGGAAACTTGGAGGTATTTATAGTCTTTAGAAGGAAGAAATTGTTAGTATCTAGTGTATAATTATTTAGGCGAATGGTCATTCAATTTGGATGTGATGGAGGTCTATGCTGAAAGTTCCCATTCCAATGGGAAACAAACCTTGAAGTATTCTAAACCAGCAGATGAAGTGAAAAGGTCCAGTGAAACAACTTACAGAAGTTCTCATTCCAATGGGAAGCAAAATTTGAAGCAAACTTCGACTTTTGTTAATCATGGTAAGTATGTCATTGTAATTAACTGGTCATTTAACATCAAATATAGCTTGTTGGAAAAATAAATGCCTCTTCAGCCTATATATTTGAGTCTGTAACTACGTTCGTAGAATAGGCTTTAAATACTTGCCTCTCTGAGAATAATTAAATGAAAGAAAGAAAGGGTCGGTATTAGCTTTATTCCAACTTCTTTGTTTTCCTTTCCTATTTGAATTTTCTGAGCCTTACCCCAATTATTCTATTTTTCTAATCATCTTTTAATTTTCCTTAAGCTGTTGTGTTAACCCTACTATTGGTGAATATATTATGCAGCTGCGATCGCTTGGCATGAGACTAGAAGGAAGTGGGTTGGTGATAGGTCTAAACATCCACCAAGAATGGCAAAGGATCCAATTATTAGGTATACCTTACCTCGATTCTGTTATTGTCGTTTGACAGCTGGATCAAGTGATCAACCATTGTTTTCATAGACATGATGAGAGATTTAAAAGTGTTCTATGAGGGGAGAAAAGAACAAGCGCATAGATAGTGGTTTTTAAAGCTGACATATTTTTTAGATTTGCAATGATATTTCCAGCCATATAGACAGAGAGGGTGGTTTTGAGGATAATGTACATGCCTATTCTTCTATATTACTACCAGTGGATTTATAAAATTCCAATGATATGTTTTTTCATTAGATTTATACATTACTTTGGCGTAGCTTCTCAAGTCGACTCGAATAATTTGAAATATCTTTATTGCAGCTGGTCTACATCATATGAAGAGCTGCTTTCAACTAACGAACCTTTTGCAGAGCCAATACCCTTACCTGTAAGAACATATTTAATGCATGAAACTGTATGGGTTCATATTGATGTCAAAATGTAAAACTGTTAGTTTAGACGCCAGACGGGATATTTAAGTATCATCAGACTTTGTGCTACATTGTACTCGTATGATTGATACAGATATAACCTGGAAATTGAAGCTTTAGCGAATGAAAATATATTGATGACATGTGGAATGCTGCTCTCTGGATTTTAGAGACTTATGTGGTCCATTCACTATTTTAAGCCATCAATTAAGATTTTGTTGTGTTACCTGTTTTATGTTATATTAAGCATCCTAGCATAAAATTTTAGTGGTAGACTTGAAGTTATGTTTATTGATAGATCATAGAAACCTACCTACTAAGCTTTCTGAACATCTTCTCCATGTACTGATGCAATTAATTGATGGCTTATGCAGGAGATGGTAGATTTCTTAGTTGATGTTTGGCATGATGATGAAGCCTTCTTTGACTAGAATATTGTTGGCAGTTTTAGTTATTCACAGCAAAGCAACTGAGACAAGAAGAACTGTGTAAAGCCTTTTAACCTGCAAAGCAATGACAAACATGCATTTTTCTTGTAGGTGTTAGAGGGGGGAAACTCTTGAGAAGATTTACATTAACTTCCTAGCTTGAAATCATTGGTTAATGGGTTATTATTATTTTCCACAATTCATCTAATACCAAATTTCATTGTTTGGAAAAGAAGAAAGAAAATAGATATGATGTATCTACTATTCACTTCATTATCTGTATCTATTGATCTACTCACAAGCATTTATCCTGGTATTAATTCCATTTTCTGATCAATACCTTACTACTCCTTATACATGCTAGATTCAAAATTGCTGCTAAGTTCTTATTGGTTGTTCCTTTCTTTTTTTTTTACTTTGGTTGTACAAGGGTAACTGGTAAATAAAAGCATACCTGAATCTACAGAGTAACCAGCCAACATAATTCACAAATAAATAGCAAATAAAATAGCTTAAAAAAATAAAGAACAGAATCTGTCCTCATGGTGTCAAAGGTACATGAGGATGTAACATTCTTCTATAGGAGGCAATTCTTGCTTTTTTTTTTTGGTAAGTCAAAATGGTAGGCAAGTGGGCATATCATTACGAGAACGGAGCTATAAACGATACTCTCCCCTTAATCAGGTTAACTCCAGGATTTGATCCCTCGTCCTTGGGTAATCGAGGGTCTGGAGCTCGACTAACGTCTACCATATCAAATCATGGAGCTCGACTAGCTTCTACCAGATCAAATCATGATTGATTCTATAAGAGGTAATTCTATTCGAGCGCATCAATCCCTACTATTACGGGCTTAATTAAAAAGCTAACAAGGTTAGGTAATGAAGATGTAGGTTGCAAGATTCTGACTTCATTAGCTCAGACGTGCAAGCTTATGGTTATTATTAGTTTTTTGGAAACTTCAGCAGCTATACGTTTCAAGTGATTGAAGTAGAATTCATACTTCTATGAAATACAGTAATCACTTAAATAATCTTATGGCATAAAAAATAGCAAAGAACCGCTCATATAGTAATTTAATTAATAATAAACCAGATAAGAGGGTTTTCCTCCATATAGTCATTAAATAAGCTGATTTATTAAATACATGACATTACATTTGCTAAGAAACTAGTCATCACTTGGTTAGACATCCAAATGCTTTTACAATTTTCTTCATCATCTAAAGTCAAAAGTTCTTTAATTGAAAAATAAGAGATAAATTCTTTCACAAATTATATAAAAATACGATCAACATCATCTAAAGATAAAAAAGAGTTACAACAAAATTATATCATTATCTGTTATCTAATGATTCACAAATATATGCACTTAAAAATAAAAATGTGCAAATATCAATCTATACAAATAAATTTACTCAGTAAATATGTTTACCAATAAATATTAATTCAAGGAACATATCTATCTATACTAATACTAATAGTATTTAATGGTCGAGATTAAGACTGCCTCCTCCCGAAAATTTTATTTTCTAAATATGTTTTACTTATAATATTCAAATTCTGAATAAGCATTAAATTATTTATTAGTACATGCGACTCGATATACACTTTCATACCTGTCAGTCATTTTTTTTTAATTTTTCAGTAAATATTTTATAAAATACTATTTAATATAATTATAGTCTCTCTCAAATGTCATTTTAGTTTATCAAAATATTAGTAGAAATTTCTACTACCATATAACTTTAACTTCTACTATATGTAAAGATTTCATCTAACTCCATATTTTAAAACCTATAGCCTTTATTTTATAATACAACAAAAATATAGTGAAATCTCACATTTTAAAATATATAGCCTTCAATTTCTACAATATGTAAAAATATTATGTAATTCAATATTTCAAAGGCTATAGTCTTTATTTTATAGTGTATCCAAAAAAATAGTGAAATATCATATTTTAAAGTATATAGCCTTCAATTTCCACTGTACGTGAAAAATTCATGTAATTTAATATTTTTGAAACCTATAGCCTTTATTTATAATATAATCAAAATATAGTAAAATCTAACATTTCAAAGTATATAGTCTACAATTTCTACTATATGTAAAAATTTATGTAATTCTTTATATTAAAGGCTATAGCCTTTATATTATAATACAACTAAAAAATAGTGAAATATCACATTTTAAAGTATATAGCCTTCAATTTCTACTATATCTAAAAGATTCATTTAATTTAATATTTCAAAGGCTATATAGTCTTTATTTTATAATACAAAAAAAAATCTAGTGAAATTTTACATTTTAAAGTATATAACTTTCAATTTCTCCTAGATGTAAAAATTCATGTAATTCAATATTTTAAAGCCTATAACCTTTATTTTATAATATAATAAAAAAATAGTGAAATCTCACATTTTAAAAGATATAGCCTACAATTTCTACTATATGTTAAAAATTCATATAATTCAATATTTTAAAGCCTATATAGCCTTTATTTTATAATACAACGGAAAAATAGTTAAATCTCACATGTCAAAGTATATAGGCTTCAATTTCTGCTATATGTAAAAATTTATGTAATTCTTTATTTTCAAGACTATAACCTTGATTTTATAATACAACTAAAAAAATAGTGAAATTTAATATTTTAAAGTATATGCATTCAATTTCTTCTATACGTAAAAAACGCATTTAATTCAATATTTCAAAGGCATAGTTTTTATTTTATAACACAACAAAAAATAGTGAAATCTCATATTTCTATATTACATTAAATTTCTACTATATATAAAAATTCATATAACTTAAAATTTTAAAATTTATATTCTTTATTGTTGCTAATTTATGGCATTTTGTACACGTATAATTGGTCAAGTATCACTAAGGGCTTGTTTGGATGTCATTTTAGTAAAAGGTCTTTTTTTAATTTATCTTTTTAATTAAGATCTTTCGAAAAAAGTAGAAGTAATTTTATGTTTGGATACAAAATTAAGTTATGTTTGGATGTAATATGGAAAGATCTTTATTTAATCGCAAACATCTTTTTTATGTTATAAAATGTCTTTTTCTAGAAGATGGAAATTGCAGCTTCTGAAAAAAAGATCTTTTTTAACTTTTTTTTAGAGATTATACTTTTACTTGACATTAGCACCCAAACATATCAAAAAATTGAATAAGATGTTTTTTAATTAAAAAAGATCTTATTTTAAAGAAATAATGACATCTAAACAAGCACTAATTGAAAAATCATCAATACTCCTCCGGACTAACCTCATCAATCACTCAAATTCCATACTTTAGTTTTAGAAAATAGTAAAAGGATTTCGTATATAGTATAATATAATCTCAGTCGACTCTTGTGTATATTGAATTGAAATTGGTGCATGGAAGCAACACAGAGCCATCATCATCAATATCATCGTCATCATCCTCACGAACCACCATGTGAATGCATCAACTAACAGTCAATACATATATATATATATATTCCGTCTCTCCATAGGACGCCACCTGTTGCCAAAACCTCACTCCCACGCAACTAACACTCATACACTCTCTCTCTCTCATATATAAGCACGAACTGCGAGCTCTTCTCTCTCAGTCTCGCACCCTTTTTTTCTCTTTCATCTGAAAAATGGGTCACTCCTCGGTAACCGTCGTCACATGCCCTCTCATTCTTATTCTCCTCTTCCTCTCATCGTCGCCGCCCTCCTCCGCCGCCACCTTCTCCGATCTCGACCTCTCTGCGCGTTCCAATTCCCTGGCGAAGAAGCTGATCTCTGAGCTGAACCTGTTCCCTCACGAAGATGTCAACATCATTCCCGATTCCAACGTCATCGCCAACAACAATGATATGCTGAAGGAGAAGAAGATCGTCGAGAAGCCCCTCAGGTTCCCCAATTTTGTGGGCTCCGAGACTGAAGGAGAAATCTCCGTCGAGGATTTGGGTCACCGCGCTGGCTATTACCCCATTCAGCATTCTCATGCTGCAAAGTTTGTTCTTCGCTTTCTCTCTTCTTCTTCTTCTTCTTCTTCTTCTTCTTATTACATATATAGTTTTAATGTTTTATTTTGTTTAGTTTGTTCGACAATTGTGGCACTCTGTAATGTGTTGATTTCAATTTTTTGACTGTACCGTGCATGCACTGGTGTTTACCTAAACCTAATCCATTGTTGATGTTGTTATTGTTATTTTGTCTTTATCCTTATGTTCCTTTAGAGATAAGACAGAAGAAGGAATGAACATCGTAAAAGTGTGAAATTTTCTCGTTTGGACTATCGGAAAATTTTTCTATTTTGAGAGAAAAAGAGTAAAGGGAGTGAGAAACCTCCAAAAATTGAAAATTTAAGGGCGTGTTTGCATTCTGAAACACTTTTATTTACTTATTTATTTATTTTTTGTTTTCAATCGGTTCTGATTTTACTGATGCTGGGAAGGAATCTATGAACTGGAAATTCAATGATTCCCTTATAAAACATTGAGAAATAGGAAACTGGTTGAAAATAGAAAATGAATTGAAAACTGAAAACTCTTCTCTCAAAGCAAAGATAACCTTTCTGTTCATTGAATTTATAATCTTGTTGTCTGTGTTAGTGTTCAGTGGACTGGAATATGGTTGTAGTAGGGCCAAAAGGTTTTTTTAAAATCGAAACGAACTTGCATTGTTATCCTCCCTAAGTATGTTTTTGCTAATTTTTTTTGTCAATTTTGATGAATGGGGCAGGATGTTCTACTTTTTCTTTGAATCACGGAACAGCAAGAAGGACCCTGTTGTGATTTGGTTGACTGGGGGACCTGGCTGTAGTAGTGAGCTGGCTGTGTTTTTTGAGAATGGTCCCTTCAAGATCTCCGACAACATGTCCCTTGTCTGGAATGAATATGGTTGGGACAAGGTATCTCATTGTTTTGTTGTTGTCTTTCAACTACTGCTTTCTTTCGTGTTCCTTTCATGTGATTGTTGGGGGTGTGGATTGTGGAAGAGTGACTTTGACTAATTGCTTGGTAACCTTTACAGGTATCAAACCTCTTGTATGTCGACCAGCCAACGGGAACTGGATTTAGTTACAGCACTGATAGGCGTGACATTCGTCATGATGAAGATGGTGTGAGCAATGACCTGTACGACTTCTTACAGGTACTTGTGATTGCTCTAAATATTAGTTATAGACTTATAATATAGCACATTAATGTAATGTTTACTTCACATATATTCATTAGTATGAGGAAGAAGTAGTGTTTGTGAACTCCCTTCTGTTAACATTTCTTCGTTGCTATTCTTGGAAAAAGAAAACTGTTTCTTAGTTACTGCTGAGTTTGTTAAGAATACCTGGATGCCTAAGGTTCTCCAATAGTATCTGAGTTAGCAAGTTTTTTGTCTTTTTTGTACAGGCCTTCTTTGCTGAGCATCCGGAGTATGCAGAAAATGACTTTTTTATCACGGGTGAATCATATGCTGGGCATTACATTCCAGCTTTTGCAGCTCGTGTCCATAAGGGAAACAAAGCTAAAGAAGGAATTCATATCAACCTGAAGGTTTGTTACATCACACAGTGATCTGTTCTAATTTTTTATGTTCTTTAATACAATTAAAGGGTAAGGAGACTTGCTTATCTTATTTGAATTGGTTGAACAGGGATTTGCCATTGGTAATGGGCTTACCGATCCTGGGATTCAGTATAAGGCTTACCCAGATTATGCACTGGAGATGGGCATAATTAAGCAAGCTGACCATGATCGTATCAACAAAGTGATGGTTCCAGCCTGTGAATTGGCAATAAAGCTGTGTGGTAAAAATAAAAAATGCTACACATTACTAATGCAAATTACTATGTTTATGATATAAATAATCTGAAAATTAGTTGATTTCTTACATAGTTTTACATATGATAGTCTATATGATTGTCAGCACTGATTTTTTCATGCAATATCCAATTACCAATGATCACCCATTTGTTTTAATCATTTCAGGAACTGATTCAAAAATTGTATGCACAGCAGCATATTTTGTATGCAATACAATATTCACTTCCATCCTAGCACGTGCTGGTGATATCAATGTGGGTAACATGGTTGCTTCCTGTTCTTTATGGTGTACATGTCAATAATTCTTCATTGTTACTTACTTGATAGAGTGCCTATAAACCTTAAGAGGACAGCTAGGGGCAAATAATACCTAATAATTAACTCTGGCACAAACCCTTAGTTCAAAAGCCCATGTAGCATGAAGCATAGTGAAAGTGCAGGCCTCTCTGATAACACATTAAAAGAATCACAGAAGATAAAGTGTTTTTGTTGCGTAGTTAAGACTGAAGAAAGGATTTTGGTTGTCTTTAATTATTGTAGTTGAGGATATTTTGAATGAAAGTGAAGTCCAGAAGGTTTTTCGTTCTGCTAGTTAGATAGGAAAAAGAAATATTCATTGCCTTGACATTTATGCTGATTGCGAAGTCTTGAAGGAACATGCGCATATTCAAAATTTTTTATGACAAGTAATTATTTACTTGTGCTGCAGTACTATGACATCAGAAAGAAGTGTGAAGGGAGCCTTTGTTATGATTTTTCCAACATGGAGAAGTTCCTGAACCAAAAACCTGTGCGTGATGCACTAGGGGTTGGGGACATTAGTTTTGTATCTTGTAGCACTGCAGTATATCAGGCTATGCTGACGGATTGGATGAGAAACCTTGAAGTTGGTATTCCTTCTCTTCTTGAGGATGGAATCAATTTGCTTATATATGCTGGGGAATATGATCTCATCTGCAACTGGCTTGGTGTGTCCTTTATGCTTAACCCATATTTCAATTATTGATGTTCCATGATTAAGACTTTTCTTTCAATGCCATTTATTGATAGTCTTCTCCTGGTGGTATGAGTGTAGGTAATTCAAGATGGGCTCATGCCATGGAATGGTCCGGCCAGAACGAATTTGTAGCCTCGCCTGAAGTTCCTTTCATTGTTGATGACTCAGAGGCTGGATTACTGAAGAGTCATGGACCTTTAAGTTTCCTTAAGGTATCTCTCTCTCTCTCTATCCACATATAAGATGGTTGTGCTGTGAAACTGTCACTAACAATCTAGAATAAGATCACATGCTTCTACACAGTGCACATATTATGATATTGATTGCCTTGCTATGTAAGCAATCTATCAAAAATAGATAATAAACTCCATTTACAACAAAATTTCCCTATACATAGCTTAATTATTCATAGTGGTGTGGTAAGTTGTAAGAAGCTGATTCAATCCATCTGATGTAACAAAACAGGTCCATGATGCGGGTCACATGGTGCCGATGGACCAGCCAAAGGCTTCATTAGAAATGCTGAAGAAGTGGACTCAGGGAACACTCTCTTCCTCTGGAGCTGAGGCTGAAAAATTGGTTGCTGAGATGTGATGATCATCATCTCTTTTATTTACAGTTAGTCTAGTCTAGCAAAAAGGGTACAGAAGGATGAAAAAGAAATGATCATGAAACTCTCTTGTTTGTTTGTATGTATGCTTATAGTATTTGTTTCCTTCTATATCATCAGATTTCTATGTACAATCCATCCTGAATGAGGTAGGTATGTGGGGGATTCATGACTCACCCTTTATATTCGCAACTAAACTGTTTCAATCGTTGGAAATTCACATATATATAGGAAGCAGTCGATGGAAATATAATTGTTTTGGAAACTATATATAAAAATGTTGAGGGTAGTAAGTCCTTAAAAAATGAATTCAATACTTTACAAAAAGTTATTAACCTCAACTCGTAAGCTAAGCAAATCTAATTAAACTCATTAACAAATAGGCCAAATCAGGATTTAATTTCTATCGATTTTTGTTAGTCTTCAATTTTTTTTGTACGGTATAAGGTAAAGCTGGAAAATTTTAAGGTGAACTTCATGTTTTCTAATTTTTTCTAAACCGTATAATCAAATAGATTTTTTATGGAAAAAATTCATGTGTTCTAGATTTTTCTAATCCATATAATCAAATATTATTTTCTATAACACCTAAAATACATGACCCTTATTACATAGTGTATCCAATTTTTTGTTAATAAAATGTTCTGTCTTCCTAGCTAAATGAATATATAAACCCTCGAAAAATAGAAAAGGGAAAATAATAATAATAATAATCCTTATCAGTAGTGTGAAACAAATATCTCCCTTCCTCTGCAAAAGAAACAGAGCAGAGCACAAGACAATGATGTTATCTGTTGTAGGATTGAGTGGGAATTTGTGCTTGTTACACTGTCATGATGCTCGCATGTCTCCTTCACGTTTGGTCGCAGTGACCCATCATCATGTTCATGTTTCTGCTGTTTCCTCTTCTGTCAAGTTGAACCTGAAGCTGCCTCACTCAAAGGCAAAGCTCAACTATATCCGCAGAGCATCATCATCATCTGAAGGTGAATCCTTTTTAGCTTCTTTACATTCTGAATTTTGCAGAACCAGAAAGGAATGAAAGAATGCTTTTATTCAGAAATTAGATGCATTTTATTTTAGCAATATAATGTGCGTTACATGTATTTGTCATTTATATACATTTATAGTTAGATGCATGAAACTTCAATTCAACTTGATAATCATGTTTCTCCATGGTGCAGGACTCCCTACTGAGTTGGTTGAAGACTCAAAATTTGTTCCTTTGAATACCGAGGATCCTAGTTATGGTCCACCTGTAAGTCATGGTTAGTTTTAACTTTTAATTTTAACTCAGTTGAAATACTTGAATTTGAACATGCTTGTTAGAATTCATGGTACCAGACTCGAATGATCAAAAGATAATTAAGAGAATGATGAGAAATGTGAAATGTATTGAATGAATGATAAAAAAATATATAAGTGAGTACCTTTATATATAGGCATATATGAGTAACTAGCATCTCACTCACTCTAACTAACACTTATTACAAATATATCCCTAACAATTCTGTTGAAAGAAGCCTATAACTTTTACTGGAAATCATAATTCAGAAGTTATTGATTCATGGGGTCAGATCCTAGTGCTAGAAACATTGGTATTTTGCTCTTTCATATTCAGTTAAAAGCATCTCTCTCATTTTGCAGGCCTTGTTGTTGCTGGGCTTTGAAGCAGATGAGGCTTCAAAGGTGATATCAGCATGATCCATCTAATATAGTATTTGCTAATCCTTGCAAAGAAATAGTGTGGTAGCTTGATATTGAACCCTGTCTCTCTTTTTGTATAAGTGGTCTTTTCACTGAACTTGAATTTCTAAAGCACACCTTTGGTCTCATTGTTGTTTGTGCTTTCAATGCCGTCTTCACCCAAAATTTTTTGATAAATAGCTTTTCTTGATATTTAAGCTACTACTGTAAATCTTATACGTAAGCAGTTCAATAAGGTTGTGTTTGGTTCTAGAGACATGACATAAACATAACGACGGAAAGACACAAGAAAGTGTTTGATGTTGGAGACGGGTAGAAAACACTGTCTCACAGTCACCGGACAAATTGTGTATTTTTGTTCTTCTCTAAACCTTGAACAAAGGGGAATTGGGATGGAACACTACTTTAATTTTGTGTCTGTCTCCACTTTCTTGTATTTGTGCCCTATCTCTGGAACCAAATGCACTCTAACAACAGCTTGAAAGCTACCTTGTAAAGTTGTTCTTATTAGCTTACTGTTAATTATCCAAGTCCTATAACCATTTGCTAGCAGCATACGATTATTATCCAGTGATATTATTATTCTACCCTAGATTTATCGGCGTTATTCAACTGCCTAACCCCTATGTTGTTTGAAAATCTTTCCAAATATGCTATTCTATAGCATAATGTGTGTCCTAAACCTTGTGCAGATTCAACAGCTTTTGAAAGAGTTAGACGGAGAGTTCTTGAAGGTAACAATTTTATTTCTTATCATTCATGTCCATATTTTGTTGTAAAAAATTGAATAGAAAATAGCTAAGGTAATATATTTGCACTGTAGGTAATATATTGTACTGAAGACATGATTACACGTTCGCTTTGGGAGGCAGTGCATACAACACAAGACAGTTTGGAAGGGATCAAGGTAATAGAAGTTTAGATCAGCTAATTATATTCTGTTTTCATGAATGTGTCTCATTAAATTGATAATAATTATCTGTGTTTAGAATAAGTTTCTTCCTTGTGATTTTGCTGAGTGTTGTGTACAAATCCAGCAATTCACATCTTAGAGATCATACTAAGAAAATATAAGCATAGTGGTCTCATGAAAGTGCTTCAGTATAATATCTTTATTAACCTGTATTTCCTTGTACGTATGCATATTGCATCTATATTCTATGTTATATTCAAATTTCTGCATCTGTTTTCTGCAGATCGCTGAGTCACTTCCTCGGATATGTTTCCTATCTGGTTTAAGTGGAGAGGAGATGATGATGTTCATAGATGCTTTCCCTGAAACTGGTAACAAAACTCTTATAACATTCTCAACTATGCCATCATATCAGTGTGTACTTCACGATTTCATCAATTATGCTCTTTTAGGATCTGTTTAGTATGAATGAAGCATTACTTCATAGTTTTGTGTCTTGGTAGATTGCATTTTCCTAGCATCACACATTCACTTAACATTGTAGAGTTTAATTTTTTTTTTATGCAGGGCTAAAACCGGCTGCTTTCGTGGCTCTTGTTCCCAACAGCACAAATAAACCACTGCAGGAGTTGATAGAAGAAATAGCAGGAGATCATGAGATGTTGGTAGGTATTTGTTTATCCTGTCCGTTTGCACTAATCTTTATTATTCTCACTGAGAGACACTCTTTTCATGCCATGCAGACTGGAGAACAGTTGTGAAGAGTTACTTACTTTCACTGAATCCAGGAGAGTGATAGCATATCATAGTCGCCAAATATATCTTACTATATCACAGATGGAAATTATGAACCCTAAATCTAAACCTGTAATTTAAAGGTATAAAATATTGTGTTGCCTTAAGTTAGCATTTAGCAACAAATTATTTGCTCAGAACCAAATATGTTGTGATATATTCTTGTACACTAGAAGTAGAAAGCATGGATGGAAGGCTTGTTCTTTTGTCAAATGGATACACTAATTAGTCTTAACTACAATATACAAAGGTTAAGAGGCTCAAAGCATGTGGTGAAAATCACATGAAGAGCATCTAATCCGTTGTACTGTACACCAGAAATTCCGTAGTTTAATAGGGCTAATATATAATAGCTCTATTGACTATTATTATTATATACATAATATTCATCTATATACCAACCGGTGTTGAAAACTATCTGATTGCACTATACAGCATCGATGGGAATAATGTCTTCGAATTCTGGCAATGGCAAGAGCTTTATCCTTACAGTGGTTCAACTTCAAGGGATCCTAGCTTGAAGCCCAGACAATGGTCTCTGACCGATAGGAGAAGTACACCACCTTGCAAAGTATTCTCAGAACCAACAACATGCTCTGGTGCATCATGAATCTGAGCAGGAGAAAGTGCATGATTCAAGTTGTTATTAACAGTTGTTAATGGCTCACCAGAAGCAGCAGCTTCTAGTTGCATGCTCTTCATCCTCTTTGATTGCAAGTTCCAATGGTTACTGCAATATATGAGTGAATTCATCCATAAACTTTCTTTCTTTTGGATTAATAAGTGCATAACAAACAGATTAAGTACTAACAATACAATACCTACAGTCATAAATCTTTGATTCCTTTGGTAAGCTGATGTCTGGAAAGAACTTCATGTTCTTGAAGTCATTGATAAATTCTGTTCTTCTCATTGTATGATGGGGATGAATAAAAATTTGTTGGTTCAGGTTTCACATTTAATTTATTAGCATTACCCAATGGATTTGCATTTAAGGGGGAGAGGGGTGCAAAATCAGGGGACGAACGATTTGAAGATGCTGGTGGGGGAGTGGACATTGGGAACCTCGGAGGAGTTCTTCCAGCTGTAGCAATCTTCTCCATCTGCCAAAATGTCAAAATTAATAACCAATTGTCAAAAATTCATTCTGTTACTCTCAATCTTGTAAGTAGAGAAGCACAAAGCAAGTTCAATTAAGCAAATTTAAGAATACAGGTGACTAAACTCAACCTGGGAAAGACCATCTCTGATGTAGCTGCGAAATGCCTCACTAGCATTTTGAAGCTGAGAAAATATATCAACCTAACGCAAAAGCACAAGAACCTTATTCAAACAACCAGAAAGAAGGATATGTGAAAATATATCTGATGTGAAATTAACATGAATACAGGCAGAATTCTTGCCTCTGGGTACAACTGGGTAATCCTATATAGTTCATTTAGACCAATCATGCATGTTTGCTTCTCCCCAATCTTCTTAAATATTGCAGCCAGCTCTTGCTGTGGTTCATTTTAGATAGGCGAAAAAGAAGAAAGGATAAAGGTTAAAAAGATGTTGAAGTTGCAATACAAAAGAATAAAAGAGAGACGTGCATATTATCTTATCATATACTGAGAAATATTGCATAACATTACCTTCAACTGGGCATCGGCATAATGTGTGCCAAAGGGTGAATTGTTGGTGGCAGAATAACCCCAATGATTTTGTTCACCAGGTCCTGATGCAGTCAACATTCTTGCAGCAGCCAAAGTCTACAGATTAAAAGTAAAATATGTTAGTAATTCTTCCCTCAGTAAAATCTAATAATGTGCTTTTATGAATAAAATATATTAAACTCCTCCAATGTTGTGTGCGCAAAATCTTCCTTATTCAAAACCCCACTCACATTTATTGAATAGTCCTAGACTCAATTGTAAATTATAACTCTTGTCATTGTGAGTGCTGTTTTGAAGAAGGAGGATTTTGAGGTTGATTATTAGGATATAGCAACACTCTTAATGAATACCTCAATATTAAGTTCAATGTAGGCAAGGATGATAGGTTGAGGTTTTGAATCAATAGGAACCATTGAAAGATGGCCCTTGATTTCTGCACCACAAATCTTCACAAGTTCATGCAGAATAGTTTTCACCATTCGCAAGGGTTTATCATCAGTACCAGCCCTGACATAAGAAAGATTAGAAAATAAAAATCAAGTCATGCTAGTTAAATAGAAAAACAAATAGCAGTATCTCTTATGAAATAGTTGCATACCTTCTCCTAATTTCCTCCATCCCCAAGTCTTGCAGGTATAAATGGATGCTTTGAAGAATCTGATCAAGATCAACATAATAGATGGTGCTCTGAAGATCCTGCAGCGCAGAAAAATATTAGATAATACTATAAAACTATGATCAAGCAATGTCATGGACTATTGCAACCACTGACAAACTTAAAACCTACATAACAAGCTTAATTGATCTATAACTTAAGCCCTTCAGATTTCACTACCTTTGTAAGCTTGATAAGGCATTTCACAACCAGATCAGAGAATTTCTGATTTCTAGAAGCAAATGATTCATTTGATGCTGGTAAAGGCCACCTTGATGGATCTAATGGACGTAACAGATTGATTAGGACAACAAAGGATGAAGTCCGATCTGCACTGTCCTGTATTGAAATTCGCATTAGAATAGTTATTTGTACTATATTATTTTGGGGCATACAATCTTGCATTGTCGCCATAGCATGGCTGAAGTTTCTGTCCAAAAGAAAGAATAGTTAAAAAATATAAACATAAGTTACTTACCAGAATCTTAAGCATCAACACATTCAGAGCTTTCAACAACTGGCTTCCACCATCCATATGGGGAACCCTATCATCCAAAAGCCACAGAAGAAGCTCAGTACTAAGACTGTCGAGAGTGCTCTCCTTTACAGCATGTGCTAATCTTTTATTCTGAAAAGTCTGCAAGGCCCAAACAATTAGCAAATACAAAATAATTATTTAAATTCATCAAACGTTACCAAATTTCAAAATAAACAAATAAACAAACTTACTTGCATTAGAGTGTTGAGCACATATTTACAAGCTCGTGATGAAGCCCCAGTCAAGCTAAAGTCAAAAGTTCTTGCAACCTATTTAAAATAATACAAGAATAATTAAGACTTGAAAACCATTTTGAGTAAGGAGATATGATTGATAAAACTTTTCTTGCCTGGTTTGTGAGGCATGAGACTAGTCTATCTGAATATTTTACAAGTTCATCCATAGCACTGCCTTCGGGATCACTTGAGGCCTGAGCCAACTCATGACAAACAATCTTCATTCCTTCAACAGACTGCAACGCAGAAATATTTTGAAAATCATAGCTTATCATCAATTTTCTAATTCCAGAAAGGGAAGTGGGGTTAAAAAAAGTGAAAAGGTATTGCTGCATGGATATCAACAAACTAGTCAATATTTAAATCTGATGTGTGATTCTAGAATGATTATCCATATTTGGGAAAAGAATAACTGTGTCGTCTACCTGCTCAGGAGAACCAACGGAAATAATGTCAAGTGCATCATTCCAATTTGTAGGTCCACTAGATACAGCCAAGGGATGAGACATTGATTGTCTTTCAATGTTAAGATCAGGTTGACCATGGTTTCTCCTGACCAAAAAAAAAAAAAAAGAGCAAGATAATGAGGACAAATAGGAGCTTTTTTTTTTTTTAAATTCATTATCATTATTTTTTTTGGGTGGGTGTTGTTTTTGGGGTGTGTGTGTGTGATAAGGAGCAAAAAGAAAATAAACTCCAATAGAACTTTCAGTAGCCATCAAACACATCAGACCAGGTAACCGAAGCAACATGTTGAAACTCAAACACATGAAAATGTTTAACCATAGAGGTTGATAATCATTTTCTTTATTCATCCTTTTTTACTTCCTTTCAAGCTGATCGTTTACACAAAAAAGAACTCCAGCCATGCAAAATCATTTTTAGAAGCCTTAACTGAATAATGTGAAATACAAACTAAAGTAAAGCAAATGCGCACCCATTCTCCCTGACAGATTGCCTTAAAATAGCCCTTGCTTCACCTGGTTTTCCTTCCTTCTTTTTTTCCATCTCCCGGACCTAGCAAATTACTCCACCATTATCAGTAATTCGGTATATCAGAAAGAGAATTAAAATGAGCAAAGTTTGCACTAACCTTCCACTTAAATCTCTCATCTATCATGCTTTTTTGAGCATCTGTTAGCTTCCCAACAAATCTCCATATGTCCTCGCCTACATAGAATGATCATTAGAAGGAAAAACTACTCAGAAAAATATAAGCCATAACGAAACCATAAATTCACATCTAAATCCCTCAATTGAAGTAAAAGAATCACTTCATCCATGCAGAAGGCATTAGGTAGAATACCATTCCTGTGCTCACTTAGCCGCTTTTGGAAGAGTTCATAACAGAAGAAATCAACAAAATAACATGCATAACCTCTATGAAGTAAGTTTCTTTTGCAATACAAACAATTTAGAACTAGAGGGTATAGCTTACCAAGAAACTTATAGCCTGTAGCTAGTGTATTTAATGCAGCCTTCCTTGTTTCACCATCCCGTTCAGACGTCAAACTTGCAACTATTTGGAGTGATTTTAGTTGCCCACTAATCTGCATGAATGATGTCAGAAATAAATATCTAAAGAAAAATAGTCAAGATAAAATCACTAAAAAAACTTACATTACCTCAGCACCATGATTATCAATGATAAATCCAACAAGATCAGCACATTCAATTCGAGTTCGGTTGTTCTTAGAGCGCAAACCCTCCAATATATAAGGGAAGCATTTTGATGTGGAATATATGAGAACAAATTGCTTGGTCAGCTCCCGCATTCTTTCTCGTACTTTCTCAATGTTATGCCCTAACTGCAACAATTGAAAACCAAAAAAAATGAACTTTTACCTCTTTCCATCTGTGAATTAAATTATTTAGTTTTTCACTATGCTGCATCAAAGAAATGGAACTGTTCATCTACTCCAACATATTATACTGAAAACAAGAATAAGCTCAGCTCAACCTAAAACCAGAAAGATTCAACAGAAAAACAATATCCACAATTGACATAATGATCATGTTTAATATAATATAAACCTTCTCAACTAGGCATGGAAGAAATAAAGCTACTTCAGACTCTGTCAAAGAGTAACCCTCGTCCTCCAAGCTGTGAAGCAGTTCAGGAAGAAAATCTAGCACCTGAGCAATTAATAAGGACCAATGTAATATACTATTGTAACCGGCGAAGGCAGGGAGAGTTCATTGAAAGTACAATTGAAAAACAAAGGGGAATAGCAGTTGCACCTTCAATAGACATGTTGTGTTGGATTTGCAGAACTGCAACACAAACCACTTCAAAAGTATGTCCAGAACTTCTATAATTTCTTTAGCAATGGATGGAAGGGCCTGAGGAGAGCAATCAAAATCTGTATAACTAATAGTACATTCAACATTCCAAATGGACACAAATTATCAAGCATGCATTTAAAAAATACCTTTTGTAGCATTTCAATTCCATCAATTTGTTTCTTGAAATCTGCACTTAAGAGTCTCCTATGTAAATCCTCTCTGAAGTACTTCATCATATCATTCTGCATCCACAATCATGTTGAAGAGACATTTATTACAATTGAACAATTACAGGAAATTTGAGTTAAGCATGATCCATTTGTCAAATAATGGGATCACCTCTAGACCTTGAATCTGCTCTATACGTGGGACCTCAAACTTAAATCTTCGAACCACCATTCTCTCTCTATCTACCTGCATGTAAGCCAATCCAGATGATGGTTCATCAGCTCTCCATCTTTTGAAGATCTTAAGAAACTTTTGGTATACACACCTTCAGCATAATACCTTATTTGAATCCTTAATATTTAATAAAGCTTGAGACTGGACTGTTATATCTTGGATAGAGATTGATTCAGACTTAGTGCCCCTTGTTGCCATGGCCCTCTTTTGATACGATGAAACAAATAGTTAGAAAGCCAAACAAAATCTAAAAATAATCATTAACAATATTCAGCCTTACCGAAGATACAACTCTATTTGCATGTTTTGCAACACCATTGGCAGTTGATTTCCCAACCTTGGGAAAACCTTTTGATGTTGCACCCACTGAAACTGCTCTAGCTGACTCAAATGATTCTAAACACAAAATTCCCATGATAAGCATCAATCCTGATCATCAAGAAGATATAGAATGAGCTATGATATTTAAAAAAAATTACCTTGAAAGTCTCCATATGGTTTCAGCTCTTCAGGAACTAGAGTCACAGCAGGTCCATGAATGTCTTCAACTATCTTTTCAACTCCATCTGCTTTTTTATTTGTCTCAGACTTTGTGGTGCTACCTTTCTTGATGGCAGGCTGCAATGTGGAAAATGTTCAATATATCACCTGACATGCTTACAAAATAAAATCATAACCTTAGTTGCAAGCAAGAAGATGCAATCTTACAGCTGCTTCAATAGGCCTCTTTCTACTGAGCATGCTTGCTGCTGACTTTTTAACAAATCCACTTTCAGAGGCCTGTACGCAAAATGGTAAAGTCAAGTCACTGTCTTGTAAACTTTCTGAACTTTCATATTCTATACTTAACAGTTAAAAAATAATTTTCATCTCAGTCCATAACATGTTTCTTGAATTCCTTTCCCAAACCATTTACCACTCATATTCCCATGAAATATTGTGGCAAAGCCTGAAGAGACATTTTCTGTAGGTTACCAATTTTAGAAAGGAGATGATACAGAAAAAAAAAAAAGAGAGAAGCTTTGAACGGAGAACTCACGGGCCATATATTTAACAAATTACACCGTGTATAGTACAGGATAACAATATCTATTCAACCACAAAAAATAATGAAATGAAAGAATAATACAGCAAGGCGACCACTCGACTGAATGAAGCTTAAGTCAACATTCACAAACTAAGAAAAAAAGTAAAATCTAAAAATAAAGTGAACCACCTCTGTGGAAGATGCACTTGCACGTGTACTTTGCACAGGGGCTGCAAAATCAATATCATGTGTTAACAAAAGAATATGAAATTGAAATTGCAAATTAAACTAGAGAGGCAAATCAATCAAATTACACATGAAATTCACCAACCTGCTGCAGAACCACCAGGCACAACACCCGCAATCATTTCTGAAAGCTTCATCCTTCTAACATCATCAAGTTTCTCCAGTGACCGCTCTAGAGGTCTCATGCCAACTGACTAAAGAACATGAACAAGAACGTGATGAGGTTCTAAATTTCTAGCAAAAGCAGAAGCACTAACAGATTTAAGTGTAACAAATTTTACCTTAGCAATAGCCGCCAATGCTGAAAAGGCAGCATCCCTCACATCAGGAGTACCATCATTTAGGCACTGCAAGATCCAAATATTAATATTTTCAAAACAACATACACGAAGTACAGGACACAGACGTTTTATAGAAAGTGTTTCATATAAAAATGCAGCAGAAACAAACTCACAAGTAATAAAACAGTTTATTATTCCGAGTTCTATGTGGTCCTACCCTAAGTGCCGAGGTCTATGTGCTCCTACTAAGGAAAACAGGGGATCAAACTAAGACTTCAAATTCTTTTACCAGAACTCTGGCCAAGTATGAAAAGCAAGACGGACCGATCCACAGTATAATTTATGAGAATTAAAGATGTTGAACCATATGCGAAATGCCAGAGTACTATATATCATGTTTGAATTTCTTTTGAAAAAAAAACAGCAAATTTCTTGTTTTGTCATAAAAAAGTTAAATTGTATAAATAAACTGACCTCCATACAGATTGATACATAATCCTTATGCACCTTTGTAATTACACTCTCGTTACTATCTTCAATGCAAAATGTAACCCAGGTCAAGGTTAATGATCGCACAAGAGGGACTTTGTTTTTTGTGGCAATCCTAACATCTGCATCATATTAAACATAATTCAGTCAACAAAAAGCAAACATAAAATACTAACAGATTGAAATGACACAACATATCAAGGATCAACCTAAAAAAACTAGTACGTTGAAACAAAAAAAAAAAAAAGAGAAAAGAAAAAAAATCATGGAGTCTTTCACAAAGTTTGTTACATTAACAATATAATACATCAGGAATTATTATTATTAAAGGTTTTATATCAAGCTCGCACAAGAAACAAATGGTTAAATGAAAAGACATAAAATTCTTTGTTCTAAAGTCAGTAATGTACGGTAAATATAATTGCCCAAAACAGTGTTGCTAGAAACAGTTGCCACCTGGGTGGCAAATTTTCAATACAATATTTGTTTTACAACTATTTTTTACCAGCAGAAACACTAAACAGGTATAACCACAGACTTAGCATACATAAAAAAAAGAAAGTTGAAGGCTCTGAGATTTTATAAATCCAAAACTAAATCAATTAACCTGTAGCCATGGAAATTCATGCATAAATTACAACAACTAAGTCTTTTCCAACTAGGTAGGGAACAAATGCCAAATTGATGGCTTTGCCAAGCATAATTTAAAGCCCATTAAAATGTATGGAGGAGAACCTGCCTTCAACAATATCAACAAGGCTTATGCATCCAGCTTTGTGCATCGCTTGAAGAGTTTGAGTCAATGACTCAGTCAATGTAGGTTTTTTCTCCTTCAATTTTTCCTGCACAAGAAAGAATTAAATTAAGCAATCATTACTTTGAAGTTCGGTGAATGATCTTTTTATTTTATAAAACAAATCAAAATCACCGATTACTTTTAACAAATATTTGTATGAAATCTATTTGCATAAAGCTCCTGCTAAGATACTGCAGGGCAGTGAACAATTAAAACTTCAAAATGAGAAACATCATAATCTCTCAAAACCAATAATGTTGAGAAACCATTAAAAACTAGACAATCACTTAACTACGTTGGAGGCCTGCCACATAAACTAATGCTGGTACACACAATAGAGATTAGAGAACCAGTTAAAACACATCAACCCACAGAAAATGCATTCAATTGTTGACCTATTCATATGTATCTAAGGACTAGTACTTACAAGTAAAACTGGCAATAAGAAGCGAGAACTTGCAGAAAAATTGGTTCTTAATCCACGAGCAAGATTGCCAATAGCCTGGATGGCTTCAACAGCAACAGCAATATTCACATCTGTAATAAGCTGCAAGCAAAAGCTACCAGTTTAACTTTAGCTGGCAAAACATATATAAAATGCATCAATGTCCAAGAAGACAATCACAAGAACAATGTCAACGCATCCAGGTCAGAACAGAACAAAATGTGTCACTATCAATTTTATGGACCAACCTTATAATAAGATCATATGAAGTATGAACTAATGCATATACATCCTAGCACAAGCATGTTAATTGTTAACAGTAGTAATAAATATTATTAATATTAAGAAATAAGTTGAAATTAAACAGCATACAGTAGCAAGGCCAACTCTACAGCCGGAAAATAACCAAAAAATGGAATTAAATGAAAATTTTCAGTCACTAGAATAAAATTAAACGGAAATCTCCTGCACCCCACCCCATTCAGCTATGTTTCTTGTAAGTTGTAAGGCTGAGAAAACTAACATGAAACCCGGGAATATTTTCCAACAAGAAATAACACATCGATGTTGCCTCATAATCAACAAAACATATATCCTAAGTAGTAAAATAACAAAACATATATCCTATTTTAGACACTATTTGACGGGAAATGTAGCTACCAAAAAAATGTCAAACCATACTAATTAGAAGGTCAAGATGTTTCATTTCAATTACCTTCTTTAAGGTCCGACAAACTTCCAAAAAATCACCAGGAGAAATTCTTCTAGTTGATGCAAGCTTTGTTAGCTCAGCAACAGCCTCCTTCCGCTCAGACCATTTGGTGGCTTTCTAAAAATTAATAATACAACAAAGAAATGAAAGGAAAATTCAAAGCCATTCATCCAACAAAATGTAGTGGTAAATTAGTCACCGAGCACAATCTGAGAGGTAGGGGAAAAGAAACTAACCACTCCTTCCCAAAATCCTGACTTCTCCAATGGAATCAAGATATTAACAGGATCAACAAGCTCATATTCATCTATTCCTTGAGGAGCTGACAATTGAAGTGTTTGATAAGTATAGCTAGATTAGTGCCACAGAGGAAAGGGAGACATGTTCTAAGAAAATAAAAGTACACTTCTGCTTCAGGGATGTGTGGTTCGTGGAATGAAACATTCTCAGGAATGTGAAGGTGGTAATGAAGAATTAAGAAATTATTTACATGAATGTTGGATTTTTATTCCTATGGTAAGAGAATGTTGGACCCACTATTCCTTGGTTTCATTCTCACCTTCCACATGAGAATATTAGATTCCCATAGGAAGGGAATGTTGAACCCACAGACCCACCAATGGGGTCCATTGGCCTACCACTGAGATCCGTTGGTACTTTGTCGTGATCCGTCGGGCATGGATTTTGTTGAAAATAATATATACCTGAGAATATTATTTCGAAAATCAAATATCTTATATATTACATTTTCGAAAATAAATAGGAAATACTATTCCCGGGAATGAAATTTCATTCCACGAACCACACGCCCCCTCAGAGTCAATTGCATACCATCAGTCTCAGATTCTTCAGAAGGGCCAGGACATGCAACCTCTGACACAGCTTCCTGTTCAAGTTGCTTGTCTTGTTCAGATCTAAAACACGGGAAATTTATTAAGATGGTGCCAGACCCATACATTGATTTACATCAATAAATGAGCTAAAAGGACTCAAATCAGTTGTGTAAACAACTAAGCATCACTTGCATTCGCTATCTGTTGGTTGAACACAAAACACTTCAGTACTAAATTTTAAATGCTAGGTATGAACCTCTGATTTAGATGAGAGTCTTCCTGTAAGTACCCTTTAGTCAAAATATTCTAATCCAATAAAAAAGAGGTCCCTAATCATGGTTCCATACTCAAATTCTATTGCACAAAAATCTAGGTGGATATCGAATAACAAGATTTGAGAATTTGAAATACAACTTTATCTTAATACTATCAAAACTGACTTTCACTCAGTAATTTGCAAATATCTCCGGTTACTTATGTTCAATTGACATGCTTTTTCAGGCATTAGAAAACTAACTTAATCCTTTACAATCACTATGACACTATTTCTACGCCCAAGGGTTAATACCAACTATTGAGCCCTAAATAGTAAATAAGGTATTCTTAGCATGCTGGTAAAATGAAGGACCATCACCCGGGAAACCAAATCTCATGCCCAGGCGGCTGCAGGCCTGAATGCATCCTACCACTCAGGAGGGGGAAATTGAAAACAAGACAATCTACCTTATTTTGCGGGATGGCTTTGCTGTTCCCGAAACATTTACAAGCTCAGCCTCCACCTCTTTTTTCTTCAGACAAGAGGAAAAAGAATACATTCAGATTTCCATACATAGGAGAATACAAAAAATCAGAACAAAGAATCAATTTGCATACCATTGTATCTCTCATTTTCTCAAACAAAATTGATTTTACAGGGTCTTTACCAATCCAACGACATAGTTCAAGGGTCAACCCTTTAGAGGATGTACGAACATTTTGATCTTGATGATCAAAGAGTTCAGGAAGCATCTTCAAAATTCTTTTAGGCAGCACAATTTTAGCTCCAAACTGACTAGCAGCATTAAAAATTGAAAGTTGTATAAGATCCATAAAAAGAAAGAAACTATCATAGATTTTGAAACAGAGAGAGTCCAAACCTTAAAGCTTGAAACATAGCATCTATTGCAGGTACTACAGCCTTAGCAACTTTGTTCTTTATTGCTTTCTCCATTGCATCCTAAAATTACCAAAAGGAAAAAGCCTTGAGAAAGAAAACGGTAAAGGAGAAGATGACTAATAAATGCAAAGCTATTGAAGTGTAAAACCCATACAAATTTCACCATTTAAAACATCATGTGAACCAATAACAAAGAGAGCAGGGAAAAAAGGCTATTTGAAACCAAAAGTTTTCTGATCAAAAACCCTACTTTGGGTTAAGTAAATGCATGGTTATCAAGCTTCACAAGTGAATTCATGTATATTCTTTCAGTAGGTAAACTGAAAATGTCAACATGTACCTTTGAGATAGTTTGGTTTTTTTGACCTATAGTAAGTCCTTGTAAATATTCTGTTTCCGTTTGCATTACAAATATACACTAAAATAGTGCAAACCTCACTACTGAGACAAAATGTGTGACCAACCTCCAACCACACAGACACAGGAGGCCAAGCAAACCACGAAGAGACACCCCAAAAGAAAAATAATGATAAAATGAAATGAAGCAATTGAAAGCAAAGCAAAACCAATTACACTAAAGAAGAGAGTACCAGAAATGCATCCACAGCCTCCAATTCCACCCAGAGCATAAACGCCATCTGAGCCTTCTCCACCGTCTTTGGCCTTCCCGTGAGACATTTCGCCACAATCGCATCACAAACTTCCTTCCCAAACCTACAACCCGAAATTCAAGTTTCAAATTCAAATTCACACCAAAACAGCAACAAAATTCAACAAAACATTAAAACTACACAACGCAAATTAAAATCTAAGAAAGAAATCAAACGAAAATCTGCACCTTCCGGCGTCAGCATCGGCAGCTCGCAAGTAAGCAATCAATGCATCGAGCGCCTTCTCCTGCACCGGCGCATTCGAATCCGCCACCGTCTTCTTAAAAAACGGACCTAACGGAATCCAAATTTCAAAAGAATTTTCAAAACAAAAACAGCCAAATTAACATCCGAAATCGAAAATTGCTTGCAGCATATGGATTACAGACCTAATTCGCGAATGCGAGGGTCCTTGGGATCGGAAATGGAGGCGCAGAGAGATGCCAAATCGACATTGGCGTCGTCGCGGACCTTCCAGCTCTTGTGGAAGAGACGACCCTCCCATGGCAGTTTCTTAGCTTCCTTCAGAAGCTCCTCCTCCTCCGACATTGACCGCAGAGAGAGAGAGAGTGTGTTTTTATTTTGTAATTTTTTTATTTTTATTTATATATTTTTTTGGATTGTGATGTGTGTGGAGAGTGCCGGCGAAGAGAGAGAGGGAAATGGTGGAAGAAAAGAGAAAACGGGGAAAGAGCATGAAAATGACTATTTATATCTTTCGTTCAAAAGCACAAATGCGAGGGAGAGGAGAGAAAGTTTGTTTTTTATTTTTTTAATTTAATTTATTTATTTTACGTCTTTTCTTTGACACCCACGCTGTGCTGTGTGGCGGGTGGGTTTAACGCCCAATTGGATGAGGATGCGTGATTTTGATTAGAGAACTAACAAAGATTTTCTCACTCTCCCCTTCTCAAATTAACTACTATTTTTTAAACATTTTTCTTTATTATAAAATGATTATCTTTTTCTTTTAATTTTAAGAATTAATTAATTAATCTTTTATTTATTATGTGAGTGTTATGGTAAATGAGGCAAGTTTTGATGTGGCAAACAATGATAAATGAGAGAGTTTCAACCACATGTTAAGTTGACCCAACATCTTGCTTCTTCCACCCTTGCGCCCAAACCGTTCTAAGCCTCGCCGATGCCACCCTCCGCCCAACCATCCTCTTAGCGCATCCTCTTCCTTACCACCTCCCAATGCTTCACCTAATGACGTTTCTCCTTCCCCATCACCACAACCACCACCATCACTCCAACCACTTGGTTTTAAATTAGGGATTTGAGTTATTTAGATTAGAGGGTAGATTTTGAGTTAATGATTAGTTTTTACTTTTTAAAGTTAATAATCTAGAAATCAGTACAACTTCGTTTCATCTTAGAAGAGATCAATTTAAGATCGTCTAATTGTGTGTGTCAAGTCAGTTGATATTTAATGTGACACTTCATCAACGTTGTAACGAAATACAAACAAAAATTATGATAAAGAATAACTTGACTCAGTTAAAAAAATGAGAGACCATTTTTATAATTTTAAAAGAGATTGATCAATTTGACTCAGTATGTAAAGACTAAATAAAGACTAAAACACATTTCATTCATTTGAAAATTTCAACATTTGTTTGCATTTGATTTTACCCATAGTATTAGGAGTGGTGTAATGTAAAAAAGATAATGTTGACAAATGTGAATTGATTGTCGTCATCATCAAAATCACTTCCTCCTCTATCGATCATCACCTACATCAACATTCCTTCACTCACAACCTTTAGCCCCCATCATCACCTTTTCCATGACAGCGACAGAGGTGATAGCAACAACAACAGAGGAACATGGTTATAATTAGGTGGAGGAGGAGAAGAAGAAGAAGGAGAAGGACAAGGACAAGGAGAGGTTGTTAGGTTTGTAACTAGTGGAGATGGGAGCAGATTGGTGGTTATGGGGGCGGCTATTGAAGCTGGAGAGTAATAGAGTCAGGACTTGGGATCAATGTGGGTAGGAGGGTTTTGGAATATTGAAATTTCGGGGTGGAAATGTGAAAGAAGGATTACTACATTGTTTTTGTTTATTAGAAGAGAAAGATGGATGGATGTGGAAATGATTGTATCTTGTTGTGGTTAGATCTTGCTCCTCTAGATTTGGTAGTTTGTTACGGGTAAATGAATGGTAATGGAGGTGAAGAGTGATAGATTTTTCATGATGATAAGAGGTTGGATAGGTTTGCTATATTATTTTTACTATTCGATCTCAAATCAACATGTAATATATTTTACTATTCGCCTTTCATCAATCTATTGTCAATCGGCGCCACACCACTACTCGTCAATAATCGCTCCACTGCTTTGCCGACAACCAATGGCCATTTGTTAGTAGCCACCCCACTGTCGGCCCGATGTTCATCCCACTGCCACCCAATAGTCGTCGACCTACAACTTGTCCTCCATTGACTATTGATGGTCGCTCCTCTGCCCATTCATGGTGCACTAAACACAAAATCATATAAAGTGTTATACGAAAGATTGCTTATAGTTTACAATAAGACCTTATACTATAATACAACCTATAAAACGAAAGATTTGGGCGTGTTTGGATGTGAGTCTAGAAAAAGATTTTTTTTAATTGATCTTTTTAATTAAGATTTTTTGAAGAAGTGAAAGTAATTTTACGTTTGGATATAAAATTAATTTATATTTGGATGTAATATAAAATGATCTTTATTTAATCATAAACATCTTTTTTATGTTATACAAAATATCTTTTTTCAGAAGATGGAAATTATAACTTCTGAAAAAAATCTTTTTCTACTTTTTTTTAGTGATTTTACTTTTACTTAAAAATATTACCCAAACATATCAAAAAATTTGATAAGATCTTTTTTTAATTAAAAAAGATCTTATTTTAATTATAAAATAACATCCAAACAAGCACATTGTCTCGTTATGTTCAAATAAAATGAATAAAATAAATATAAGTCACTATTTTTTATTTTAGTTTTTAAAGATAAATTGATTCTGATTGGAACTAAATACATTAAATTTTATATTAATTTTCTCAAATTTAATTTATTTTTAAAAATTATTTTTTAAGAATAATTATCTCAACCTCATTCATTTCAAAAAGTATATTGACCAAGAGCTTGATCCATAACCCAAGCAGATGAACAATATCTTGGGCCCAAGTTTCAACGCAAGACAAAACATGAGCTTATATTGTTGTGAGACGGCGGCGAAGGTAGTTTCACTGTCGTGTCACCGTGCTGTGGACCAAAAATCAAAACAAGGAAAGTAAAAAGGGTTTCTTCTCTTCACTGACATGCCTTTCACTGCTTCTTCATGATTCTATCACCCTCTTATCTTCATTGCTGCTGGGTTGGTCCTCCTCTCATTTTTCTTCTTCTCTACCTCATATTCTTATCATCAACATACCCAACAATTTTTTTCTGTTTTCTTTTGTATGGGTATATATTATTAGCTTAGGTTTATGGATGGAATGGAATTGGCCCCCTCCAATGGCCTCCATTTATGCTCAATTACAGAGTGTATTGAAATATCTGTTATCTTTTTTCGGTCAATTGGTTCATTTTGTTTACCTGAATAATTTACCAATTTTTGCAAAGAGTAAAGGACCCCATCGATTTCAAATGCTCATAGTTATTTGTTACATGTGTGAATGTGTAAGGTAGTGATTTTTTGTCCAGAATCATCAAGTTTGATCTTGATAATAGGATTCAAAATTGTTTCAAAAGCAGCCCCAAAACACCCAAAATTATATTTTGTAGTTGTCAGCTATTTTTGTTTTTTCCAGGTTCAAATTATTATTATTATTAGTAGTGGTAGTAGTAGTAGTAGTATTATTTGATTGATCTACTGTAGTCATGCCTGTTATATGCTGGTTTAGATGCTTTCATGGTAATTTGGTGATATAATTTAATCTTATGGCCGTTCCAAATTGTATTATTTGGTAATTGCATTGTAGATGCCAGTGTTTTCTCTATTTTGGTGAGTCCTGATTCATTTTCCATTTTGGGGTTTTCTTGTTCTTGGAAACTGAACAGAATGCTTGCATATTCAAAGCCCTTTGTCTGAATTTTTATACACTGGTTAGGGTTCTGTTTATAGCTTTACTTAGAGATGTTTTTGGCTTGTATTTTTTGTTAGCGGTGCTTCCCTAACTGATATTATGCAGTGTTGAGAGGTTAGATAGGTTTGTTAATTCTCTTAGCATGTTCTATTCACTGTTTTTCTTTTAGATCCATGTAATCGATTAAACATTTATCTTAGGGAAAATGTGAAATAGAGAATGATAGGAATTGAGTATATTAGTGACTAGGAAATTTTCAATTTTGGTGCAGTATACATTGTCATTCTCCCATACTGTTAGAGTAACCTGCCCTTAATAGTATATTTTCTTTACCCAAAAAAACTAGAGAGATAAAAAAGAGAGGCGGAAAAGGGTATGGGACATAGAGGAAGAGTAATATGTTAAGGGAGTTTGAATGCTTGGAAAGGTTTTAATAAGAGAAATGAAAGTCGGTTCTCCTTCGATTCTACAAGCCAAGTTTACTATTTTAAATCATATTCTTGAATCTCTCTTCTAAGTATTTAGATCCTTTCAATTCAAAATTCCAATCACATTCTATCTGAACTGTCTACAATGATTAACATATGCTTTTAAAAAAATTTACACATATGCTATCTGATGTAGCGAATAACCATATAGCAATTAAGATGCCCAGCATATTTGCTTTTGCAATGTATATCTAACTGTATATGGATGTGATCTGTTGTATGAAGCTTTAAAGTTGCTACATCACTATTTTGGATTTGGGACAGACTTAGAATGGAATGTATAAATATAGCAGTTGTGTAAATTAGCCTACTACATCAGAAAATGTTGAGTTGGTTGGACTTGTTACTCTTTTTTGTCTACCATAGCTATCCTTTTTTTTCCCTCAACATTGTCAATGATGAACTGTTATTTGATTTCCCTTTAGGAAGATGCATGAGTTCTCCACTGTTGACGGTTTTGTGGAGTTAAGTGAAAGCCTGGCAGAGATGATTAAGTGCGTGGCTAACGAACCATCTGTTGGCCTTTTCTTTATCCAACAACATGCCAAAAATGCAGCACCCAATATCATCGAAACTAAGAAAAATATCGTCAACAAGTCTCATGAAACTACTTTGCACATGGAAGATTTGGAGGATTCTGTCATAACGGTTAGATCGATGAAAGAGTGTGGGTTTCCCTTAGCTAGCGAAATGATTGGAGACATTAAAAAATCTCTCGCTACTATGGCAACAAAACGACCAAAAAGAGGATTGATAATTCATCAGTCGACTTCGAGTTCTCAGACAGAAAGAGCTAGTCTTCGTGATAACACCACATTTGAGGGCAATGAAAAACGGAGCAACTATTTTTCAAGTGTTCTCAGCTCAGCGAAACAGAAGGCTAGCAGTATCAGGTGGCCACAGCTCGATGCTCGGGGACCAAAGGATTCCAACGGTGAGAAGCCATGGATGTATTCTAATTTTCCATTATCAGTCGCATCCGCGAGCACTAGTTCATCTTTACAGGGTACTGAAACTGATGAGTTACCTATTTCAAGCCAGGTTGAAGATGAATCTCAACACGAACAGACCGAAGTTAGTGACATCAGCAATAATAAGCTGTCTGTATCAGAAAACTATGATGACTTCAAAGCTAATAAAGAAGCTAAACTAGAGGAGTGGCTGGAAGGAACAAGCAGCAACCTTGACGAAAATTGCGGCGCAGACGATGAGGGATGGTGTTAACTTGGTTACAAAGCTTTCAGCTTCTGTATATACTGTTGTGCATTAATGTTCCTCTCAATAGTGATTTTGAATAAAATTATTTGTTATGCTGTGGAACACTGAAATGTTCTTGAATAAACATGATACTGTGTGGGGTTTAGGCACATATATGATAGTACATTTCTTCTACCTGAAGGCTCAACATTGATTTCTTGATATTGACCAATGTGGCCAATAGTTAAGGAGATTTTCAATGATGATGAGAAACTAAGACTTGGAGTAGCAGTTATAAATGCTTGGTTCATAGAAGGCTGAGTTTTTATGATGACAAGTTATTCTTACAGCGTAATGCTACATGTACATAATCAAATCAACCACCATCCGCCACTATATGTAATAATTCAACATTTTAAAATTAATAATCCAACTTTTATTATTATACATCAATCCAACATTTTAAAATTAATAAATGTTTGATGACTGATGGTGGCTGATTTTGTGGTGTACACAGATCATTTCTCGTTTTCATATTTTCATATCTTATATAAAGGTGGTTGTTTCATACACAAATCATAATCCCAAACATGAGATGAAAGTTTAATTGAGTGCAATAAGCACTATTGTTAGAAGCAATGCTAACACCTATTACTTTTTTTTGTCTTCTTTTAATATATGTACCCATAATTGAAGTATGTTACTATACTAACTTTGCATTTTATATAACTGAATTACATATATTTTCATTTGTGAACAATCACATAAGAATCCTTATGTGTTTGAAGAGTCTTAAAAGTCGTATATTGACTCTAATAAGACAACCGATATTAAAATTACATAACAAAAATATTTACTATTATTCTAATAGTGAAATAAATAACTCTAAGTATAGCAAGCAAATAAAATAAAAATAGAAAACAATCACTTTTGACTGTATCCTATCCACTCTTACAAGCTTAAAACAATGAAATTGACTTTCCCTACAATGAAGTAGAAGCACATAAACAATAGTAGAGGAAGCACTTCCACGTTCAGCTTTTGACATTTGTCACCACCCTACGCATTTTTAGCTCCCATGTTTTGACCAATGTATTAAAAAACTCACACACGCACAATAACAACAGTAGCCAAAACACTCACGTCACCACAAAAACGCTTCTTCATTCAGTTTCATCTCCACACGTGATTCCTAACCGCTTCTCCCAACCAATAATCACGTTCACAATAATCAGCGTTTTCGCCACCGCGCTTTTTCTCACATCAAAACACTTTTTTATTTATTTTTAATTTCTTTTTCTATTTTTTTTCCTCTTTCGCTACTTTTTGTTGTTGTGGTAACCGTAATGACTCGCTTGAGAAAGCTTGGCGCCGTCGTCGGAGCGGCAATCGCAACCGCGTCCGGCGGCGCTGCCGTGATCCTGTACGAGCCGGCGGTCTCCTCCAGCGACTACGGCGGCGGGTCGAGGATCGAGGCGATCCGGAAGCGCGTGAGCGACCCGAGCGCCGTCGTGCCGTCGAGGCAGGCGCAGCAGTCGGCGCTGGCGGCCGCCGGTAAGGGGAATCCGCTCGACGTGCTTATCATCGGCGGCGGTGCCACTGGCTCTGGAGCTGCGCTCGACGCCGTGACCCGCGGGCTCCGAGTCGGGCTCGTCGAGCGGGAGGACTTCGCTTCCGGAACTTCGTCGCGATCCACGAAGCTCCTTCATGGAGGTACTACACTATGCAATTTGGTTTTGTTGCTATCATTCTTTGGCTGTGATATCAAATTTTACATGTTTTTTATTTGATTTGGTTTGATTTTGTCTTTTCGGCTGTTACTTACTATTATTAACTTCAATGTGAATTGATCGATAATCGTTGAGAAATTCACAGGTGCTTGAGCAAGAGTAAAATCTTACTCTGTTTCATTCAGTATTTGACCTTAGTGTTATTGATTAATGCAGTCGATGCTATTAATTTTGGTTGCGTTTTGTCATTTGTGGTTGTCATTTTGTCACTCTGATTAGTGCTTGAATTGATGTGTGTAATGATTGTTTAATGAATAATGTATTATTTTGTGTAATTGGAATTTGGAAAATGGATCTTGTGAAGAAAATGACAGAACTGTGTACATCCAACAACACCAAGTCACTCATCCTCTCTTTAAATTGGCATATTCTAGATTGGACAATGGTTTCATGATTTCTTATTGAATATTATCATTTTTCTTTAACTCCCTTCCTATCTCTCTTTGCATTGTGCAAGTTGTTCATGAAGTTTGGTGGCCTATCATTTTGAACTTTTAGGAGATTTAGTGTTTGAGATAGCATCAAAGTCTCTATGATCGCGTATTCGCGTGGTCTCTGTTCTTCTAAGTATAGTGAACTTCAGTGCGTGTACCAGCTAACAAAGTAGATATTGAAACACAAGATTCCATATTTCTTGGGGCAATGGTTTATTAAACTTTGTGCTGTTTTTTTAGATTAAATCTTCTAAATACTTGATCAAATCTTATATTTCAGTGTTTTTTTTGTAAACCATTAGGTGTTCGATACTTGGAGAAGGCTTTTTTAAAGCTTGACTATGGACAATTCAAGTTAGTGCTTCATGCACTTGAAGAGCGTAAACAGGTTATTGACAATGCACCACACCTATGCCATCCATTGCCATGCATGACACCGTGTTTTAGCTGGTTTGAAGTAGTGTACTACTGGGCGGGATTGAAAGTGTACGATTTGATCGCAGGAAGACAAATGTTGCACTTATCGAGATATTATTCTACAAAAGAGTCTGCTGAGCTCTTTCCCACTCTAGCGAGGGAGGGACCTGATAGAAGCCTTAAGGGCACAGTTGTTTATTATGATGGGCAGATGAACGATGCACGCCTTAATGTTGGATTGGCTTGCACTGCTGCTTTAGCTGGTGCAGCAGTACTGAACCATGCAGAAGTTGTAAACTTATTGAAGGACGATGCTGGAAAACGGATAATTGGTGTACGCATTCGGGACAATTTAACTGGTAACACATCCTTTTATTTGTAACTGTTACAAGAGGTGCTGATTGATTACATTGTTCACATGCAGCTTTTGTTTATCAGAAAATTGTCAAGTTGATAAGCTTGGTTTAGTATTATATATCCGACTAACTTAAGGAATCTTGGATATTGAATGTAATACACACACATCATCTGAAGAATCTCGATGGTTGTGGAATAAATGATATTAAGATTGAACTTGTATTCACGGCCAACCTACCCCACATCTCCGTGCCCATACGTAATAAATATATCAGCAGCTGGAGAGGAACTATTGGTCTTATGTTAAATCAAATGTGGTAGTTTAAAGCTTTGCGTCATGGATATAGTTTTCATTTGAAATTTCTTATGCTGTTAATGTTATGCATAATGTTGGTTCGTTTACAAAGCAATCACTCAAATGTCTGCTGGCAATTTTTGACTGTTCAATGTGAACTGAAAGAAAATTAGATAGATTATTTGCCTTTGCCATTTGTCTGGCGGTGTAACTTAATACAGTTTCTGCACAAGTGTGTTATATTACAGGTTCTAGTGCATATATTGTTTTCTGATTTTAATAATCACAATTTAATTTTAATTATTTATTGAATGATAGTTTATTTATTTTAAATTCTCAATGCTGCAGGCAAAGAGTTTGATACATATGCAAAAGTTATTGTTAACGCGGCCGGGCCATTTTGTGATGCTGTAAGGAAAATGGCCAACGAGAAAGCACAAGAAATGATTGCTCCCAGCAGTGGTGTACATATTACGCTCCCTGATTATTATTCTCCTGATGGGATGGGCTTAATTGTTCCTAAAACTAAGGATGGGCGTGTTGTTTTCATGCTGCCTTGGCTGGGACAAACTGTTGCTGGAACTACAGATTCTGATACTGCAATCACGTATCTTCCGGAACCACATGAAGCTGAAATACAATTTATATTGGATGCCATATCTGATTACCTTAATATCAAAGTATGTTGTTTACCTGCAAAAGTTGGATGGCTTTTGAACTCATTATTTTTTTCTCTTATGTTTTATCATATATCCATTGGATCCATTACTAACGGTTCGTTCTATTCAATGTTAATTCTTGATTGACAGACAACGAAGTGATGCTAGTGAAATTATTTTCTTAAAAAAAAAGGACTATTTTCCTTTTTATACAGTTTGCTAATGGGAATAAGTAATGGGAACATTTTAGGTACGGCGCTGTGATGTTCTCTCTGCTTGGAGTGGCATTCGCCCACTAGCAAAGGACCCAACAGCGACAAATACTGAGAGCATCTCAAGGGATCATGTTGTCTGTGAGGATTACCCTGGCTTGGTCACCATCACTGGTGGCAAGTGGACTACATATCGCAGGTAATTAATTAATGGGCAGTTAAAATTTCTTTGTTGAAGTTTGTTCAGATGTCATTTAGAAACTAGGGATATTGTTAACCATATTTGATATTGGTTGTCTAGCTACTCTAACGAGTAATATTAAATAATTTTCTTTCACTGTTATGCTCATTGTTGCCTTTCCTTCTCATCAGCATTCCAGCGCACAATGTTCCTAACTCACATTTATATCATTCTGATAACAATGCATTTCAGCATGGCAGAAGATGCTGTTGATGCAGCAATCAAGTCCGGAAACCTCACCCCCAGCAGTGGAAGTCTGACCAAGAAGTTTCAGATTGTAGGCGGTGAAGGATGGGAGCCGTCTTCTTTTACAGTTCTTGCTCAACAGTATAAGCGCATGAAAAGTACACATAGTGGTAAAGTTGTTCCCGGGGTGATGGACACTGCGGCTGCAAAGCATTTGTCTCATGCTTATGGAACATTAGCTGAACGTGTGGCTTCAATTGCTCAGGTTTGCTTGTATCATTGTGTATATCATATGTATGTTTTGTTGAGAAACAAACATGCATATTCATCTTGATGGGTAATTTTTCACCGGGTGTGATTTTATGACATGGTAGCAACCTTTTTAGTTACAATTTGTAGTGGTGGTGGCAGTTGTATAGGACTAATAGGAGTTCTAGTCACTTGATTTCAAATCGTGAACATCAAACTGATCTGTATTTCTTGTTTCAGAATGAAAATTTGGGCAAGAGACTTGCCCATGGTTACCCGTTCCTCGAGGCAGAGGTGGCCTACTGCGCTCGTTATGAGTACTGTGAATCTGCTATTGACTTCATCGCAAGGAGGACACGTCTCGCTTTCCTTGAAACTGATGCAGCAGGAAAGGCAGTGCCTCGTGTGATCGAGATATTGTCGAAAGAGCACGGATGGGACAAGGCCAGGCAGAAGGAAGAGTTGCAGAAGGCTACAGAGTTTTTGCAAACTTTCAAATCCTCAAAAAATGCTCAGTTCCATGATGGCGTACACAAGTAGTAAGTACTGTCAATCATGCAAATCAAGTATATCAAGTTGTTCACCTTTTATAGTTTCTTCTTCCTCTGATTGAATTTATTTATATATTTTTGAAGAAATGATGAAATGATAAGAGAGTATATGTAATTTTTCTCAGGTTATGGGAACATATGGAAGATTCTCAACTGACTAATACTTTGCTATTCATTTTTCTATCTGCTTACCATAGAAAGTATCTATACACATACATCAATATAAACCCTTCAAGGAATCTGTCTCAGAGTTACCTGCCAAAATAATTTTTTCTCAAGAATTGAATAGACCTTGTATTTTTTAATTTTTTATTTGTATTTTTAGATGGACTAGACCATGTAATTTATTTATTTATGCTAGTTAATGAGTCAATAGAGGCTATGTTTTAATTTATCACTACCCTGTGTATTTTCTTTTTCATGGGTAACCCATGATGTTTTAGACTTCTCTCTGGTTTTATTTTAATATCAAAATTTTTGTTTATTATATATATAGACAAGGAAATATATGACTCCACAGTGAACAAACTTAGGGCATTTTTCAAGGTCGCTCTACAATTAAAGGACAACATATAACCAGACTACACAATTAACATTATGAATTATAAGCCGTTTAGTATTAAAAAATCTTTATATAAAAAGTAGAACTAAAAAATGTCTCCAAAGGAGTGTCTCTCAATAAAGTTGCACCTTGCCGTTTAAAAATATTTTCACTTCCTCTTGGAAAATAAGATCATGGGCCCTTATATTAGGTATAAGTGCATATATAATAAGAATTTGCAATTTCGCATTTATTCTTTAACATGAAGTAAAAAGGAATTTATATTTTTACCAAAAAAAAAAAAGGAATTTATATTTACATCTTCCTAAAATAATGGGTTAACCCATAGCAATAACTTGGGGTGCGTTTGGTTGGGAGAAATGTTTCAAGATTCCCGGAAATGTTTCATGGGAAACTCACATTTTCACGTTTGGTTCGATTTTTTGCATCAACATTTCCGAGAATATTGCATTCCCAGGAATCTCATATTCTCACCATTTGAAACCCACCTCCTCTGAGGGAATCTCACATTCCCACCTCCCCCATAGGAATCTCACATTCCCATTCCCATCCCGAGAAAAAAGTCATCCGCGAACCAAACGGCCCCTTGGGGCTAATGTCTATTGTTTATTTTCTTAATTAAGATAAAAGAAAAAGCATTAAAAAACAATGGGTTGAATAATTGTGATTTAAATTTTATTATAACTAATTTGCCTAATTTTTTATTATATATACTAGCGACTCTGTCAAGTCGTTTTTTATTTTTTTATGAATGTTTTATAAAATAATATTATTTAATTTAATTTTATTGACAAATTTTTATAAAATAATACTATTTAAATTAATTAAAATTCTCTCAAATTTCATTTTAATTTATTAAAATATTAATATAAAACATTAATAGAAAGAGAGAGAAAATTTGAATAATAGAAATTATAAAAAATAATTACTTTTAATTTTTTTTAATTTTTATTTAATCTATTTTGAGATATATATCACGAGGGAGTTGCAACAACACAATGAAGCACATTTTATTTGTAGAGTCGATAAGATAGAAAACAGCCAAAGCTATCTTCAATTTTTTGGGTACTCACTCTGTAACTGTCACAGCTTAAGAAACAACGGAAAATAATGGCTGCTGCTGCTTCTACGGTGGCAGCGGCGGCAACTATGGCCGCATTCTCTCTCCACCGTTTCTCAAAATCACACACTTCATTCCGCACTCTCCATTTCCCTCGCATCACTTGCTCCCTCTCTTCTTCTTCTTCTTCTTCTTCCGCCTTGAAATTCAACATCTCTTTCGCTCCACCAAAGCCTAAGCCCAAGCCTGATCCAAACACAGAGCCCGATGATGACGCCGACTCCGGCCCGTTCCTCATCCCCTGGATCGTTCGCGGTGAGGACGGCAACCTGAAGCTCCAGTCGCAGCCTCCGACGCGTCTGTTGAACGCGATAGCCACCGCTGAAACCGGAAGCAAGAAGAAGAAGAGTAAGAAAAACGAAAAGGAAGGTAAAGTTCGCGCTACCGCGAATTCGGCGGTGGCGCCGCCTCCTCAGCGGTCGAAAGCGGCGCGGAGGTTTTACAACGAGAATTTTCGGGACGCTGGGACGCGGCTCAGCAAGGTTCTTGCTGCCTCTGGAGGTAATACTTGAAACGCAGCGTTTTGGTAATTTCGATTTCAAGTCGTTGAAAATTTGGTTGAAATGTTTTCTTACATAAGAGTTTATAGTTTACTTCACTAAGGTGATCCGTATCTACATCTACGTCCTGATTTAGTTACATAGAAACTAAGAGAACTTGAAAGCAATAGATCCAACAGGAATGAATTGAATATATATATATATATATATAATTTAAATATAGGTAAACATACGCCGAACCTCTGATCCGATAGCAGCTAGAATATGCATCTACGACTTACATGGTTTAGATTATTTGTGTTTACAGTTGCATCTAGAAGAAGTTGTGAAGAGCTTATTTTTGAAGGCAAAGTTACTGTTAATGGTTCTGTGTGCAATACTCCTCAGGTAGGTTTTGTTTGTTTGGTTTCTTGATAGCATTATGCGGAAGTATGATTTTGTATCTGCTTTTATTATGTGAAAGGCTTCGATCATCACGTGGCGAGTTTCTTTGTTTTCGGTTGTGGCGTGCAGACTAGAGTTGATCCTGCAAAGGATGTTATCTATGTCAATGGCAGTCGTCTTCCTAAGAGGCAGCCTCACAAGGTGTATCTTGCCTTGAACAAGCCAAAAGGGTATCTCCATCATGACCTTTTGCACCTGGATTTATAATTTTGTTTAGTATCGTCATGAATCCTTATAAAAGTAATGCAATTGCATATCAACAGGTACATATGTTCGTCTGGAGAGAATGAGTCGAAGTCTGTGATAAGTCTATTTGATGATTTTTTGAAGAGCTGGGTACGTGCCACTTTGACCCTGCTCTATATTTTTTCGACTTCTTATGAAGTCTTCATTGTTAACTATAAGAATTGTATTTCTAGGATAAAAAACATCCTGGAGTACCCACACCAAGGCTATTCACTGTAGGGCGCCTTGATGTTGCTACAACTGGGTTAATTATAGTGACTAATGACGGTATGTAATTTTCTGTGAAAGCAATTTTATCTCTTTCATGAATGAATAGTTGCTCTGGTAATAAATTATATATAAACAGGAACAGCTTCACCTAAGATCTTACTCAATGATGTTTGCTACTTTGCTTGCAGGAGATTTTGCTCAAAAACTTTCACATCCTTCATCTAATTTAACGAAAGAGTAAGTCCATGAATTCAGTTCTTTTTCTTGGCACAGGAAGTTTCATTCAAGTGATGTAATTGCTGTTGTGTTTTTCAGTCTTTTACTGCATGGGTTTATTGGAATAACAATTAGTTCTCGTTTAATGTTGTGTAATTTAATGTGTGGTTAACGTTGTTTTTCTTTTTGGTCCTCTGATTTGTATTTTGGGATGAAGAAATTATTCATTCCTATAATTCTCACAATTTCTGAAGCATATTTATCATGTCAGATATATTGCAACAGTTGAGGGTTCAATTCATAAGAGGCACTTAGTAGCCATAAGTGCGGGAACAACCGTTGAAGGCGTCCAATGCATACCAGATAGTGTGGAGTTACTTCCACGTGTGCCAGATGTGCAAAGATCTCGTCTTCGCATTGTGGTAAATTTATCTATTTGGTCTGCCGCCATATGAGTTCTACTACCCAATAGTACTTGTGATTATGAAATTCTCTGATGACAGTGTTTCTCTTTTAACTCCAACGTGTTGGTATACAAGGTTGAAATGTTGTCGTTTTAATGCATAATATCATAGGCTATAGTATGCTATATGTTTGAAATTGTTGACTATGATTCACATGATGCTACTCTGGGTCAATTCTAGTAAAGGCTGGCCACGTAATTATATTTCTTTATCTTATAAAAGTTGTCTTTCATTGAATCAGTCATTAGTTGAAATGTTTTAAAAAATCTAGATAATTTCATGTAATACAGGTTTGGTTCATTTTATTAAAACTTTGAGAAAAAGAACTTTCTTGAATGATGTTAGTAACTTAGTATATTAATGAGAATTTTATTTATTTATCAATTATTATTGTGCTATATTTTGTTTCTGAATATCCAATCTTGTTCTTATTGCTCAACAATATTGTTTAAGACTTTCTTTTTGCCACTAATGTCAAATTATTCATGTCACGTAGGAATGTTGTTTTAGATTTATTCAATTATGGAGGATTTGGTATCATCATTGTCTCAAAATGGCTTCATTTTTAGTCTATTTTATTATTTACTCTATCTACTTGTTAGTTGTTATAGATAATCGACACAGTTGACAATTGCTTCCTTCCTTTAACTTCTATTATTGTAGGTTCATGATGGGAGGAAACATGAAGTTCGTGAACTTGTGAAAAGTGCTGGACTTGAGGTTAGCTTTAATCATAGATCTATTTGGTTTCTCTAAAAGGCCCAAAAAGTACTCATTCTGGTTTTTTGCTTGGGATAGTTGGCTAATTAGACCTACATTGGTTGTTCCTCGTTTCCGTTTAATATTTCAGATTTATTCCTTAAAGCGCGTACGTATTGGTGGTTTCAGACTTCCATCAGACCTGAGGTAATTGTCATGCATCTAATTTTCCCTAGTTATTGATGGAGTCATTTCTTGGTAGTTTGTAAGTTAACTAACACATTTTATCTGTTGTATTTTCCAGTATAGGGAAGTACATTGAGCTAAATCCAACAAATTTGAATGCGTTAGGGTGGAAGAGTTAAACCAAGTTGCTCTTCAATTGTCGAAGCTAGAAATTATTCTTCATCAATCAGATTTAAAAATAGCTCTGAATCTATTAATTATCAAAGAGTCGGCCAGTGCTTCCTTTTTGGTTTGGGCTGTGGAATTCTGATTCCATGGGACAGTATTTGAAAGTGGCAGAGTACAGAGCTTTTTGGAATTTTTTACATCAAATCAATGTTCATGCAATCAAACATATCTAACTATGGAGTCCACAGGACTTAGGAAAAGATTTGGACTGCTGCGAAGAAGGCAAAGGAAACATACTAAATAATATACTAATTTAAGGTCTCTTCAAATTAGAGAAGGTGTGCTTAGATAATAACTCTAGGCATAAAGTTATAAATAGATTCCTGAGAGTATTTGTTCAACGAGGGGGTCATTTCTTGGACCGAGTGTCATGTACTTAATCGCTCCCATCTATACATTTTAAAACTTCATGGGAAACTTTCTTCACAGTAAATGTTTCATATTCCAGAAATTCTGAATAGTAAAGTATAATATAATTGATTAAACATCAAGGGGAATGATTCCAACGGGTTGAAGATCACAACCATATTTATATGTAGTTAAGGAATTGAGTTACTGACAAGGTTGAACTTATTTATATTATCAACTATCATCCCATCAAATCTTACAAAATATACGATTAAAACGTAGTAGGTTAGCAATTAAACTTGTCTTGATAGTAATAATATATAATTAAATATCATAAAAACTTTTACTTAAACTCATCTAAGCCTTTGCATATAACAAGCTTCTAAAAAGTAGACATGTTACTCTATATTTGAACAGAAAAAAAAATTATGTGCAACTAAGTGAAACAAAAATATTAAGAATATAACTTTTAAATTTCAAAAAATTAAATTATAAGTAGTACTGTATATCCAAGCAACCTTTAGTCTCCTATAAGGACAAAATTTTACTTAAAACTCTTTTTTTTGTATTTTGTTTTGTTCTAAAATAGGCCACACAAGGGTAGAAGGAAATTATACAATATCTCTGGCATGAAAAATATACATGTGATTTTCAGGTAGTTCTTGCTATTGGCTTGGAATGAATTCTCCTCATCACACCAAAAATCTAGAGAGAAATAACCCAAAAGGAAAGCAGCAGCACCCAAAATTGACACATGACATTATGCACATTACATTACATACAAATGAGAGAAAATGGAACTGCTATCATCAAGGACAGGTCCAAAACTATATCTTCTTTCTAACTAGTGCCCTACTACTCATCAGTTGTAACCTCACAAAGAAAACAGAGATACCTGCGCATTGGGTTGTTCATCAGCATTGTTCAGATTTCAGAAATCTAATTGCTGCAAGCTCCCCAACGACCCAGAACAAATTATGGAATATAAACAAATGAATGAGCACACTAAAGGGATAATAGTTCAGATACTCGGTCTCGACCATCAGGCGGAATCTCCCTTCCAGGGACCTGAACTTTAAGAAGGTATGCATACCTGCATAATAAGTAAGTGTCTGTCAATATAGTTCAATAAAGGTGATGACAAATTGACAACTATAATTTAAATCATCAGCTTACTCAGTAGCAGTAAACAAGTGTACATGCTCCGTAATGAACGCAAGCAAGGCCTGTGACAGAAATAGAAATACCAAAATAAGATGATGACCTGACAAAAATTACAATAGAAAGGAAGCCATTGGTTAAGTTTGACTTGCCTCAAATGGCATGTTTAATAGTTCATAGTAGGTTCGAACTCGATCCAATCTCTGTTGTACAGCATCACTATTTATGGATGGGATTGCTGCTAGTGCCTGTAACACCATCCAAAATTGTTATGGCTGTCAAATTTCATGTTATGCCCACGTTTTTTCATGTTCCTTTCGTTTTTGGTACATGTTTATTTCATTTTTTAGTTTATCAATGACTGTACAGATCAGGGAATTATTTTTATTCCGCTAAGAAACTTCACGGGAAATAGCAAGAAAAGCAATAATTACCTGTTCCAATGCGATAGAATTTCGACATACTTGCTGAACACCAAAAAGATTAATCGCCTTCATATCTGCCAAAGCCTAGTAAGCAATAAGTGCACCCTCTCGTTAGCAGTGAAGGAAAAGGAAATAATACCATACCAATGGTTTCACCGGAAATACATCACCAAACATAAAAAAAGAGAGTTTTTGCATAGTAAAAATGTGAGAAGAAAACTGAAGGAATACATGTATACCTTAATAGATGCATGTGCTGCAACACCACAAATTCCATCAAATATGTAATTCCTCTTTGCATTTGAGATAAAAGGAGCCATTTCCTCATCTCTTCGAGTAATCTGGATGTTCCATTTAAAAAGTATAGATAAATTGTTTGACTTGCATGAGCATATGCTACATCTTTGAATAATTAAACAGGGAGATCAAACTTCCTAAATAGTGCATGAAGAAGGACCACATTATGCAAAGATAAAAGGACACACCTGTGCAGTGAGCGAAATGATAAAGTCATCTGGCTCTTCAGCATCTTGGTCATCCAAGTATTCTGTGTTTGCCATTTCCTGCTCAAAATTGTGATGTTTAGATAAGCTGGAGAGTTAACTATCGAATGCTTATTCTTTCCTCAGCTAAAGACAGAAAACATTGCTAGTGACAAACCTGCATATGAAATATGGTCTCCAGTTGCATCTCTATACGTAAAACCTTTAGGCAATCAATGGCCAATTTCCTATAATCTTGAGCAAATGATGCGAGAGTCCTTGTGGGCCCACTGTCTGAATGACTGTGATGGTATTTTCCTTCAACATGATTTGATGCTCTTTGAGTTGTCTGTCCAAGCCTGCAAATTGCACAAGAATTTAATATACAAAAAAAGTACCGAACTAAGATTTTGAAAAGAAGCTTTATATAAACAACCCTAGACCATACTGCCATTTATGTTTGGGAACAAAAATAGCATCATTCAGTATTTACTCGAAAGTTCCTGCAGCATCAAGAAAAGAAAAAGGGGCCCAATGCACGAGGCTTCCACCAAGTGGGGTCTAGCGAGGGTAGATGTACGCAGCCTTACCCCCGCTTTGCGAAGAGGCTGTTTCTAGGATTCGAACCCGTGACCTCCAGGTCACAAGGCAGCAACCTTATTGTTGCGCCAAGGCCCACCCTCTCCTACAGCATCAAGAAATGAAAAAAAAAAAACAAAAAAAAAAACAAAAAACAAGGGTACCCACTGATACATGCAGGCAAGCAGCTCAAACACCTTGGCAGATGCAAGCCAGGACCCACTCTCAGACAGCTTACATAACCTTTAGAGGCACTAACTAACACAACCAGAGTTGCACACAAGCAGTTGCACCCAAAGGAAGCTACAAAATCTTTACTATGAAAATGTGGGTTGTTTGGGATAGGGGGCCCATTACACTAACCAAAACTCGTTCATAGAAGGAGCGATTCTTTGATATAAAATTTAAACAACCTTGCGTATTATATTTGGTTTATACGCACTATGAACTATGCAAAAATTTAAATAATGTCTAGATATCATTGAATGTAAATAAACCCACCTTTCAATAGAGTCTGCAACATATTCCAATGAATCACTAAGAGATGCCAACAAAATAAGTTTGTTGTCATCATGAATTAGGTTTTCCTGGAGCAAAATTACAGCAATGTCACTGGAGATGCATAGAATGCACAAAACTGAAAATCGCAAATCTTGTTCTTGTAGGAACGTAAATTGAATACTAAAAAATAATTTGAAAATGATATCAACAAGAAAAATGACTTGTTAGTGAAGACAAAGTCATGCAGACCTGCTTAATAGGACACAAATTTAGCAGTAATTCACTTAGTTCTATTTCAGCCTCAAACGTTTCAGCATCAGAGGAATTGATTTCCATGTTAGACTGACCAAGCGGATTTGGTAAACATGCACTTGAGGGGTCTAGCCTCATTAGTTTATCAATATCATGCCTCCCAATAAGCATATAACTCTGCTTCTCAAGAACAGCCTGAAAATATAATTGACTAAAGTGTCAGAAAATAATACCACTTGATGGATGCTAAAAAAATAACCATTTATAGATATGTCAGGGACTAACTCTCTTAAACTCTTAATGTGGTTAAGTGTAGGTAGGTATAAAAATGATTTTGTATCTAACAATCTCAAGACCTCACCCAATCATGTCAAGGACGGTTTATACACAAAACGGTTTATACTTTCCCATCACACCCACTCACAAAAATGCCCTTTGGGGTGGAAGGGAGAATCCTAGGAACCAATTGTGTTTGTACTGAAACTCAATGTAATTCAAGACTAGCAGTATGAGCATACTCCTGACCACTAGGTCACTGAATTGTTCACTTGATTCTTCATATTGCCCAGCCGATGGTTGTTTCAACTTGTCGGGAATTATGGGGATTTGGCAACTTCTCTGATAGTTTTGCAATTTTGTTTTCTGTTTTTTGTTTAAGTTCTAGTGGAATATTGTAAATCCTTCATGGTTGTATAATTTCCTTTAGTTCTGCTGAAAGTTTTTTGTCCAAAAAAGAAAAAGAAAAAAGTACCTCCATATATGAAGTCCGACATCTTTCATAAGTCCTCTCCAGGAAAGTTTGCACATACTTTACAAGATCACTAGCAAATTTGGGCATTGCTTGGGCCCAGCCAAGCACCTGTACATGCAGTAGAATAAAAAGGAAGACATAAATGCTAGCAAACTATCATATGAAACTAAAGTCAATAAAATATTGTCCATGAAGAAAAAAATAGAAATTAGAATCTATCTCATAACATTACGAATATTTAAGAACTACCTCCTTTGTTAAGTGATCTATAGCCAATAATCCTTGTAATACAGGTCGACCCTTCTCAATTGATGGACTGTAAGCAGTAACCACATGTGCCCTTGGACGAAATGCAGCTGGACCTAAAAGTTTGTATGCAGAGATCAAACATTAAAACAAACTTATGATGGAGCCCTCTGAGGAATACTACTAACCCATGAGCCACTCATCAAAATTTGTATTCCATCTTTAATATTAAAGAATAATTCATTCAAAGGAAGCATTTAAAAAGTGCCTCAGTGGAAAGTTAAGAATTTAAGAAACACAAGAAAAAAAGCACTAGGTCAAATAAGAGATGAAGAAAGAAACAGTCAGAACAGTTTAAGAGACTTGCTTGAAATGGCTTGCTGTACGCCTTTTCTGTAATCCACAAACATGGTTGGTAAAAAGTGGTCCTTCACAAAGTTCTCCACAAAAGCTAGCAACCCATCATTCCTGAAATTCACAAAGTTGATGACACCACAAATTAACATCAATCAGAAGAAAAGGAACAAAATGTGAGCTTAAAAAAAAGTGTCATTATTTAATAAGAATCAATCAGCAAGAAATTTTAAAGAAAAACACAAGAAAATCTTGTACTAGAAGTATTGAACTAGTACTAGACCTGATTCTAAGTATAATAGGCATAGCGCTGTTTAATGTTCAGATATCAAATCAATCTAATCTCACACTTCTTTCCTGTTCTAAACCCTACAATTCCACATGTCAATATAGCACCTATGATGAAAAGGAACAAAATGTTGGATCCTTGTAGTCAATGTTTTAATATTTAAACGGCAAGGAGGTTCCAGAATTCATTTTTAAATGAATATATGGTATGCCCCAATCTCTGAAAAAGTTCTGTTGGATTACTATATTTAAGTTAAAGAGAAGGAAGAATAAGAGCTAACAATGTATTGATAAGTTTTATCTAAAACAAACAATGTATTGATTGTATAAGTGATAGATGAGATCCATACCATAATCAAATACTTTAATTAATAATAAAAACTTAACAGTGTTTTACATAGTCATTAAAAAAGAAAAGATTTGTGACTATTCAACCACATTCTAGGTTTGGGCTCTACAACTAACAGACGAAGTTCAGAAAACCATCCTTGACTTGAAAATTTTAGGTCAACAAAAGGCCAATTTATTCTGCTCATAAGAACATTTGAGCACTAACTATTCAATGCAGAATCCAGCAATGCTCCACAATATTGATATAGAATGAAGTAAAATGAACAAGCACATGTCCTTGCCTCACTACTACACGAATAATAATAATAATGATAATAATAATAATAATAATTTGACACACAACTTTTTGGAAACTGAAAAAGGAACAAGGGAACAAGAAAGAGGCATCTCACCCAAGTTGGGAATACTTTGTTGGCAGCATTGACGCAACTTTATCTGTAAACTGCAGAAAGAATCAGGTCAGGAAAGCCATAAAGCCAAGTATTAGGGTTATGATCAAAACATTACAGGAGGAAGTGTGGCAATCCAATATGCAACACCTGAAGCACAGGTCGGTAAATGGAAGCTGCCAAATATATGCCTTCTTCAGGTAAAACTGCTGCAGAACCATAACCCTCTTGCAGCACGTTGGGACCTTTCCTGTTCCATCCTTGGCGAACAAGGTCAGCTCCTGAGTATTAATGCATCCAGCCATAAATATAGAAACATAAGAAAATAAACTAGCAGCTAAATAAGCAAGTAAATGATACAGAAAATAATAAAAGTGAAGTAATAATACTGCTGAGAACAAAGATGTTCAAAAGTAAGAAAATTACTGATCATTAGAGAAAATATTATTATTTAGTTTATTAAGAAAGATACTATAAGAAACTTTAAAGGTTTACATATTAACCATTATTGTTCAGGTCAGAAATTATACTGATGAAAAAGGAGTATCTTCATTAACTGAAAAAGAAAAATGCAGAACTGTAGAAAGAAAGCAAATTTCCTAATACCAGGGCTTACTCATTGGTGTGATTTCCTAAATTACTAGTGGTTCTTAACATTAATAATTTGCTCATAATAAGATTCGTATACCATGTCTAATTGTCTATTTCATAGAAAAAGTTACAGTGGGACCAACGCATTAAAATCCAATATAGATTCATCTGAACCATTCAGATAAAGTTAAAGTGGGACCTAAGTGATATCCAAATCAAATGTAGTTTGTCAGGGGTTTGTGAGGGTAAAGTCTGCGTCATATAATTTTAGCAAAGCTAAATCATCAGATGTGTAAAGGAATCTAACCAAAACCAACTAAAGAGATCCCTTGATTGAAAAGCCAGAGCATTTCTAGTGTGCATAACCAAAATCTCATAGCATATCATATAGTAACTCATATAAACCTACAGTAACAATGTAACATATTCCTTCAACTGTAATAAGCAACAGAATTCACTTTGCTCCATTAACAAAATTTACCATACCCTGGTTAGGAATAGATATTGTAGCCTCTGTAAAGCGAAATGCAAAAGTAAGACCATCTTCTGATCCATCCCTGCTATCAATAAGAAACAGTAACCATTAACTTCAGAGGAATTTAACTTATACTATATTATCAAAGGAAATGAAATTTTCTCTTTTCTTTTTATTTTTTCTTCCCTCTCTATCTTCTGAGAACTGAAAATCTTTTAAGTTAAAGGCGTGCATTTGATGCCTAAAACTTTACAAACCAAACATATTTTCCTTATTTTATCTATTTGAAAACAGAATCCGCATTTACAAACCAAACACATTTTCTAAAATCTAAAAATTGGAAATGAAAATGATTTTCAAAAGACGGAACAGATAATGAAAACGGAAAATATTTTCTCAAACCAAACGCTACCTAAGACTTCAGATTTTTGAAAGGGATCAGACTTCTTATCTTATCTTTGCTAACAGAAGATAAACATAGATTGATTTACAAAACCAAACAAATGCACAAAAAGATCACTGAGTATTTGAGCTGAGATGAGCATTGATACAAATGGCTTGATAAAGCATTTTATGCTTGTTGAAGAAACAATTTCTCTTAAAACAATGACAGATTCAATGTGCATCATTTCTACCAAAATACCCTTTCAATTTTAACAGAAGAAAAACCAAGGTTTTGAGAACCAAACCGGACATTGAACCGGACGAGGAAGGGGTTCAGAGGTTTAGAGGTTTAACCGGTTCGACCAGAGATTCAACTGGATATAATAAAATATGTATAAAATATATATTTATCTATAAATATATATACATATGATGAATTATATGCTATAGAAAAATTAAAGTGCATTAAAAATATTAATAAAAGTTGAAACATATACCATTTGATAAATTTAGAGGTTTAATAGTCCTTAATTTTAGTAATTAAAGTGTATTATATATTAAATTTTATTATAAAATAGTTATACAATTTTAAAAAGTTAAAATTTTTATTTTTAAATTAGTTGACCGGTTCAACCGGTTTTTGACCGATTTTCCCGATTTTCAAAATCCCGGTTTTTGACCGATGTTCCCGGTTCAACCGGCCGGTCCGGTTTTCAGAACAATGAGAAAAACAGATCAGAGATAACATAGCCAGTGTGGCACAACCCAATGACTTGGAGTATTTTTCTCCAAAAGTTATAATTGATGAAATCCTTCGCAACAGAGGGGATACAGGGCTTTATTGTACTGAAGTCATTGTTTTCCTTTACTTTGTTTCTTCTCCTCACCTTTTCATAGCACAATACCTAATACTGCACTTTTGATTTTACCTTCTTTATAATATCATTCCTCTTATTTGAAAAAGAATAATCTAAAAACAAAATTATATTTGCCAACCAGTATATATTATATGCTCCTCGATTGGGAGATTAAGAGTGGGTCCAAAAATAGTTTTCTGCAATGGTAGTTTGCTTGGAGTTCCATTTATTATCATTTTAATTCTTATGCCAGCTTCTTGGTGGATTTTATTGATTCTTAATTTCTTAGTTGTTAGAATCTTATGCTGTAAAAGGACCCCTATACAATATATCATAAATAATTAACAGCTTCAAATTCAGCTGAGATTACTATAAAATTTCAGAATAAAAGAAGAATAGAAATGCAAGCCACTTGCCGTTTGTCCTTGGAAGGGATTTTGCTTGCAAGTCTAGCTGTTTGTACAGCAGCATCAGCAGAAGCAGCTTCAGGAGTAGCCCGTAGAATCTCACATATAAGTTGTTGGCATTCACTCTACAAAAAAATGAGTGAAGAAATATAAGCTGAAAGATACACCAAAAATGGATTATAGCCAACATGCGCATTCAAGAATACATTTTGGATACTTAATCTTCATAAGACAGGTCTTGTTAGTTTCATAAAGTTGCCTTGAATTGAAACAGAAACAGTGTGTTTCTATCACAAATATTTTAACAGAAAATGACAACAAAAGATGCTACATTACTCACATTACAGGTCAAAAACAAGGTCATCCTTTCACAATTACCAATTCACATATTCTTTGATTTATTTAGAGAGCACATAGAAAATAGAAGCATGCTATAAATTCTGTTAGCTATCCAAAAACCAAAACTTCCTGCATATCAGTGCAAGTTTGTAAGTTTTTTATCTTAGACCAAGACACCAACCACACCTAACATATTAATTTACTTTAGATATTCCTCATTTTTTTATCAAATATGTAGCAGCTAAGTGGCCCACCCTTATAGACTACCTGTAACACTGTCAGGGAGAAACCAATACTGTAACCTCCTGTGACTTGAGATGCTTCAGAATCAGGGTTCCAATTTACATCTGTTGGCATTGATTTTGGTGTATTGATGTCAAAATGCTGACTTGTTTTAGCTTCCAAAAGCTCCCCAACAATGACATGGTTCTCTGAAGAGCCACACGTAAGATGACAAATTTACTTTTAAGAGATTAGCGTAGAAAAAAAGAATGCATGAAATAATCATGTCGCACCAAATATTCGAACAATAGCATCCAAAATTGAATCAAGAAGCTCCTTTGCAGCAACCTGAGCTTTTCCACCCGGTGCCATAAGAGGTGATACAGGGCTCACGGCCAACAGAGTACCGGCAATAGATATTCCATTCTTACGCTTTTGTTTTGGCAACTGATAGCTTTCTAGTTGACCTTTTATGAAGTGCAGATCTCCTGTGCCAGCTCGGGAATCATGATCAATGCTAGATCTTGATGAATTCAAAAGCACTGCATGAGCTTTAATCTTGGACGTAATGATGTCATGAATTGTTGGACGCAATCTTTGGCTGATATTCAATAAAATCAGTATAGGTTATACACCATCTTCATCAGCACATAAACAAAAAAAGATAATGATGAAATAAAGTGAAACTCGCATTCTAAACACCCCACCCCCCCCGCGCCGCCCCTTCTCTACTGGCCCCACACGACTCATGCACATATGGATAGTTATTCTAGGTTAGGTAACTTAGGTTTCAGATCCATATATTCATTATATTGAGATGTCCAGTAGCATGCACAGACATGTTGAAACCACAGTCATAATTCACCGTAGAGGTGTAGTGGACAAATTTGACTATGATGTGTCAAATATAGCTCATCTATGCCAACAGAGTGATTTGTTTATTAATTTCGAGTTTTTCCTAAAGCTAATCACTCGAACAGAAACACAAAAGAAACCTAACAAATAAAAAACAGGTCAACAATTTTTCTTCCTGACTATTGCACAATGTCAGCATATATTATCAACAGTTATGTTGAGCACAAACTAAATAGTTGTTAAGAGAAGGCCAAAGGCAGACTGGCAGAGTTATATTAGAATCACAGATCCACATTTATTTAAGGATTCTAGGAAAATGGCAGCTAACCAAATTCATATCCCTTCTATCAATTGAAGGTTACTGGGGTCAACCAAGGATGCATTGCATGAAATACTCCTAGTATAATGTTTTGGGAATGGATAGAGCAATATTATTGCAGGGATAAAGGTCATTAAATAAAGGATCAAATATGATAGATGGAAAATAAATTGTAAATTTTGATTAAAAAATAAAGAGTCAAAATAAAGCTTGCAACACAACTGTGCAAGTTAGTTTGCAGAGAAGTTCATTTATTTTAAAAAGGAGTCAAACCTTAAAAATTGAGATAAAGAGAAACAGTTGGAAACAAAACAAACATAGTGGAGACGACATGCAAAGTAAGATAATATTGAGGCCTATGTTAGAAATGCCAGTGGATGAAATCAAACTCTGTGAGGGTCTTAAAATAAAATATTATGAAGATAACAAACCATATAATAGCACCAGCAGCTGCAACTTTGCCAAGCATGCAAAGGCACTCAACCATGGTCTGAAGATACTTCACATGAAGAGGAGCATCACTCTTTCTAATTGCTTCCTGTGCACAAAAAAGTCAGAACTTCAACTTAAAAGACTAAAAATCACCACAAATTGAAGGATTGTTTTCAAGATAAACTAGCGGTTCATACAAGAAATTCATCAGGAGTTGAATTGGAAAGCCATGTTGGCATTTGACGAAGGTCGATCTTGGCATCCTTTGATACATCATTACCATTGATTCTCGTTGTTGTCATACTCCCATTTAAGGTAGCTTCCTCATTTGATTCCAAAACACCTTCCTCATCATGGCCAGCAAAAGAACTGAAACACACATTGTATTTAATATTTGTATGCGAGTTTCAAAATCCAAAATCCCAAAGCAAACATTCATAAATACAACATGAACCAATCACCAAACATCTACAGATAAATATCTGTCTTCCCACTTCCCATCATTCTCATACAACACGAGGGACTCATGATTCCCATGGTCCCCCGCACCAAAAGATATAATAATATTAATACATCAGCCAAGGCGTGAACCAGGAACAGAAGTCAATAAAAATACACAGCACAGAACAAGAAGGAAAATTTGTAACAATAAGGAACTGTATGAAGCTTTAACAGGAAATCATTGACATGATTTAGAACAAGAAGGAAAATAGAATTGGTGATAAATTCATTTGACTAATATTACCCTCCATCCATAGATCCAGGCCTATATGATCCATCAATCTGGAGACCAGTCTGACTGTCACCTTTTAGTAACCTTGTTCTTCGAGACAGTGGCTGTGAACTATGTGCAACAGCTGTGGTGGTTGGTACTTCATCATCATTCTCTAGCATACTTGAGCAAGCAGCACTGTAGAAACAGCAGTTCAAATTCAAAGACATATAACTTCACAGAATAAATAAATCACAGTATCACACAACTCAAAACTCAAGAATGAAGATTTAAACTGTGCAGTCAGATTAAAAATTTGTCGTAAATTCCAAAAACATTCTACAAGACATCCAAATTTTCGACAAGACACATGAAAAACTAGTCTAAGAGAAAGTATTAAAAGATGCATCAGAGCCTGCATAGGAATAGCATGTCAAAGTGGTATGTATGCGAAAAATACGAGCAACAAAAGAAATGTGGTTCAAAAGTAAACACTCCAATACCTCACAGAACAAAAATGATACTTGCACATATGTTTAGAGTACATATCTTGTACATATCCATCTTATTACCCTTAGATTTTGATGTGGTACTCCCCACTTAAACACCTAACTTTTTTTTTTCCACCCTTAGATGTGAAGTATGTACTATGTGCATATTTTTTTATATGTACATATAGCACATCTCCTCACAGAATGATGTTCACAATTGGAGTTCAAAAAGTTATACATACTTGTATTCACCCTTGTTGTATAAATGAGCATGCAAATCCTCCAAAATCTTATAAAATAGGACTCCCCGTAACTTTGTTAACTCAGAACGGACATCTTGAAGTGCACCAACCTGGGCCACACGTAAGAAATAATTATGACATACAAATAAGCATGAAGAAGAACGCTCATAATGAACAACAATGTGGACTGAGAGAGAGAGAGAGAGAGAGAGGACAATTGGAAGATGTACTTTCCTTCAGAGGTCTAGTTTTTTCTCTTGAAAATAATGCAACAAAGGCATAATTGACATATGTCTTCATTAATACAAAAGGGGAAAAACTATATTCTTGTTTAGACATTATGGAAAAATTTGATGCTATACTTGGAAATATTAAACTTCAACAAAGCTAATATACCTATTAAACATTTGAAGAAACAAGGAAAAATATGAAAAGTAGGCAGCAATGAGTCAATGATCTCAACATGAATATAGAACAGAGATATACTATACATGTTCGATACAAACTAAATTTAGTGGAAATTTTATGGGAATCCCTTTGGCCTTCCATATGTTATTTCTCTCTCTCTCTCTCTCTCTCTCTCTCTCTCTCTCTCTCTCACTCTCACTCTCACTCTCAAAATAATAATAAATCAATAGACTAATAAAGTAATGAAAAGCTCTCTATATAAAATAAGCTGAAAATAGCACGATGGGAGTAAGTTGAAATCCTACAGTTTGGAGACCTTCTCTCTCAAGCATCAGCATTGATTGCACTTGCAATTGAACCGCAGCATAAAATTGCTTCTCTGCAATAAGCTGCTCTATACGTGCTGGAACCTGCACCGCAGGATTTTAGGATCAGAATATTCCGCTGAAGAGAGGCAAATTTAAACAGAGTAATAGGCAAGAAAGCAATTAAAAGCAAACTTTTAACAGATAAGAATGTAAGAACAAATGTATACAAGCATGCAGATAATATGTCCTCAATTGAGATTTTTTCAATAGAAAGTCTAGGCTCTAATTTCAATGCTCGAGTATTCGACTCAAGAAAGTAGTTGATGCAGTTAGGGTTAGCTTCAATTTCATTACCATTCCAAACCCAATGGCCTTTCACATGAATTATTTTTGTGTATACAATTCTAGTTCTCTGACTTAATGAACTATGCTTAGAGAGTTAGAGGTCAAGTGCTCCACAGCTTCACTCACAGTTAAAATCATTAAATGATTTTACATGTGCACTCATGTTGCATATTATATATAATTGATTATTCTTTTACAAGTTCACATGATTATATATACAATATGAGAAAGCTGCCAGCACAACTTCACATGATGGAACTAATACTGTCTTTTTCTCATCAACTGACAAAATCAAGAAATGTCCAAAATCAGGAAATAAAGGATGGACCTTAGCAATGCCTTCAATTTGATCCAATAAGGAGATTATGTGTCGCAGTGTAACTGATCGATACCATAATTGATGCAATTGCTTATTGCGAGCACTAAGGTGCTTCTTTGCCTCTGCCAAATCTACCTTTAAGATAGAGATACTCTCAGTGGATTCACTGAAAAGCCTCAAGATCTGGAAATAAACAAAATGTTTATTAAATGAACATCATAATGAAGCACCGATCCTAAATCAGCTACACTTTAAGATTTAGACAAGAGGAAAAAGGGAAGAACTTGAAGAAATCTAGTTATCATATACATCATTTCAAGTCATATCAGAAAATTTAGGAAGCAAAAACAGTTTCAAATTACATCCAAACTAGGTTTGGTTTTAAAAAATATAATACTTGCCTAAAAATATGCCTCATTCACTTCACATGTAATGATTCCTTATCAACTTTAATTTTATAAAACAACCCACTATGATTGTTTCTTGCATATCAACCCTTGCATTTAGATCACATTACAGAAAGCACCATAAGATAGTAATGAAACTTACACAAAATCAATAAAAGGATTAAAATAAACGGTCACAGGGAAAATTGGAATGGATTGTGTATGCGCACGCGCGTAAAGAACATAAGCAGTGGGATCTACAAAAACTTGCCGTTATTATCTTATCAATTTATCAGGGAGAGGAAAATGACAAAGAAAAGTTTTAATAATCATACAAAGCACCAACTGCTACAAACTATGATCTAAACCACCAATGAAGGCAAAATAAATTGGAAAAAGACTATATTATGAAGGTACTTTAATTGGTTGGGCTTGAGTATTAGCAGTTTGACCCAATAGTCCCCAGGATAAGGTATGTGATTTTAAAATAATCAATGAGCATGAAATATTAAGAAACCTGGGAATAGTTCTGGATAGCTTTGTTGAAGCCACTGTGATAAGAATGTACTACTTCATCCACAACATCCTCAACAACATCACTTTGCTCCTTCAAATATTGGGCAGCAGCTTCACGATCTTTTGATGTCAAAATGTGAACAACATGAGGTAACGAATCGAAGCGGGCTACAACCCAATTCTCATCTATTCTAGAGAGCTCTTCTCTCAAATACTGCATTCCAATGGAGCAAAGACTCAAATTATCACTAAAATGAACATACAGAGTATAATATGCATGACTAAGTGCAGTAGAAATACCATCTCAACAAAGGCTTTTAGTTTAAAATTTTAAACATCTAATTATAAGTTAACAGTAAGGAAGTCTTCAGTAGGGCCATTCAGTAATGGAGAAAAAGAAAAAGTTGATCTGGAAAGACCTTTCAAAGGGGAGGAAATTTGAGAGGCAGTTTGAACTTTGAAGCATGGAACGAGAAAAAAGTATCAGGATCTGGTGGTTTTGCAGCTGCCTTATTTTGAAGCATTAGAGACACGTGATATTATTTTCTTTTTTCGAAGATATACCTCCTAAAGGTAAATAGTATATAAGTGTCAAAATCCGCGTTTCTTAGGATAGATAATAAGTTCAACATGACTACAACATGTGTAGAAACTTATAACTCTAATAGTACAAAGTGACAAGAAAAATAATCAATTTTAACTTCTGACAATAGTAACAACAGCCTTTTTGCAACTATGTGCTACATGATTAAAAGGAGGTGACACTATTGTGTTATGTCAGACACTCAGATGAAATAGATAGAGAATACAAGATTGGATAAAAGTGCCTCTGCCACCTTTGTGAAGCAAGAACCTTATCATAAAACATAAAAGTAATCTGCTCAAGATAAGCTACTGCACCAAACAAGTGATTTTCCACAAATTGGACTCCTATTTCAGTAATCTGTGAGCAGTATTACAGGCTAGCAATAAGGCAAGAAGATATTAAACCACTTGCAGAGGATCCCTCTGCAAAGAAGGTCACTAATCATCATCAATACAAATCTCAAAGTAACAAAGTAAAGCTTACAGCTTTTTCTGTAGGCAAAGGTAAGTCATCAAAAAGTCCCATAGTGTGCCCTCAATATATCCGCACACCATAGAAGAGATAAGATTGCCTCGTACCAGAAAACCCACAGTTCTAACTGCAGCACATAAATACAAGTAATAAATACTCAAATTCCTTTAGTATAAAAATCAGGAAGTGCCTTGAAAAAACTCAGTTTCACCTGAAATTAATGAAAGAGCCCACTTGATCTTAACTGGAGATGAACCACTAAAAGTCAAGGCTAACAAATACGACTTTGATGGGTGTACTAGGCTCAAGGAATGTAAATAATAATCAATGGTCTACTCCTTCATAAACTACTGAAAAAAGTAAATACAAATATAATATGAGTTTAATTCTGATGCATTGTCAGTATAAAAGAATTTTACACAGACAACGAATCACAACACTCCATTTTGATGACTTTACAAGTAGTTGGAGAAAGAATAAACTATCACAATTGATGTGGCTGTTCATGATTGGCTAACAGTCAGTGCATCAAAATTAAATTCATATAATATTATAAAATTATATTTCTGAAAGAAATTAGTTTAACAGCTTGATTTTGTTACGCCGAAAGACAATTACTTGGAAAGTCCCCCTACCCCACCGTCGAAGTCCCAAAATTAATTAAACAGTTCACAACCAAAAAATAAAAAGAACAGTTAACTCTAAGAGGCCAAACAAAATGACCTTTATCTTCAACTTATACTCATTCTTAACAATTTCCAGACCATCATACCTCTAAATCCGCTCAAGCAGCACCCAAGTGGAGGCAGAGTTAATACTCGCACTTCAAATAACCTGATATTAGAAAAATGGAACATTAAAAAAAATTAATGAATTTCATTTCAGTTAAGGTAAAATACGATTAGAAGTTTGGCACTCAACTATAGTATTAATATTTAAAAATGCCTATGTTCGAAAATTATACACAAGAAGAAGCAAAATTTTTCCAGTAGTAAACCAATCAGAAAATAGAACACGCACAACATAACCACAATTCTCTTAGCCATTTCGCAACCTAGAAACTACACTAAATTTCCAATGCAATTCCTGATAATTTTTAACAAATTAGTAAATTAACTAATCAGACGCAACCACAAGAGCAGATTAACAATCAGTTAATCACAGTGGCTGAACTTAATTGAGCATAACATAATATCCAAAGCGCCTAACAATCCAAGCATAATTAAGCATTACTTCTACCGCAAACAGAAACCAGATCCCCGATTTCCGCTCTTAGACACAGTTCACTCAATCTCTTCAGCAATTCACTCATACCGAACAAAAATCCATAACTCTACCGATTTCTCTCTCCTCACACCTTACACTTCCTCAATCTATCAATCTCTTTCGCTCTACAGTCTCTTCCTCCCGTCACTGTGCAATTCAAAGGCGTTTACGAATTCAAAGTCGAAGAATCCGTCAAAAACTAATAGAAACAATTCGGAAAACGCATTTCGTAATCGAAGATCTTAAGAGCTAGGATTCGAATCGAGATTCATTCTATGCGCGCTGAATCGAACAACAGACACGGTATTGCTAATCAGAGAGCGAGAGAGAGAGATAGAGAGAGAACCTCAGGGAGCTGGAGCTGGAGCTGGAACTGTGAGAAATGGCGGCGATTCAACGGTGGAAGGAGGAAGAATTCAGAGTGGCGACGCCGCAGAGAGAAGGAAGCGCGTGAGAGAGAAAAAGAGAGAGAGACTGACTGAGGCTTCGGAAAGGTGGAATTGACTGGTAATACGAATGAGAAGAAATAAAAAGCAAACACACACACGCGCATAAGATAGAGCGTAGTCGTTGTTTTAGTGAGGAGGCGAAAAAAGAATGATCCTGAAAGATGTGAAACGCGTGACGTGATGCTTCTAGCTTTTTTTTTTTTTTTTTTTTTTTTTTTGATTTATGGCGATTAGAGCTCTATTTAAAGATTTGTCGTTGATTAATTATTGTCCCCGACTTTTACTTAAATGTACAAACCGACTCAAATTAGTGATGCTTCATGTATTTAATTTATGCAAGGTGTGCGAAAAACCATTATGTGGGGCAAAAATTATATATGAGATTTGTTCAAATTTTATAATTTGTTCAAATTTTATAACGTTAATTAATTAATTTTTTATATGAGATTTAGCTTATAAATATGACTTTAAATTATTTAGAGTATATATCTTCCAATAGTGAGTTTATTTGAATAGTGTTTAGGATTTGTCCATAAAAGTAAATGAGTAATAAAGATTTGTTTAGTTGTAGCTAAAGTTTAGAGGAACCGAAGTATGTTAGATTTTGATGTTTTTGGTTATGTAATTCTATGTTGTATCCATGGATGAGCTAAAGATTAGCTATTGCCATACTTTAGACCTTGATTGATGCATAGTATATGATTAAATATGATAATATAAGCACTAACGGTACTAGCGACTTGATAAGCATGTAATATTATTATTAAAGATTAAAAAGTATCTATTTTTTTTTGACAATTATCTTTGTAAGTTGTAATATATAAATAAAAGACTATAGATTTTAAATTATGAAATTAATATGACTTTTTTTATATATAATAGAAATTGAAGGCTATATACTTTAAAATGTGATATTTTTCTATTTTTTAAACACACTATAAAACAAAGACTAATGACTTTAAATTATAAAATTACATGATTTTTTTAATAATATTAGAAATTGAAGGTTATACACTTTAAAATGTGAGATTTCTCTATTTTTCAAGAAACACTATAAAATAAAGACCATAAACTTTAAAATATGAAATTACATGATTTTTTACATATAGTAGAAATTGAAGGCTACATACTTTAAAATGTGAGATTTCTCTATTTTTTTTTTCTAGGCACACTATAAAACAAAGTCTATAGACTTTAAATTGTGAAATTACATATTTTTTTACATATAGTAGAAATTGAAGACTATATACTTTAACATGTGAAATTTCTCTATTTTTCTAGAAGCACTATAAAACAAAGAATATAGATTTTAAATTATGAAATTACATATTTTTTTACATATACTATAAATTGAAGACTATCGACTTTAAAATATGAGATTTCTCTGTTTTTCTATTAATATTATAAAACAAAAACTATAGACTTTAAAATATGAAATTACATGATTTTTTTACATATAGTAGAAACTGAAAGTTATATACTTTAAAATGTGAGATTTCTCTTTTTTTCTAGAAACACAATAAAATAAATACTATAGACTTTAAATTATGCAATTACATGATTTTTTTTACAAATATTACAAATTGAAAGCTATAGACTTTAAAATGTGAAATTTCTCTATTTTTCTCAAAACATTATAAAACAAATACTATAGATTTTAAAATATGAAATTACAAGACATGTTTACATATAGTAGAAATTGAAGGCTATATACTTTAAAATGTGAAATTTCTCTAATTTTCTAGAAACACTATAAAACAAAAGACTATAGACTATAAAATATGAAATTACATGATTTTTTTACATATTGTAGAAATCGAAAGTTATATACTTTAAAATGTGAGATTTCTCTATTTTTCTAGAAACACTATAAAACAAAGACTGTAGACTTTAAATTATGAAATTAGATGACTTTTTTACGTATAGTATAAACTGAAGGCTTTATAATTTAAAATGTGAGATTTCTCTATTTATCTAGAAACACTATAAAACAAATACTATAGACTTTAAACTATGAAATTACATAATTTTTTTTACATATACTACAAATTGAAGGCTATAGACTTTAAAATGTGAGATTTCTCTATTTTTCTAGAAACACTATAAAACAAAGACTATAGACTTTAAAATATGAAATTTCATAATTTTTTTACATATAGTAAAAATTGAAGACTTCATACTTTAAAATATGAGATTTTTATGTTTTTTTATACACTATAAAACAAAGTATATAGATTTTAAATTATGAAATTATATGATTTTTTACGTATAGTAGAAATTGAAGGCTATATACTTTTAAATATGAGATTTCTCTATTTTTTTAGAAACACTATAAAACAAATATTATAGATTTTAAATTATGAAATTATATTATTCTTTTTACATATATTATAACTTGAAGACTATAGACTTTAAAATGTGAAATTTCTCTATTTTTCTCGAAACACTATAAAACAAAGACTATAAACTTTAAAATATGAAATTACATGACTTTTTTATATATAGTAGAAATTAAAGGCTATATACATTAAAATGTAAGATTTTTCTATTTTTCTAGACACACTATAAAACAAAGACTATAAACTTTAATTAAATTACGAAATTAATTGATTTTTTTACATATAGTAGAAATTGAAGACTACATACTTTAAAATGTAAGGTTTTTCTATTTTTCTCGAATTACTATAAAACAAATACTATAGACTTTAAAATATGAAATTACATGATTTTTTTTATATATAGTAGAAATTGAAGGCTATACTTTAAAGTGTAAGATTTCTCTATTTTTCTAGAAACACTATAAAACAAAAACTATAGACTTTAAATTATGAAATTATATAATTTTTTTACATATATTACAAATTGAAGACTATAGATTTTAAAATGTGAGATTTCTCTATTTTCTAGAAACACTTTAAAACAAAGACTATAGACCTTAAAATATGAAATTACATGATTTTTTTAACATACAGTAGAAATTGAAAATTGAAAGTTGTATACTTTAAAATGTGAGATTTCTCTATTTTTCTATAAATATTAAAAAATAAAGACTATAGACTTTAAATTATGAAATTACATGGCTTTCTTATATATACTACAAATTGAAGGCTATACATTTTTAATTATGACAGTTGATGCAGTTTGTCATTATTAAACAAGCTTTTATAAGTTATTTTGTTAAAAACATCTTCCGTAGTTGGATTTGTCACCGATAAAAAATTTAGTGTTTATTATTGGTACTTCACCCAATAATAAATAATACTATAGATTAAGATTATGATTAAGGGGGGAAAATGAGTTAATCATATTGCATTTGTAGATTATTACTTCATTTGTGGGCTACTCGAACTCTTTATGGGCCTCCTCCTCTCTCATCTTATTCACTTCTCGAAAGTTTCCTTTGGGCCTTGTTAAATTACAAAATTACCCTTAGAAGCTTTCTTTCTTCTTCATTTTTCTTCTCAGTAACCTCTCAGAACAACGAAGAGCAAAATCACTTCACTTCCCAAATCTCAGTCCAAAGACATGGTAATCAAAGCATTTCTCTCTGTTCTTTTCACCTTAATCTTTAATGGGTCAATAAAAAGTTTCTGTTTTTCATTCTTGATTTCATCTTAATTTGATTTCAATTCCATGATCACAGCTCGTCACTGTGCAGGTGTAGCTGAAGCTTACCATGCGCTTCATCATCTGAATCTATTTACCCCTTTTTGGAGAAATCTTTTTTATTTTTATTTTTTTTCTGAATGGCTCAAATTCCGAACCTCGACAATGCCCCCATCAATCTCACATCTATCAGGTACTTATTTATTCATTTACTTTTTATTTATATTTATAAACTAAAACAACCCCTCTGTAATTCGTCAATTATACTCTAAACCTCACAATTCGCAAATTTTCGTGTGTTATTCAGGGAACAATCTCAGAAGGAGCTCATCAATATCCTCAAGAATGTAAGTTTCTCTATGCAATTATTAAATTAATTTTGGCCTTGCTTGCAATTACTTATTGTATCAAGAGTTGGTGAAAATTATATCACTTAATATATTGTGATGCCACTGAAAATTCTGACCTCCGAAATGCTTGTGTTGTTCTTTTTTTTTTTTGGCAGATTCGAGGAAAGAAGTGTTTGGTCATTGATCCAAAGCTTGGGGATTCTCTCTCACTGATCATACAGACATCAATTCTCAAGGCAATTGTGTTCTTCAATACTATTATTGAAAAATCAATCTAGAAATATTAGTTCACATATTTTATAATTTATAGTACAATGTTGGTCAGTTATTTGATTGAATTTGGTGGTAAAAGGAACATTTTTCTATAGTTTGATGTTCAAATTCCTTGTTGTATATGTAAGGTATTTGACATAATTTTTTACCGGTACATGTTGCTTTGTGATATTGAGAGGTCATGTCGTGTCAAACTTACGTAACAGGAGCATGGAGTTGAATTGCGGCATCTTTCGGCTGATCCAATTCAAACTGACTGCAGTAAAGTGGTTTTCCTCGTGTGTTCCCAGCCTAATTTGATGAGATTCATATGTTCTAATATTCACAATGACGAATCAAAAGGACTGCAAAGAGAATATCATGTGTATTTTGTCCCCCGCCGCACTGTTGTTTGTGAAAAAGTGAGTTTTCATTGAAATTGAATCTTTTTTAAAAAAAACTTGAGGATGGGGTTTTTCTTTGCTCATTTTTTCTTAACTTGATATGTCCATGTCAATCATGTAATGTAGCTATTTTTCTTCTGCAGGTTCTTGAGGATGAGAAATTGCATCACATGATTACAATAGGCGAATATCCATTGTATGTTGTACCAATGGATGAGGATATATTATCATTTGAACTTGACCTTTCTTACAAAGTATGTTGTTGGATTTTATGACTTTTGCTCATGCATAAGTTTCTTTTGGATCTTTGGTCCCTTTTACTGTTATAATATTTTGGCTTTGGAATTGTCTACATATATTTAGTGTTTGCTTTGACCAACTACTTATGCTTATTTGCCTTCTCTTTGAGGTAGGAATGCCAAGTTGATGGTGATACAAGTTCACTTTGGCATATTGCAAAAGCCATTCACAAACTTGAGGTTGAAGTTTTGAATACATAGTGCAATCAAAGTTTTTAGCAATGAAACTTTAGACTTAGAACATTAACTAAAGTTTAAAGTGAAGTAATGTATTAAAGTAAAAGTGGGTTAATTTATTAAAGTCAATTAATTATCCCCTTTTTGCATAATACATTAATACCTTCACAAACATGTAAATTAACATGACCTCGATCTGTGTGTTGTCTCACATAAAATTGTTTCATTGTTGTTTGCTTTAATTTTATGTTGTAGTTTTCTTTTGGGCTGATACCAAACGTGAGGGCAAAAGGAAAAGCATCTGTACGTGTTGCAGACATCCTAAATCGAATGCAAGCTGAGGAACCAGTCAATTCTTCTGATGTAATGATGTTATACTCTGTTTTTCCCCTCAAGCTAACTAGCATAGCAGAAAAACAAACTAAAGCAAAGTTATGAGATCTTGTTTAATTTAACAACACCCTACAGTACTCTAATTGTTTTCTCTTTGTTTGTACAGATGGTTTTGCCAGAGATAAATACGCTAATCCTTTTAGATAGAGAGGTATATTCAGTTTCATCATTGAATCCCCATGATTTATAATTTGTAGCGTCTTTGAGGATTTTTTGCCAGTTGCCTTGTGTTAGGTGTAATTTATGCATTTACCAGTTACTGCTCGAAGAGGGAATGCCCCTTACATTTACCTCTTACTAATTCATGAATAAAAAATGTTAAATTAAGATTTTTGTCAGTTAATTAAGTTGAAAAATTGGAAGTTGACCAAATAATTACTTATTGCTATACCAATGCTTACCTTTTTCTTTCCAGTTTAAGTCATATTTTTTTAGGTTCCGCTATTCCACTTTTATGTATACAAGTGATATCCTTGAAAGTGGTCTCTGAAATTGAGTGTGCATTGAATACAGGTGGACATGGTTACTCCATTGTGCTCCCAATTAACATATGAGGGACTACTTGATGAGGCAAGTTAATGAGCCTACACATTTATAAAGAATATGTATTGCATGAAACATTTGTTGCTTGTTATTTGATCAAGCTTTTCTCTTGAGAATATCTCCTATATAAGTTTGGTCAGCTTAATATTCTCCTTGCCTTCATTTCTTTGTCATATTGTAAACGTGAACATGAAGCCTTTCCCAGTGAATATTTTAGTGATTTGAACAAGGGTCATAGAATTTTAGTGTTGCATGTAGGCTTCATGGATTATTTCAGTGCCATAATCTTGTCTACTGAAATATATTATTTCAGTATAAGCAAATAGAGTTGGAGTTTGTGCTGTATGGCTGATTCTATTTCTATTTTAATGCAGTTTTTGCATATCAAGAATGGCTCTGTAGAGCTTGATGCATCTGTTATGGGCCTTCAACAAGAAGGAAAAAAGACTAAAGTTCCACTTAATTCAACGCAAGTTACATTTTTACTTTATCTTTCCACTTTCTAGTTAGCAATTCAATATCGATGAAAGTTAACAATACCCACTATATATCTGGGGTTTGAGATTCTTTCTTTTCAGTAGTTTAGACACCCTTTATCATCTTCGTTTTTGCCTTTGCTCTTTTATATTTCTTGAAATAACATTTTCTTGCTTGGCCTGTGTTTAGTGACAAGCTTTTTAAGGAGATACGAGATCTCAACTTTGAAGTTGTTGTCCAGGTTGACTTCATAGTTATCTCTTACTAATCTCTCTCTCTTTCTTGCACACACAAACACACACACAAAGAGAAGGCAAAATGTTGTTTAGATTGAAGATTTCTGGTTTCCATATAGTTCTAGTTTCTTAGTTGTTGTCTGCAGTATTGCAGATTTTGCGTCAAAAAGCTACATCCATGAAGCAAGACTACACAGAGATGACAACTACTGTAAGTAAGATGTCTTATACAAGGATATACTGCTTGTTTTTTATTTTGCCAAAACAACTGTTTTGAAGCCAAATTTTCACGTGAAAGTAATCTTAAGGAATCCACTGAAATCCTGTTGTGTATTTTTTCTTCTCTGGAGATCAAATCCATCGAGTTGTAACAGTTGTATGCATGCTTGCTAAATGCAAGAATTATGAGTAATAAAAAAAAATACTGCATGAATAGGATGTTTCATGCATTAAAATTTTCAGAAGCCTTTAAACAAGCTGTCGTAACTAACTTTTGGAAAATTATAATGGATCTCTGTAGACTTTCTAATATATATTTTATTCCATGATATCCAGTCGCAGTCAGTTTCTGAGCTGAAGGACTTTGTGAAAAAGCTGAACTCATTGCCAGAAATTACTGTAAGAACATGCCCATTGTACTGTTGACACTTGACAATTAATTAACTGGATTCTCATACTGATTTGAAAACATAATATGCTTTAAATTATTTCCCCAGAGACACATAAATCTCGCTCAGCATCTGTCTACATTCACATCAAAGCCTTCATTTCTGGGGCTACTTGATATGGAACATACAATTGTTGAGTCTCAGAGCTATGACATGTGAGTTGAGTTTTCATTCATGTCTTAAAATGTTTACTTACTGGCATTATGTTGTACATTAGTCTAGAACTGTCATCTGGTCAGTGTCTGTAGTTTATTTACTGGTGATACATTGTGTTTGACAGATTGCTGCATGTACTTGGCTTATGTTTTTATATTGTGAAGCTTTAGTCATTAATTTATGCAGATGCTTTGAATATATTGAAGAAATGATCCAGAAGCAGGAGCCTTTAATAACTGTCCTACGCCTTTTAATCCTATTTTCTGTTACTAATTCTGGGTTGCCAAAGAAGCATTTTGATTACTTCAGGTAAGCTTGCATGCTCATGAATCTTTTATTCTATTCCATTTCCATTTTGTTACTTCATATAACCGTGGGAACTGCCAACGTGTAATATTTTTCCCACTAGTAGATTTTATTTTTGTAGTACTTACTGTTTGTGTATTTGTGATTTCCAAAGGAGAGAACTGCTCCACAGCTATGGGTTTGAGCACATAGCAACTCTAAATAATTTAGAGAAAGCTGGGCTCTTTAGAAAGCAGGTATAATGCCATCAGTTGTCTACTTGCAAACTCAAATATGTTGGTGTGCCGGTGTGTGTACTTATTTCTTATAAACTATCATTTTGCATGTGATCCTTGTAGGAGTCAAGAAGCAATTGGCTTACTATAAAACGTGCTCTGCAGCTTGTGGTTGAAGACACTGATACAGCCAAGTAATTTTCTTCTAGATAATGTGGAGCTTAGACATCTCTATTATGCAATCATGTATTTATTGTAGTCTTGTTTCCCTGTTAACTGTTCAAATAATTTCCTGCTAGGACAGCCCCAACGATATTGCTTACGTCTTCTCTGGATATGCACCACTTAGCATTCGTCTGGTTCAGCATGCCATTCGATCTGGATGGTAATTCTGAAACTCTAATGCTAAAAGCCTTCCTAAGATAATTACACTTCCTTAGCTTTTATTTATCCAGAGTTTTCCATTTATGTGCAATACATTTGCTTTTGCTTGAAAAGATCTATTCATTAGTTCAGTGATAGTATTACATTTTAAAGTGAAATTCTATATTTGGGTGATGATTATGAACTTAGTAGTTAACCAACTCATGCGATACTAAATGTTATAATTGGTTTGTCAGGCGTCCTGTTGAAGAGATTCTGAAACTGCTGCCTGGACCTCATTTGGAAACAAAGAGGGTTAGTACATATCATGTTGTCCAAATGAAAATCTTATGACTCTCCATCCATGTCATATTTCCAAGTTCTTGTCGAATCAGAGTCACATCATCACTAATATTCCATTTACCTCCAAGTTATGTTAATTTAGATTTGTTGTTCTGTTGCTTTTACAGGGTGGATTCTCAAATAGCCCATCATATGACTCTTTATCAGGGGCTTCAACCAACATTGCTAAGTATATTTACATCACTGCTAATTTTCTAGAATTTTGCATCTTCTTTATCTTCAGTAAACTCCTATAGCTTATGATTTGATGTAAAGGTCTGTGCTTAATCACTAAGATAAGAATTTTAACATTATAGCTGTTAACAAGGTTTAGACAGATCCTGCTGTGTGTACTTTATATATATCCACAATCTAGTCCTCGTTGTGGATATCACTCGGTGCAAGAGATGAGGTTTAAATAAATGGAAGAAACTCATAAATGCCGGAAAGAATTCAATATTGTTTCATTTGTTTATAGTTTTTGTTTAAGAGGTTCTTGAAAGAGATGGTAATTAGAACTAGATGGTTTACATTTGAAATTGAGTTTCAGAATTTGAATAAATTTGTAGCCTAAAACAGAGAAGTCATGTAATTTTCTCTTTGACCCTTCAATTATTTCAGAGTACCTGATGGAAGGCGCGCCCTGGTGCTTGTTGTCTTTGTTGGGGGTGTCACCTTTGCAGAGATTTCCGCTCTTCGATTTCTCAGTGCCCAGGTATGCCAATCGTTTCCTACTTCGGGATGTTTCCTACATGCTAATGAATACATCGTATCTCGCTTTATCTAGTTGAGTGAACTTTAGGTGTAAATTTCATCGGTTTGGTTCTTATCTCACAATTCTTGATTGTTCAATTTGCAGGAAGGCATGGCCTATGATTTGATTATTGCAACAACAAAAATAGTCAATGGCCAAACCTTGATTGAAACATTTATGGAAAAGCTAGGTTGAAATGTTTAATGGAAAAACTAAGTTTATCAGTGAATGCAGTTTTAGGGAAGTTAGTTTATCTTGGATGTTTATCTTGGATGGTGTCAAAACAGTACTATATGCTTGCTATGCCTTAACAAGTTCTTCTAGGATGATGCTAAATTGATGCTGCGATGAAAGCTTTACTGGTGATGTAAAATCTTTTGTTCTGACTTTGTGAGAGGGATAATTGGGAACATTGTTCTTCCAAGGGACTATATCTGTAATTCTGTATGGGACTTATATAGTTTGAGAGCAATTTTCATTTGTGGCGAATGATTGAACATTTGTCATGGGTTTTTTCATTAGTAGTATTTGAAAGATTGAGCATGATATTTCATAGAGGAGTCTGTGATATATAATCAACTCTTTTAGTCAATCTTTTGTTAATATCAATTCCATGATTTTATCATCTAAAATGCTTGTATTCGTATTTAAATGCAAATGTAAGAATATTAGAGGAATGAAATTGTAGATTAGGAAGAGATAAAAAAAATGGCTAATAGAGTTGGTTATAAATCATTTTTCTATTTTAAAATAATGAAAGGTGAAAGCGGCTTCTTAAAACCACATTTTAAAACCTAGCTTAATGTTTATTGCCATAATGATAAAGGTGCCTAAGTTACTTACTTTGCTCCATTATTATGTGAAGAATCCAATAAAATGGAAAGAGAGAAAAAAAGAAAAAGAAAAAAGGATTGATAAATCCTGATGTACAAAAGCTTGGCATATTTATCCTTTAATTCTGAAATGAAAAATAGTTTCAAGAGAATAGATAACATCTACATTCAAAATCCTACATTCCTCACACAATATCCTTACAAACTACTTTACAACTTTTCTCTTTATAGACAAATGACAACCAAATATAATACAAATTTGAAGTAATATGGAAGAGAAGAGAGTACACTCTTATCCCAGACTACTCGTGTGGGCATGGCTTATAATACATAACACACTTAACATCTATGAACTATAATGCTATATGTATATTTTGAGAAGTTACATTGAGGCTATGAATTTTGCACATTCTTATCCCCATCCAACCGCTGCAACAGTTCTATGATACTTCCTGCTTTTCTCTTGGCTCTATCAGTGCCATTTTCGGATAATTCCTGCAACGCTTCTTCTGCGCCGAGTTCCTTTGCGAGTTTCAGTTGCAGTAGATCTCCTGTGCATAGTGACCACAAGACGGCTGCAGCATTCTCCCTGTTGCGCGGTGACCCGGTTCGGATAACCTCCACTAGAATAGGGATTGGCTCAGCCTGACTGATTGCTATCCTTCCTTCATGGTGGCTTGCAAGGATTGCCATTATAGCTAGAGCTTCATCTACCATCCCACCCCCAGCATCCTTCAGAAATCGCATCAGTGGCGCAACTATACCGGCTTTTACGGCTCTTGCCTTGTTTCCTTGATAGATAGAAAGGTTAAAGATGGCAGTAGCAGCATCCTTCTTACCTCTGGGAGTACCTTCACAAAGCAACTTTATGAGAGCCGGGATAGCTCCAGCTGCTCCTATTGCGACCTTGTTCTCATCTAGAACCGATAAACTGAAGAGAGTTGCAGCCGCATTTTCTCTAGCCTCCATGCTGCCACTCTTCAATACATCAACAATATCTGGTATAGCTCCTGCATTTACTATAGTTCCTTTGTTACTCTCATTTATGGAAAGATTGAGGAGTGCCGTAACAGCATGTTCCTGTGTTCGAGGATCCGCAGAAGACAACAAATCTACAAGAAGTGGTATTGCCCCTGCCTCTGCAATACATACTCGGTTATCCGCATTCCTCTTAGCCAGCAGCCGGAGCTCACCAGCAGCAGCTCTTTGCTGCTCTATATCATGATCTGCAAGTTTATCCAATAAAGCATTAATAGCAGTTCGGTCACAATCTGAAAGACTGCCACCAGATTTCTTTGTTCTGCAGCCCCCTTGCTTCTTTGGTAGCTCAACACCATTGGTTTCACACCATAAAGCGATCAGACTCTTCAAAACATAGTTAGGGGTAAGGGCTGTATGCAAAAGTGTCTGCTGCGTCTTCGGGCAGGTTTTGTGACCAGCATCAAGCCATTTTTGAATGCAGGATCTTTCATATGTCTACAAAAGAAAGTTGAGAAGTTTATGGAATAATCATAAATGACGTCATGAGAAGAGTGTTGCATACAAAAGATTATCACTATACCTGACCCGTAGAGACAATGACAGGATCTTTCATTAGTTCAAGAGATATAGGACATCGAAAATCGTCTGGGATTACAGGAGACCTGTGCTTAATTGGCATTTTCTCACCCTCACTGGTATCAACCTCGGGATTTTCTGTGAGCACACAGTCCTTCAGTTTCCTAAGAAGGGATGTCATCATCTCAAAATATTCCCCCGGTTCCCCACCGCTTGTGATAACCAATTCATGTATTTCCCCCGACTCTTTCTTTAGGTCATTTATAGTTCTCAAATGCAACTTGTCAGAAAGTCTGCTGAGTACAGTAGGATCCGGGTCCTTTTCTTTCTGTGCTACAGCCATATCCAAGTCTAGTTGTAAATCAGCAAATTCTGTAGGAGCCTTGGCTCTTTTGAATTGAGCATGCACCAGTTCAATCTGAATATAGATTAAAACATCATTCTAGAAAGTTAACAACACAGGAATCAAATAAGATTATAGAAATGATGAGACAAGAAAGTTTGAATCGCCACCAAATTATATATGGTACTGTTGATTACCTGCTCTCGAACTTCCTCCGATATCTCAAGTTTGTCGTACGAAATTTCATTCAATGCTGCTTCAATTTTTTCTGTTATTTGTTGGAACTTATCCACTGTATCATTCCTCTGCAAAGCCTGCGACATGTAAAGCATTATATACAAGCAAAGGATGTTTCTAAGTTCTGACTAAATATAACTATCTTCCTTTCTAACTTCAGATAAGAACTTCTCAATGAAGAAGCAAGCAAATATTTTTTCATAAAAGAAAAGCAGATAGTAGTGATTAACAAAAAAAGATACCCTACATGCAGATTTGGGAATTTGTGCATACACATTTGAAAACCTTATAATTTAACCAGATGGACTGATGGAGATTTATCCCAATAAAAAGGAAAACCAGGAGACAGGAAGTGCTGGTAACAGGAATTGTCAAAAATCTACTTTTTCATCAATTTTCTCAAAATGCAATCACCTAGAAATTTGAGCTAACTCATTCATTGGTAAACTAAAACCCCATAAACAAAACATTGGCATTTCACATCCGATCCAAACACAATTACATGAAAAGAGTCCAACAAAAAACAATTAACACTGGCACTACTATAACACAGACAGATTAGAAAACAAAGAACTTTCTTCCACTCCAAGAAAAACCAATCATCTAAAACATTGAGCTAATGATTTTAAAGTGCGGTTGCAATGGCAGAATTGGCTGCATACTGATGCGAAAAGTTGTGGGAAAATGCTGTCATGTGGATCACAGTAGTAATACTGTGCCAGAAATTGCAATTGGCAAACCATAATTCTAAACCACTAACAACTCCTATTAACAAAACACCAACAGCACAAAAAAGTTTCAACTTTGAAAATTGTGATTTGCCGAGAAGCAGAAGCAACACAGAGACACACCTGATAAAGCTTGCTCCCTTGGCTCACACAGTTGAGAAGGGTCTTAGCTGAATCCAAAGCAACCCTAAGAGACTCAAAGGCTTTAACCTGTTCATCACTGAGGGACTCATCGCTGTCCTTCAATTCCTCAAACAAAGGACTCAAAAGCTTCACCCTCCTAACCAAATTCCCATACATCCTCTTGCAAACATTGTGGCACTCTGGAAGCCCAGAAATCTCCTTAATGGACTCAGCCAAAGGAGCCACAACCACCATGGCCTTGGAGTTCTCGCTTCCACACATTTTGAGACCAACCCCCACCACCCAGAGAAAAAGTCAAAGCTGAGAACTTTGACCACAAAACCGAAGGGTGGCTCAAGATTGGAGGGTGATTGAGGATACCCAGATGAGAAAATTGTGGGAATTCATCAAGGGTGGGAGGGATCAAAGTGGATGATGATGATGATGATGGTGCAAAGAGCAAAGGAAGAAGAAGAAGAGGGATCAAGATGTGAGGAAAGGGTAAAGAGATTTTTGTTTGGTGGGGGGGGATGGAATTGGAGATGGAAAAGGTTGTGACTTGTGGAAAGTGAAATTGTAGGAGCGAATAGAGAAGAAATTGAGAAAAAAAATTGGAACTTGAATGGAAATGGAATTGAGAAGAATTTGAACAAGGTTTTGTGTGTTTTTATTGCTACCTGTTGGAAAAGGTCGTAGCCTCCTATGTAAGAAAGACAGTAGAGCGAATCAATGGTAATATCATGTCTTACCATCAAATTTGTTCAAATTTTTTTTAATTTATAAAGTTATTAGAGTTTAATTATAATACATTAATAATAATTATAAAAAAATAATACATCAATAATATAAAAAAATTTATATTATCTTCTAACTATATCTTTAATTTTATATAACTTTTTATATAATGTGTGAAAAGTAATTATATTTATTAATGTAATATTATAAAATTGGATAACAATGTAAAATTTCTATTCATTATTGGTGGATCATAATTAAAGTAAAATTATATTATACTAACTTTTTCTCAAAATTATATTAATATAACTAAAAAATTTATACCAACCTCCTATGAAAATTGTATTTAGATGAGGTTGGTATTACCTTAACAAGCCAAAAAAAAAAATCAATAGGAGTTTAGTGTAATTTATGCTAATATATTACATCCTTTTAAACTACAAAATAAAATATAAGTTCCTTTTAAGATGTAAAAATCAACTTTTAAAATATATATATATATATATATATTACGTATGCATGGTTTTCGTTGTTAGTTGATTTCCCATTGTCGGTTGTCGTTTGAAACCTGAACTTTCAAAATACTACCGATTTATTTACCACTTAAATTCTTCTTCTTTGACAATTGAAGGTTTTGAGGTTAGCTGTCAAAGATAAAGCTCATTTTATAATTGTTTTATTTGACAATACATTATAATTGTTGCAAGAAGAAAATAATAATTTTGATAGCAGCAGAAATTATTTTAGATCATAACATATTTAATAAACTTTGCCGGCATGTCATGGAGCAGTCAACTATGTGTTATAATAAAATTCTTCACCCACGATTGGAGTTTTCCATAAATATATATATATATATATATATTTAAAAAGTGTTTAATTTTGATGTACAGACAAGATATTTTACACTGTCGTCCAATCAAAACACTCCGTTTGCATAACTTTGTAGGTAGTGAGAAAGAGAAAACACAATCATCACTGACGTGGCAGTACAAGATTGAATAACTGTGTAAAAAAATAGTACAATATGAGGGGATAAAAATTAAATCCATTAAAAAATATTTTTACTATTTTAATTTTGAAAGTAAAATAAAAAAGAATGCAGAATATTAACTAATGTCAAATTTCCTTTGACCTGGTCTCATGTTCATTGGTCATTGCTAAGTCACCCTTAACCAACCCAACTCGGTTGCGTAAGAGAAATGCAATGCAATGCAAGGGTAGGTGGCACCACCTCTATCTTATTCTTAATCCTTTTAATTTACATCTTTAACTATTAACTCTACTCTATATACACACAATGATGATGATAAATAGTGTTAATTTTTCCATAAATCACACAAACTAGTCTTAAAAAGCAACCATATTTTTATTTTAAAACCATTTTAATTATAAATTACGGTAAATTGCATTAATTTTCCCTAGAATTTAATAAAGTTCAAGTTGACCTCCTTATATACACTGTCCAGAGGATATCAATATAATTTTGAGTAAGGATTTGTATAATTTTTAAGAAAAATTAATATAATAAGATGTTGTACACCATATATCACCATATGTTACAACATATATGATATGTTGTGCATGCAACATAATATATAATATATGATATGCATATTACATATTATATGTTATATATAATTTATTAATTGTTTTGACTGATTTTTTATTGTGCTATAAGAATTTCTATAAAATAATATAAGTCTTAAAGTATGCTTTGTGTGGGGCCTCACAAAGCATGGCCCCTACAACTATCTTATATGTATCATGGTTAATGATGTTACACCATTACCTGAATTAGAAACCAATCCATAAAATAAGTGTAATCATAATCACAATAATAGGACATTGACTCTTTCATAGCTCACAAAGCATAGCATAGTGCTACAACAAACTAATGTATCATCTATAACATGGTGTTTCTTCACATGATATGATTACATATTTGATAAAAAGATGGATCAGAGATATGAAATCACAACATATATCTCACTCTCATGCATTACAATTTTGAAGGTTCCAAAGCAAATGCAGAATATTTTGGTGAATTGAGTTGCTTGGTCTTGGCTTCATCAAGAAACCGGAGGGCGTGGCAGTCTTTTCGCAATTTCCTGCAGAAAAAAAAAATGAACAAATTATCAAAAATCTTTGAGCATCATAGTATTGTCCAAACTAATTGGTATATCATACAGAGGATGTATGAAAATCATAGTGATGTATCAAATAACAACTGAGATGAGAATTGCAAACATAAAAATATTGGATGTATAGAAAAGAAAACAAAGAACAGAAGTTGATGCCTCTAATCAAGAATGAACTACTGAGAAACTATTAAGCATCATGCACACCACAGTTTCTTGATCTACGACGTAAGGTTTCATCATTATGAACAATTCGATATGAGAGAAATTCTTTGGTGGTTCTGGAGCACACCAGGAACCTTTATAACCATGCATTCTAAGTTTCTATATTAATTTTTAACCTCTTTTAATCAAAATGTGACCATGAAGATTCCTAGAGTACGCATTAAGCTAAGATGGCCCTTTAAGGTATTAATGACATCAAATGCATATTTAACATAGTAAGCATGTAGGTCTTGAGTGTATTGAACCAGGTCACTAAGGAAACTATTTGAACCCAAGGACACTTTGCATTCTTCTCTTCCCCATACAACAATGAAAGAATTTAGACCTTTTTAACAAAGAAAACGATAAATAAAATGGAACGAAAAGCTAGTTGACGATTCGAATCAGAAAACCAGAGTGAAATCATATCAAAATTCAAGGTGATTTGCAAACTGAAATCCACCTTGTAGGCTACATCAATGAAGTTATACACAATCAGCAATTCTTGAATTGCTACAATGAAGTAATTAACTAATACATAACTAATGCAATGTTGCCTGAATTGAGGCAGCAATCACTAATTTTGAGGGTCCCTCTCAACAAACTTTTGAGGACTACATAGGTAACATATAAAAAATAACTTCTTAATAAAGAAGTGGCTTATTTTCCTAGCAAAAAAACCATGATTGGATGCAAACTACACTTATTATCTTTCTTTAGTATCCTCAGTGTATAATCAGCAGGCTGGTAGAAATTCTTTAGAGGCTTCATGGTCAAAAAGAGGGGTCTACCTAGCTGTTGGTGCTTTACCCGCATGCTTGTTCAACTTCTCTAGAAGCAGCAATCTTGCATAACCTTAAAATTTGATCCATACTTAAGTCATTCTAAGGGTAGGTTTGGTAGTACTCTTCATGAGGGTACTTTGACTTATCCAGAACATAAGCCATGTTTTTACATTTCCACAAAGATGTGCTTTTGCGTGTAGCTTTTGAGAGCCAGGGGTACTTTTGAGAGAGCCTCAGTTGGCTCGTGCTTTCTGAAATTCAAAAGACCAATGTCACCCTTAGATTTTAGTAAAAAATTCAATTTTATCCCCATATTAATTATGGCTTTTAATTATTTTTAGTTCGCCACCATAGTCATTTCAAATGTTGAGAGCAACTTTATAATAGATTTAAAAATGCTACTTCTATGGGATATGCTTTTTGAAAACCACTTCTACACTAATTTAACTAACAGTACCATTGTAACGAGAGCAACTTTGTTTAGCGCCACAACAATACCAAACTAAGCCTAATTTGATTGCTCGGGCCTAAACTATGTTTTACTGATCAACTCCCTACACCCATACACATTCCAAGACCAATAACCTTTGTCAGAAGCGACTCAATCTTAGAATTTTGTTGGATGGAAATCCTATCCCAATATCATCATTCGCTACTCCAATAGCTTTATATTAGTTTGCTACAAGTTACAACTATCCTCAGGCTGTAAAAATGTCATGGGGAAGCTTTGCTAGTAGCATAATCAACAATGTTCTAGGAGACCAAAGATCAGAGTCATGACTGAAAAATTACTACAAGCATAGCCTCTGGAAAATCCCAAGTATGTTCATTGCAATATCATTTTAAGATACATCTTTTAGGTGGAAAAGATAAAACTGTGATCATAAATATTTACTATAGTTCAAAATGATTAACGAGTTACCAAATGTAAGATATGATCATGGTCATTCCTAATAGTCCTAACACTCAGACTATTGTTCATTCATTCCCATTCTTGCCAAATACAAAATATCATTATTAATTTTAAAATTTAAACAATGAAATGAAGTAAGCATTTAAAATACCTCAAATAGTTCATTTATATTGTCTGCTGTCTTTGCAGATGTCTCTATAAAGAACATTCCATTCTTCTCTGCATAGTCAATGCCATCCTTCAAGGAAACAAGAAAGTAAACTATATGACAAACAAGTGAATTTTTAAGGAAAAATAGTTAGTAACTTAGTATTGAGGAATAATTCACTACCTGAACAGCCACCTCTCGCTTCTCATGAAGATCGGCTTTATTACCAACCAATGCCAGAACTATATCAGGGCTTCCATGCTTTTGTAACTCCTACAAAATCAATTATATTTCAGCTCCTAAAACCAAATTGACAGAAAATAGAGAAAACTCAGCCATCCCCATATAACCATTCTAATTGACGTACACACATATCTCTATACATCAAAACAATAGTCACAAATTATGTCCTTGTCAAAGTAAATCATTGGCTACTCTGTCAAATCTATGCGCATTCTGGTACCTCTCATCTACACCTATATAAGACCTTGTAATGTGAGCAAAGTTTCAATGTTTACTAATCATAGCCCTCATAATCCTCAATCTAATCCTGATAATAGAAAGAGCAACCAGGTCTTTATCTTCCTTGTTACCTGCTATAAGGTAGGGGTAATAGCCAAATAACCATCACGCTATAACCTATAAGACTTAATCATACATCCATCTGTTTAGTTACTTACAAATACTTAATTACAGTCACTATAAATAAAGGAGGTTAATTAAATAGGATTCATTTTATTATATTATATTCATCATTGTACAGTTCAGTTCCAGACAACAATCTAGTAAATTGTTTGAATTCATATCATTCAAATAACTACAGTACTATACCAAACAAGAAATGACAATATAGACCATGTGGTAACTGGAAAACTACCTTAACCCAGTACTGTGCTTTGCTGAAAGATTCTGGGCTTGTAATATCATAGACAATAACTGCAACTGCAGCACCGCGATAATAAAGTGGTGCTAATGCAGCGTACCTGAAACAGATAATTAGAAATCAAATTTTACACCAGAATGTATTTGTTGTCATAATAAGAAAAGGCTGCAATGTTGGAGACAGACTCAACTAATGGCTTGTACTTTGTACAATAAATTAAGCATAAACCGGAAAGATTAAGAAAATTTACCTCTCTTGGCCAGCAGTATCCCATATTTCAAACTTGACTGTGGTAGAGTCTTGCAGTGCTATCGTTTGTGACAAAAACGAAGCTCCAACAGTTACCTTACATTACAAAGTCTAGAAAATATAAGAATCCTACCATGGAATAATTTTTATTACGTATCTGAATGACAAAAATGTGTACATATCCATTAGGAAAAGTTAAATAAAGAAGAGAAGTATCTCACCTTGGATGTTGGATCAAATTGACCGCGAACAAATCGTAGAACAATACAACTTTTGCCAACACCAGAATCACCTAAGAGAACAAGCTGTGTTCAGCGACATTTAAAGGTTAGTTAACAACTCCTATAATTGAAAAAGTTAAATAATAAAGTATGATGGTATAGCAGAATTATTATGATTAGTTTCAATTTTCAACAAATCCATTCATCCTTCAAGGACCTTCTAAAGTTAAAAACAGTAACAATCACAGAAATTCCTCTGTATATTATATCAACATGAAACTCCTCATGTGATTCTTTTTAACAATCCAGCTAATAATTATCAACAAATCATACGAGACAATTTTCTGAAAAAGAAACTAAAGCACCAAATATTCACTTCATTTGTAAGATACAAATTGAACAAAACTAAATGGTGCTATGACTTTCAGTGGCGAAACCATGTTTCAGAAAAGGGGAAAATAGCCTTGCTTTATTGCTTTTCAAGATCAAACATTTAAGTAAAACATGATTCTCCATAAAATACCTTAACACGAAGGTTCTTGGCGTCTTGCCCTCCATTCTCCGAATTAGCTCGACCTAACTGACCAGAACCTCTATCTGCAAACACACAAAAATCAGTTTCACCCAAAAAACCCTAATCAGACCAGAAAATTCATAAATTGGCCCCTACCCCATTACTCCTCAACCCCAAAATCACGAATCAAACCCAGAATAACTCAAAATTTTCGATTTTTTTAAACCCCATTGAGCTTCTGAGCTAGATTACCCCCGAAAAAGTGAGAATTTCAGCAAAAGTCCAAATTTGCACCATCAAATACATAGAAAAAATACGATGATTTTAATTACCTGGAAGGGAGGAAGCACAGCCCATCGAAAGATGAGAGAATTTGGAAGTGGAGGGCTCAAATGAATAATTTAAAAAGAGACACAACAGAACAGTGATTGAACCCTCTTTTTTGTTTTGTTTCTGTTTTTTGGTTTTGGTTGTTGCGATGTTGCCACGAAAACTCGTTAATGGAAAGGCTTTTGATCTGAAGTGGAAGCTCGATTGAAACTAACCAGTGCAAGAAAATGGATGATGATGATGCTCTGCCGTGTGAAAACACAACAACACAACAAAAATTGGGTCGAATCGTGCTTTTCGTGAGGACGAGGATTTCCACATTAAATTTAATTTAATTAGTGGCAACAATAATTTAATTTAAAGATAGATTTTTAGTTTTTTACACGTTTATGTAAATTAAACTTTAATATAAGCATACATTATTATCTAATTAAATCTTTCTATCAGTTAATATATATCAAGGTTAAATCCATTTTTTCTACTAAATTGTCGTTTTTCTCTTCATATTTAGCATTTACAGTTACCTAAAACTAATACTTTTGTTTTTTATGATAAGAAATTATTATTCAGTTAGTGTTATTTAATTAAAATTTAAATTTTTCAAACAATTGTTCTTTAAATTAGTTTTATATATTAAACTTAATTTGTATTTAGTTAATTAGATAGAGAGGCATTGAGTTCTTAATCTAATTAGGGAAGAACAAAAGGTTTAGACATGATCTTTAATCGAATCAAGTTGATTAGCAAGGTTTCCAATAATAAAATCTAATATTGAGAGTTACATCTAGACCAAATCACCAATATTTAGAGCCTTAAAAAGTTAATTAATTTGACTCAAGCTGATCAATTTATTATTATAAGATAAAATTCTTTTTCTAATAATTATAACTATTCTAGTGATAGTTTTACAGGTTAATCAAATCATATACTATTATAAAATATCACAATCTGTCAAAAAAGATTTGACTATGTACATACAAAAAAAAAATCCATGTACATAGCATTGTTCAAACAAGGTTGCCTTCTACAATTCTATACCCTATATTGGTATGAGTCAATAATGACATGTACACTACAAAATTATTCAATATAAATAATAATTTAACTTTTTAGAATTATTAATCCAATTTTTAATATTATACATTAATATAATATTTTAAAAGTTGAATTAATAATTTAAAAAAATTAAATTATTGTATATAACGACTGATTTTGTAGTATATAAAAAATATTTCTCATTCAACAATGTATATGTCAAACCCACTTTCTCCAAAGAGGTATACAATAGAATAAGATTCCAAGAGAGAATGATAAAGAAATTGTAATGGTAGCATAGAGATATGCTCTCCATGGATGATTGCTTACTCTCATTGCATTAAACTCAGCAATGAAAGTAGAGACAGTGCTTAGATTCCCCATTACACCAAACTGTATCCCTCCTGCAATTGTGTCACAACTTCTTGTGTTCAACTGCATCAACACAAGTTAATTAGTTAGTGTTAACTCCAAAACTTTGATGAGTAACCACATTTAGATCTAAGGGGAAACAATCCAATGTAACTGATTTAGTAACAGATTAAAACAGAAGTTTTTCATGAATTAGGCTTATGTATACTACTCATAAGTTCAATCTACAGAAATTTTTGTTTTCCCTTTCTTACTCTTATACCAAATATACTCCAAACTCCAAAGAAAAATGATACTTGTTGAAAATCATCACCAATTTTATTTTTTGAAATATACTCATTTAGACACATAAACCAACATGTGATGAATCATATATATAAATGTTGATTTCAATAATGTAAGTGCAAAAACAACAGATCAATTTGGGTGTCTATAAGCTATGCTCCAAAAAACGTTTCTCTATCCTCAAAGCCCTTAAAAGAAGACTTAGATACAGGCAATTACTTGACGGTAAACTAGTTCTACTATAACTTAAGAATGACCCATTTGAAACCTCCTTCCAAACCTGTGAAAGATTTGAGACACAAAAGTTTTTACAAATTACAACCATTATTTTTTCATTATAAAGCATGACAGAAAGAGTTGTGTTATTTGTACATAAGAAATGATATGTGCACTATACATATTCTTATATAGAATAATAAAAGTTTAGATGTTGGAATGGTGTCTTATCAAAATTTAACGGAAGTGTAATAGAAATATGGACAAAAAAATCATAAAGAATTTTCTAGAATAGAAGTAGCAACATAGCCAATTCCCTAGTAGAGGTAAATCTTACTCTCCAAATTCAGCTTTTAAATCTTTTGACTATTAGCTAGGTATTGTTAGGTATTGTTTGGTCGCAGAGATAGGAACACAAATACAAAGATAAGGAGTCAATAAAGGCAAAGATGCAAATAGATAATAAAACAATTGAGACAAAGACACAAATACAAAAAGATAAGAAAACAACAGAAATAGAGATAGAAATATAGGTACAAGGAGACAATAAGGGCAGAGATACAATAGACATAATGACACAAATAAAAAGATTGGCAAATGATGACAATGGCACTTACTGCTTTCTTCAGAGTGGCAAGTACTGCAACACCACAAGCAGCTGATACATTGGCAATTAGAGTCCCAAATGGGAACCATTTGAACAACCCTGCCTTTCCTAACCCACATCCATTGAGCCTTGCTAAGAGCCATCTAATCCACACACCAATAGGTCCAACCACACAAGCAACCCATAGCATAGCAGCACTGCCACCATGCTTGAACTTAGCCTTTGCCAGTGCAACACTTACACCCCACAATGCTCCCAAAATCACCAAGAACACTGCCATAACTGTCAACTGAATGTGGAAACTGTTATCCCCTTTGTTGTTCATCTTTGAGTTACCAATTCCTGAACTCATCACATTCAGCTTGTTGAATAGCCACTTGAAACTCTTTGCAGTTTCAATCCCAAATATGATGGAAAATGCATTGAGAAACATGCCTGAAAGTCCCATTTGTAAAACAAACTTATTTTTAGCCAATTTGAGCTTTACCTGCCTAATGGTATGAAATGTGATGGAAAGAAAAAGAAAAATGATATGTGTACATAACTTTCCTATGACGTTGTGCTAACTCAAACCCCGTCCATCATTGGGTGGAATGTCACTGGAAGAATTGAGTCAACACAGTGTCCAAGGAAAGTTATTAGTTATGTACATGGAATATAACTTGGGAAATAAGTTTCAACAGACAAAAGCTTCCAATGAGACTGATCACACTTATTTACCAAACAGATAGCCATGTGCAGTAAAGATCCAGTGTCCAGAAGCAAAGATTTCAACCATTTTCTGATTCCAACCACTGAAAGTAGTAAGGCTCCCTAGGTAACCAGTTGTTATTGCTATAGTTATATGTTTTGACACATTAGATATGTCTTCTTTGAATACAACACCAAACCATCCCATCAAAAATGAACCAACCTGTAACAACATATGTAGAAAGTTGCATTAGCAAGTTGTGTGAAAATGACCTTTTAAAATGGGCTTGAGTTTCATTTTCACCTAGCAGTAATGAGCAATCTGAATCCTTCTCTCACTTGTACTGTATCAATCATAAAAGCAAAAATGCAAAATTCAAAACTAATTAATTTTCAATTGGGTTTTTCTAAAGATTAAGGCCTTAAGCATCAACATTGATCTGACTCTATATGCAAGATTTAAGACAAATTTGCAATTGTGTAAACCTTTAAGATTAATGATTTAAGAATTGTACACAACAGTAAAACAGAGAAAAATGATAAAAGATGGAAACAAGGAAAGACCATATTAGAATGAAGATCAAGGTACAGAATAGATTGGTCCCCTGTCACACCAGCATGCCCAGGGCCAAATAACTTCTGCAGTAAATATCTTGATTGGACCTGCATATATAAAGATATATTATCACTATTAAGATTGTTCTTGCAAAAATAATTTCATATATGTGTCCTAAGTCCTAACATAACATCAAGTTTGACAATAATCAAGAAATCATATCATGGAACTGTACTAAACTGCTAATAACAGCTTAAGAATTTCCAATAATCACTCAGTTACAAGTAAAACAAACTAAGCATATAGTCCAATACTTTTTCCCCCAATTTTTGTGTGCTACACCTAGTAAACATTAACAAATTGAGCAGAAGGATACTAATGCACTAGAGCCATCAAGAGTATATATCTAACGTTAACAACAAAAGGTGAAATAAAAAGGTTAAAAAAAAGTTAGAGCATTTTTGTATATATATAGTAATTAGTAATTACCCCAAGAATTCCGAAAACAGCTAAATAAACCAGAGAAAAGGCAAACTCAAGAGACTCTGGCAAGCCTTTACGAGGTTCCTGAAAGTAATAGAAACAGATATAACAACAATATCATGATGCAACCAAAAGTGAAATTTAAAAAATAGAATAGAACCCCCCAAATAATTGATTTCTAATAAAAAAATTATATTACCACACAAATTAGTTCATCAATAAATTTTAAAAAAAAAAACCCAATATATCGTCATCATCGTTTTCGATCTGATAAAAAAAGCGGGCATGTCTCTCTATTCCTAAAAAGAGTGAATTTGATTCACACTTTGAATTAATTTGAAAAAAAAAAAAAGAATTATGAGGGTGAGATTTTCATTTACTCTTAAAAATATATATTATGTATTAACAAAGTGTTGAAGAGAGATTGAGTGGCTCAGTACTTGATGTGAAGCCAATGTAGGTGGCAAAGGATTAACTGAAGAAGATGAAGATGATGAGTTTTTGGGGTGTTCTTCTGATGAATGGGAAATAATATGAGTTCCATTTTGCTGTGATTCCTTCTTCTTCTTGTTCTCGTTAATTTGCATGGCTTCGCGATGATTTTCCATTTTATTCATTCATCGCTGTGTCTTTTTTCGGGACAAATATCATTTTCAATATACGGCTTTGAGTTGGGCTTTAATTAGGCCTAATGACCAGACCCAAAAAAACACAATACTCACAGTTTCTATAAATTGGGCTTATATAATAAAAATTTTGATGTTTCAGGTAAGCATTGCCAGAGGCACAACAAAATAACCAATCAAAACAATCAATAAATAGGAATTTTGACCACAATCACTCAGCCCATTAAAAATATACTCATGATTAAAATGCTATTTGGGCCATAAAATATTGAATGGACTTTGTTGGCTATTTTGGCTGTAAAAATGTTATTCTCCAAGTATTTGTACATTATATAATACTTGTTGTGCATATCATATTAACTATTTTGGCTATTTTTTTTATTGTACATATGGCAATACTCAATTTAATTTGATACGAACAACATAATTAACATACTTACTTACTCTCTTCATTGGTCTTTCCATCTCTAGCAAAGAAATGTGAAATACTTGGAGTACACTAAATTTAATATTAAATCAACCATTCAATTCAATTACGATATAATCTAACATTTACAGTTACTCGATCTAACTTATTTCATGACTCAATCCAATATTTTATTCAAACTTTTATATTTGACACAATTACAATTTTTATATTCATGCAATCTAAGATTTATATTTACTTAATCCAACTTTTTGTACTAGTGATTAATTTAATGTCAATTTTAGTGTACACGTAACATTAACACATGAAGAAATAAATAAATACAATTGAGTGATATTGGACTCGTGGACTCAATCTTCACACAACCATGTATGTGTTCACTACATTATTTCGTACTAGCAAGTTAGTGTAATATATCCAAAAGTAAATCAAAGTGTAGATTGTTATACGCCAAATTTTGAATGTCTATAAATATTTATATATATATAATGGTAGAAAATGTAATAAGAGAAAAAATGTGTAAATAGAAGTTTTATAAAAATTAACAATAATAAATTGGATATCTAGATATTAAAATATCTTTTCTTTCATATTGTCTTATGTGAAATATCTTCCCTAGCTAGTATGCCCTATTCTAGTTTTGACATTTTCCTTTTTGATTGAATTGATATGGGAGATATTTTATTTCAGTATCTATCATAAAATCTGTATCGATTATGTTAGACAAGTATATACACTGAAATGGATTAAAACTTTTATTTGGGCTTTTTTCCGGACAAATATGTTTTCGGGCTTTTATTAGGCCCTTAGACAAGGCTCAATGAAAACGAAATAAAAAGGTTCAAATGATATCTATTTACTATGCACTATCCATTGTATATCATATAATTAAATAGATTAACTATAGTAAGAAAAAATTAGATTTTAAATATATATATCGAATAGTTAATAAATTGAAATATGAGTGGTGCATGAAAAATAAATCTCTTACTATTGATATAAATATAAAGCTCTGTTATTTCTTTTATCTAGATTATTTTTAGCTAAAGTTTGTAATTTCTACCATATAGTTATTTGAACTGTTGTCTGTATTTTCTCCTCTATGTAGGAGATTATGGGCTTTGACGATCTTCTTCAATGAATTTCTCTGTTAATCCAAAAATAAAATGCATGTGATGATGAGACCATAGTTGTAAAACCCGGTTCGGACCGGCCGGTTCAACCGGATCGACCGCGAACCGGGCACTAGACCGGGCCGAGCCACCAATCGGATCGGGTACGTAACAGAACCGGTGAAAACCGGTTCGACTCGGCAGGATTCTAGTAGAACCGGCGACCCGGCCGGGTTTGATGACCCGGACCGGGTCATACATTTTTGGCCCAAACAGCCGCACACAGGTCCCTCGCAGTCGCACGCCATCCCTCGCTGGTCGCAGCAGCCGCACGCCCTCCCTCAGCGCCCTCTACTTCCTCAGCTTCTGCACCTCCGGCACCTCTGCTGCTGCTTCTGCCGGTTGTTGCTGTTGCTGCTTGGACTGCGCGCTTCTGTCGATTGCTGCTGCTGTTGTTTGGCCTGCTTCCTCTGGCTGTTGCTGCTCTTGCTTCCTCCGGTTGCTGCTGCTGCTGCGCCTGCTTCTACCGGTTGCTGTTGTTGCTGCTTGGCCTGCTTCCTCCGGCCGCTGCTGCTTCTTCTTCCTCGGTTGCTGCTGGTGCTGCTTGGCGTGCTTCTTCAAGAGTAATAGGTAAGTAATAAATTAATAAATATAATAATTAATAAGGATATTTGATAGGTTATTATTATTAATTGATAGGTTAATATTAATTTGGATTATGTTATTGAGACTTGAGAATTGAAATATGAAATATTTGCATTATGAATTATTTGCTAAAATTATGAGATTAATTGTATAATAATTGGTAGGTTAATTTAAGTTTAGATTTTTGGATTATGTTGTTGAGATTTGAAATATGAAATGTGTGCATTATGGTTGATTTGCTAAGAATTGAAATATACTATAATAAGTTAATTTTAATTTGGACTAAATTTGAACTCTATTATGCTTGATATTATTGATGTTTTAAGTATATTTTGGTATTTGAAAATTTAGGAATAATTTAAATTTTTTATGATTTATATATATATGTTAATTTTTAATATATATATAAATAAAATTATTAAATTATATTTAAAAGACTGGTTCAACTACCGACCGGTTGAACCATTGACCCACCGGTTGAACCATTGACCCAGTGACCCAGTACCTCGACCGGTTCGATTCCCGGGCCGAGTTTTACAACTATGGATGAGACACATAATTTTGAATCTTCTTCAATGCATTTTCAAGTATAATGCTATGCATGTAATGTAAGTATCCAAAGTAGGATGTTTGTGAGACATCTATTGTAATCAATTGTGGATAAAAGAGGTTGAGATGTTGGAGTATGGTCGCATTAAAATATAAGAATGATGAAAGTGAATGTAAGGAATACGAGAAAATAACGAATATTAAAATAGTATTATTAGTTAATTTTGTAGCATATGCACGTCTACATAAATAGTAGTACTTGCACTTCAATAGATAATCTAGTTACGGAGGTCACGAGTTCGAATTCTGAATTTTACGGGTTCGAATCCTGGAAACAACCTCACTCTTCACAAAGTGAAAGTAAGGTTGTTTATATCTACCATCTCCATACTCTATTTAGTGGGAGTCTAGTGCACTGGGCCACCTTATCTATCAAGCTAGTCTCTCCAGCAAAGAAGCATGGTGACGCAGCGGCGGAGGATATAGAGCCTTGTCCGACGCTCCTTCACCACCACACTGCACCTCTGTCTCAACGACCTAATGTGCTCCACCTTCCACAACCTCTTCTCCTCTATCTCCTTCATTCACTCTCCGATCCTACCTTGAATCAATTAATAGTAATGATATAATGTATCACAAGAAATAATTAATATATATCTTGTGTTGCTGCAAATTGATGATGAGATAAATATTAGAGAGAGTTGAAATAAAAAATTAAGTGGTGATGCAGAATAATGATATGAATGAGAGTGAAGGGGCTTCAATTTCCTTATCTATCTATATATGGAAGGGAATGATGAGCATTAGCTTAGCTTGCAATGCATGTCGTTTTGATAAATAGTACGTAACTAGCTACTTTGGGAAAAGACATCCTATGGTCCATTCAGTGTGTGTCTCACTCCTAACAAAGATTTTTAGTAATAATAATTTTGTCCATCGATCTGTATATATGGAAGATGGTAATTAAGTGTGTGTCTTCTAAATAATGCATCAATATGTTGTAGATATACACACATAAAATACATAATATTATTATACGATAAAATATATCTAACTAATATTCAATTTGTACTATATACTATATGTAATATGTATGTCATGCATAATGTGTTATTGTTACGAGCATAAAGACCTTGGGAGAACCAACACCCCAAAAGCTACCAACACCCCAAATAGCTTTTGGGGTGTTGGTTCTCCCAAGGTCTTTATGCTCGTAACAATGGTGCTTTCATTGAGAGCCGGCCAACCGGAAAGGGCTACCGACGAAGGGTTCTGATCGGCGGAGGGGCTGACCGTGAAACAAGTGAAGCGTCGCCGAGTGAAGCGTCGCCGAGTGAAGCGTCGCCGAGTGAAGCCGTCGAGACGCAGGCTTTCGAAGGGGATGCTATGTTACGAGTCTCACATCGGGAAGGTTAGAGCAAAGCAAAGGCCTTGGGCTCTCCCACCCTAATAGCTAACTTTTGGGGTGTTGGTTCTCCCAAGGTCTTTATGCTCGTAACAGTTATACATATAATACATAACATTATGTATGGTATATAACACACATTAAATAATAGTTTGATGTATTTCTATTATATAATAACCATTATAAATATCAATATAATATTTTATAAATTTAATAACCTTTTGAATAAATATTATAAATAGAGATGAGTAAAATAAATTTAATCAAGGGTGTTACTATTTCGACATCCATAGAATAAAAAATACCGCTAGTGGAGGTGACTTGAGAGCGGATGCAATAACTCTATTTGAGAATATAAGTAGTAAGAAAAATGCTAGAGTATAAGTAAATATCTCACAAAAATGATAAGGTAATAATATAAGATAAAAATATGCACATTTAAGATATAAGGATATTAAAATAATTATTTATAGAATTTAGTTTTCATCTATTAACGGTGTACATTTTTTTTATACAGTCCATTCAATCATATGCTGACATGTTACTATGATTGTGTTTTCTCACTTCTACTACCTGAAAAATTATACAAATAGAGTATTTTAATTGAATAACAGTAGTGTAAAATATCTTTACTTTAATACATCAAAATTAAACTCTTATTTCTAAATATTCACACAACCGTACGTTCATGTTGACACTTGACATTACATTATTTCGTACAAGTTAGAATCCAATATTCAGCCAAACTTAATTATCAGTAAAAGTGCTTCAATTTAACCAAATGGTGTTGTCTTATGTGAAATATCTTAGCTTGCACAGTATGCCATGTTCTAGTTTGGACGATTTCCTTTATTTTCTTGTTGAATTGATTATTGATATGCGATATTATTATTTCAGTAGCTATCATACAATTTGAATCGATATCCTTATTAGACAATAATAAATTAATTATGGAATAGGTTAAAACTATTATATTATTTGTCTACCGCATCATTAATCTTAATTATCTTTTTACCTAAACTTTAACTGGCTGACAGGTAAAAAAAAAAATTACACATTTCATCAACCCAACAAATAAACATTTTTAACACAACAATAATATTGATAAAAGTATAATATTGATAACCAGTATAACTAAAATAATTGAAATTAGTTTATAATTCTTTTGAGTCATCATTAAATGTAAAATTATAGTTTAACTATTTTAAAATGTGAATAATAATTATCGATGTAACTTCTTTTGATAATATTTTTTAACACTTCTTACAATCAAATGTAAAAATACAAATTATTTTTGTAGTCTCCCCTTGCTGTCTATTCCCAGTTTGTTATGATGTAAAATATGTGATCCATTATTAGCCATCCCATTTTCAACAAAAAATGAAAAAGGCATATATATGTATTACGGACACAAATTAAAATAGCTTAATTCTTAAATGACGACGTAGAACCTTTTAATTGTGAAGAATATCAATAAAATGTTCAATCACCGACAAACAGAGGAAAAAATCACTCATCAAAACACAACAACCAATTACAGACAAATCTCATGTTACAAAATAGCTAATAATGCTTCACTTTTTGCTTCAAAACTCTTACATTCATCACATTAATTATGATTTTGTTAGCGACAAAGTTTGAAAATCTAAAAGTGTGCAGGCTTTCTTTTGAAAGTTAGTTAGAAAAAAAAAAAAACAGAGCAATTATTATAAATTAACACGTATCAAAATAATTTTATAGTTATTTATTGTACAACAGAAATATATTCAACTAATATTCATATATATGTATATTATACGTAATGTTTCTTATATATTATACACATCACATATGACAAATAGCACACATTGAAAACTAATTTAATGTATTTATATTATAAAACAAATAGATAAGTATATATGTACATGATTAATTTGTTGTTATCCATTATATTTTACATTACTTTATAATATTAATTATTATGTGATATTTCAACATTCATTTCTTTACCTCACAGATTACGTATGTATTACGTGAAATTTTAACATGAAATGGTTCATATTGGATCATATTATCGGTTAATAATACTACCAATACTAATAAGCCTTGTTTCGTTGTCAAAGGGTCAAAATAAATGCACAGAACTTCATCACTTTCAACTAATTATGTCGACCACATTGCCAGCCAAAATGAAAAGGAAACAAGATTTTGCTTGTATTCGGTTTATTTTCATTTATTTATTAATTATTTTTGCAGACAGAGCTTGGTGATTGATGTGGAATCAAGTATATGTTCTTAAATTCAATAGCAAGATATATATGTGGAGATATACATGTAAAAAGAAAAAAAAGTATTTGAACATTTATTTTTTTAATATCTCATGTCAATACTTATATTAATATTTTTGAATTCTAATGTAGTCTTCATTCTAATTTCTAATATCAGATTCTTTCTATATATTTACTATTAATTTTGATGAATTTATCATAAAATATCTAATTTTAAATTTGTATATATATAATATATTACTCTGCATGTAATGGGTTAACATCACAAAAAGGCTCATCAATAACCAAAAAGGGTAGAAGGTGTTGCCGACGTTATGTTCTCGTCTTGTTTTTTCTTTTAATGGTCATAGACATATCAAAAAATTAGTTAAAACAATTAATAAATAGGAATTTGGATCATAATCACTCAATCCATTAAAAATATACTCATGATTAAAAATGTTATTTAGGTCATAAAATATTAAATGGACTTTATTAGCTGTTTTGATTGGTTTTTTATTGTGCCCCAAATATTTGTGTTATTCTTTACTTTTTCTGTTTTGGGGTCCCGTGGAGACACGTGGCTTACATGTATATGCTTATGAACTTATTAAAGGGAATTGTGGATAACTCTCTTACTTTTGTTTCTTTTTCCCCTAGAAATGCACACCTTTAATCTTCAATTTTGGATATCAGTGTACATCTAATAAAATTTTAGTGAATAAGAAAAATTTTAACATTAAAATAGGGCTAGCTATATCAAGATTTATATGTATATAATTAACCAAGGAACGAAATATATATGAAAAAGTGGATATTAATTAGTTTTTAATTATATTTATATACTATGTAGTACTAAATTTTTCAAAGTAAGAAAACTATATATATTTTTCTTCGATTCATAACCGAAAAATATTTACAGATGATTATAATGATCAGTTCTTCATTGATTTGTAGACATCTCGATAAATGAAATATTAGATCTAGAATTTTAAAGCTTTGTAAAACAAATTTGATACTAATTAAATTTGCATTTGATTGATTGGTCGGCAGGAGTTTTAGCAAATTTGAGGCTTGAAACATGGTATATGTTGCCTGATAATTAGCAGCTATTAACGATTTACAAATAGAATGCAAGCCATTATATCTTTTTTGACTTATTTTTGTTATGTTTCAATGACATAATATTCATGCAAGCTAAGGACCCCCTCAAGTCCCCAATGCTCCAACATTTCCAAAGGTATATAAAATAATAATAATATAATCATTTATATCACTCAATACAACTTTCCATTCTCATATATATATATACATCTAAAAACAACATTTTAAAACACAAGGAGTGACATGGTGTAGCTCACCTTGTCCCTTAATCATGTGGTTGGAGTTCGATGCTTAACTCATGGGAATAGAAAGATTCTTGTGGCCAGTCATTTACCGCTTAGTGCAAGCTCTGGGGCAAGGGAGATTAAGCATTGTTGTCAGCAATGGACACCTCTTAATTATAACAAAAAAAAAAACAACAACATTTTAAAGATAATTATTGGGTATACGAGTGAATTTTCGTGAGAGTGTTGAGAAAAGACTTGTGAGTTATGACAATTTAAGGGTAAGGGGTAATTGCCCGAATCAAATGTGGAGATAGAAAATATAATCTCGAATTAAAACGCAAAAGCATTTACACTATAATTGATCATTTGTATGCATATTCGCTACAACTAAACAAATTTCTTTGAGTATTAGATAATTAGAGTAAGAGAGAACATCATTATATTACTATACGTCACAAAATTGTTTTCATGGAAACAATACGAATCAAGATCATACGGCTCATGTTTTTGTTGTAATAAATGAAGAATAACTACAATTACAATTAACGGTTTTAATAATTCGCACTTCAATTAGTACGTGAATGAGTTTTTCGAGCCATAAATCAATTTTTAAGAGGGTGATTCTAAATGAATAATACAAAATCAGCCAATAAATGAGATTTTGGGCCATAATTACTCAGCCCATTACAATCTCAATGATTATTTGGGCCAAAAATCAAAGTTAAAATAGGCTCATTGACTGTATGGGCTGATTTTTCATTATCCATTTAGCATTATTGTATTTAATAACAGTGAACCTAGGTGTACAATATCAAAAAACACTTAAATAAATTGTTAATGTAAACGTTTTTTTTTTTGTACTGCACCTAGCTTACAAAAGCCCAAGAGATTACTAACATCAAGCTCTAACAAAATAAACCAATACTAGGACAATATATACAAGAGAGCCCAAACAGAAACAAAACAAAGAAAAACAACCCAAGAATAATAAAAAAGAAGAGTTCTCAATTCTTAATCTATTTTATGATATTTAGTTTTTTTTATTATTTTGTATCATATATAATTGATTATTTATATATATTTATTGTGTTCCGATTGAACCAATTAGCCTTTAAACCTTTGACTAATCAAGTTCAAAAAACATCATTAATATTTATTTGAAGAAACAATTAGTGATTAATGATGAAGGGAGAGTCGCCATTAGTCGTCATTGATGATGAAGGGAGAGTCGCCAAAGAACGGTTCGAGAGACTCAGACTCTCCAACTAATTTCTACTCATCTTAGTCATTGTAGTGCTATTATACACGGTACCCTCTTGTGATTTATTTAACTTACTTGAGATTAACTTTAGTGTTTTCAAGTACATCTAATAGGCCAGTTTATAAGGAAAAACTCGCGCACTTGGAGCAAGAGCTTGACATACTCAACTTAAAAGGTTGGCTTACTACTTAATTGACGAGATATGCGAGTATTGTTTCCAAACACAGAAATATATATTCTACAATATAATAAGAAAAAAAAACAAAACAAAAAGAATATTATATATAGAGAGAGACTGCTTGATTTTATCTATCAAATAAATAGGTGTACTTATCTTATTAATTCACCCTCTAGTAATACATACATATATATATTGTTATACATGGCTGTATATATTAACTATACACGTACTCACCTAGCTACTTAGGCATATATGACATATCCATACATTTATAATAATCAAATAAACATATTTTTCTCTGTATATATATTCTAATATTATTCATGCTAAACGCAATGACGTTGTTTAATTCATGTAGTCAATCCCACATTGTGGGATAAGACTTGTTGTTGTTGTTATGTACCGTGATGATGATATCAGTTAAGGAGCATGGACGACAATGACGGGCTTGGGTGAATTATTAGAACAAGAGGTAGTAGTGATTGATCCATCGTAATTGATATACCTGCTTGGGGCAGAGCTATGTCTAACCCCTCCTTTTGGCAAACATGCTTCCACAATCCTATTACCATGCCCTCCTTTCTCTTCCTCTTCACTAATAGGCTTCAATTTCACGTACTTATTATTATCATCATCATCACCTCTAATAATGGGGTAATGAGGAGGAGCATTCTTATTTTGCTGTTCCATTAAGGGCCTTGAAGAGGCACACACACAAAAGCAATAATATATTATTGATGGAGGGTTCAGAAGTAGGACAAGGAGTAAAATAGACTTCATCACCATATTATTATAATAACAAATTGTAGGCATTATGATGATATATAGATTTTGATTGGGAGTACGTACTAGCTAGTGTATGTTTGAATATGATTTAAGAATTGGGTTTAAGAAATTGTGTATAGGGGGGGTCTCTTTAAATAGGGTCATGAGGAGCTTGATGAAGTAAGATAGATATGTATTGAGATATGATATGCATGATCACCAACGTAACTTAACTAACTACTCATTGCTAGCTAGCATGCAAGCAAGGCATTCTATCTTAGCTTGCTGGCCTTAATTAATTAGTACTAGCTAGTTGCTCTGATTGCTGACTCAGAAATTATTAAATGTGACTTTCGGATGCACTTTTTGAACAACTATGTGTATATGTGTGCCCGTGCCTCTCATAACTATCTTAGCTTCTTTCAAGATTATTATTATTGTATTATTATTATTAACTTAGCTTTGACTTTCCAAGAATATTCTCATTGTGTCGCATAATTTTATCCATCATATATTTGTATCTAGCTAGCAGTAGTTGAATTCATCTTAAATTTTCATCGTCACATTTCATACATATTATATAGTTTGCGATCTTAATTTTATGGAAAAAAATGGTATTTAAATATTTTGAAGTTGGATTCTAATTGAGACATTCTTCATCTCTCATCAATACCACGAGTCCTATTCAATTGTCATAAAATGGATGTCACTAATGAAAGATTTTGTAATTTAGGAGAGTTGAACTCATGATTCATTAAAAAAATTCATCCGTCTAGAAATGATTTGTGTACACTATAAAGTTAGTCGTCATATATAATAATTTAAATTTCTAAAATTATTAATCCAACATTTTTAAAAGTTAGATTAATAATTTAAAAAAATTTAATTATTATAAATAGTGGGTGATAGTGACTGATTTTATGATAAATAATAATTTTACTCGTCTAGATTATGTTTTAAAGTTTTTATTCTAATAATGGTTGTGTCGACTTGCTATCAATGATTATTAATCCAAATATTCAAATTTTACAGTATCAATACATTATATTTATTGCTCAGCTGCTTAGATATAAATGGGTGATACTAAATGAACAATACAAAATCAGCCCAACCAATCAATAAATGAGATTTTGGGTCATAATTACTCAGCTCATTACAATCTCAATGATTATTTGGGCCAAAATCAAAACTAAAATAGGCCTATTAACTATATGGGCTGATTTTTTATTATATAAAGGAAATTAAGATTCGATAATTGAAGTGAAAGGAAAATCTTTGACCGGTTGAATCTTCAACAACCAAATAATCTGAAAATTGGCGCGCGGAAGCATTTCATTGGGCCATGTGTCTCTGTAGTAGCTTACCTGTATCATTAGTTTTGGCCGGCTCTTTTTACACACAATGCCTTACGTGTCTTCCTTCCTTCTCTGCCACGTGTACTACTTCTATATGACCATGTTGCAATCTACATGTATATTCTAGGATCTATATCTTATAAACTCACCAACCAATAGAAAGGGATTTAAGTCTATTTATTAAGATAAATATTTGCTTATATATCACAAAATCAGTCATTATCAGTATTATTTAAAATAACTTAATTATTTAAAATTATTAATTAAATTTTTAATATTATATATTAATTCAATATTAGTTGAATTATTGTATATAATGGTTTATGATAGCTGATTTTATGATATATATATATATATATATATATATATATGTAACATTACACATTTATTAAACTTGCATATAGATAGTCATAATCTTGATTCAGATCAAATTATACGCCTAGAGAATACATTATTGTGAGGGATCACTAAGAATAAGATACGGTTGATGATTATGAATTTAAAAAAAATATATACGGTTGATGATTTATTTTTTTATTTTTTGGTTTATTATGGCCTGTATTTGGGTTTGGGATAGGAAAAGATGGGTTTGGTTAGATTTGGGCCCAAATATGTGTGAGTAAAGCCCATCAATGTTTAGCTCAATTTCTTCTTAAGCCAAAAAAAACACTTAAAAGAAAAATGTATCTCATCATCAACACCTATTTTGAAAAAAAGAAAAAATTCAACACATGCATGATGTATTATCACTTTTTCCCTTTTTAATATAAATCTAATGACTTATTTTTTTTCGGGTGTCCTATATGTAATGACTACTTTGTCATTATCAGAGAAAATATGTTGAAACATGTTAAACCGTTGTACTAAGTCAGAAAGGACAAAAGCGATAAAGTAGTCACAAACGACTAATCTATACTATATATCTAAGAATTTATGTGAGCATCTTTCAACGATTAATTTATTACTAATGTACTGTGTGTGAACACAACTTTTTGGACTGACATGGGTTTGAATACTTTATTAATTGCACAAATTTTAAAGGCTGAAACCGCCCATTGTTTCAAGCCAAAACCACTGTATAAGGAGCATTTTCAGTATTTCACCTTTAATTTGTTTGATTAGTTAATATAAGTCTTCGATCAAAAGAAGGTTGTTTAATTTAAATATCAAGTTTGTCGTACAACAAAAATACGTCTAACTAATATCTAGTATGTACTATACATAATATAGAATGTGTGCTATATGTATAGTACACGTACGTATAACAACACATTTCATGTTATATATAAGACACGTTGAATACTAGTTGAACGTATATTTATGTTGTATAACCACTATTATTGATTTAAATATATGTATCGATTTGTTTTTTTCTTAAATACTTAATTAGTTTGAGGTTATCAATTAGGATTCGCTAATTAATTAACTAATTAATTTACCCTGTTTAAGTTGAATATTGAACATAACATGATGAATACATGATCCCATATAAAAGAAGTGAATAAAATAATTATCGATAATAAAAAACTACATTAATTAATCATAATATTCATTGTTATGCATGCCATGTGAAATCGATGGTTGAACCTAATCTGCATTGGATATACCTGTTCCTTTTTTTTTCAACATATGCAAAAGGAGATACATGTAATGGTCAACCTTTTTCGGTTTGTTTATTAAAAAATCATACTTGAACATTCAAATTAGATTTATACATTTAAAACGATAAGTGAAATGATAAAAGTGTAATGATGAAGAGAGAATGAATTGAATGAAAATATAAGTAATAAAAATTATGTGATTCACATATTTGATTAATAAGATGTTTAAATATTTTAACAATGATGAATGTATAAATAGCATCGCTCTTTGTTTATAATCTATGATCGAGTAATTTATCTTTTCTAAATTTATTTGAAATACAAAACCATGATCAATCTAATCAATCTAATAGGAGTAATGTTGTAAGAATCATGTTCAAGAGAGAGACTAATTCAAAATATTAAATTATTGGGTAAAAAAACCTTAAGTAGTGAACATTACAGTTGGCTCCCCCAATATATGGAGCTTTGAAAAAAAAAATTAAGAGATCCTTTTAATGCATTTTGTGCCACGAATATTATTTAATTATTATGAGCAAATTTAAGATAACTACATCCTACCTTCCCAAGTTACATGCATTACTAACTTTATCATACAAAATTTAATGTGATAATTAATATAGATTTCATAGTTGAACTTATCAAAATCAATATACTATGAAAAGTTTAGAATAAGTCAATCTTTTTTTCATAAATAATTATCTACTTATAAATTTCTAGTTAGCAGTTGTAATTTACAGGTTATAATCTCATGGGTTGTTTAACAAATATTTTAAGAATATATGTTAAAATTATTTATATTAGTAAAATTTAAAATATATATTATAATAGATCTTGTATATCCAGAAAGTATAAAATATATATATTTTAAGATAAATATTTTTTTTACTATCTCAACAGGAGGACTAACAAAATTGTTTGTTAGCTAAACCCTAATCTTATTATTAGTAGATGAACTAGCTTGACTAGTTAATTAGGTCGGTACGTAATTATATTAGGTTAGAGTACATAGAGATTAATGCAAAAGTGTGATCTAGAGCCACTTAAAGTTGAACCTTACCTTGGAATGTTGGATCCTTGAGATAAAGTTCTTTAATATGGTACTAATTAAACCGGATTATTGATAAAGATATAAATAAATAAAAATAAAGTGCACCACTATATATGAAACCGATTTAACTCATAATATAATTAAGAGATGGTATGAGTTACTAATATTTCATTACCTTAATTTTTTTTTATTGTTTAAGATATATATCTATTATTGTCAATAATATTGATCAATGACTTTGTGAGGTACAACTCTCTTATAAGGTGATAAATCTCTAGTCTAAAAGACATCAAATCTCTAATTAAGCTAGATGTTTAACTAGATGCTTAAGGCTGGAGTTGACTACCAATCTTACTGGGTCTCGTGATTAACTTACTATTATTTTACTCTGACTCTTTATATATATTGGATATATTTAATTCATATAACAAGTTAAGTAATGTTTCCAATGACCCATTGACATGAGCTAAATCTTCAATTAAAATGCTCAACCTCACAGAAAATAACGGATTACTATCATTTTGAACTCATAAAATATGCACAAATACTTGGGTACAACAAAAAATTAGCCAACACAGTCAACAAAACTCATTTAACACTTTATGACTTAATTAGCACTTTTGATCATGAGTATATTTTTTAATGGGCTGAGTGATTGTGGTCCAAATTCCTATTTATTGGCTGTTTTGGCTGATTTTTTATTGTGCCTCTAACAATAACTCTAAAATATGTGACCAAGTGTGAAGGCAGAAACACTCGTATATTCAAAGAAAAAAGGAATGTACTCATGTATATTTATATGATTTTAATTTCTATGAATATTCAAATAAAAATATTTATATTTATATTTAATAATAGTAATAATAATAATTTGTGGTTTAATCCTTTATATTCTCATTTTTATCATCACTATTTTTAGACCCTACAACTAATTCTCCACTCAAATGAATTATATTTAGAACATTATTATATGTATAATAAAAAATTAATTAAAACATTTGATATATAATGTGCATAACATGTCATATATATTATATATATATTATTATTATATATGATGTGTATAATATATTGATTATTTTCACTAATTTTTTTTACTGTATACCAAATGGAGTATAGTGCGCTAATAATGTGAATGAATAATGAAGGAGTTAATGATCTTTGCGCTGTCTGAATCACACATACACTTGCAGACAAAATTTGAATTAATTAATCTCATCACATACACTGTCTGGATCATGCAAATTATGTTTAGAATCTTATTAGCCGACCTCATCCTAAAAACAAGGGGATTATATATATATATATATATATACTAGTATGATTTTTCAATGCATTAGTGTATGTACACGCAGAATTATCAATCATTTATTAGCTGTTAATATATTTTAATAATTATATTATATATAAGAGCACATTAAAATGTTTGTCACTATATCACCAAAAAAAAAATGTTTGTCACTATATATATTAATAAATATTGACATTTAATTTCTACACATTGATTGTATAGAAATTTTTTGCACATTCATCAATTCATGATAATTAACCTAATTATATTATCCATTATTTCGACACAAAATATTTTAATTCGATGACCATATATATAAAATAATTTTACTCTATTAGTATATAAAAAATAAACTCTAAAAATTAATAATTATTTAACAGTGCATCCCATCCCTAAATACCGTACCCCTAAAGTCATGATATGATAAATAATCAAAAGGATTAAAAAAACAACACATAATGGGGATTTGATATATCTTTTGCTTCATCCGCAATAATAATATACAAAATGTTACGTATACAATAAAAAATATACAATACTTGTATAACAATAATAATTTTTACTATTGAATTATATAAGTTTGAATGAAAGAATTTGATCCATATTATAATCCAATAGTAGATATGAGTGTTATATAAATATTATATAATTTTCGTTGTATATATAACATTTATCGATTAATATTTAAGGCTAGAGTTGAATTGTCACTTAAATATAAGAGAGCAGCCACCTCAGTATTGAAATAAAGTAGTACTAGGTTGTTGGCCATGAGTGAGGCATAGTTCCTTGTTTCTCAACCCTCTTTGACTGGCATGTTAGGTTAGAATCAGAATACTACTAAAGTTAGGTGGCTGCACAGATAATTTAATCATCATCACCTGTGCCCCACAATAACAGCCTTTAAAAATTTAAAATTTAAATAATGAGGAACCTTGGAATCTAATTTCGTTGAGTTGGTCAAGATTTATCATGATTATTAACTACTTATTAGTTTATAAAAAAAATGAGTAAATTAAAGTATCGTCATGATAATACATTATTCCGCTTTGCGTCTTTTACTTAGATTTTGGTGTCTAATCAGTTTAAATATTTATATGTCTTTCTTCAAATTAAACACTCAATTGTGAAATACAGTAATTAATACCAATAATAAAAAATACTAAAATAAAACCGTGATATGATGAAATTGGCTTGGCAGCTGGTAGTGTGTATTCGATGTTTGGTGTTTCTTCAATTTTTGTAATATTTATTTATTTCCAAGGCTTTTTTCTTTTTGCCGCTTGATTCATATATATATATATATATATAGCAAAAAAAAAAAAATTCTCCCTCCAATTTATTTTTAATTGCACTTTGGAAATGTTAACTTTATTTTATAATTTTACTAACAAATGTCCTTAGTAAAATTAAAAATATTCATATTGAAAATATGTACTATTTTTATATTCTCAATGTCTTTCTTCAATTAAATATTCAAACAACATATCTTGGGATTCTTTTTTGTGATGGGCATTTAGCTTAAATTAAAATATGCGGTACATCACTTCATTTTCATCGAATGTTTTAATGTATCTTAAAATTAATAAAATGTGAAGATTAAATTTAGTCACATTTTTTAGCATTATTTACCTATACTACTCATAAAATTTGGCTAAATGTCTCACCTGTGATATTTACAATAAATTTTATTTAAATTTGAGGATTTAAAAAATATGTCTTTTAAATACTATATATATTTTTAATATTTTAACTCACATTTTTTATGTCATGTCTTTATTTTTTGGTTGTGCTTTTTGAAAACAAAACCATAATTTTCATAAAAAAAACACCACATTTTTTTAGTGTAACCCAAAAAGTGTGATCAAATAACATATCTTGCCTCGTATACCCTACTTGACTTGCTGGTCCAATTCAATTTTGGCCCCAATCTTGCTATCTGGTCTATGTGGAAGACTAAAGAAAGTTATTGGATGTATTTTTCAAGTTTAAATTTTGGGAATTGATTTGATTTGAGAATGAATTCTACTGTTTGAAATAAATAAAAATGAGAAATGATTTTATTTAAAATTCTATAAAATTCATTGAAATTCTATTTCTTTATATTTTTAAATCTTGCAAATTTTGATTGAATTTGAAAAAAATTCATTTTATTTTCATCAAATGCATTTCATTTCCTTCCAATTCATTTCATTTATTATAATTTAAACTTCCAAACATACCCATTAAGTGTGGTTGGAACCATAAAAAAAGGAAAATGATTTGATTTCTAAATCAATTCTATTGTTTGAAATATAGAGACAAGAGAAATGAATTGATTTGTAATTCTCATGGAATTGATAATTGTGTATTTTTAAATCTCATAATTTTAAAGAGAATTTTAATGAAAATAATTTGGCATTCAATTCAATTCATTTCATTTCTATAATAAATCATTTCAAACACACCCTTGGATTTGTGTAAATTAAACGATTCAACTATTTCACCAAAATAAATGATTTGAAAGACGAAGATATGCTACCACATGCTTCAATTTTACTTTTCAAGAATTATTTTTTCTTTGTATGTCTTGTCAACTAAAGATCATAGACGAAATTATTTAAGAAAAAACTCAAACAATAAAATTAATAAATGATAAAAGAGATGAATTACATATGAGCTAGTCAAGTTTTTATACAAGCATATGAGTGTAATTAACATATTAATATCTAAATCGTTCTAACTAATTATTATACATAATAATCTCTGTTAATTATATATCTCCAACACATACATGTATTGATTATGAAAGTAAGTAAGAAATTGAAGTGACATTTAACAATGATGGCGAAATATATTGACGTAATAAGTGTGTGGGGCATATGAATGCGATGAACCCAACAATGTTGGTAAGCGGTCATCATAATTATAAATTTATAATGTGGTGAGTAATGAGTATATATTGTGACCATGCTACAATAAAACAACCATAGGTAATTTGGAAAAGTATAAATATAAATAGTATTATTTTAAAGAAATATTTAACAAAAATATATTTTTGACTTGTTTGGCAATCTCGACTAATTGTATAAAGAAGAATTAATCACACTGATCAACTATACGGTCCTCAAGTTGACTTGTTCATTAATTGTAGGAGTATATGAAATCACTTTTAGTTATAAATTTTGTATAGAGTTTAATTTTGAGATTCTTGGGTTACATCTAAATATGGTCTAAATATATATTTTTTAATTATTGTGATAAATACATACATGTCATTTTAGTTTTAATTCCTTTATTGTAATCACATTAATCCTTATGCTATATTTCTATATAATGGATCCACCACTGTATCTAATTTTTTTTTAAAATTTACCATTTTAACTATAGTTAGCAAAACTCATAAAATTTTAACAATTATTAAATGGTAATAGAGTGAGTAACTGTGAATTTAACTTAAAAAATAGTAAAAATATTCCTGTCATAATTAATAAATATTTCCATTTTACATGGGTGCTTTTATTTTTTATCTTCTTCATATGTGTATCTTTCTTTTTATTTCATGTTTAATTTGGCTGGCTCCTTTTGTTTTTCCGTTAGATATCATTTAATTTTTAAAATTATTATTTTCCGTACCATATTCACGTGGCCAGATATTTGAAAAGAAGAGCAGCAAGATTTCATAGATTTATTATAAAAAAATAAATAAAAAATGAATAAACTAGAGTCATCCATCTTGATTGAGAAGATAGTGAAGTTGTTGAGGGTACAAAGCATGACGTCGTGTGTATATTGCAACCTCAAAACTAAACTAAACCCTCCTTCATATCTATCTATCATCTCCCTCTTCCTCTCTCTATATATATCTTCATATGTAGAGCAGAATAGACATATATTCACCAATTCATTCCTACCTAGCTAGCTACTTATAATACTTATATTTTCAATATTAATTCCCCCTCTTAACTTTTGGTAGTGTTTCTCTATTTCTTTATTAGTATCTCTACTACTATACCTTCAATCTTCATGCTCTTTCTTGTTAAATTTCCCACCAATTAATTAGATTTTCCTTGAGGATATGAGATTTTGGAAAATATTCAATTTGTTTATTAGTTTTCGCTTCATGGATTTATCTACTGATGAATTTGCCAACAATTAATGGCGCTATAGCTCATCCGGTCAATCTTTCATCCATGACATTCCTATGATTATGGATGCATCTATGATTTTTCGAAAAAAAAAAACTTTTATTATCACATTTTTTTTAAACCAATTCCATATATTATACTCATGGTGAACTTGTTCTACTCTTCCCCTTTTTAGGGTTAATAAACACTATATATACAATTATGAAAAAAAAAAGAATGTACATACATACATTCATGTTTTCACCACCAAAGTTTCATCATGGCAAGACACACAAAGCCCATGAATCATCAACCAAATAAGGGTTTGTTGAGGTTTAGTTAGTTTATGTTTTTAATTAATTAATTCGTGCTTGGTTGATTCCCCTCAATGATATCTTTTTCATCACCTTCCATACTATATTGTTACCTAATTTTACAACAAATAATTTTCTGTGTGTGCTTATATATATAGACACACGACAAACCCACCCAATTGAAATTGAGAAAGCAAGCTATAAGGTTGTTGGAACCGTATATTCTGTTAGGGTTCCATCAATTGATATTATTTTATCAATAATACTATATAAACAATGAAAAATCAGCCAATATAGACAATGAGTCCATTTTGGCTATGATTTGGGCCCAAATAATCATTGAAATTATAATGGACTGAGTAATTGTGACTCACAATCTCATTTATTGATTGATTGAACTGATTTTTTATTGTGCATTTCTATTTTATTTAGTCTTATCCTCTCTTTAGCAAATAAAAACACAATTGGGGGTTCATGGTAATTTTATGTGGCAATATATATATATTATATTATTATTATTATTGTAAATATTGTTAGACAGTAGTAGCTAGCTAAGATAAAATTGGACCCAGTAAAGATTCCCGCAATAATAATCAGCCCCATCCATCATAACACAACACAACAAAACATAGCCTTCAAATTTTTTATTTTCTTTTTTCTTTTTCTTCTCTTCTGGAAGCTAAGCCCCCCATAGAGGGATTGATTGATTAATTAAGCTAAGGTCATGATTATGGATCACCACCACACATTCATAGATACATATAGTTGTTGTTTGCAGGTGCAGCAGCATCAAGATTCACACACAAAATTATTACTATTCTCTCTTCTCTTTTAATTATATATATATAATACCTAATTCCATGGCAGAAGAAGTGGATGAGTATGTATGTGTTGTTGAGAATCTTGATGATGCTGCATCAGCAATCAATCACTAATTCATCCCTCTTTATCAGATCTTGGATCCGTTCGTTGATTCATTATTATTTGGCTCGAATCGTCGATCGAAGTCTTCGTCAAGAAATTAAAACAAGATCCATACGCTCCTCAATCAAGGTAAGATTCTAATTATTATCATCATCATTTTGATTAAGTTTTTTATTTTTGTCTGCGCTGAAGAGAGTAAAGTGTTATATTCTTTCTTTCTAAGTTTAGGGTTTGATGAGTTAATTAAGGACAAAACTGTCCATCAATAAATGAAGTTTGTATATATATATATATGTATAGAGTCTATGTTCAAGGGTGGATGGTGTTTTCTTTTTCAGTAATATTTGACGTACAAAGAAATACGTTCAATTTGTATCCAACGTGTGTGATTCATATTACAGAATATGTACTATACGTATATGTGGATGTATTTTTGTTGTACATCAAACATTATTGTTTCTTTTTGGGGATAAATATTCATGGTTTTGAATTGTCTCCATCAGAATTTGTTAAAAAAAATAATAGAAAAACAAAAGATGGAGATAAATAAATTATATGATGTGGTTTTTTAATTTCTTTTCTGTTCTATATATATATATCATTTGGTACTAATAACACTCCCTGCAAGTTTAAAATTAGACCCATTTTTATTAAGGAGCTGTTGAAATGTGTCTACTATGCAAGATTCTCTTTATGTTAAATCTCATGACATTCATTCTTGCAAAGAAAAATTGAAATAATTGTTCAATGTTATCACTCTCATAACCTTCATTGACTTATTTTTATTGTTTTTGGTAATTGTTTGTTGTATCTATGTAGTATATATATATATATATATATATATATATATATATATATATATATATCTTGATTGGTTTCTAGTTCTTCAACTCTGGTTGCTGTCAGTACTAATTAGCCAGCTCGATGATGTATTGCACACTATTGAACTGATAATTTTCAGGGAATTAAGAAGAATGCATAAAGAGAAATTGATGTAGAATTGGATTTCAATTTTAAGAAAATAAGAATTCTGATAGAGTAGTGCTTATATATATAACTCTTGTGCTCAAATAATGGAAGAAAACTTAGTATTATTGTAGCCTAGCTAGGTGGCTTAATAAATATATTAAACATGTTAGGATTCTTTGCAATTATTAAAAAGGAATAAAATTGTGGTTGCAATCATGTGATGAGTTAGTTGAGTTGTGGTTGTAGGGATAATTGAGTTTGCCATAAGCCCATAACCTCCGTTTTGCATATAATATCTACTTTGTGAATTACATAACTTATTAGTTCTGTTTTTTGTCGGGTCCTTCTTGATTCTAAACAAAAGTTAGAGAGAATTAAGGAAAGTTGTTTCTAATCAATAATCATCCGTTGATTAGCTAGAAGATGGGAGTAGTATAGTATAGCATAAAGAGCAAGAAGGACTATTTGTGGCTGGTTGATGACACATATCATGCCATGTAGGCAGCTTTAATTTTTTGGAGTGAAAAATGATATTTTGATATCTATTTTGATATTCGGATGAGATATTTATCATCTAAAGATGATAAAGTAATATTTAGTAGAGACCACATCATCATCTTACAATGGTGATATGAGATAATGAATACCTAGTGAAAATTTCAAAATGGATGTTCTAATATTAATATTGTTGGTCGTACAATAGAAATACGTTCAATTAGTATATAATGTGTGTTATATATGATATGGAATATGTGCTATACGTACATGTGCTATGCATATACCATACATTTCATGTTATGTATAACACACGTTGGATTCTAGTTGGATATATTTCTATTGTACAACCAATTATTTGTTCTAATATTAATTTGGGGTGCAATAGTAGTGAGTGCCCACCATGTAATAATAAAAGAATGGGTGCAACCAAATAACTATAAGTTCTTATGCTGTGTGTGTCTCTCTTTAATGATTCTTAGCAGTACGAACATTAATGTCCCTACTCACTCAAGACATATAATTGAAGCGAATAATATATCATAGAAGAAGCGACTTTAGACAAGACTATAGCACACAGAATTGGTTCTTAATTTGTTGCCATCGAAAACAATATGTATATATATCTGATCTTGTTTCAGAATTTTATATGTTGCATTGATGATTTATATATTAATTATTCTCTCCATGATAGCTTGATGAGTCTCATTTTCTATTTGGCATTGTATTAATAATTAGAGTGCTACTATATGTATAATGAAAGATCAACTATATCAATCAATAAATAAAATTTTGAGTCACAATTACTCGGCTCATTAAAATTTTAATGATTATTTAAATAAAAGAAAAAGTCAAAATAAATTCATTGACTATATTAACTGTTTTATCATTGTATATCAAATATTGTAATAATTAATATTTGATAGTTTTTTTTTACTTCTCTTTTCAAATGAGTCATACACTTGTAAATGTTGGAAAACATGAAAGAGAATGACTTCTCATTGTTGAGTTTTGTAATTTATGCAAAATTTTAATGCACATTTAATCAAATGATAAATGAAATATTTGTCGATGAATGAGAAATATTTCATAGAAAAATAATTCCTCTATCAATATTATTATTATTCACAGGAGCATTGCTAGGTGTACAATAAAAAACTAGCCAAAACAGTAAATAAATAGAAATTTGGGTCACAATCACCCAGCCCATTAAAAATATACTCATGATTAAGATATTATTTGGGTCATAAAATGTTAAATGAGTTTTATTGACTGTTTTGACTGATTTTTTATTGTTACTTAAAGCATTTGTGTATTCGTAGCGCACATACAATTGCAATTGTCACCACAATAATAACATTATGGTAGCTATTATTATTGCAGTTGCATAATTTAATTTAAAGGCATGATATATGTATAATAAGGATGTAAAGTTTTAATGTTGATATTACAACACTTACTTACATTCACATAGTAGTTCGTACGATGTCACTGTTGTTGTAAGTGAGGGTGTGTGTGGTGAGTAATACATAACATAACATATATATCACTCACAAGCCAAGTCATCATGTGGGCATATATATAACTAGTGACAAAACTTTTGCTGTGATTTTGACAACTGAAAAGAATGGTGGACGAATCATTCTCCCTTTCTAACCATACATAATATAACATCACTATCTCATACAACTAATCAACTTTTCTTGGATGGAGTTTGTGTAATCTTAATCCAATAATGCATCCAATAATTCAACGACTAAATCGTACATTAAGAATAAAATAATATCTTAGGATTTACTAGCTAAGTGAGTTTATTTGTCATCATTATATATATATTTTTCTATTTTCTTATTGTAATTTCTATCGAATATCAGGGTCGTAATCATTATGAATATATGTGTTTCATTGTTCTTTCTGAGATCTTGTACAGAAAGAGTGATTGGTAAAACTTAACGGAGAAAATGGATACATATATAGTTTGAAACGGCCAATTATAGAAGATACTAGTTTTTGACCAATAATGTTTTACGTAAAATAAATATATGTTCAACTTGTATCCAATATTTGCTATTCATATTACAGGATGTGTGCTATACGTATAACACACATCCTGTAACATGAATAACACACATTGAATATAAGTTGTACGTATTTTTGTTGTACATCAAATATTATTGGTTTTTGAGTGATTAGCTAGCTAGGTTTTACAAGAACTATTTATGAATTTTCACCTAGTATATATATATATATATATATATATCTCAAGAATTATAATATAAGTTGAGTCTTCTTAGAAGTTTGTGTGAAGACATGAAAAAAATTGTTCTAGAATAACACTTGTGAAACCTTTTATTGGCTTTATTGGTGAATTGTCGGGGGATGCAATGATTAAATGTATGATAAGCCTCAATTAATTAAACAAATTACAAAGTATTGAGTAGCAACATTTTTACGGTCAAAATAGCAAATATGTATAACACATATATGTATAGCACACATCCTGTAACATGAATAACACACATTAAATACAAGTTGAACGTATTTATATTATACGTCAAACATGACTGCATACACAAATATAATATCGTTTTTTAATATGCACCAACTTAACTTCAAAGTTGAGTCGCCACTCTAATCCATCTCCACTGTGTAAGAATAATCTAAACAAAATTTATATCGTTCATGTAAATACCCATCCATTTATGTAAGAATGATCATCAAGAGCCCGCGCGCTTAATTAATACTCTTTCCATTCCAAAATATTAGTCTTTTAAGATTTTTACACGTAGATTAAAAAATTCAATAAATATTCTTAATTTTATAAAAGAATATATTAAAATGACTAAACTACCTAAAGCATTAATGAAAAAGAAAGATGACTAGTGGTTCCTTGGAGTAATATTCAAGAAAGAAAGAGAAATGATCCTAGGGGTATAATAGGTATGAAAAAATTAAATTGGCATTGGAAGTTGAAAACGATTATCATTGTGAAAAAAAATTTTCTTCCTAAAACGACTATTATTTTGGAATGGAGGGAGTATCTAAGAATACTTTCAACAATTAATTAGAAATTAGAATAATGATTTTAGATTCAATAATGTTTGTCGTACAACAGAAATACGTTCAAAACATTTGCTATATATAAGACGTAATGTGTGTTATATATATGTGTGTTATATATATAGCACATATTACGTTTTATATATAACACATCTTAGATATTCGTTGGACGTATTTCTGTTGTACGATAAACATTATTAGTTCTAGAACACTAGTATATTTATAACAAATAAAAAGTTACACTCAGCAGCATCATGTCATCAAGAAGACACAGTTACTTGTCATCTTCACGTTACGGAAAGTGTCCATTATATTAACATAATATATGTTCATATTACGTTTCGTTTGTTTGTGATACATCGTACCTCATTAATGTGATACTAACTTTGTTGTTGGCTCTTTCTTTCCCTTCAATTCCCACAACCCCTTTTTTCCCCAAAACTTTAATTATAAAAGGTTCATCATGGTCCCCCATAAATAGACCATAATTCTGCTGGTCCTTATTATTTTCAGGCACCCAATGCCAACTACTATTGCACTCAAAAAGAAATTTAATTAAAAACACTATTTTAACATTCAATTTTCAAATCCTCTACTACCCTTCATTTTCATCGTCCTTAAATTTTAACGTAACTTTACTGTAATATCTCAACTTCTTTTATCTACTATTAATCATGATGATTGTGTCACAGATATCCAATTTTAAATGTCTATGTATCACTACTTAAAAACTTTTGTGTTTATATATGTTTATATGGACCACTCTTAATGCGTGTTATCCAATGATAAAGATATAGAACCATATACATTTCAATTCATTTAAAAAAGCACGAGTGTCATTTAATCATAAATCAGATTTACATGAATTTTTCAAGTTAGTTGAACATATACAAATTTTTAATTTTATTTATTACAAATTAAAATAAATGAACATTTATGTATATTTGTGTAGCACACATACATACACATAAGCCCTTAATTAACATTGCATTGTTTTCTAAGCTCAAAATTAAAGTTTAGCTCTACCTCTTAGTTGGCAGTGGTGCAGATTTTGTACCACTTCTTATATATTGTGTCCTACCAATAACTCATTTTTCACTAAATTATTAAAAACAGCCAAAAAAATATGTACTAAGAAGGTCCACAATGGTAAGAAATATTGCTACCCCCACTTTGAAGAACGATCCGAATCTTGATGCGTCCCCATTGTTCAATGCTAAAGGCAACCATAGATGATATCAAAATTGACCATTGCTATATATGAAGATCTTATAAATATCTATCTTTTTATGTATGTTATAGCTTTCTAGCACCACAATTGTACTATGTTGAAACAACCCTTGTTTCTTTTGCAAATTTGTAGTTATAAAGTTAAACACAATTAAACCCTTTACCCTATATTATGTGACATATGTCTAACTATAAGAGGTGAATCACTTATATATATTTATAATATTTGATGCCTAATTTTAAACTTCGGTGTAGTGTTATGTTTAAGCAAATTAAAGCTTTTCGTGTCAGTGTATTTTTAGTAGATGCGAAATTTGTCATGTTTGGATTAATTGAGATGAAATGGATTCATCATAAATGCTTAAAAAAAAAGTATTCAAGGATAAGATTATAGAATTGATATACGAGACAATACATGTGCCAATGTTCTCAATTCATTAAAATTTGATTGAACTCGAACTAGTTTAAGAGTCAGTTTTTTTTTTTTTTTAAATATGTATTGACATTTTAGATTAATAAATTGAAAATTTTATCATAATTAATTACTTAGTCATCATATTTATAACTTCCAACCGTATTTAATAACTATTCATAAAATAATATGATAATGTAAATATAATTATAGATAAACATAAAATAATATGCATAAAATAATAATAGTTTAATTTCATAAATGTTTGGGGAACAACATTTTTCCGGCCAAAACAGTTAACAAAGCCCATTTTAACACTTTTGGCTCAAATAGTATTATTAACCATGTGTATTTTTTAATGGGCCGAGTGATTTAGGCCAAATTTCCTATTGTTAGCTGTTTTTGCTGGTTTTTTTTTACCTCTAGTAATGCTCGTTTAATTTTGATGTACTTTACACTGTTGTCCAATCAAAACGTTCCGTTTGTATGACTTTTTAAATAGTTGTAGTAAGAAAACACAATCATGACTGACAATGATTGTGTAAAAAAATAATATACTGTCAGTAGATAAAAATTAAATCCTAATAATAATTATAAATATATAAGGTAGTTATAAATACATAAAATATATATTCACATTCTAGCATACATATCAAGTCAATTCAATTCAAGAGCTAATGAGTCAAATATAGTTAAACTCAAACTCAACTCATATAATAAATAAGATTAAATACATAGCTTATCATCGAGCTCACGGAATCAACTTATTGAGCCAATGAACTAAGTTAGAAAAAGTTCATGAAATTACTCGACTCAATTCATGCCCTATACTTTCCTTTACTAAAAGATTCCCAATCTTAGCAATTAATATTAAGTTGAATGGTTTGCTTAACATAAGTAGTAACATAAAGTCTTTATTAATTTTGTTGTTATGTACAATTACACAAGAAAAGCTACATAATTATTTACAACCACATAGAACTAACTAAGTAAGTAACAGATCGAGCAATATATTAAACCTAATTCACGAAAATGAAAAGAAATGCGATGAGGTAGACCAATGATTCACTATGATGTGGTCCTTATCCACATTTGAATTTTCTTAAATCTTGAGTTTTTGTGATGTTATTGGTTTTAAATTTCAAAAGTTTTCATTTCTTTTTCTTTTTCTTTTTTTTTAAAAAGAATATATATTATCTGCATGATTCCATCTATCTAATATTGACACATATGTGTGACCTGTGACCAGTTCTGAGTAGTTGGATGAAAATGATAAGTTGTGTTATTTTTACGAAAATCTTTTCGGTCTTAATGTTAATGAAGAATTATCCATTAACTGTTGAATGTATTTAAGTAGAACTTATACTTGATATTATTTTCATGATAAATGTTCGTTGATATGGATATTGATAAAAGTTTCCTACAAAATATCATTTATGTTGCGTTTGTTTTTTCTAACTCTGTGGTCAGAGTCGAAAAATCAGTGAAAAATTGATTCTGTGCAAGTGTTTGATACGAGGGTCACAGCGATTCAATGAACATAGTCATAGTGACTCAGTGAACAAAATTGTTATTTTTTTGTTCACTCCAATTTTGGAGTCACTGTGTATTGGAAATAAGTCAATATGTGCTAGAAGTGAGACACAAATATATAAAAATGTGTTCTTTAGAGCTAACTCTCTAATTCATGTAATAGTGAAAATAAACACTAACAAGCCGGATTAAAGCATAAGATGTACCTATCTTGACACATAATTCTAGTAATTATTACTTTCTAGCACATTTTTTGTTGGAAAGTATTTCCCATAGAAGAGTTTCTCAAAATGCTTCTCATTGATTTGTTTGCAAGCTGAGAAAAATGAAGTTCAGAATAAACAATATGAATTAAGAAGCTGAATTTTAGGAGGAATTGTTTGTGGCCGCAGGCTCACACAAGTATTGTGTCTTGTCACAAATATATATTTTTTTGATAAATAAATAAATAAATAAAAAGAGAGAGAACATATTGTTTTGACATTTCAAAAATGTCTTCTCAATCTTCAAATTGAGTTGTCATCTAAAGATGTATAGTCCTAAGAACAATTGTGGGCTTGTTGATGTAGCTTTTACAATTATAGTGCGGTGCCATTGTCGGGATCCCCACAATTAAATAAATCATTTTTTTAATTCTTGAAAGTTAAAAGTATAATTTTTTTATCAATATAATTTGGTTTTTAATGTTATTTTGATACTTTCTAAAAGGCGGAAATATTTGACTTCTCAAAATCATTTTCCAAAATATTTGAAATAAATATTTTTATATTATATATTCAAATATAAAATAACTTATATATAAGTTATTTCTATATAAAAATTAAAATAAGCAATTTGTTCAAACAAATTCTCAATCTCATACTTTTTTGGTGAACATTGCCATAATTTTTTTACACATTAAGCTTTGTTCCCATTCAGACATGGACTTGGCCCCTTGGTTTTTATGGGCCGAATGCTTTCGCCCCTTGATATCTATAATGACTTTAATTGGGCCTTTCCACCATTTATTGGGCTCTTTTATTGGGCCTGTCAAAAAGAATTTCACATTTCTATCCCGTAATAATTATTATATTATTTCATCATGTAGTCATAATTCGTAACAACGCAGTGAAAATCTGTGTTTATGTGAAAAATTCTAGAATTTCACTGTGAAATTCTGTGTTGAATTAGGGACCAAATCCACCACAACCAACGTCAAAGAAGAAGAAGAAGACGAAGAAGAAGAAGAGGAATCTCCAATCCGAAAAAGAGAGTAGATTTTTTGTTGTTCTTTGGCAATTGATTATGAAGGCAAAAAGGATTCTATCTGTGCCTATAATGGCAGTGTTGTTGGTGATGGCGTTGGTGTATCACGCCACAATCTTCGTCTTCATTGATGAGTGGGTGGGTCTGAATACCTCACCTGGCACCTTGAATTCTGCAATCTTCACTCTGTTGGCATCTCTCTCCCTCTTCTCTTTCCTTGTCTGCGTTTTCACTGACCCTGGTCATGTTCCTTCCTCCTTTGTCCCTGATGTTGAAGATTCTTCCAAAAATGTAAGATTTTCTGCATACCCATTTGCCTCAATTCTCCAGATTTTGGTTTTTTACTTAGAGGGTCTTTCTCTGTTTTATGAATCTGGGGTGTTTAAAAGTTTGTGCCTTTTTGCTTTTTGTTGATTTGGAATGTGAATTATGGTATTATGCGTGCAGCTAAAGGTGATGTAACTATACCCTTGATATAAATCAGGTAGGAAATTACTTTGCAATTCTCAGAATCTCCATTACTTTGTAAATTGCCATTGGATCAACGCTGCTGCAAATGCTGTTTCTTCTCCACAATCATGGTTTAATTATAGCCCTTGATTAAATTGTTGCGTTTTCATTTGTAGAAGCTGCTTGCTGGTGTATTTGTGATAGAATAAGCTGTTGATATTGTTATCTCACTATTTTATTGATCTAGTTTGTTTGATCTGTTGCTGAGTCCTTTTAACGAATTTGCCGCAGAATGCAGAGCGGAAGAAATGTGACAAGTGCTTTGCGTACAAGCCTCCAAGGACTCATCATTGTCGAGTCTGCAGAAGATGTGTTCTGAAAATGGTAGGTCAGTTGCTTCTTGGAAATGCATGTTATTTTGAGCTTCAAGTTAGCATTCGAGGTCATGATTTAAGGTTCAATTTTTACCTTATTTTTGTTGCTAAATTTGATGTAGGATCATCACTGCTTGTGGATAAATAATTGTGTTGGTTATTGGAATTATAAGGCTTTCTTTGTTTTAACAATATATGCTTCCATCGCAAGCATTCATTCTATGGTATGTTTTCGATCCGGTATCTACTTGTTTCGCTGTGAATAGGATTCCTATTTGACATAAGGTTTCACAATTTGCAGATCCTATTTTTATGCTGTGTATTTCAGAAGGATTGGCAATCCGTTAAAGGGGGCTCTCCTAAAATCCTTTATGTAAGTTGAATCTTGTAGCTCATGGATGCTCCAATATGTGTAATAGATTTGGAACCCTCATGGAATCTTGTAGGTTTCTCTCTTTTCTGTGGGAAATAATAGTATGACAAAACTGGTTGGAACTAATGATTCTAAATGGTTTAACATCATCTCCAACTCTTTTAAATATCATCATACTTTGAAATCATTAAGTTAATTTCAACTTTAATGAATTTGTATTTTCAAGTTGCAGAGAGTGAGATAATCCTTGTTGCCCTTTTTCCTTCAATTTTAAGCTGATGCAATTTCTTAGTTTGAGATGGAACCCTTAAGAGCTTCTTTCATTAGTTTGCTGCAATTACGTTTTAACATTGTCATTCTAAATATATTTCACACTGAAATCACCTCAGGGTTGTTGATAATACAGCAGTTCTCCTTCAATTTCTAGCTCATTTGCCAGTTTCAGTCAGAAACCTATTTTTATATTTTATCACAATATCGCTCGTATATTTTTAATACTAATTTTTCTTCAATTATGAATTAATACTAATGGTTATGAATGGTGCTTAGGTCATGTATGGAATGATGGTGTTTGCCTTGACCGTGACCCTTTTGACTCTTTCCGGATGGCATGTCTACCTTATCCTTCACAATATGACAACAATAGAGGTAGGTTTCAAGTGGATGCATACTATACAATAAGTTTGTTTTTCTTTATATATGTCTTTGAATATCTTCTTTGTTACATTTTTCCAGTTTTATGAAGGAAAACGTGCAAAATGGCTGGCTATGAAGTCTGGACAGAGCTATCGGCATCCATTCAACATCGGTCCATACAAAAACATCACTTTGGTCTCTCTCGCTACCCTTCGTGGTTTCGATTGCTATTAATTTGCGCACATGTACTGATAGCGCTTCGATTTCAATTCCTATTACCTAACAATATGTTTATTCATCTGTTTCTTGATCAGATTTTAGGTCCAAACATGCTGAAATGGTTATGTCCCACCGCAGTAAGCCATCTGAAGGAAGGAGTTAGCTTCCCGACATTGCGTGATAGTTCTTAGACATTTCTGGTTCTGGCCAAGTCCTTAAACTACAGCGCGCAGGTCATGCCTATCGCTCCTGACACGATCGACGAATTAAGAGCTCCTTCATCTGAATTTGGTACACATACAAAAGCTTAAAGAGAAAAATCAATTGACCCTTTAGGTAAGCTTATAGAAGTAAAGCTTACACAATACATAGATACATCTCTATACCAAAAATGATTGACTGTTGAGAATGGAAACTTCATTTAGAAGTCAGGTAAATCAGGTAACAACTAATATTTTGTTTCATTATATTCCTAACAACAGAGTTCAGATTTAGCACATACTTGGAAATGATCCGTATGTCACAAAGGTCTTGTCATAGTGTTGATATATATATATATATATATATCTTTTTCTGGTCATAGACTCATAGTTATTGTTGAGAAATGACATTCATTTTTCTTGTATAAACTTGATGAGTTCACTAATTGTATCATGATATAATTTCACAATGAGAGCAATGTTACATGTACACTAAAAGTGACACTAAACCAGGCATCAATATAAAAAGCTTGATTGAGTAAGTATAAATGTTAGTTTGTGTCAGTATAAAAATTGTCATTGTCTTAATATAAAAGTTTGAATATAATGTTAGATTGAGATAAGATATAAGTTAGATTGGGTAACTTTAAATATTGGATTGTATAAGAGTTGAATTGACTGACTGATTTAGTGTCAAATTCAATGTACATGAAGTATTTCACAATGCTATATTCATCTTATTATCTTCAATATTGCAAGGGCAGCCTTTGTTGTTATTTATACTTCAAAGATATATCCTTACACGTGTATTTTTTTTTTCATGTCTTACATAAATTAATCCAGCATTTGTTATATCTCTAATTATTTAAATGTGAGTTGATTTAATCTTTGACATTACTGATTTCATGAACTACATTTATCTACTTCTAAAAAAATAGGGACAACAAACAAGTTGAAAATTCAATTTTAACCAAAAAACGTTATACTTTTATAGAGATGAAGCATATTTCGTTTTCAATCATTTACCTTTTCAGAGCGCTTCTATAGAGGATCGATCATTGTTGTCGGGGTAAATATTTTGAGAGAAAACAATTAGAATGGCATAGAGCTCAAAAAATACCACCAAAAACCAAACAAAAGAGAAGTAACTCATTGATAAAAGAAAGGGCTTTCAATGATGAAGAAATAATGAGTTGGAAATAAAAGTAAGCAATAAAGCGTGTGAGATTCATATATATTTTTAAATATGATATTTAAATGTTTAAAAATATGTAATGTACAAATAACATTACAGAAAGGTTTCTAAAGAAAAGAAAAAAACACTGATTAAAAACCCAAAAGTTTACATATCAAGCTTATGAAAATCTTGCAACTAAGACCAATTATTGAATTATAACTAATTATTATTTGGGAGAAAAAAACAGTGACTATGTTGGACAAGGTTTGAGAGAAATGATAACCCATTTGGAAAAATGTGTCTGAGTGGAACCACGTATTGTTTGGTGACTTGAAAACACTATGCATGAAGCATTTAAAGGTGACACTAATCATAAAAAACCTGTAATGATTGAAAAATAGAAATACACTAGATAAGATATATATATTGTATTTGATTATACAGTCTTTCTTTTCCTTTAAATATGCTAAAGAACATCCTTGACCTTGATCCTTGTTTATGAAAGGTCTAGAATTTGCTCCTTTATGATTCGGAGGTAAAAAAAAGAGTAAAATTTTTGGATGATTGGTAAAATGCATTTTTTTTTATGCAAGTACCAACTATACCAATCATCATATTACAAGCTAAATGCAACATGTAATATTATATTACAATTCTTATCATTAAAGTTTGCAAGTTCACTTTATCTTACTCCTTTACTGGATAAGAAAATGTTAAGTGAACGATTTCTTATTATTATCAACTAAAGTATATGATTTACATTGATTGCGATAATTTAGTGGTTTCGAGTATGTAGTGGAAAGTTAATGATATGTAAAATCAATAATGTTTGTAGTACAACATAAATATGTCCAACCAGTATCTAATGTGTGCTATACATAATACGAAATGTATGTTATATGTACGTGTCTTATACATATAGTACACATTCCATAGTATGTATAACACATTTTGAATACTAGTTGAACGTATTTATGTTGTATGACAAACATTGCTGTATGTAAAATCGTGGGAAACTCAAATCAATTCTACTCCACCCAAATGAAAATCCAAAGGTACTATAAATTGATTACACTTTGCTATTAAATTCAAGAAATCACTTATTATTACACATGAAAATACCAAAATCAAGCTTGAGAAGCAGTGTATATAAGCATTTATTGATGTGGAGAAAAAAAGAGTTGAAGTGACCCATCAATTAAGTACAGTATACTACAAGAGTGGTAATGGATATTCGAGAATTTATAGTTTTGTGCTATTTTTAATTAATCAATTAGAGTATGTAAAGGATAATGCATGATATACCATCTTTTGTTTTTTGAGTGATGATGTACTAAACTAAAGTGTTTGCTTTTCAGAAACAAAGTCTCTCCCTCACATAATATCTAGCCGTTGTTTAAATATAAATAGGGCTTTAATTATTAGAACCCAGATTCTACAATTTATTGAATAACTTTTGTGGTCTAACAAAATAATTCATACCTAAGACCACTCCCAAGTTCATGGGACTATAGCTAATGAAGATAGATATTATATAATTATTATTAGTATTCGTGTTACATAACAAATATTTTTCTTGATAATCAACTGAGAAAGGAGAAGATGAATTTTCAAAATTCTCTTATTTTATGTGTCCTTTACTTTAGACAAATAAAAATTTAATCTAAAAAATTATTGAATTTAATAATACTTTCTTATAAAATTTCAAAACAAAATATTTTACAACAATTTTTTAAAGTTTCTCAAAGATTAACTTCTTAAATTACTCTTACTCAAATATACTTTTTTTACGTAACGTTTTTCTATTGTAGTTGTGTTTAACTAATATATGTATATTAATAAATTATTGCAGTTAGCACGTATAATTGTTATACATATAGCACTGTCAATGTATATATGCTGAAGTGGTTTACACATTGGATGCATTTGGTTCTCTTGGTGGGATATATACATTTATAGCATTAAGTAATAAAGATATCATTAATAAGAATACCAAAGTTGAAAGCCATGAGATTAGTTATTCTACGTACCTACGTACGAAGGCAAAAATGATTTGACTTGTGTATATGTGAATTCAATTAATTAATTCTATTAATTGAGTCGACAGATTAATTGTTTATTTCCTCAAAATTCAGTTAAAGGCAATCATTGCTACTGGAGGAGCCGGTCTTAGCCTAGCTAGGTAGGGTCTTTATTTAGCCATTAATTAACATGTTATACCTATTTACTTTAGTTTTATATTAAAAATTCTTCTGTCGGCTAATCCTATTTCCACTAAAATAATAATAATTATTTTCAATAAATAATTATTAAAAAATATTAATAAAAAAGATATATTAATCATTAAAATAGTTATAAATTATTTTTTAATAATTTAAAACTATTGAAAATTATTTTTAAATCAATTTTAAAAATTTTCAATCGTTATCAATTATTAATATTATTTTTATTTATATATTTAATATTAAAAAATATTCAATTTTGTAAAGGTGTCTGCCTCAACTAGGTTAAGCTACCTCTATATATATATAATATAATTTATTCATTAAAAAATATATAATATATATATCACATGCACATGCGCTCACCAACTGCAGCTGGGTGTTTCTTTTATTTAACAGTGTTAATATAAATTTATGTTCTATTTATAAATATTATAAGTGATAATATATGAATCATTTAAAATATAATTAAAATTTTTAATTATATTAATAATATTTTAAATTTTTTTGAGATATTATCACCTATAAAATTTATCATGAATCTAAATATATATAATTTTTTTCTTTTTCTTGACCCGTAAAATTCTAATCCAAGTGGCCAGTCAGCGCTGAATTATAATCTATAATAATATAGACCATAGATCAATTAATATATCAATCTTACGTACGCTCTGTTTTCTCAAGTATACGTGAATATATTGTATTTTTCAAAATACATGATTTCTCCGTGCTCTATTTTCTCAATTATATATATTGTAAAATTCAACTGCTGTTTGGATTCATAAGAGTGACATTAAAAATAAAAAAATAAAATAAAAGAAAGAAGAGGAGGAAGCTAGCTAAGAACAACATGTGATTTATGTGAAGTAATGCTATTCCAATATTAAAAGATATATGTATGTCTAGATCATCATTATTTGACGTGATAATCACTTCTGTTTACTATTTTTATGTGTTGAAATATTTTTTAGTAAATATTATTTTATTTAATCTCTCAAAATTGACGAGAAGAATAAAACTTTTCAATATACAAAAATGATAATGTAATCCTTTAAAACTTAAGGTGATGGACAAATAATTTATTAAGATATAAAAGTTTTCAATTCCTTTTTATGAAAGTAACAATATGATCATTTAAAATTAAAATTTTAGGATAATATAATCCTCAATTTTTTTTATGTTACGTTTTTGCCTGAAAAGAATTGGCTTTAATTAGGATTAATTAACGTTTTCAACATCAAATAAAATATATAATGGGGTGTGGTGGGTGCAGCTGGATAAATTCATCATCTCTCATCTATCATGTCACATGCATGTTTGGACCAAACATATATAGATCTGAATACTTTTATAATTTAATCAAAAATTAAAAAAAGAAAAGAAAAGAAAAAAAGAAAGTGAGCAACGTCGAGTTTAGACATCAGATTCTTAGATTAGGGTTGAGAAATGTTATAATGGACAACGAGGAAAGCGTGGCAGTACGGTCTGAGCTTTTTTAGTAAGGGTTTTCTAACAAAGTGCGTAAGTGCACTTAACTTAAAATGGTAAGTTTAGAAAAACTTTTAAATATAGTGGTGGGTCTATTACATTGAAAATATAAAAATGCATGTTTTCAAGATAAAAATTTTTCTTTCAAGATAAAAATGCATGTTACATTAAAATTTTTTAGCAAAACCCTTTTAGTAAAAGATATTGATCATATAGCCCCATGTTACTTGTCATATCCTAATAATAGTTATGGCCAAATTTTTTGTGCACTTAAATTATTATTCATTAATATTTAAAGTGAAATTACTAGATATATAGATATTCTCATGGCTGGATCATCGTCTCATTTTAATTGTTTGGGAAATAGAGAGGTTTGTTTTGTTATGATGTTAAATGAGTGTCTTAAGACAATGTATCTTCAATGGTGATTCAATTTTGAATAGTTATTTTAAGAGTAATGTTATATTGACATTTATAAAATAAATATTTATAGATATTTATTCAAATTCAATGATAAAGAGTAAAATTAATAATGTCTAAATAATGGTTCTATAAAAATTAAATTTGATACATTGAATATATACACGATGAACGAGATAATAAATATTACTAAAAGAGTTTTGTTGTTATTTTAACACCATTCATCATTTCATTGTCATATATGTACAAGTTAATTTTGAATACAATTGAGGTGAAGGATTTGTTGGAACGATCTTAAGAAACAACTTACTCATCAGCATATATACTTCCAATAATATCCTTTTAATAGCTAGAAATTTACTAAATTACCTCTCTTCTATGTTTTAATTTTCTCCTTATTTATGCCGGTAACCACCCACCACAGCCATAATATATATATAATCTTCCATCCTGAACTCAAACTAGACAAAGAAACAAAATAAAAAGTGCTCCTTTGTCCTCATGATGATAAGAATCTCAATTTTTAAACTCAAAATCCATTATTTCAATCTAATACTCATTACTACTAAAATATGACTTTGTAGCCAACGTCATAGCAAAGTTAAAAACTTGACTTGATTAATCCTAAGAAAAACAAAGAGATAGAAAATCACCTTTTCTTTTTCTTCTAAAAGCATGATGTTAAGAAGTAATAATATTTATCATACGACATAAATACGTTCAACTAGTATCCAACGTACTATGCTATATATAATATGAAATATATATTATATGTATAACACGCATACATATATCACATATTTCGTATTATATATAACACACGTTGGATACTAATTAGACGTATTTCTGTTATTCGACGAACATTATTCATTAAGAAATAGGCACATGATGATCAGGACCGTTCATTCCTAAATCCAGAGTAATATCATGTTATTCAGGGTATTTTTGGAAGTTTGTCTAAGAAGGAGTAAGTTGGTCCCAGATTAACTTAGGTGGGCCAACGAATCCTTCACCTCCAATTGATATCTATTTTATTAGTCCCAAAGTGTAAAGTGCTCAAGGTAAATTTTAAGTTCCAAAACCCTTACTTATATGGATTAGTAAAAAGAATTGAAATAGATTTACAAAAAAATAAAATTAGGAAAATCTAATTATCAAAATATATTTTTGATGGTTTATACAATAAGAATTTTATAACCTAGCTAATATTTGTTTTTGGTAACATAGAAGTATATAACTTTCTAAATCGCATCTTCCATACCTGTCACGTTATTTATTTTTTTAAGGGAAAAAAGAGCTAGAAAATTTCGCTCATAAAGTAATTTGTTTTCAGTCTTTTGTTATATATATGGAGTTTAAATAAATTTCATATCATCTCTTCAATTTTAAAAATTATGCATGCCATATTTGTTATCTTGTTTAAACGTAAAACTAACCATTACTTAATTAATAGTACTAGTAGCGTTGATGAGATGAAGATTTTATTTTTTTATCGAAAAAAAAAAAGATGATGATGTCAATGATACAGAAAAGATGAGGATTGGCAAGGTTGGGACAATAATGGTACCCAAAGTGAAAAGAAAATTTCTATCAAATAATGCATGAAAATTTAATTTGATTGATGATGTTATATATATATATATATATATATATATATATATATATAAAGATATTTTATACTATTATTTAATTAAAACTCTTTATTTGTATGACTTTTTAAAATAGTAGAAGAGAGATGATGTTAGATGTACAATGAAGAGAGATGTACAATGAAAAACTAGCCAATGCAGTCAATGAATCCATTTTGGCTTTAGTTTGGACCCAAATAATCATTGAAATTGTAATGGGTTGGGTAATTATGACCTAAAATCTTATTTATTGACTGATTTGACTGATTTTTTATTGTACATTTAACACTACTTAAAAATTTATATAGTGGATGAAAAATAAATATATATATATATAAAGTTGGTGTTGGCAATCAAGTAGTGATTGATTATTGGTGATGGGGTCACCTAATTAGTTGGTGGTTTCTGACAAGTGGATAAGTGCATATGTGTCAATTTTTAGAAAATTTATTATATATTGTTTCATACAAAATGAATAAAGTACAAATTATGCAATTTGTTTGATTGGGAGACAATATCTTATTATTAGAGACAAATATTGTCATCAGACTCGTGCTGTGGCTGCAAATATGCTTGTTATTACATGGAGTATCTATATATTATCACATTTTTTTTGTTTTTATATAAATCATATTTATTTATTTATTTGGCCACAGGTAATATACATTCTGTGGTCAAAACTGATGGATGTTTTATCACATATAATAGATATAATTTTACATTTGGCTTTATTGAACAGTTAGCAATTACATATATGTAAGTTTATAATATAATCTCACATATTGATGTTTTTTTTTCATCCCTTGTTTCATTATTCCAACAAATTAAACCTTATATATGTCACTAGCCAGCAACTAGCAGATTTGTATATAATCAAAATTTGGCATTGTTTGAACAAATCACTAATTTTTTTTTTAATTCTAATCATTAATTAACTTGCATGATATTTTGGTCAGATAAAAGAGGAAATTGCTAGAAACAATAAAGGTTTTTTTTTTTTTAAGCTGACATAATTTCCAATTATGTAGATATGGGTTTTCTTGTGAACGTGGTGGGGGTGTCCATGTTCAATGAACATCGTGGCACTGATCCAACAATACCCTACAATAAATAAATAAATAATTATTAAAAAGAAAATAGAGATCCAAATAAAGTTATTAGATGAATGATTGATGCTAATTAATGATGATTCAAAGTTATGCCACAAGGTGCCTTAACATATTTGAAACGAAATCAAAATAATAATGCGATGAAGATCCACTAATGGCATCGCCAAATTAGGCTGTGTCTGATTTGAAAGTTATTATATTTTGTTATTGTGAGAGATAGACACATTGCTTTTTCACTAATTATTGAACATGGACAGAGACACAATAAAAAATTAACCAAAATAACTAATAGGAAATTTGGTCTAAATTACTCAGCACAATTAAAAAATACACATGGTTAATAATGCTATTTGGGCCAAAAATATTAAAATGGACTTTGTTGACTATTTTGACTGAATAAATGTTATTTCCCAAGTATTTATGCTAATTATATATACTCTCTCTATGATTTGAAAGTTATTATTTATTTTTACGGTATCCTCCAACTTAACATGTCAAGGATTAATTGGTTGTGAATCTCAACTTTATTTAAGAGTTTATCGTAGGTTCCTGCATACACAAGCGAAGATCGAACCTTGACCGTTGCCTAAGCGGACAAGTATTGACATTTAATTTTGATTTATTAATAATGAACCACATTTATTAATATATATATATATATATATATTGTTATTTAATAATTTTTGTGTGTGTAATTTTTTAAATGATGAATATAAAACTAATCATAATTTCTAATGATGATGTATAATTGGATGATAATATAGTGAGTAATACCGAATTATGTGCAAATAATATTACCCAATCCAATTAGTATAATAAGCTGAGCTATACCTAAGTATTTTCACAGGGATAATTTTTTGGAAAATACTAGAAACCGTAAAATAAACTTCATAGATTTTTAGTATTCATAATTATATTTTTTATATATATATGTAATTATAATTATTAGTATTAAGTGAATTAATAAATTATACTATTATTTTATTTAACAATTATTAATAATATCATTATTTGTATTAAATATTTGGTATTAAAAATTTATTTGTGAGGGTTTTTTATATATTTTTTGTGCCGTATTAATCTAATTATTTTCATTAAAAAATAGCGTATTAAAAACATTTATGAAGAAAAAAACATAAAGAGATAATTTAATTAAAATGTTAAAAATATAGGACAAATAATTAAGTATATATGACAAAAGGACGAAGCAGAAGCAGATTTGATTTGCATGTGACAATGGGATACGCAAGTACGTTATATATATATATATATATATATATAAAAGTTTTGCTTTCTAACTAGTGCCCTTAGGACACTTGTTAAGGATATTACAAATAGAAAGTTTTAGAAAAAATTAAAGTATTATAGTAGATCTAATGCATAAAAAATATAAATATGAATGCTTTCAAAACAAAACTTTTTACTTTTAATATCTTAACAATTGCAGCACAGCAAAATCATATATATATATATATATTTCTTTGAAGTTTCAAAGTTCAGACATTAGCATTAATTGAATTGATACATCACAGATCCATATCCATGTGTGTTTCAGAGCATGGAAGTGGAGAATCGACCACGTATTTTATTAAATGACTGAAAACACTATATAGTGATTAATATGACCTTCATTAATTAACTTAATTCGCACGTCTAATCTACTTAATAATTATCATCATTATCTCCTCCTTAAATTTAATTAAAGAAAAGATTAACATTACCATTTGGTTACCCCTGGAAATGTCAATAATGTCCAAATAATGTTATTATATATGTATATATATATATATGAGTTTTAGGAGGTAATTAAGCACTAATCACTACATTTAAACAAACAAATATAATTTTCAAATAAAATTTAGAGTTTAATCTCTATATACTGTGAATCTAAAATAATTTTATATTGTTATCTAATTATATATTGTGTACATTAGTTATTTTACACTGAGAATGTATATTAATTAAACTCAAATATTTATTATCCGTGAATTATTTTATTTATACTAAATTTGACATTAAATTAGCTACTCAATTCAACTAACTCTAATACAATCCAATATTTACAGACTATTCAATCTAATTTATATTCTAACTCAATCTAATTCAAACTTTATATTGAGATAATAACAATTTTTATACTGAGATAAACCAACATTTATATTTACCCAATCCAAATTTTTGTAATGATGACCGATTTAGTATTAATTTTAGAGTGCATATAGTATTGCTCTATTGTTTGAAAATTACACTGTTCATTCTCTTTACTAAAATCTTTATTGTAACATTATTACCTGCTAGAATTGGAAAACTGTGATGCCGATTGATTCCAACATTGATATTGTCATGGAACTGCATTAACTCAATTAATTCTATAATAGTAATAAAGGGCAACGTAGTGTTTTATTTAGAGTTTGAAACTCACTCTGTTCTGAGGAAAACCACATGTTCATTGTCGTGGTTATACTTATGGTTGTTACGTTATAGCTTCTTTCTTAATTAGCTTGGATCCAACACTACTCGATCACATGTCGGGTGCCTTTTTATTTTTTATTTTTATATATAATAATCAATCGATCGAGTAAGCTTGTTAACATTTGATTTTGTTTTTGTGTCGTTGAATATTAATATGTATATGTTATTATTATATCTAGTAATTTTTAAATTGAAATATAAGGGAGGTACTTTTATTTATTTTTTATGTTTACTTTTATATATTCAAAAATGATAGAAAGGGGGCCAAGTTGATCTTAAGAATAATTGGTATATTCCACGGGCAAAAAATAAAATAAAAATAAAGGGATATTCTAAAGTATCTTTCAACAAAATGAGATGAAAATAGCAAATTGGGTATAATTTGAAACATGTTTACCGGTTAGAGTGATGTTATAAACATCAATGAGAAAGTGTCTTTTACAAATTCTTTCTCTAGTATGATGATTGATGAGGATTACTCTATAGATCATACAAAATTAAGTTACTTATTATCGCTTTAATATAATTTTTTTTATATTTTTTAATACTCATTTCATGAATGATGAGTTACAAAATATGCTTGTGATAAATATGAAAACTTTCATCTCATTCACAATCAAACCAAATGCCGCCATCAAAATCGTAATTTTAGTTTCTTAATTGATAAACACAAAATGCTAATTAAGTGCTTAGGAAGAAATTGTATTTTCATGAAACGTGTTTGCAATATACGAGGTGAGTAACTAGGTAGTTGTAACTTTGACTGGCTTAGTAGATGTGTGATTATCTGCCACATCATTCTCAGATGAAAATATCTTCGATATGGTTTCCGGTGTTGACAATCTATTTATAAGTAGGATTTGTTTGGTTTGGAAGATCAAAATTAGATAAAATTGTTATATATAAATCAGTTTAATATTGATGTACTGACTGTCATTCAATTAATACGTTCTGTTTGTATGACTTTTCATGTAATGAGAAAAATAAAACATAATCATGATTGATATAACAACACATGATTAGATGACTGTGTAAAGTATTCTGTCAGTCAATCAAAATTAAATCAAATATATATATATATATATATATAGTTAGTAGTTAGCTTATTCATAAAATTATATTCCTTATTTTTGTTTTTAACCAATCATATATCCTTAGTATAATTGTAATTTTCTAAGAACCAGTTTAATTATGTTATTTTAATTTATGTTCACAAATCATACAAATCTAAAAAATTGATTGAAGTGAGGGTAAGTAAAAAGAGTATTGGGAGATCAGATTTTTAGAAAGTAACTCTTGTAAGAAATTTACATATAATATATTTAGCTTTATATATGTGCCATTCAACTTGATTAATTTTAAATTGTAAAAATGGTTTTGTAATTTCATGAAAAATTTAAATTATGCGTTTAATAATCTGTGCAATAATCAATATCCAGGGAATGTTTGTTACATAACCATTTGATGTACCAAATTCAAAAGGAAATTAATAATTTAATTACCCAGCCAATGGAATCCAAAGAAAATGAGTAAAAGAGAAAGGAAAAACATGAATTTGTAAAAACGATTAGTACTATCTGCAATTAAGATAAGCTATAATAATATATTGATAAGTATGTCTCAGGCCAACATGGACATAATAAAGTATAAATTAATTAATTATTTATTATCACTATACCAAGAGGTCCCACTCGGTTACATATTATAACAATTTAGGCTATGATTTTGCTGGCTGCTTTCAATAGTAAAAGTACATTTATAAAATAATTATAGTAATTATAATAATAATAATAATAATAGTTAACAAAAAGTTAACACTAAGGACATTGAAAGTTATTTTTAAAAAATTATAACAGTTATAAGATAAAATAAAATGAAAGTTATTTTCAATAATTAATTACAAGTAGTAATAATAGTATTTAGTTAAATTGCTTATAAAAATTAAAATTACAATAGTAGATATAAATTCCTGTAATAACTATTATTTTAAAAAATATAAATGTTCATTAATATAATAGAAAAAATAGGAGCTTAATTTTGATGCACTGATTTGTACACTGTCGTCCAATCAAAACACTTCGTTTGTATGATTTTTCAAGTAGTGGTAGAGAGAAAATACAAACATGGCTGATGTGACAACACATGATTGGATGAATGATGTAAAAAAATAATATAATATCAGTTGATGAAAATTAAATAAAAAAGTAATAGGATTACTTTTTTTATTTACTAAATATTAACTGATTTTTTAAATACCACCCTAATTATAATAATAATAATAATAAACTGCAGAAAGTTTCTTGTGTTCAGTCATTGTGATTGCTCACGTTCTGTGTTCTTAGAGAGAGCCAAAAAAAATTTGTATAAGAAGCGATAACCAATAACCATAAGGGCCAATTATCTGATATATATAAAGAGAGCAAAGTAGCCACTTGTTTTGTTTCTCTGCATCACACTTTTCTTTTTTCTTTGCTTCTGAGTTTCATTTGTTCCTTTGGGCTAAAAAGAAAGAACAAGACAAAGTAAGCATCAAAAGCAGATGATACTCATCATTTCATGCAGTTTCTGCTTCTGAAGAAGAAGAAGAAAACACCCTCTTTTTTTTTTTTTATTATTATTCATTTATTTGTTTCTTTCTGTGCTTCTTGTTTCAGCTTTGTATAACCAAAACAACATGGTTTCAAAACAGTAACGTACTAGGATTATGAACTTCAATTTCATTTTTATCCCTACAAATCTGCCGAAACTCATGTACATACTTTTGGCCTCAATGAATTAAGGGTCTTTATGAAGAAACCTTTCAAATCTCAACTAATTTATCTCATCAATATCACAATCCACGTGCACTTTCCATTTTTGTTCAAATTTGAGAGACCCTTTAAGTCCAGTCACAGATTTTTAGTTTCATAATTAGCTTAAAAATCTCTCCTTTAGAGATACCATTCTCTGTTTTTTTGATGTTCTTGTGTTCTGTTTTTTTTTTCTCATTCAGGGTCACTCTGTTTTTGTGTTGATTTCAGAGGAGAAGATTTTTGAAGGTTGAGAGTGAAGATGAACAACAACTCTGTTTCAGAAAACAGTTTCTACATTGACAGTGATGAGGAAGATGAGGAGAATAAGGATTTGAACAAAGCTGAAGCTCATGATGGAAACGATTCTGATTCATCCAATTACTCAAATAATGAGAACCCACCACAGAGAAAACCCAGTTCCTACAATATCTCATGGCCTCAGAGTTACAGGTCAACCCCTTCTCCACAATGGATTTGTTCATCTCTCATGTGTCTTCCAAGAGTTTGTTTTTTTGTCTCTGTGACTTTTCAGTGCTCTTTTTTTTTTTTATGTTTCTGGAAATATTAAGAAAATAATTGGATTTATAACACCTGGAAAGTGTTTTTGCTTTATAGTGTGAATGGAAAATGTGTTGTGAACTTTTCTGATTACTTTCAACTAATAAAGAAAAAGTAAAAAAAGAAGAAGAGAATCTTACCCTTTTTCTTAAGTCAAGAAACTAAGCTAAAAAGGTTGAAAATTTCAACATTTTTTTTCTGTTTCAAACTGAATCTTATATCCTTATTCTGTTTGTGAAATGTTTCAGGCAGTCAATTGATCTATACAGTAGTGTTCCATCACCAAATATTGGGTTTTTGGGGACGCCATCATTGTCAAGATTGAGCAGTTCATTCCTCTCTACTTCTCTAACAAGGAGGCACACTCCTGAGACACTTCCTTCAGTGACAAAGCCTCTGATACAGCCTGCATCAGAAGAGGAGCAGCACCAGAGAAAGAGCTCTCATACCTTGTTACCTCCTCTTCCATCAAGGAGATCATCTTCCATTAAGAAGGACTCAAAAGTCTCTCATGAAATTCCACTCTCTAGACACTGCTCTTATGGACAAGCTGTGCTCAATGGTAAGTGGTTGATACTTGAAACCATGCCTTGGCCATAGATTTTATCTGTGATTTGGATGTACTCCCTTCGGTCCAGTATTATCTTATACTTCGGAAAACTAATGTATCGATATACAATTGTGTCCAAATACATTAATCTTTTTAATGTACCAAAATTTCTGAAGTGTCAGATAATATTGGACGAATGAGGGACAACTAAGATTTACTATTTCACTAAAAGTGTGTCCGGTTGAGTGGTAAAATGGGGTGAAATTTTTATAAAGGAATTTTTCTATATCTAGCTTAATAAATTTGGGTAAAAAAAGATGATGTAATTTTTTTTAATGCATGGTACCATCCCTTCTTGTGCATATGTGACATTTTTTTTATCAAAGAGGTGATGATTGTCTATTTTTGAAATTTGAGATAATGTACAATATGCATAAAAAGAAAAAAAGAATTTTCAATCTGGATAATACGCCAAAGACTTGAGTCTACATGTGGATAATTATTGGAACATGTTTTTTTCTTTTTCATTTTTATATGAGCAATTATGGAACATATCTCTTTGCTGCAATTTGCAATTTAAGAAGTCCAACAGCCACAAATTGAATCATCCCTCTAATTTCAGGGACCACAATAGCCCTTAAAGAAAATAACTGGTTGATTGATGGTTCATAATTCATAGCATTTAACCAGAATCACTTGTTCACATAATTTGAGTTGAACATGATCTTATCTTGAGTCTGCATATGCAGTAACACTAATAAAGCTAGTATAAAACATTTCCTCGCTCTTTATGATCTTCACAAGAACCAATCAAATGTATATGCTACAGTGACATGAATTAATCCTAATTGGTCTGGCAGAATACAGCTTATGAGTCAGTAAATTTGTATGTCCTAATGTTAAGAATTTGGTTCCACTTTCATATTTGTTTTAGCATCTTATCATCTTTCAGCATCAAATGAATCATAAATCATTGAGTTATTTGAAACAGAATAAAACTGAGACATGTTGATGCAATGGATAAAACAAAACAATAAGGCATAAACCATTAACCATGCAGTCAAACTCAAAATCTTGTTTTGGATTTTGCAGGCATAAATGTGCTTTGTGGTGTAGGAATCCTTTCTACACCTTATGCTGCCAAAGAAGGTGGATGGATTGGGCTTTCCATCTTGTTCATTTTTGCAGTAATTTCCTTTTATACCGGTTTGCTCTTGCGATCCTGCTTGGATAGTGAACCTGGACTCGAGACATACCCTGACATTGGTCAAGCCGCTTTTGGTACCCCCGGACGTATCGCCATTTCAGTAAGTCATCTTCTTGCTGATCTCTTATCTTAATTGAGTTGGGAAGAAAAGTTGTAGTAGGGGAATACTATACTAGTTTAAAATCAGTAGTCTCTAACCTATTTTTAACTCTTTTTTCTTTTGCTGTGGATACAGATAGTACTGTATGTGGAACTATATGTAAGTACAGCTACCTTTACTCAGTTACTATTATTCCATTTAGAGGCACACATTGTCTATGTTTCAGTCTTAAATCATGAACTTGTGAGAATTTGTATTAGCTGTTTCAGATACCTTTGCCATGTGTATATGTTGTTATGTTTGATACTAAAGTGCTGCTTTCGGTTCAGTTTTTTAATTTCATAGCTATTACTTTGGCTATTAAAAATTTTGATTCCTTCTTGCAGGCTTGTTGCATTGAATATATAATTTTGGAGGGTGACAACTTGTCTTCCTTGTTTCCAAGTGCACACCTAAGTTTGGGTGGAATTGAATTGGATTCACATACTTTGTTCGCGCTGATTACCGCCTTGGCTGTTCTTCCTACTGTCATGCTACGCGATCTAAGCATTCTCAGTTACATCTCAGGTGAAACTTATCTTTGTAGAAAACTAAATTATTAACAATCCATTCCCTATAATCATCATACTTATTTTTTCATTGCCCATGAATTTTTTAGTGTTTCTGCAGTCAGAACTCAGAAGTCACACTGTATTGGGCATTATCAACTTTTGGAAAGGTCCATTGTAACCATTTACCATGTTTTTTTTATAGCTGGTGGAGTCATTGCATCAGTTTTAGTTGTTGTCTGCTTGTTCTGGGTCGGCGTAGAGGATGTCGGCTTCCACAGCAAGGGAACAACACTCAATCTTGCAACTTTTCCTGTTGCCATCGGTCTCTACGGTTATTGCTACTCTGGACATGCTGTATTCCCAAACATTTATACATCCATGGCAAATCCAAACCAGTTCCCTGCAGTGCTCCTAGCATGGTAAACCAGTGGATACCTTTAACAATTGATAGTGTTCTGCACACACTAATCCTTTGCAAACAAATTGCACTTTACACACATATAAAGCAAATATTATTATCTGATCTATGTCAAGTTGTGAGGATAATGGATCAGATGGAGGGTAGTACTATAACTAGAGGTAGAGAAAGCTCTAAGAAAACTACAAGGGAAACGGTTAGAAGGGATTTAAATGTTAATTGGGGTTAAACAAGAATATGATAGAGTATTATGACGTCGTTTGATATATGTAATGAACCTCACTTACTAGAACAAGGCATATATTTTATTCTGTTCTGTTGAATTTCCTTTTCTTAATCTGCTTAATAATAATTCAAAGTGTGATTGGTATTTTCATCACAGTTTTGGTATCTGTACTGTGCTATATGCTGGAGCTGCTGTTATGGGATACACAATGTTTGGAGAAGCTATATTGTCTCAGTTCACTCTTAACATGCCCCAAGAATTGGTCGCTACCAAGATTGCCGTGTGGACTACGGTATACACACTACATACACAACTACTTTCTTCTGTGGATCTTCTATTATTGAAATATAGTAGAACATAAAGTTTGAATCAATCTATGTCAGCACATTACTTACTAATATTATCTTAATCATAAAAATTGGCAAGTGTTAACCATGTTATCTGCTGCTTCTTGTATTTTTGCAGGTGGTTAATCCTTTCACCAAATATCCTTTTTGCATGCCATATGATTATGAATTAGCTTAAAGAATGATCTTTTTGTTTTCCCTTCTGCATTTGTAAGCTTTTTCATGGAGGAAAAAGGAGAAGATTATTCAACTCATTCAGATATCATTTTATGACAAGTCATTTTTTCATGAATTCTCTTCATAGAGTATTAACTTACATTGAAGATTATGAAAGTAGCCTTTTTTCCCCCTCTTTTTAATCCTTAACTAGCAACACGTATGCATTGACTATATCTCCAGTGGCAATGAGTCTTGAGGAGTTGCTACCATCAAATCATGCCAAGTCTTACCTATATGCCATCTTAATCAGAACAGGCTTGGTGCTTTCTACCCTTTTTATTGGTCTCTCAGTTCCCTTTTTTGGTGAGTCTTTCTGCTTCCTTCCTCTCCTTATGGTACTTGATTCTTTATCTCTTTCATTTTCTTATTTTCAGTTTGTGTTTTTTATTTTCAAGATTCTGCGAACGAATCAGCAAAAACAACAAAATCTTGTTTTCTGTTTTCGTTTCTCGATTATACTATTTCTTTCACAAAATCTTGAAAAGACAGAAAGACACAGGATAGAAAATGAAAGTTCAAACCAAGCAGACCCTTATTTCTTTACTGAATCAGGAAATATGCATTACAAACCAACAAATAAGGGCGAAATTAAATGTGATTAGGATTGATTGCATTAATTTCTTAATTCATCAAACCTGTCACACAGTCGAAATATGTCATACCAATCAGCATATAATTTACCTATATGTTGCAGGTTTGGTTATGTCATTGATTGGATCTTTACTCACAATGCTTGTAGTAAGTTCCATTCACTTCAATTTATTTTACCATCTGTTCTTTCTCCTAGTGTTAATGACCATAGCATTAATTTAAATAAAATGAACTTTGATTGCAGACTTTGATACTTCCCTGTGCTTGTTTCCTGAGAATCTTGCGCGGTAAAGTCACGCGACTACAGGTATGATGATTGATTGATTGATTGATTGCGCTCTTGAAAATACTCCTCATTCTAACTGTTTCTGTTATTCCATTTTACACCTTAAAAGAGTAAAATACTACTCATTCTAACTGTTTTTGTTACATCATTAATTCATTGCAAACATTACTATTGTGACTCTACTTTTTTGTTCTGGTGTGGCTACAGACAGTACTTTGTACTACAATCATCTCAGTAGGTGTTGTATGTTCTTGTTTCGGAACATACTCTGCACTTTCCGAGATTGTGAAGAGTTTGAGCGGATGAATTTTTTGTTTTTGGATCATATCATGGAGGAGGATGAGATATGTCTGCTACTACAATATAGCTTGCAGTATTGTTCTATCTATTTTGATTGATCATACCCAATTTTGAGTCATTTTTTTCTTGTATAATTCCTATGGCTTCCCTATACTATTGGTTGTGGTTATTCTTGTTACTAGTTTAATTTACTCTGTTGTTACATACTAGAAAGTTTTGCTCAAGTTTGAGTTGTCGGCAATGGTAACTATGGATTATGGCAGAGGAGAGGAACTTGTTATAAGGACTGATAAATGAAGTTATTGTAGAAATGTTTTCCTTCTTAATTATTACAATATCTTGTGTTGATTGATGATATATTATCTCCCTTTAATATCATCTAAGGCAAATAGAGAAATATGAGTTATGCAAATAAGTGTTCTTATTAAGACACTTGTTAAAAAATTAAAAGAGTTGGTTTAACTCATTTTAATATAAGTATTTTCTTTTTTGATTCCTGGGATAGTTGTTAAAACAATCCATAGAAAAATTATAATGCTAATCAATATACTAAAGTTTTTTCATTTCTCAATGTTAGATAACATTGAGCAAGAAAAGAAAAAGTATATTTGAGGAATGATGTAAGGCTCAAAAGCCTATTATATTTATGTAAAAATTGACAAAATAAGGTTGTTGGATTATAAAATAGACAGTAGACAGTTGATGAAAATCACAAATAGTTTGAAGCTACAGCCACCAATGATAATTTGACAAAAAATATTTGTATCATATTTTCTTGGAAAATGCTTCTTGTACGTATCAAAATACTCGTCCACCCATTCAAAAAGTTGACAACTTTTATGAATATGTTGGCAACTTGTCAACATTTTTATAAAAGTTGCCAACTTTTGAATGAGTGGAAAATAGGTGAATTGCACTATTGTATGTACAAATAGCATTCCCCTATTTTCTTGCCATTTTAACAAAATCATTGTTGTACAATATAAATATATCCAACTAGTATCCGATGTATACTATATACCGTACATAATACGTGTTATATTATATGTATAACACATTATTTATTGCACATATTACGTGTGATATATCGCACACATTAAATACTAGTTAAATATATTTATATTTTACGACAACTATTATTATTGTAACAAAATTTGTACAAATAACATAGCACATATCCCATCTCTATATAAACCTAATAGCAAGAGTCAACTCACTCACCTACCTTCATAGTTCATTCCATGGCTGCTAGTGTTTGGTAAGTCTTGTTCCTTTTTTGTACAATACACAGTGCTACCTAACCTAACCTACCTGCAGAAACAGAGCAACTCCTTTCTGTCCCTTTCCCTCTCCTTTCACCACTTGTCTTCTATTCTCTATCTCTCTCTCTCTGCACAATGTCTCAGCCTCTTCTTCGAATTCACAACAGCAACAGTAACTTCTTCAGCAATCACTCTTACACTGTTCCTTCGTCGTTTCCGTCTAGTTCTTCTTCCTTGTCTTTCACTTCACATTCATCTCCCATTTCCATCTCCTTCAGAGAACAACGACCCCTTAATTCTTTAATCACTGTCTCTTCATTCCAACAACAACAACAACATCCCCATGAACTCTCTGATTCTCCTCTTTCCGTTCAGCTCATACCCATTTCCGACGATCAGCAATTCGATCAAGTCGTTGCTCATCACAATCATGACCATCAACACCCACTCATCATTGCTTGGTACTACTTCCTTCTTCCTCATTAACCCCTTTTATTGCTTTTATTGTTGTCAAAATGAATAATTGATTTATTGGGATTTTCAGTTTTTGGGATATTTGAGACTTTGGATGATTTGGGATAATTGTTCATAAAGCTACCTAGGTTGACTTGTTCTGTTCTGTTACTTTCTTGACAATTTTTGGGGACCCTTTTAAAGTTATTCTCTTTCAATTTCTAAGGAAATATTTTTCTCTTTCTAACCAAAAAAAGCTTTTTCATTTCATGATAATGGTTCCCTTTCAAAAGTATTTGTTTCATCCTCTTGAATGAACATGCCTTTATTTGCTTGGTTTCAGTGAGTCTGTCATTTCATAATAATCAAATGCTTAGTCATATTTGTATGATTTCGGTATCCAAATTGTGGTTTATGCTTTCCTAGGAGTTTATATATGTTAGTTCCAATCATCTTCCCTTTTGTTAGTGACAATATAATTAGAATGATAGATTCTTTGTAAATTAGTGCAAGCACAATTAATCTTATCATCAACCATACGTTCCATAGCTATTAGACGTTTTAGTGAATAACTTTTTCTCAGAAAACTGAGTTCTGAGGTAGGATTATGTGGTTTGTAGGATGGCAAATTGGTGCAGAAAATGCATTTATTTAAAACCAAAATTGGAAAAGTTGGCAGCAGAATATTATCCAAGGTGAGATCACATTTCCAGTTTCTAGTATTAAGCCCAACCAGGATATCTGAGAGTGTATTTATCATTTACAAATTGACAGTCTCAGCTCGAACTGATTGAAAATCTACGCCGGCATTTTCATTGAGCCATTTGATATGAGTTCCTATCCTTGTAATTCTTTAATAGTTTTATGGTTCCATGATATATTAGCTTGCCAACTCTCTGATCAAGGATATATGTTTACTCTGGTTTCATGTAGAATACGTTTCTACAGCGTTGATGTTAATACTGTTTCACATAAACTTGTTGCTCGGGCTGGCGTGACTGTAAGTACTTTCTATCATCCACTTTATATAAACTTTGTGGAGTTGAGCCTTTGATGTAGAGAAAGTTTATCAATATGTCCAAAAATTTTCAACTTTGAATATTTCGTTGTATATCTCTATTGCCATAGTATACAATTGAAAACTCAGTTTAAGGAGAGGATTACACATTGGAGTAAGCACCTTCTGCTGTCTCCAATGGTGCAATTAGTGACGGCATATATGGTTATGATTTTGCTGTTCTTGGAATGTTCTTGGTGAATAAGGGGATTTAGTAAACATCTGAAAGACATCCTGGTTTTATGATCTTATCGAATTATCGTAAACAACGTAGTTTAATCTGTGTTGACTGTTGACATATGTGTTAGCTAAATGAGTCATTGTTGTATTTGCTTCAAATAATTGCTGTTTACGCATTTTTGCTTTAAACTCACTTATTTATCTTTCATTGCCTTCCCCTATGTATCTTATTGCTGTGCTCTCTCAACCCTTGCAGAAAATGCCAACAATACAAGTAAGTGCCATTGTTATTTGATTTTATAAAATTTTCTTTTCAAACCAGTGGTTTAAAAGTTATTGTTGCAGCTATGGAAGGATGGAGAGAAACAAGCGGAAGTGATCGGCGGCCATAAAGCGTATTGGGTAATAGGTGATGTTCAGGAAATGATTGAAAATGAGTGCACCCTGTGAGTTCATAATATGCAGCAGACAAATTTTCCACCATTTTTTTTTTCGCGGTGAACTTTGAGTTCAAACTCGAATCAGGGGAGTGGGAATATACTTCTTATTACAGTGTGAGTGTCCATCAAGCCAAAGGCCCCATGGGAACTCATCCAATTCCAACGTTTTAATCTAACTTGAAAGGTTTTAGGAAACTTCTCTTTGTTTCATCATTGTAAGTTGATAACAGAAGGGAATTTTGATTTTGCTGTTAGTTTTTCCCAGAAAGCTTTGCTTTTAGAGGATCTTATTCTTTTTAGGATTGGATGGTTTTCAAGTTCAAATAATTGAGGAACATTTTCTGAAGGATTGTCAGTTACCAAGTCTTTATGATTGCCTCTATAAGTATAAACATTTGCATATTGTTTGTGAAAACAGTGATCTTTTTGCATGTCACATACATAGATATGAGAGCACATAGTTACTGGCATAGTGCAGACAGTGTATATAGAAAACATGCTATTTGTGCATTGTAAATCAGCATAAAGAAGTTAGTAACAAGATGGGGTTTGTTGGAGATTACCATGAAATGTAATACATAGATTTTGTTTCTTATCCTTCCTGTTTAATAATTGCTGAATGTCTACAAGTTTTCATTATATATATATTTATATATATATATATATATATATATATATATATAATGAAAAACTTTTAATATTTCTTACCAAATAAGGATTGGTGTTGTGGTAAGTGTGCTATACTTTTAAGGAGAGGAATAATGTCCATATCTTCAATGTCCAATATTATAGAAGATATGAAAATGCTAAGTGAACATAGCACAATACTCCTTCACCCATTTTCACCTCATTCAAATGTTGATAAATTTGATGAATATATTTGCAACTTGCCAACATCAAAGTTGCCAATATTTAAATGAGTGGAAAATGGGTGGAGATGTACTGTGCTATGTACCAATAGCACTCCCCTAGAAGATAAAATCAGCATTCAGCCGATTCAATATAGATATTTTAAGGATATTTTAATGAGAAAAGAAAAAATTAACCTCCCATTAAGAGTCATAGATGATAGAATCATCATTAAAGAAATTTACATTAACACAATAAAATCTTTTCTTATGATTATTTTTACAAAATAAATAAATGAACAAATAACACATATACTTTTATAATGAATTTAATTTAAAGTAAAGTCACATACATCATGTATTTTATCGGCTTAATATGTTGATAAATTCTACAATAGAATGTAAATATTTTATTTTAATAGTACATCAAAATCAACTTTGTTTTTTAAAATATATATCGAATCATTGGTTTAAAATTAAAACATAATTTGGTAAGAGAGATTAGCTCACATACTCGATCTTTCATTCATACATTCCATAAATATACAAATATTTATGTTAAGTATTCACAAAGTCTGAAAATATGTCATGATTTTCAACCTAGTCTACAGTTAATTATGTTGAATTGTAAGTTATCTCATAAAAAAAGACAAACAGAAACCAACGACCCTCAAAACAAAGGAAAAGCCCAATAAAAGCATACAAATGTAATGTTATGTTATGTAATGCGCACCCATCATGCCATGCAGAACGTACCCATCATTCACATTCACATCAGATTCATTTCATTACATTACATAGCCATTTGATCTCATCTCACTCACTCAGGCCCACGCCATCTTCTCTTTCTTTCTGCATAACAATATCATTCCCCCATTTTCTTTCTCTTATATTCCTTCTTTTTCGGGAAGGAACGAAAGAAAGAAAAATAAAAAAACAAGTTTTTCAGCTTCTTCATCCTCAACTCCGTGCAAAAGGGTACCTTTGATTGCTTTTTGTTTCTTAACTTTCTTCAATCTCCGAAAGTTTTCTTTTTTCTTTTAATTTTGTTAATTTTGTTAATTTTCGAATGAAATAAATTGTGGGGTTTTTTTTTGTTCTTTTTTGATGTGATTCCTATTTTTGTGCTTGGATTGTTTCAAGTGGTTGTGGTTATTGTCTTCTCTCGATGATGGGGTTTTCTCTATTTTGGTTTCAGAAAGGATCCAAATTTTTGAGTACTTGTTTCTATTCATGTGAAGGTTAACCTTTTGAGCTGCGGAGTCGAAGGTATGGCGATTCTTTTCTCCCTTGTAATTTGTATTTGTAATTGAAATTTGTTGATTGATTTATGCTATTTTGTATCTGATTGTTACAGGGTAGTCAAAAAAGAAGAGAGAAATTAGTTGAGATTGTTTGAGTCCCTTATGCCTGTGTTTTAAGTTTATTCTTGGTGTGATTTTAAGATTTTTGTTTTCACACGTTTTGCTTTGTTTTGTTTCCCATAGTTTGATAACAACAATACAGTAATACAGTATTAATGTTTGTGGTTTTATCTTTTCATCATAATGGTTTTTGTTTGTTCAACTTTCATGAAGCATTTTTTGTGACATTTCTAGGTGACTTCTGGTTTTGAGATGGCAAGTAGGAATAACGTAGATGATCATTTGCAGCCTTTGTCGAATGGGACTATTGGCCACACTTTGCAGAGTGAGCTGGAAAGGATACTGCTAGAGCATCGTAATCAGCAGTTTATCAATCGAGAAAGGGATCTCAATATTTATCGCAGTGGAAGTGCTCCTCCAACTGTAGAGGGATCGTTGAGTGCTTTTGGCAGTCTAAGGAACTCTGAATTCGGGGCGATCAATAAGTGGACTAGTAACAAAAATGGGATTTTGACTGAAGAAGAGATTCGTTCACATCCTGCTTATCTATCTTTCTACTACTCACATGAGAGTATAAATCCTAGGTTACCTCCACCGTTGTTGTCGAAAGAAGATTGGCGTATTGCACAAAGGTTCCAGGCTGGTGGGTCTTCATTTGATGGATCTGGAGACTGGAGGAAGAAGATGGCAACAAATGGTGATAGTTCATCGCTGTTTTCAATGCAGCCAGGGTTTCCTTTGCAGCAAGCGGAGAATGATCTGATGGAATTGAGGACAGCAAATTTACAGAATCCCTCTAGGCAGGCTTCAGTGCAGTTGCTTGACAGGCACGAGGATGGTTTGGCAAGAATGACCGGAGCTGGTCTTGGTGCGAGGAGGACATGTTATGCTGACATTCTTCAGGTAATTATTCATCCTGTTTGCATGTGTTACTCTTGGTTCTAGATGAGATGTCTTCTGTGCAATTAACTGTGAGATGTCATTTTCCTTTGCAACTTCATGAGATCGATTACATGTTTGATCTTTAACATGCCCTTTGCTGATTCAAGAGTTATTTGAACATGTAACTGCCCATTTGTATTTATTGTGGGGTTGAAGTAGTGTTACTAAATACGTCTGTTGCACTATCCGTTTCACCCTTATCCTTCAACATCTGACGATAATACTAACCTTCCACCAAGGTGAAAAAGTTTGTCAGTTACATAATTTAGGGCTTGTTCTTTGAGCTTTTTTTTAAAGAAAAAAGAAGTATTTTTCTAATTTAAAGAGATGTATAAAAAAGTTAAGACAATTATATAAGCTTTTTTTATTTGAAAGAAGGTGAAATAAAAAAGGTTATTTTAGTGCTTTTCCCATAAGCTGGTAAGAGTAGCTTATGGAAAAAAAAGCTCTGAAAGAATAAACTGCATAGGAGTGCTATTTCCTATTCTTAAAAGAAAGCCTCCCTAAGCAAATAAACTGATGGAACGTGTCCTACTAATTTATATCTTTTTCACTTCTGTTATACTTATTAACTGAAGCTATGTTTTTGCAGGAAGGACTTGATCAACCCGCTTCCCTGTCTAGCAGTATGTCACGTGCAGCAAGTCACGGTGCATTTGGCAATATTGTGGATTCAGCTGCCATTGCTGATCGTGAGTCCTTGGATGGCTTGCGTCCTTCAGCTTCTACTCCTGGTTTGGTTGGTCTTCAGACACATGGTGTAAATGCTTCTCCCAGTTTTGCCTCTGCTGTGGGTTCTTCTCTGTCCAGGGTTACAACCCCTGAAACACAGGTTATTGGGAGATCCCTTGGATCTGGTGTTCCTCCCTTGGGTAGTAAAGTTTTCTCTGCTGAGAGAAGTGGTAATGGCTTGGGAATCCAGAATGTTCGCTCTTCCAGCATGACTAATCTTGCTGATATGGCGTCTTCTTTCTCAGGGTTAAATTTGTCTGGTGCTAGACATGCAGAGCAAGACAGTCTTTTAAAATCTAAGCTTCAAATTGAAGTTGATAATCGTCGTGATGTTCTGTTAAGCACACCGAGCAATGTTGATTTTCCAAGGCATAATGGGATTGTAACAAACCATAACACACTTAGTACAAATGATCAAATCAATCTACTGAAGAAAACTGCTTCTTCTGCCAATCTTCGCTCAAAAGTACATTCTGCTGGAAATATAACTAGTTTGTCGAATTTAGACTACAATGGCCATGTTCCTGGTTCATATCCTGTAAACTTGAAATTGAATTCTGTGTACAATAATCATCTTGAAACAGGTCTGTGTGTATGTGTATGACTCCTATGTGTGTTATGTGTGTGAATTGATTTATGTTACCATTGTAAGTTAGCATTAACAGCTTAGTGTTTGGATTCCAGCTTTGAGAAGTTGCAGAGATGGACAAAGTTTGGATGCACTAGTAAATCAAGTTGGTCTTGACCTTCATTCTACAAATCTGGACCCACGTTTCATCCAATACTTGCAGCAAAATTCTGACTACTTGATGCATGGGATGAGTGGTTCTGGTGATCCTTCACAAATGAGAAGTTTTTCCGATGCTTCACATGGAGATTTAGAGGAACTTCGGAAGGCATATCTCGAGAAACTTCTTGCTCAACAAAAGCAACAGTATGATCTTCCACTGCTGAGCAAATCGGGGCTTCTGAACAATGGGTTCTTTGGCAGTCAGTCATATGGTCTTGGCATTCCATATACAGGAAAGCAGCTTGCAAGTTCCTCACTCACTTCTCTTGGATCTGGAAATCTGTTTGAGAATGACCGTGTAACACACTTCAATTCTATGATGAGAAGTTCAATGGGAGGTTCTGGTGGCTCATGGCATGCTGATATTGGTAATAACATAGAAGGAAGATTTCCTTCATCCTTACTGGATGAGTTCAAGAACAACAAGGCTAGAACTTTTGAACTTGTAGATATCGTTGATCATGTGGTTCAATTCAGGTATGAATGTTGGACCTCAACTGTTTTTTCTAATGATATGGCTTTAGAAGTCTAAATTATTTTATGTCACATAATGCAGTACCGATCAGTATGGTAGCCGATTTATTCAGCAGAAATTAGAAACAGCCTCAGTAGAAGAAAAGACCAAGATATTTCCTGAGATTATTCCTCACGCGCGTGCATTGATGACTGACGTCTTTGGCAATTATGTTATACAGAAAGTATAATTAGCTTCTACTGAATAATGAGTACTTTCAGAAATATGTTCTTTTTATTTGGTAATTGAGTTTATACTGTAATGTTTGATTTTGCAGCTTTTTGAGCATGGAACAGAAAGTCAAAGAAAGGAATTAGCCAGACAACTTACAGGTCATATTTTACCTCTGAGTCTGCAAATGTATGGCTGCCGAGTGATTCAGAAGGTGCCTTTTATTTCCTATTCATCCTCAACACCTGCACCACTCTCTCTTACTGAAATGTGTCAAGTTTGTTATTTTATGTTGTCAAGTTGTTGCGCACGTCCCACATAGAAGGTCCATAGGTGTATAATATTTAGGATTTAAACATAATGTTGATATGGTTCTTTTTTGTTTTTCTGTGAAGATTAATAGATATTTCATTACAAGGTTAAACTTTAGAGGAACAGAAATTCCCTTTATTAGTCTCCTTTAGATTATCAGAGAAATCAATACATTCTTTTTATTCTTAGCTAAATTAATTGGCAGGCCTTGGAGGTGGTTGATGTGGAACAGCAGACTCAAATGGTTGCAGAGCTCGACGGTGCAGTAATGAAATGCGTACGCGATCAAAATGGAAACCATGTTATTCAGAAGTGTATAGAATGTGTTCCTCAAGATAGAATTCAGTTTATTGTGTCATCATTCTACGATCAAGTTGTTGCGCTTTCTACTCATCCTTATGGGTGCCGAGTTATTCAGGTTAGGAAATTTCAAACCGTATTTACATTCTATCAAGGTAGTGATGAGCTTTTTAAATCCTAGTAATTTATTTAACCTTTATGTGGATGGTTACAGAGGGTTCTAGAACATTGTGATGATCAAAATACACAACAAATTATCATGGATGAAATCATGCATTCTGTATGTACTTTAGCACAAGATCAATATGGAAATTATGTTATTCAGGTATATAGCATTCAGTTAATGAAATTGTTTGATTGTGATTACATATTAGCACTAAAAATACAGTATTGATTTTGCCCATTTAAGTATGAGTTGTTTATCATAGCATATCTTATCTATGTTACTTTTTTTGTTGTTAACATACAATTTCTCTTTGGTAGCATATCCTAGAACATGGTAAACCACATGAACGGACAGCTATCATCAGCAAGCTTGCTGGACAAATTGTGAAGATGAGTCAGCAAAAATTTGCTTCTAATGTTATTGAGAAGTGCTTGGCATTTGGTTCTCCGGATGAACGTCAGATTTTGGTGAATGAAATGCTTGGAAACACTGATGAGAATGAACCATTACAGGCATGGCCCCATTCATCTCTTACTATTCAAAATTTCAGTTTTTCTCATCCTGGATTTCAAAATTTTTACTTGCCACTGAATTTAGTATAAGCTATTAAGATTTATGTGCAACTTCTTTTATTTTGGAATCATAGTTCTAGAATCTGTTCATGTGTGTTCAGCTTCCTTTCACCTTGAGGCGAAACTAATAAAAATGTGTTAACCTATAAATGGAAATGTTAATGAGTATTATCATTAGCATGCACTCCCATATATCTGGCCTTATGGATAGAACATGAGAATTGCAGGCTATGATGAAGGATCCTTTTGGAAATTATGTTGTCCAAAAGGTGCTCGAGACTTGCGATGATCGAAGCCTCGAGCTGATCCTTTCTCGCATCAAGGTTCACTTAAATGCGCTGAAGCGGTATACTTATGGCAAACACATAGTTTCTCGTGTCGAGAAGCTCATAACCACCGGAGGTAAGGAACGAATCCAGCGACTACTTCTTCCTTGTATAAAGTTTTACATTGCTTCATTCTTCGATTTCTCATTTTGCAGAAAGGCGCATAGGGTTGTTGGCCTGATCTACTTCCTCAGGCATGATTCCTTTTGGTACAGCTAACATGAATGTTAATATCACTAAGTTTCCTATGGAGATCAAAGCATTGGAGATAAATGCTCAACTGGGCCATTAGAATAAAATTTCCCCCCCTCTTACTATGGTTGATTTTGTTACTATTTAACTTGACAGAAAAATTCCCATAAAGAGAATTGACTTAGGAAGTCAAGATTAGAGTGATGGCAATGTGTCTTTTTCTTTTGAGTGTATATGTCTCTCTGTAAATGCAAATCAATGGAAAAAGATTCATTGCAATCAATAACCAGAGTCAGTAGATGATCAGGCTCTGAACCTTCTTTTCATATATGTAAATAATCATTGGCTGATTTCAGCTCTTTGATTTTTCTGATTGTAATTTTCTTTCTTGTGTAGTAGACTTCAATTATTCCACATTTACATTGCATTTGATTTAGCTTTTAAAAAAAATATTATGACACATAAAATTCTAGAGAAATTCTCCATAATTTAAAAGTATTATCAGCTAGTTATTTGTGATTAAAAATAGAGTAAATACCCAAATTCGTCTGTGAACCTTTTTTCAGTGCCCACTTCCGTCCTTGATCAAATTTTATTAGTTCCGGAGTCTCTGAACTTGACTTCCGTGAGACATATCCGTCCATTTGTTAACTCCCCGTTAATGAGTGACAGAGTAGTCCTACATGGAACAATATTTTAAATTGAGAAATCTCACATTTTAAAATATAGTCTTTAATTTCTATTATGTATGAAAAATTCATGTGATTCAATATTTTAAATTCTATAGTCTTTATTTTATTAGACAACTAAAAAAATTGTGAATTCTAACATTTTAAAGTATATAGTCTACAATTTCTACTATATGTAAAAAATTCATGTTATTCAATATTTTAAAATCTATAGTCTTTATTTTATAAGACAACCTATAAAGTTGGGAAATCTCACATTTAAAGTATATAACCTTCAATTTTTACTATATAGAAAAATATCATGTGATTCAATATTTTAAACTGTGAAATTTCACATTTTGAAGTATGTAGCCTTCAATTTCTAGTATATGTGAAAAATTCATGTGATTCAATATTTTAAAAGCTATAGTCTTTATTTTATAATACAACCAAGAAAGTTGTGAATTCTCACATTTTGAAGTATATAGCCTTCAATTTATACCATATGTGAAAAATTCATGCGATTCAATATTTTAAAGTCTATAGTCTTTATTTTATAATTTAACCAAAAAAATTGTAAAATCTCACAATTTAAAGTATATAGCCTTCAATTTCCACTATATGAGAAAAATTCATGTGATTCAATATTTTAAAATTTATATATAGTCTATATTTTATAAGACAACCAAAAAAATTCTGAATTCTCACATTTTGAAGTATATATCCTTCAATTTTTACCGTATGTGAAAAATTCATGTGATTCAATATTTTAAAGTCTATAGTCTTTGTTTTATAAGAAAACCTATAAAATTATGAAATCTCACATTTAAAGTAATTATATAGCCTGTAATTTCTACTATACAGAAAAATATCATGTGATTCAATATTTTAAAGTCTATAGCCTTTATTTTATAATGCAACCAAAAAATTGTGAAATTTCACATTTTGAAGTATATAACCTTCAATTTCTAATATATGTGAAAAATTCATGTGATTAATAGTTTAAAGGCTATAGTCTTTATTTTTTAATACAACAAATAAAATTGTTAAATTTCAAAATTTAAAGTATATAGTCTTCAATTTCTACTGTATGTGAAAAATTCAGGTGATTCAATATTTTAAAGGTTCTCTTTATTTTATAATACAACCAAGAAAATTGTGAAACTTACATTTTGAAGTATAAAGCCTTCAATTTCTACTATATGTGAAAAATTCATGTGATTCAATATTTTAAAGCCTATAGTCTTTATTTTATAATACAACCAAGAAAATTGTGAAATCTTACAATTTAAAGTATATAGCTTTCAATTTCTAGTATATGTGAAAAATTCATGTAATTCAATATTTTAAAGTCTATAGTCTTTGTTTTATAAGACACAATCAAAAAAATTGTGAATTATCACATTTTGAAGTATATAGCCTTCAATTTCTACCATATGTGAAAAATTTATGTGATTCATGATTTTAAAGTCTATAGTATTTATTTTATAATACAACCAAGAAAATTGTGAAATCTCACAATTTAAAGTATATAACATTCAATTTTTACCATATGTGAAAAATTCATGTGATTCAATATTTTAAAGTCTATAGTCTTTTTTTTTTTTATAATAATACCTATAAAATTGTGAAATCTCATATTTAAAGTATATAGCCTTCAATTTCAACTATATAGAAAATTTTCATGTGATTCAATATTTTAAAGCATATAGCCTTTATTTTATAGTACAACAAAAAAATTGTGAAATTTCACATTTTGAAGTATATAGCCTTCAATTTCTACTATGCGTGAAAAATTCATATGATTCAATATTTTAAAGACTATAGTCTTTATTTTATAATACAACAAAGAAAATTATAAAATCTTAGACTTCATTTTATACGACAAAACCAGGAAAATTGTGAATTCTCACATTTTAAAGTATATAGCCTTTAATTTATACCATATGTGAAAAAATCATGTGATTCAATATTTTAAAGTCTATAGTCTTTATTATATAAGAAAACCTATAAAATTGTGAAATCTCACATTTAAAGAATATAACCTTCAATTTCTACTATATATAGAAAACTTTAATGTGATTCAATATTTTAAAATCTATAGTCTTTATTTTATAATACAATCAAAAAGTTGTGAAATATCAAATTTTGAAGTATATAGTCTTCAATTTCTACTATATGTGAAAAATTCATGTGATTCAATATTTTAAAGGCAATAGTCTTTATTTTTTAATACAATAAAGAAAATTGTAAAATCTCAAAATTTATAGTATATGGCCATCAATTTCAACGGTATGTGAAAAATTCATGTGATTCAATATTTTAAAGTCTATAATCTTTATTTTATAAGACACAACCAAGAAAATTGTGAAATCTTACATTTTGAAGTATATAACCTTCAATTTTTACTATATGTAATAAAATCATGTGATTCAATATTTTAAAAGCTATATTCTTTATTGTATAATACAACAAAGAAAATTGTAAAATCTCAAAATTTAAAGTATATAACCTTCAATTTTTACTGTATGTGAAAAATTCATGTGATTCAATATATTATAGGCTATAGTTTTTATTTTATAATACAACCAAAAAAATTATGAAATTTGACATTTTGAAGTATATAGCCTTCAATTTCTACCATATGTGCAAAATTCATGTGATTCAATATTTTAAAGTCTATAGTCTCTATTCTATAAGACAACCTATAAAATTGTGAAATCTCACATTTAAAGTGTATAACCTTCAATTTCTACCATATGTGAAAAATTTATGTGATTCAATATTTTAAAGCCTAAAGACTTTATTTTATAATGCAACAAAAAAATTGTGAAATTTCACATTTTAAAGTATATAGCCTTCAATTTCTACTATATGTATGTGAAAAATTCACGTGATTTAATATTTTAAAGGTTATAATCTTTATTTTATAATACAATAAAGAAAATTGTAAAATCTCAAAATATAAAGTATATACCCTTCAATTTTTACTGTATGTAAAAAAAAAAATTGTGATTCAAGATTTTAAAGGTTATATACTTTATTTTTTAATACAACCCAAAAAATTGTGAAATCTTACATTTTGAAGTATATACCCTTCAATTTCTACTATATGTAAAAAATTCATGTGATTCAATATTTTAAAGGCTATAGTCTTTATTTTATAGAACAACCAAGAAAATTGTGAAATCTCACAATTTAAAGTATATTGCCTTAAATTTCTACTATATGTGAAAAGTTTATGTGGTTCAATATTTTAAAGTCTATAGTCTTTTATTTTATAAGACACAACCAAAAAAATTTGAAAATTCTAACATTTTGAAGTATATAGCCTTCAATTTCTACCATATGTGAAAAATTCTTGTGATTCAATATTTTAAAGTCTATAGTCTTTGTTTTATAATACAACTAAGAAAATTGTGAAATCTCACAATTTAAATTATATAGCCTTCAATTTCTATCATAAGTGAAAAATTCATGTGATTCAATATTTTAAAGTCTATAATAGTCTTTGTTCTATAAGACAACCTATAAAATTGTGAAATCTCACATTTAAATAATATAGCCTTCAATTTTTACTATATAGAAAAATTTCATGTGATTCAATATTTCAAAGCCTATAGTATTATAATGCAATGATAAAATTGAGAAATTTCACATTTTGAAGTATATAGCCTTCAATTTTTACTATTTGTGAAAATTCATATGATTCAATATTTTAAAGGCTATAGTCTTTATTTTATAATACAACAAAGAAAATTGTAAAATCTCAAAATTTAAAGTATATAGCCTTCAATTTCTAGTGTATGTGAAAAATTCAAGATTCAATATTTTAAATGTTATAGTCTTTATTTTATAATACAACAAAGAAAATTGTAAAATCTTACATTTTGAAGTAATAGCCTTCAATTTCTACTATATGTAAAAAATTCATGTGATTCAATATTTTAAAGGCTATATAGTCTTTATTTTATAATACAACCAAGAAAATTGTGAAATTTCACAATTTAAAGTATATAGCCTTTAATTTTACTGTATATATATGAAAAATTCACGTGATTCAATATTTTAAAGGCTATAGTCTTTATTTTCTAATACAACAAAGAAAATTGTAAAATCTCAAAAATTAAAGTATATGACCTTCAATTTCTACTGTATGTTAGAAATTCTTGTGATTCAACATTTTAAAGGCTGTAGTCTTTATTTTATAATACAACCAAGAAAATTGTGAAATCTTACATGTTGAAGTATATAGCCTTCAATTTCTAATATATAGAAAAATTTCATTTGATTCAATATTTTAAAGTAAATACAACCAAGAAAATTGTGAAATCTCACAATTTTAAATATATAGCCTTCAATTTCTACTATATGTAAAAAATTTATGTGATTCAATATTTTAAAGTTCATAGTCTTTATTTTACACGACAACAAAAAAATTATGAAATTTCACGTTTAAAGTATATAGTCTTTAATTTCTACTTTCGTGCGTGTCAAGTCGCGTTTTTATTTTTTGGTAAATATTTTGTATAATAATTTTATTTAATTCTATTTTATTGATAATTTTTTTATAAAATATTATTATTTAATATAATTAATGTCTCTCCTAAATTTATTTCAATTTATTAAAATATTAATATAAAAGATGAATAGAAAGAAAGAGAAAGAATTTGAATAACAAAAATTATTAATGATAGTAATTTTTTAATTTTAATTATTTTTATTTACTCTATATTTAGAGACAAAAAATAACTAACTTTTTAGAAATTCTCATAGTTGTAATAGATAAAGGGGGAAAATGGATTTTTTTTCTATCTGAAAACTATTTTTCTTTTTTAGATTCAGAGTATTATTAAACCTTTGTTTCTTTATTATCCCCCTTTAATAGTTTAACAATATTTTTCATGTAACCTCTAATGTTGAGCTCTTCCTTTTATAGAGACTAATAGATGCTTTCCTTCTATATAGTTTATTTCCTATGAATAAACAAAACAGAAGAAAAAAGTAGCATTAAGTTGGTATAAGCTTGTGATCACAATTTTAATTACAATTAATGTTATTTGTATATATTAATATTGTGTGATAATTGTGGACTTGTTAGGAAAGGTAAAAAAAATGTAGCTGAATAAGGAAAATTTGCAAAGACAAAGGCATAGAGAACACAAGAAATTAACATGAAAAAATTCCTTAATAAAATGGATAAAAAACCAGAGGACCTCGTGCAGAAAATGTTCTGCTGGAATATATCCAAAGAACTCAGACAAAATAAACTCAACAACACCTACTCACTACTAAAATAACAATCAGAACAAGAATAAATAAGCAACCCAAACTTTATGGGGGAAGAAAAACTAGTGAACTTCTTACGAAACTATCAAACTCATTCTCATATAAATGGTATGGAACAAAAATATATACAAAAGAATAATATGACTGTACAAGAAAAAAAAATGTTATGTACAGAAATAATAGAAGGGGGCAAAGAAAGAGGGAGGAACCAACTCTAACTGTTAGCACTAACAGTATCACAGAAGTGACAATGCCGATCAACTGAGGAGCCGATGCTTCAAGAGCCATAAACAAGCAACAGATCACTCGACGCACCGATTAAGTATCTGATGTGTGAAACAGTTGCGCGTTTATTGTGCTCCGATCGGATCCTAGACACCGAAATTCCACCATTTCTTCTTTTTCTTTATATTGGATGATGGCAATTCTGAATATGAAACAGTATAGAATAAAATCAAATGAAGACACATATATAATCCACTTGAGTTCACATCCTCATTTATAAAAGTTACAGATGTTACCTCCTTCTGGATAAATTGGGTTGTAATGCACCTCTGCCCAGAAGCTCAGAAATATCACTGCATTATTAAGTCACAAGTAAGGCCTATTTGCTTAGCATGTGTCGCTGAATTAGGACTTGAAATACACATTGGTTTGCACTTTGTTCGATATATGGATACAGTTTCAACTAAAACTAAAGACCATTGGCCATTCAGACTATGATGAAATAAAATTTAACCTAAACATACTAATAAAATCTTACCTCTTTCAGACTTCTGCATCTGTGGAAGAATCTCGATGTAACATGTGTCCTTGAATGATGTAATAACAAAAATTTTGACACCATACTGAAAAGGGAAAATGAGAGATGTTCATGTCAGACATAAAAGTAAATAATTACATCAATAAAACGCAACGGCTATCCTCATACCCAATCTGCAGCAGCCTGCAATGTGACGTGATCACCCCATTCACCACTCCTAATTCATCAACATAGAAAGCAATTAGCAAACATAAGAACTTCAACAAAGCCATAATATCTGAAATAGCATTACATGACATATTAACATACTTGCTCATCTTCTTCAAATAATCACTGTACTCCATAGGAACATAGCCTCCATACAGTTCTGGGTAAGACTTGAGCTAAAACACAGCATAAACACGATATCAATAACAAGATTAAGGTCACCATCCACCAGAAACATGTTGCTATAAACACCAACAAACCTGTTGAACAATTTGCTCCCGCACAAATTTGTGGTGCTCTTGTGAACGATAGAGTTGATCTGACAAAGCACGAAACTGGAAAAATACGAAACCAATAAAGCACTCACTCTTTATGCACAAATATCAACAATTACAAACATTTATGTACAGTAATTGAATGTTATAATGCACATTAAAAAAATAATTTTTTTCCAAAAATTCAAAAGATTTAGTGATATAACTGCAAATTGTCAAACTGTCCTGAATAATAATAATAATAGCAATAAATGAATTTAAAAAATCCAATTGTTATTCCATCAAATCTTAAGTTTTCCTACAAGGATGCACTAAATCTTGAAATATAGGAATTGATCTACATCTCATAAATAACTCCACTTGTGATAAAGAACCAACCTGGCAGTTACCATCTCCTTCAACCTTACGCTCAACCAGATCATATAACTGCAGTCTGAGAAGGACCAAATTCTTGAGATTAGATAAATGCTCAATAACCAAAAGAAAGAGTTATACATTTTGCTCTAACTTACATGCAATATAGTGTGGGAAAAGAAAGAAAAGAGAAAGAACTAGAGAACATTATGTCAGATTTCATGGGGTGGGAGATCTGCTCTGTGGCACAGGGTACTTAATGGCTGTTCACTTCCATCTGCTTTTCCAGAGAAGCCATAAAAAACTGCACTAGCTAAGTTTACTGGACTTTTATGAGAACCAAGTGTGGCAAGGAGCTGCCTATTTAGTTAACTTGTGCTCGTAACAAAAACATTTGGATGTTTAGAGGAAATGAACAAAAAAGAAAAGGCACCATCCCTGTTAGCAGATAGAATCATAGAGCAGATATAGTATTCAACTATTGCCTAGGAAACAACTCAAACTAAGAAATATAAAACAGAATAAACCAAGACCTGTCTAGTAGCCTTTGATGATCTGATATTTCTTCATCATATGATGGAATTTTTTCGTTGGTTTTAGGAACATGCTGCAAGTAGAAACAAGAGAAATAAGTTCGAATACTAATTCAGATTAGAATTTCATAGCTAAACTGTAACATTTATTATATAACACTTAAGTCTTGCATATATCAGTCAGAATGATGAAGCGGCAGTTTTATATAGAGGGATACAGGGAATAAAATGGGTACATAATTATTCATACATTGTACTCTGTTTCTCAGGCTTTGAGTTATGATTAGAATTAACCTAGTTGCTATATCTCGATTAAGAAAATTGATCTTGATCCTGCAAGTCTCGAGGGATTTGGTTAATGAAATTTATAAGAAACCATCAAAATAAGAGCCATACCAAATGCAACTAATATAACGGGAGATTATAGAAAGAATAAATGTCATGACATTAAATACAGCATTGACTGCACAAAAGCTACACTTACAGGGATTGGCACCATCTGGTTTAATCTTTTACCTACTTCTCCATCGATAGAAGACTCGTCTGATATTTCCAATGAATGCCACAACTCATCGCTAGTAACAGGAATCTCTCCTGATCCAGAAGAGGAACCATACACTTCAACATCTTGTGCATCATTTTCATTTTCCCTTTCACTTGGACCATGATTCTCCACTTCTTTCATATCGTATGCGGTGTGATCAGAGCTCCGGCACAACTCGTTGCCTGCACGTTGTTGACAATCTATCATGAAAAGTTTTACAAAACCCGTCACCTAAGAAAGATAACTAATAGAAAACTGCAACTGCCAGGTATGTATTACCATGGTTATAGTTTCCATTCGAAGAAGAAATCCAATCCTGAGCAAGAACAGATTGAACTTGCTCATTCCCATATTGTGACATCCCAGAAGCTTCCATGGACTCGAGTTGTGACAACTCTTCCTGGTAAGCACGCGCAACAGCTTCGTCGTTCTCCACGTATGAAGGTTGACAAAAGCCTTCTCTAACATATTCTACTTGACTCAAATCCGGATCATATCTAGTTATCATACTAGGAGAACCACTATTCGAAAGTGTGCAATCTAAAAGATGAAGTCCCCATCGGACAACATCGGGATCCATGTCATATGTTGTCATGTTCCCCCCTAAAAACGGTGCAACTCTATCCACTCCAAATACTAACTTAAATTCGTGTGTGTACTCCCACCAAACAGTTTAATTGCTGAAAGAGAAGAACAAGGTACCAAGCTTATGAACATGATCAATCAATGAACTACAAAAGGAAAAGCAAAACAAGAAGTACAAAAAGATTCAAATGGCACACTTTATTTGTCGAACTAATAAACTCAATTCACAATGGAGTATAGAAAAACAACAACTAGTAAACAATATCAGATCAGAAATACAATACTTAAATAGCAACCAATAATCCATAAGAATAAAAAAAACAACCTTGATTTCCACTCCCCAAAGCATCAATCTTGGAACAACATGCAAATCCACAATCACAATTGTTTTTTTTTTTCAAAAAAAAAAAAGCCCTAAACCCCATATCCCAAGACCAATTTCCCAACCCACCCAGATGCATAAATCACTAAAAAAAATCAAGAATTAAATAAAAGAAATAAAGAAACTTAACAAACCTTGGATTAAGCAGGGAAAAAAGATAAGGAATTGGAAATGAAAAAAATCGAAGGAAAGAAACAGAAGAAGAAGGAGAAGGATAATCGATTTCTTGAAAGGAATGAATGAGATAGATTGATTGATGGTGAAAAGAAGAAAAAGTGTGGCATAATCTGAAGGCATGCGCAAATATTAAGAATCATTATTTTCTTTTCTTTTTTCTTTTTCTTTTTTGCAACAATAAAATAAAATATTTTGGGGAAGGTAATTCAAAACGGCGTCGTTTTTGCAGCCTTTTTCTTGAAGTTCATTATTCCTTCTCCGTGTGAAACAGAAACCCGTCGCCGGTTTTCTTGATGCAAATCTTTCATTTATTTATTAATAAAAATTTTAATTTAAAAAATAAAGAAAGAAAATTTAAACACCAAAATCAATTTTTCTTCTCTATATCCTAAAACAGATGTAAAACTATTTATTATTCTCATGCTATTTATTATTCTCTTCATTGCTTTCTCTGTATATAATAAATATGCATCAATTCAAGATTTATATACACAAGACTTAAAAGACTGATAAATTATCTTCAATAAATCTGAAACATAATCTTACATATTAAATCATCTCAAGATTTATATATAGTTTTTATTATTAAAAATTGTAACCTTTTTAAATTCATCACTAATATAACAACATAATATTATTATAAACACTAATGTCAAAATAAAACTAAAAAAATTATAATTTCTTTAAAATCTTGATCTTAAATAGATCAGTATTTTTAAAGAAAATGATATAAGCATGAAGAAAGTGATGTTTACAAGTCTAAAACATGAATACTCAATCAAACTTATGCATAAAAAAAGGCAATATGAAGTATGAACCCTAATCCCAAACCAACAAAATATATTCTTCAACCTTCAACATCAGTGCCTATAATCATGAACTTTGAATCTCAAATCATCACCAAATTTTCACTCCCAACCTAAAAAACTTCTAAATATAAAACCACAAATTAAAATATATGAACCCTAATTGAAGTTTTTAGTTTTTTACCTCTTAATTCCTACTTGAAGTGATTCTCTCAAACAAAATATCACAAATTAATTAAAGAGATGTTAGAGAAGACTATTGAATGCTCATGAACAAGGAGAATAATACAAAGCTGTTGCACGTGCTTATCGAGAAAAATCATCACATATTCTTCTTCATGCATGCAATAACAATAAATTTTTAGAGCCTCTAATCTCTAAAAACTTGGCTAATATTGAGATCATATATGATATGTATATATATATATATATATATATATATATATATATATATATATATATATAGGAGATGTTGTGTGGTAGTTAACAAAATCTTCTACAATCTTTTTTTTTTCAACAAATTCATTTCATTATAAAGTTAGTTTTATGAAATTAAAATATTGAAGTTCGTTTTTTTTTTCTACCAATCTATTACCGTATCTTTTCTCAATAATGATCTAGACAGCTAATTATACAACAACTTTTAAGTTATTCAAATCAAACACTATTTGGTAATTATACGCTAGTTAATTTATACAAGTTATTAGCATAATTGTACTCATTTTTCCTTGTTAACATATACTTATTGAACTTGGGTTTACTCGTTCCAATGGGACAATTAAAGCTGATTAAAAACATGCAAATAGGGATTTTCACTTTCAATTTTGGACAACAAATTAAAACCGATAATAATACATATACAACATAAATATATATCTAATTAGTATTTAATGCATGTTATATTTTTCTTTCGGATCGAGGTATCCACCGTCGACCACAGTGACTAATCCTTCGTTGGCTTGTAGGCACCTCGAAGGGTGGGACAACTGGTCCGGAGTTTTAAAGTTTTTCCATACCTAAGGCGAGGATCGAACCCTCAACACTTGGTTGATCGAACCCACAAGAGAGTTTAATGTGTGCTATATATCATACGTAATGTATGTCATACGTAACAAACATTATACAAATGACACACATTATGTATCATATATAGCATACAATAAATATTAGTGTGATGTATAATTAGTGGGATGTATAATTAATTGTATATATACTATTACCGAATTGATACGGCTCATTCATTATGAGTAGGTTTCAAACTAAACATTAATTAAACAAGTTGTGTTTTTGTGTTTTACTTGTAGCCTCGTTCGAACGTGATCTCATCTAATCTCATGCTATTCTTCTTTATGCATGGGACCCTCCATCATTACTTCTATTTTCTCTTTCTCATTTTTATTAATACTACTTTATAGGTTATATTTTGTTCTCTATTCAAAATTGAACTAAATTTTGCCTTTTGGTATATGGCTAAAAGAAATTTGATAACTATAAAACTATTGTTAATTAAGAAGGTGTGTAATCCCATCTATTCATAAATGTTTGTCTTTTTTCTTAGAAAAAATAATTATTTTGTATATGTTTTTAGGCATCGTTAACTCTCTCTTAAAAAAATATTAGTCGTAGAGAAAGGGAAGGGGAGTATATTTATTGTTTACTATGTTTGGTAATTGACATGTAAGTAAATAAATTAAAATCTAATGCTACATTTCCAATTTCCAATGAATATGAGATGAGATAATTAATAGTGTATGAAAAATCTCTTAGCATTATGTAACTAATGTGTATGTTTGATTATTAATACATAATTTTCATATTTTGGGACTAAAAAAATTTGTCACTTATATACTGTTAACAAGTATTAACAAGTATTAACAAGATGATACTTGTAAGGACACTTATTAAGATAATAAAAGAAAAAATATTCACCTTAAAATTATATATTTTTATATTTTAATGTAAGAAATCTACTATTATATTTTAAATTTTACTAAAAATTATTTTCTTATCTTAATGTACTCTTTAGCTTAACTCAGTTTTTATTCATAATATGATGACAAATGTCATTGTTTCTCTAAATTGAAATGACAAAGGTAAAATATGAGTATCTTTGATAAGTGTATATATGTTTACAAATATTAGTATTCAATAAGATTAAAAATGCACTTGTAAAGTGAAGATGTGTGTGAATACAAAAAACTAGAATATGGTTTTTCTTCAACCCAAATAAGCTTCATTATTCACCATATGCCTTCCAAATTGACTCAAAATCTCTTCCAAGTTAATCTCACAAGTCACAACCATTAGAGTAACCATGTTGAGGATAAATTTTGAGGAGGAAAATGAGTGATGATGTGTTTTTATTTATTTATATTAAAATACTATAATAGGTATTCATTTAGATATTTTTTAGAGTAATAATTAAAATTAAGAAATTATTAAATTTGATTCGAATTGATTTGATTTATAAGTTAAAATTATGTGTTTGAAAAGATGAAATAAAATAAGGATTAAATTAATTTAAAAAACAACTATAATATTTAAATTAGAATAAATTGTATTTGGAATTATTAAAATAAAAATAAAAAATCATTTTATTTTTTATTTAAATTTTAAAATTAATTTATTTCATTCAAATCTTATAAGTTATAACAAAACAAAACAAAAAGTCAATATTAAAATAATAAAATTTTATACAATTACAATTGAATTCATTTTGTATGCTATTTAGAAATTAAGTTGTTTCTATTTTTTTTTTTATCATTTCAAATACACACTTGTGCAATTGGATGTAAGTTTTTTTTTTTTTTCCTTTTTCTTTGTGTCCTTCAATAAATTGGTCTTTAAATGCAGCACATGGTTTCAAAATTCAGACTCAGCAATGACCATATAAGAAGCCATCTTCAAGCTATGGTAGATTATTGGTCTCTGTCACTCTCTCTTGACTTAGTCTTAAATTTTGAGATTTTCATTGAAAGAGAAGAAAAAAAATGCAGAACAACTTGGGAAACTCCATTATTGCAATTGTTCTTGTAACTCTTGTGCATTGTCTCTCTTGAGAGTCTCACATGGGGATGCCACTTGGCTCTCAAGACCTCTTCCAAATTTGACCCCACAACCCCATTTTCATCATTCACACATTTTCACAAACACTTAATGCCACCACCCCTTTGAAGCACAAGAAGCTTCAAAGTTCAAAACTTTTTTGTTGGGAGACTCAAAAGACAACAATTTCTGTGTCTGTGTCTGTGTCTCTGTTCCAACATGTGCAGGCTGACCAGCTCAATGCAATTATGGCTGCTTCTTTGGTTACCCTTTGTGGTTTTGAGCTTGTTCATTATTGGGATGGTGCAGTGTCAAGAGATGAGTGACTATGACCAGATTGATAACCCTTCTGTTCTTCCCCTTATTACTCAGCTTGTTTATAGCAGACTTTCCAATTTGACCTCAGTGATAAGTCAGGAAATTAGTACTGAGTCTAATTTCTGTGTCAAAGATCCGTAAGTGATTCTTTTATTGTTTATATAGTTTTTGAATCAGTTTTGTATGGTTCTGATTTCAGATAACTCCAAGGTCAAATTTTGAATATTGGGCTGCAAATGTTTGAAATTAGTAATGTTATACATGCAATGAGGGAGTTAAAGCAAGATGAATTTCACGATTAGGGAATTCAATTGAGAGTTATAGTGCTTATTTTAATGAATTTATGAGCTGTCATCTCCAGATATAGTTTCTGCAGAAATATCAAAAGAAGAAGGAGTTTTAGTTCAATCCTTCAATTGCATGGTGCATTTGTGATTTAGTGATGTGCATCTGTAACTTGAACTCATTGAATACTAATTGTAAAGGCATTCCATCTTATAGAACTGTGTACATACCCATTTAGTTGTGGAATTTTCTTGTTTCAGAGATGCGGATTGGAATCAAGCATTCAACTACTCATCTGATTTGGGCTTCCTTGCTTCTTGCATTAACAAGACCAAAGGTATGAACACTGAAAATTACAAAGAAATTATACAATTTCCCCATTTTGTTTCTATGAGAATACATGTAAAAAAATGATACTACTCTGTTTTCTTTTGGTCTTCTCTTTCAATTTCCTTTGTTCTGTTTCTCTACATGCAATTGGACATGTTTATTGTACGGTTTGAGAATTGAATAAGCCCAAGTTCATAGATCTAGTGGTACAGAAATATTTAGATGTAGTAAGGTATAAATGTTACAGTTTAATTTGGTACTTTTGGAATATGTTTGTTTATGCTGCAACTATATGGTTCACAGTTAACACCATGGTTTGCAAGAGCACCGCCGTTTCTTATGCTTGAATTCTGGTGATTCTGATGATATAACAGGGGATATTACAAGACGTATATGTACAGCAGCAGAGGTGAAGTTTTACTTACACAGTTTATTGGATAGATCTAGAAGTGGAAATTATTTAAAGCCCAACAAGAACTGCAATTTAACCTCATGGTTCTCCGGTTGTGAGCCGGGATGGGCCTGCAGTGTTCCCTCATCCGAGAAGGTTGAACTTAAAAATACAAAGGAAATACCTGCAAGAACTTTAAACTGTCAACCTTGTTGTGAAGGCTTCTTCTGTCCTCATGGTTTCACATGCATGATACGTAAGCATAGTGACAAATTTTCTAGTTCTTGCTTCATAACTGACAAATTCAAATAGTTGGTTGTAAAGATTCAATGATGAAATTTCAAATAGGCATTTCAAGGATTTAGAAATGTACTGGGTAATTCATATATTTTGGGAATATGATCTATATTATGCTAGACTATGAGATGAACTTTTCTGAACATTTGCAGTTTCTATGTTGAGATATCTATTTATGAAATATGACAACACTATAAGTAGTGACACTAACAATTTTCTATCCCTAAGCTAACATCTGTCTCTAATTCTTCTCTCTCTTCTTTGTCATTTGAAATATTGTTCTTGAAGCTTGTCCTCTAGGTTCCTATTGCCCTCTTGCTACACTCAATAGAACAACTGGCATATGTGAACCGTGAGTTATATTTCTGGTCCCAAGTTTTTCTTTTCTTTTCTTGAGTTTTTTTTTATTGAATGCAATGTATAAAATCAATGTATGGATATACTTTTTGCAGATATCTTTATCAATTGCCTCCAATGCAGCCAAACCATACCTGTGGTGGAGCAAATATTTGGGCCGATGTTAGTAGCAGTGGTGAGATGTTTTGCTCAGCAGGATCTTATTGTCCAACAACCACCAAAAGATTTACTTGCAGTAGTGGGTATTATTTTGCTCCAACACTTCATTACTCTCTATAAATTGCCAAAGCTGGAACCTTAAAGATGTAATCTTAAGTGTTTGAAGCCTTTGGAAGAAAGGGCCTTGCATAGTTACATAGTAATCCCAGAGAATTCTTATCTAGTCAGCAAAATCTGACCTCTTTATTTAACACCTTAATTACTATATTCTTTATACTATTATCTGCTTTAGATGTTTGAATAAATTATGATGCCTCTGTTCATTATTCTGGAATCTGTTTTTTCTTAAAATTTTCTCTTGAATTGCAGGCATTACTGCAGGATGGGTTCCACTGCTGAGCAAGGTAAGGAATCATGAACTGTGAACTCTGGAAGTAGTAAAAATGCGTTTGGGTCTCATTTTACTGATCATTTCTGACCTTATATGTGCAGAGTATATATGACCATTTACTGATTATCTTGTAGGATGCTTCAAGTTGAGTTCATGTAGTTCAAACACAGAGACCCAAAATATACATGCATATGGAATCATGCTCATTGTAGGTTTGCCTTACTTGATCTACATCACTGACAAAATGAGCTTTATTCATTGCCTTATATTTTTTTTCTTTTATTGATTGTCCAAGGGAGCAGTACCGACATTTTGTGACTAAAGTAGCTATATTGGATAATGGATATACGATCAGAAAAAATATTCTCTTATATAATTCTGTTTTCATTCGTTTAGGTTTACATCATGTGCAAAGATGATTTTTGAATCAGGGTTAATGTTTAATGCAACATCACATAGATAGACATAAAAATACACAGACACATAGTCGGTAGAAGTTAACAATCTTGAATTGCTTATGCAGGCTGCTCTGAGTACTTTGCTACTCATTATTTACAACTGTTCTGATCAAGTTCTCAATATTAGGGAAAGGAGAGTGGCCAAATCTAGAGAAGCTGCAGCTAGAAGTGCAAGGAAAACTGCAACTGCACGCCAACGATGGCAATCTGCAAAAGATGCTGCTAAGAAGGGTGCAAGTGGGCTGCAAGCTCAACTATCATACACATTCTCGCGTAAGAAGGACACATCAAACCAAGAAAAAGTTAAAATTTTCAACCAAGAAACTGTTGAATCAGATATTGAGTTGTTGGCACATTCACACCCCAATACTTCAAGCATGGGTGCAAGTTCATCTTTGGAGTCAAAGGATAAGGGCAAAGAATCCAGTGGTCTTATGCATATAATACAAGAAATCGAAAATGACCCTGATATCAATGACAACTTCAATGTAGAAATAGAAAGTAGAGATAAAAGTAGTGTTAAAGGAAATGTGTCAAAGGGAAAACAACTGCATACTCACAGCCAAATTTTTAAGTATGCATATTCTCAACTTGAAAAGGAGAAGGCTCAGCAACAAGAAAACAAGAACCTGACTTTCTCAGGAGTGATTAAAATGGCTACAAACACAGATAAAAAGAAAAGGCCTTTAATTGAGATTTCTTTCAGAGATTTGACTCTTACACTGAAAGGTAAAAATAAACACATACTGAGATGTGTTACCGGGAAAGTTAAACCTGGTCGTATCACTGCCGTCATGGGTCCATCCGGGGCTGGCAAGACAACATTTCTTTCAGCTCTTGCTGGAAAGACATTTGGATGCTTGGTGACTGGTTCAATTCTTATAAATGAAAGGAATGAATCTATCCACTCCTTCAAGAAAATTATTGGCTTTGTGCCACAAGATGATGTGGTTCATGGAAACCTGACAGTGGAAGAGAATCTCTGGTTCAGTGCACAGTGCAGGTATAGTTCATTGTTGGGCAATGTAACTGCTTTATGTTCTAAGTTGTGTTCTTTATCTTCATACAGGTTTCTTCACTTAAACTTAGTCAAGATTTATATTCAAATGTTTATCTTTGTTTACCTAATATCATGGATTAAATTTTTAGCCCCAAGCAACAACTTGATGATAATAATTTGATGTGAATCTGTATAATTTAATCGGAATATTTATGTCATCAAGTAGTCTTTTCAATTTTAAGTTTTCAGTTCAAACTTTACTTTTAAATACTATGGCATTATTCCATGAAGTAGTACTTTAGATGTTAACTCACTATATTAGCTTTCTTTTGTCTTACTTGCTGTTCTCTTCTTATACTTTTGCATATATTGTTTTTTTATTTTTCTGAATTTCTGTTAATGTTAAAGGCTATCTGCTGACTTGTCGAAACCAGAGAAAGTTCTGGTTGTTGAAAGAGTTATTGACTTCTTGGGGCTTCAGCCCGTGCGAAACTCAGTGGTTGGAACAGTGGAAAAGCGAGGTATCTCTGGAGGACAAAGGAAGCGTGTAAATGTTGGATTGGAAATGGTTATGGAACCTTCACTTTTAATGTTGGATGAACCAACATCTGGTTTGGACAGTGCATCATCTCAGCTCCTTTTAAGAGCTCTTAGACGTGAAGCTCTTGAGGGAGTCAACATTTGCATGGTTGTTCACCAACCCAGGTAACTTCAAATTCCATTTCCACATGTTTGCGATATGAATTGCCTCATTGCTCATTATTTTTTTCAGCTAAGGGGATGCTACAAACTCATGTATACCTTGATGCTTATTAAACGCTCTATCTTTGATATACATGAGAAACCGTAGTCTAGACTGATATCATGCTCCATGATTTGATTTGGATTTTGCTAGCATTAAGATTACTTTCCCTTTGATAAACTAATGATTGACCTTTCTTCTACTTCAGTTATTCTTTGTTCAAGATGTTTGATGACTTGGTACTTCTGGGAAAAGGTGGTCTTACAGTCTACCATGGACCTGCCAAGAAAGTTGAAGAATACTTTTCAGGCATTGGGATCAATATACCAGAGCGGATTAATCCTCCTGATTACATCATTGACATTTTGGAAGGCATAGTAGTACCTGATGGAAGATCAGGAATAAGTTATAAAGAGCTACCGGTTAGATGGATGCTTCATAATGGATATCCAATACCTCTTGAAATGAGACAGAGTGCAGCACAATATGATACATCCCCAAGTTTAAATTCAGAACTAGACTCCAATAGATATGGTCATGAGGATCAAACCTTTGCTGGAGAATTATGGCAAGATGTGAGAAACAATGTTGAAGTGAAGAGGGAGAAGATACGGCTCAATTTCTTGAGATCCAAGGATTTATCTAATCGAAAAACCCCTGGTGTCTTCAAGCAATATAAGTACTTTCTTATAAGGTATGACCTTAATTTTTTGTTAACTTGGAAAATCAATGTTAATATTATGCAACCATATTACTTAAAGGGAAACCAATGTGGAACTCAACTATCCTTATTATGCCAGAGAGTATGTGCTGAATGCCAACATTTCTCCACTCTTTTGTGCTCCATTTAGTGTTGGGTTCTCCTAAAGAAGAAACAATAGCCTAAAACCTGTTAATAATGTGCATGTCTGTTCAATTTAGTGTCTGCATGTTCTTTTGGTAACTGCTATACTAACTACATGCCAGTGTTGTTTCAGGGCTGGGAAGCAGAGATTAAGGGAAGCTAGGATCCAAGCCGTAGATTATCTGATTTTGTTACTTGCTGGAGCCTGCTTAGGGTCAATAACCAAATCCGGTGATCAAAATTTTGGTGCAGCTGGATACACCTATACAGTGATTGCCGTGTGTAAGTTTTATGAGTTCTTCATAACTAGCCTAGAAAGAAATACTTTTGTGACAGAATTATGACTGAAAATAAGATAATTAGCACCCTTTAGAGAACGTTGTAATTAAAATACTAGCTATTTCATTTTTTGGAATTAGAAAAGCATATAGTATGATCATTCCGAAATTAATGTGAACAATGCTTTATTCTTCTATTTTGTTGTTAATTTCAGCTCTTCTGTGCAAAATTGCGGCCTTGAGATCATTCTCTCTCGATAAATTGCATTACTGGAGGGAGAGTGATTCTGGGATGAGCAGCCTGGCTTATTTTCTCTCTAAAGACACAATTGATCACTTTAACACTGTGATCAAGCCTGTGGTGTACCTTTCCATGTTCTATTTCTTTACCAATCCAAGATCAACTTTTGCTGATAACTATGTTGTGCTACTTTGTCTTGTATACTGTGTCACTGGCATAGCATATGCATTGGCTATATATTTTGAGCCTGGTGCAGCTCAGCTGGTCAGTATTACTATCATGCCGAAAAACTTTTAGTGACCTCATAATTGAAACTCATTCATCATTGTGTTTTCATTTCTGCTCTAACATGTTTCTGTTTCTTGCAGTGGTCAGTGCTTCTTCCTGTTGTTCTGACTCTCATTGCAACACAACCAAAAGATAGTAAAATTTTGAAGGATATAGCTAACTTGTGCTACTCTAAATGGGCTTTACAAGCATTTGTAATTGCAAATGCTGAAAGGTAATGTGTCAATTGCTGTTATTGGTTCATTAATTATTGTATTTGCACCTCAACTTACATAGTGTGAAGCAAAAACTAGATTTTGTCTGATTGATTAGTTTTGGGCCAAATTTCCAGTAATGAATGATTTGATGACCAAATTGAGATAAAAAGATCCTAAAAATATAAAACAAAACAATGTGACAACTTTGTAAATAAGCTTATTTGGCTATCATCAAATAAGCCTGTTACTTTGAAGTTGTGTTCATGCATATGTAGCAGAACATGTACAGCATTTATGTAAAGAATACTGAAACAAAAACAAGGAGAAGAATGATAAAACAATTTGTGTTATTGATTAAATATTTGTAGAATCACACATTTGAATCTGAACACTGAACATTCTGTTAATTGATTTTATAATGCAGGTATCAAGGAGTGTGGCTCCTAACTCGTTGTGGTTCACTTATGAAAAGTGGCTATAATCTTCATGATTGGAATTTGTGCTTAGCCATCCTCATTCTCATTGGTCTGATCAGCAGAGTAATAGCATTTTTCTGCATGATCACCTTCCAAAAGAAGTAGGAACAATCTTAAAGCCACAAAACTTTGATGTTTCATGAACTTGGTTTGTACAAATTGGAAAATGATATAGTAAATGCACTAGGATTCTTAGGGTTTCAGGATGCCTGGTCAGTTTTTTTGGGATTCATAGCATTTTAGCTGTGATCTACATGTCCTTGGCATGTCTGAAATCTCTATATAGCTCGAGCTATTTATTTGTATTCTAGTAATGTAATTAATGCCAATGTTTAAGATATATCATTTTCATTTTTTATTAATTTGTTTTTCTAACTAGTGATTCTATCAAGATTCGAGAAAGCTAAACTTGTGATGAAAAAATTGATGTTCAAAGTGTAACATTCATTTTTTAAAATCCTTAATAAGTGCTTTCTAAAGTGATTAAAAAAAATTCCTACTGTGTTTAAAAAAATCTTACTAAATTTAGTAGTACATTGGATGACAATTCAATAATGCTTTCTTTGTAATATTTAAAAAACAAAATTAAGCTTGACCCCTTAACAGAATCATCATATTAGGTGCATGTTCATTAAGTAGAATAAGTACTTTGCCATAAAATGATTGTGATTTGGCCGATTGGCCTGAACTTGGCATGTGTATTAGATGCATGAATTGACCCGTTCTGACAGACAACTCATCATCACTTTAATACTTCTTCACCATTGTTGTCCCTTTAACCTAGCTGTCATGAAAGCATATCTCTTCAAAGTGCAAGTCTCTCAAACTAAATTTCGATCATACATTTATTTAATGTGGCACCATTTGATCAACCCTATTTCTACTAAAGCATTATCATGTGGTAGAAAATCTGATGATGAAATTGAGTACCAAAAAAAGGTACAAAATACAAATAGTATTTTTGGTGTATTGATTCAGCTTCAAAGAAATGAAAACTTTGTGTGGCATATACAGTGAAACTTAGAACTCTCCTCTCTCCCTAACCCCCAAAAAATAAAAAGAAATATATGACAAAAACAAAATAAGTTTACAAAAGTAATGCAACAGAGAATTTACAACAATATTGTTTCAATGTGAAAGAACCAAAGAAGTTTTCAGGTTTCGGACACTCTTTGCTTGTGAAAGCTTTGGAAGCAATTGCGTCTAAAGAAATTTCAGAACCTGAACTTGTAATATCTCAGCTGCAACTATGCACCTTCAAATAAATCTGATAAGCATCAATGTATGTACTGAGTTAATGGTTCTGCAGTCTGCACTGAACTTCATTCTCAATTTAATTCAACATAATGATATAGTTGAAATCAAAGAACAGAAGAAATACTAACAATTGCTTTTATATATAGCTGTGTGATAGTCATTTCCAAACAATGTCGCCCAGAAATTTGAGAGCCGGAACACCTCTTATCTCGACGTCAACAAGTGGTGCCTGAATCATCATTAAACTGGAGAGCTCAGGATCATTCTTGATCATGTCAAGAGCACGCGTTTGATCCTGAAAAGGTTGTATGCAATAACTTATTGTTGAGCAAACTCCTGGATCATGCAAGAATTTCTCTTGATAAACCCCTTCAAAAATAAAAGAGAAAGCAGTTCAGTTACCTTTCTTTTCATAGCACAGAACTTGCAATCAGAAGCAGATGGTGGAAGAATCTGATTGACGATAAGCCTCTTAACAGGTACATTTTCCTTCTTCAAGGAGGCACTCAATCTAGATGACTCACTAACTGCCATCACCTTCGCGAGTAAAGACACGAATATAAGTTATTAGTTGGACAGTTCCAGTTTAGTAGATTCTTATTGTTTAAATAGATCTTTGCAGAATGATCTGTGTAAGTTCAAGTCCTTCAATTGTTCTAGGTAGGGCTATGACTTGATTGACATTATATGCATCAGTTATGCAAAGATTAGTGATTTATGGAATACATTTCTTGTTCATACCGTAGGGATCGTTACAATGACAAATTCTGTGGCATCAGTATCACGAAAGAGCTCACGCACTTTTACCATCCTCTCCCTGAGTTTCTCCAATTTGTCAGCCTGAAGCATCAATATAAAACAAACAGTAAGTTAATTAAGATGAAACTAAATCCAACACCAGATTCATGGCATTAATCTTACAGCATCCTGTCGAGTTTCTTCCTGCCCAAACACTGATTTAATTGCTGAGGTAGCCGAAGCAATTTTTTGTCTAAGCTGAAGCAGAAAAATTGGTGTCAGTATCAAATGCTTATGAGGATCACTCAGAAATATATACCACTGTTAATTTTGCCTATTAACAGTCTTACCTTTAGTATCTTCCCAATGGATGCATCCAAGAAATCAGGCAAGGATAGCAGCCGTAATGTATGACCCTGTTCAGGAAAATACATAAATCCTAACAGATAAAGTCCAAAAACAAAAAGAGATGTGGATTTTATAGCTATTAGATTTTTGCTCACCGTAGGTGCTGTATCAAATACTATTCGAGTAAACATGTTATATTCCTGTGACTCAAGAAATTGCATCACCTGGCAAGACACTTTTAATTGTTAGGAATGCAAAAAGGGGCCTTATTGCAAGACTAATTAGCAATGAAATAAACAACCATAGAACACACACAAAAGGAAAAGAACTTGCCTTGGAAATTGCAATAGCTTCATCGAGTCCAGGAGGAGGTGTATCCAGTAACTCTCCAAGTTTTAGCTCTCCCAACTATTGCAGCCAAAAGATGCAACAACCAGTCTTAGAGATGCAGGCTAATAATGAAGTGAAAAAAATTATATACCAGAATTTCCTAGCTTATTATCTTGGTCTTACACTACAATTCAATTTAAACAGCTAAAGATATGAAATCAAGTATGTTAGTATTAACATGAATTATGAAGCAGAGAACAAACTTAATTGATGATCTGAAACTTCAAGAGCATAATATGCATAATACACATTTTTGAGACGGAGTAGGCTTGTTCAATACCCATATCCAAAAAAATGTTGATGACATTTACCTGTTCTACAATCATTCCAAGACCCATGCCATCCATAAAGTCTTTGACTCCAGTTCCACCATTTTTCTTAGTGGCATCGCGAAACTCTTCCCTAGCCTTCTCTGGATTTATCTTTAAGGAAAGCAAAGAACAACACATTTAAGTACAGACATATCTACCCAAAAAAAAAAAGTACAGACATACGATGAAGTGGTCTCACTCTCATATTAAATGGTAAGCACATATTTTCACAAAATACCAACGGCATCATCAAGTAAACCAGATAGTGAATATCAGCTTATGTATTCAACAGCATTGCCAGCTTACTTCAAGAGCAAAAAGTGGATAATCAGGTCCTTCCACCGGTACCAATGCCCCCCCTGTGAGATCCTATAGAAAAAATTGACAAAACTTGTGTTACACAGGGCAGAAACACCACCGGATCTTCAAGCAGCTAGCATAAACTAGAACACATGTAATTTACCTGAGCAAAAGAATCACTCAAAGAATGTGCTGGATCAGTGGAAACCACAAGAGTGGGGTGTCCGTTATTGGCAAATTTAACGGCAAGTGAAGCAGCGCAACTTGTCTTCCCTACTCCCCCTTTCCCACCTAGCATGTAGTACTTCCTCTGAGTTCCAGAAACCATGTCATCAAACCCTGCTACTTCTTCTATAGGAGCAGCCACTGATCTCACTGATAACAAACAAAGGAAACAACCGTAAAAACGTGCTGCCGAATACTCAATGTGTGTAGCATTAGCCCAAATTGCCTAAGCAAAGCATTCTCTTCCTGAGGATCATATCTTAAAGCAAGCATAACACATCATGAACTTTCAAACTAAAGCAAATCTATGGTGTTTATACTTCCTAAGAAACAATGGATAGCTAAACCGCATTGCCACTCAAATAGCACACAGAACCAAATTATGTTAGAATCCATAAACTAATTAAATTATCATAAACCTACCCATTAAATTAAAAATAAAAAATGAGAATAAAGACAAATAAGCTTTCAGAACGAAAGATGAACAGAAAATTCACTAAATTATATCCACTTTTCCTTTCCTTACTTTAATTATTTTCCCGTCATATGCCTCTTCCTTAACTAATTTCCAATAACTTCTTCTCTTAATTTCCCCTCAAACAAACTAATATCTTCACATGCTTAACTAGAAGAATTAAAAAGGACAAAATACCAATTCATGGGCAACCCCCAAAATAAGAATAACAATAATATTTTGGACTCATTCAATCAACACAACAACTGAAAATTCGAAGAACATATAAACCCATGAAGCAGAACAGAGCAGATAAATGAATAACAAAATATCCAAAGAACAAAATATATCTTCAAATGATTAGCAAAGTGAAAAACCTTGGAATGACTTAGTGGGGGGTCTTCTGGAGACAGAAAACGAAAGAAAGGTGAAGGCTTTGGGGAGAAGATGGATGGAAGAAGGTGGTGTGGGTAAGAAGGAGGAGACACCCTTTAAGGCCATGGAATTGGTAGTGAGAAAAGAAAGAGAGGAAGAAGAAGAGAGAACAGAGTGACACGCCATGACTTGTTGGATACCCACCTGCAATGGCATGCTTTAGCAGCTACTTTGGTTTTCTGTTTGGATTTTGTTTGGTTTAGCACAAGATTTTGTTATGCCTCTCTCTCTTGCTCACACCGCCACGAGGCATTCCCTTTTTTCCTATCAAATGAAGCATTTTTTAGTGATTTTTTAATTGGTGTAATTTTATATAATATTTAAACTATTTTTTTAATTTTATGATCTATCTCATTTATCATTAGAATCATTTAATAATAAATAAGATATTTATCAACGTGAGATTTAGAAAATAATAATTTAATAGATATATGCAGAAAATAATAATTTAATAGATATATGCATTCTTTACGTCTTTAACCATGAGAAAAATATGTGATTAGCGTTAGTAATGCAAATCACCATTAGTAATTAAGCACATCAATAATTTGTAAATTACATATTAGAGCCAGAAAAAACAGACGCAATTTTAGAATATAAATGCAAATTTTCAAATTACATAACACTATATTTCAAATGAGTCAAACCTTTTTATCAGTAAAAACTCTCACCTTCTCAAACCAAACCTTTAAGCAAGCTAGTCACATATGCAGTGTTTGTGCACATACAACTTAAACTAGTCTGCTATGATATAACAAAGGACAGCTCCATACACAACACTTCCACCAGTGAAGAATCTGATGACAGGGGAATATGATATACTGATGCAGTAAAAATAATTGATAAAGATAACAATACATTGAATATAGTGAAAATCAGGTGACAGAAGAATTGAGATTACAAACAATTTCTATTGTTACACTTTTCTTATCCTTATATAGTCTCATTACTACCCTAATGCTGGCTTGTATATTTGGTCAAATTGTAACTATTCATGGTTTTCTTCCGGCGAAGTCTTCCAGTGTAAGATTCAGAGTATCGACTGAACCCTTTTTCACTTGTTCTCCACGAGCAGCCAGGAAATCCTCAACGCTTCCCGGTTCACCGAACCACCCAAGATGATCTGCGATCAAATGAAGATTATTGCACCCCCCACATCTTGCCACCACTACACCTTTCTCATAGGACTCGCGACAAACCGTCTTAATGGATCTTGTTTCGCAGACTTTGCAGGTGAAAATCATAGCAAGATCATGTCTTGAAGATGTTTTCAGACTGGATTTAGCAGAAAACTTTACAGAGGTGTTCTCACTAACGTTCACGGATGTAGGAAAATTATCAGGGCTCAAACTAGACTTTGATCCATCAGCTTCATTATTTTCTAAATCTTCAGAAACAGATTTGATTGGATTTGTATGAGTTGAGACCCCTTTATGAAATCCATACCGGTTCAGTATTGCACCAATAGAGGAATGCGAAGAAGATGCTGCCAATAAAACGGATTAACCTGTTAGTATTTAACTACTTATGAACAGATGCAAGGGTAAAGAACTAGAAACCTCTTCATTCTTCAATACATACAAATCTAGATAATATTTATGCACAGATCAATCATATCACAAAAAGTTAAAGAATCCCACAACTTAAAAGCCTAAGATCTAAAGTGAAGGATCAAGAATTGCTTCAAAATTGAACAAACATCAAGTTAAGCAGAAACCATATTTTGCAACAGAATGGGTAAAGATGAGATATTTTTATAAGCTTTAGGGGGCGTTTGGTTGGGGGTAATCTACAAGGATTCCTGGAAATGTTTCGAGGAAAAGTATGTTCCCACGTTCAATGTGATTCCCGGTAATCTCAACAAGTGCTTTGAATCAAACAACATACTAGAAATATAGTTCACTCGTTCAATGTTTAGAAATCCATTTAGGCTTGAACATTTGCAGTGTGCAATTTGTTGAGTAACCATATTTTACAGATTTCTATTTCCCAATAAACATGACAAGAGAGAGGATCATGCTTACCCCTTCTTCTTGCACCGTGTGCTTCATTCTTGTTTCAAGGGGAGTTCCTATTTGATCTCATACAAATTACTAAATACTAAGGCCTCCAAAACCAATTACTGTATGCCAAAAAAAAGAAACTATTTTTTTTTACAATATTTACACATATGAGGGTTGCAAATTTTCTATTGCCAGTAAAAACAGTTATGTGAAAGAAAAATGAAATCTTTCCAAAAGGGTTCAATTCATGACTATAAAGGGTATCTTGCAGAAGCTTTTTATTGAGACAATCAACACCAACGACGACGGCAACAACAATAACAGACATAACACATATTAAAAGGGGAAAAAAAAAAAAAAAAGCTAAGTATCTTTGGAAAATTGAGTGAGGAATGATGAAAAATGAACTTACCTTGAATGATGATGGGGTTGTGAAACTGTTGTTGTTGGGAAAGGAATGAGAAGAATCGCTTCTGCAGCATCCTTGCCGCCATCGCAAGATTACTGCTCTGCTCAGCTCAGCTCAGCTCCCTACCACCAAACGCAGTTAACGGCGTGCCGTTCTGTTTTTGGGCTTTTTCATCTTTTCCAAGCTTTGAACTTTGGGGCCTTATTTTCGTATAGTTTTTGAATTTGGCCCATGGTTATTATGAATTTTTTGTACCTTAAACATACGAGAGATTTGTAATATTTGTTTTACTATAGATGATTTTTGTACCCACTAAATCAGTCATAACAAGTCAATTATCATATGAAATTATTCAAGTTTTTAAGATTATTAATTCAACTTTTAATAATATATGTTAATCTAACATTTTAAAAGTTGAATTAATAGTTTTAAAAGGTTAGATTATTATATATGGTTGATGATGACTAATTTTGTGATTTACATGAAAAAAATTCATGTGATTCAATATTTTAAAGCCTATAGTCTTTATTTTATAGTACAACCAAAAAATTTGTGAAAACTCACATTTAGAAGTATATAACCTTCAAATATCTACTATATATGAAAAATTCATGTTATTCAATATTTTAAAAGTTGTAGTATTGATTTTATAGTGTATAAAAAAATAGTGAAAACTCACATTTAAAAGTATATATCCGCCTTTAATTTCTACTATATGTGAAAAATTAATATGATTCAATATTTTAAAGACTATAGTCTTTTATTTTATAGTGTATAAAAAAAGTGAAATCTCATGTTTTAAAGTATATAGCCTTCAATTTCTACTATATGTAAAAAAATTCATATGACTCAATATTTTAAAGGCTATAGTCTTTATTTTATTGTGTATCCAAAAAATATTGAAATTTCTCATTTTAAAGTATATAGCCTTCAATTTCCTACTAAATGCAAAAAAGTTATGTAATTCACTATTTTAAATACTATAGTCTTTATAATATAACAAAAAAAATTGTGAAATCTCATATTTTAAAGTATATAACCTTTAAATATCTACTATATGTAAAAAATTCATGTGATTCAATATTTTTAAGGCTATAGCCATATTTTATAATACAACAAAAAAATTTGTGAAATCTCACATTTTAAAGTATATAGTCTTCAATTTCTACCATATGTGAAAATTTCATGTGATTCAACATTTTAAAGATTGTAGTCTTTATTTTATAGTGTATAAAAAAATAGTGAAATCTCATATTTTAAAGTATATAGCTTTCAATTTCTACTATATGTGAAAAATTCATAAGATTCAATATTTCAAAGGCTATAGTCTTTATTTTATAGTGTATAAAAAAATAGTGAAATCTCACATTTTAAAGTGTATAGTCTTCAATTTCTATTATATGTGAAAAATTCGTGTGATTCAATATTTGAAAGGCTATAGTCTTTATTTTATAGGGTATCCAAAAAAATAGTGAAATCTCTCATTTTATAGTATATACTATATAGCCTTCAATTTCTACCAAATTTAAAAAATTAATGTAATTCACTATTTTAAAGATTACAGTATTTCTTTTACAATATAATTAAAAAATTGTGAAATCTCACATTTTAAAGTATATAGCCTTTGATTTCTATTATATGTAAGAAATTCATGTAATTCACTATTTTAAAGCCTATAGTCTTTATCTTATAATACAATGCAAAAAAATATGAAATCTCACATTTTAAAGTATATAACCTTCAATTTCTATTATATGTGAAAAAAATATGTGATTCAATATTTTAAAAGTTATAGTCTTTATTTTATAATACAACTAAAAAAATTGTGAACTCTCATATTTTAAAGTATATAGTCTTCAATTTATACTATATATGAAAAATTCATGTAATTCAATATTTTAAAGTCTATAGTATTTATTTTATAGTGTATAAAAAAATAGCAAAATCTCACATTTTAAAGTATATTCAATTTCTAGATATATGAGTGATACGTATGAGAAGAGTGTTACATAGGAAAAAGTGTTATGTAAAAGAAAAATGATAGATAGGGGAAGAGTGTAACATAGTGAATGATGTTACTGAAGGAGAAGATATTATTACTTCCTCATTTCTGTAATATTCTTTACCTACATAACATTTTTTCCTGCATAACACTTTTGTCCTATGTAACATTATTTCTCTAAATAACACTTTTTTCTTTATTAAAGTAATAAAAAAATGACTTGACAGATACAAAAAGTGCTAGTATACTAGTTAAAATCCATTGGTTGTAACCGTAGGTTTGAACTTATTTTCCAAGTCCTAGTGTACTAGTTTAGTTTCTCTAATGTAAAGTGGCTATTGTCTTTGATTTTCAATCAACTAAATTTAGTTAAAAAAGAAAAGGAAGAGCATGCTAACAATACACAGTTGTTACATTTATGTATTACATTTATGTATTTATGTCGTTACATTTATGTATTTTCGTTGTAAGACAAAAATTGTTCTTTAATATATGATCTCTTGTGCAATTCATTTTGGTATGAGTAGATTGCAGGTTCCGAATATGACTGAAGAATAATCGTAGCCTCTGAAGATGAAAGGAGTACAACATAGCTCATCAAATGACAAAATTACATTATTTAAATGAATAAATAAACTAATGTCGCCACAACAAACAAGCACTAATAAAATACAATATACTATTGACGAGTGATGACTTATCTTGACTGAAGAAAATAGTATCCAATTAAAATGAATCCAAGAACATGATGAAGCATAAATTCAACACAGCACAAATCAGTGAATCATTCCATTCAAAGTAAAAATTGGTTGAAGCATTCCATTCCAATCAGGTTTCGTATTCTATACACAAAATTTACATGATCCATCCATCTTTTGTATTTATCTGACATTTACAAAATCTTGCTCATCTTTTGTATTTATTAAAACAAGTATATAGTATATACAACTATATATCAACCTCTCTCTCCATGTTACAATTAGCTTTCAAAATAAAAATCCAAAATTTTAAGTGGAATTAAAAAATAATGGAAGTGATTAAATTAACCGAAAATTTAGATTAAAAAGAAAAAGTGAAATTCAGTAATTCACCGTGGCGCCAAGGAGAACGAAAGGTCAATGTCTGTTCCCATCTTCTCTGCCCACTTTTTCGATTCCAAATACAATTTGGACACTTCAACCGCGACCCGACCCATATCCGGTCTCTCATTCGGATCCTCCCCGACACACTCCAACCCGACCCGAATCATCTTCTCCGCAACTTCCACCGGAAACGAATCCCTAAGCCTCTTATCCACCCACTTCCTCGCACCACCGTACTCCTCCGCCACCGCCGCCCTCGCCGTCTCCACCACGCTCACCCTCCGGTACTCCTCTCCGCCGTCGCCATCAAATTCAAACCTCACCGCCTCGTCGCCGCTCAGAAGCTCCAAAACCACCACGCCGAAAGCGTACACGTCGGTCTTCTGCGTCGCAACGCCAGAGATCTGAAATTCCGGCGCCATGTACCCTCTCGTTCCCTCGAACCTCACCGTCCGGCTTCTGGAGCTTGTCAATTTCACGCCGGAGCCATCGTCGGCTCCGGCAACGGCCTCACCGCAGAGATCTGAGGTACCGAAGTGGCATATTTTGGCACCTAGGGTTTCTTCCGTCACCACGATGCTCGAGCTCTTTATGTGATTGTGCACGAAACCCGAACCCGATCCAGTACCCGAATCAGAACCCGAGAAATTGTGAACATAATCTAGGCCGTGCGCGATATCGGCAGCGATCTGCATCCGCGAGATCCACGTGGAGAGGTTTGTGAAGCTAGGGTTCAGGCGGTTGCGGAGGCAATCGGCGAGGCTCGCTCCGGCGACGAATTCGTACACGAGGAAGATGTAATTGCCGGAGACGGAGGCGCCGAGGAGCTTGGCGAGGCTGCTGTGATGACTCCGGCAGATGAGGGCGAGGCGGTGGCGGAGCTCAGGGAGGTCCATGATGCGGCGGAACTTGCGCTGGAAAACGACGACGTCTCGGTGGCGAAGAGAGCATCGCCAGGAGGAAGAGGAGAGGCGATGAGGGGAGGAGAAATTGGAAGTGGCGGCGGCGATCTCGGTGATGTCATAGATGTGGGGATTCTCGGGGAGAGTGTGTTTGAGGCTGGAGAGGGAAGTGAAGCTGGAGATTGAAGAGGAAATGGACCAGTCATTGGGGTGGTTGTTGTTGAAGACGTAGCTTCTTGATTCTGTGATTGCGACTTCGGAGGATGAGGACGGGTAATTGGTGTGGGTGGGTGGGGCTGACGAGGAATTTGATGATGATGATCGGTGAGGTTGGGTTCTGTTCCTGATCCTGTTCATTGGTTGTACAACGTTGGTGTTCTTTTTCGACTTGCACATCGAATTCTGCCGAATTTTCTTGTTCCTCCTGGGGCTGAGAGAGAGAGTCTCATTAGTCATTCATTATTACAGTTCTCAACAACTACAACTTCCAAATACTTCTACTACTACTATTCTATTTTGTGTCATAGGAATTAGGAGTATGATTTATGAGAACAGAACATTGGTCTTGCGTGCCTTTGCCGTGGTTAAGGGAGATAGAATAGAACTGGTTACTCCTGTCTCTATCTCCTTCAATGATGTTGTGTTGGTCGGCGTTGTTTCCTGACGTGCTTCTCACGGAAGCAACTATCAATGCGAACTTCTCATACACTAGAAAATTTCTGACTATATTATTATTATTTATATCAAAATTATTTTGTAAAAAAAGAAAGCATTTCTCTTATTATAGCTCAAACTAAACTAAAGTACTAAATACTTTAATTTGTCATGTTTGAACTATTTTTTATTTATATTACTTATTCTCCATTTTATTCTAAATTTGAATGGATGGATGTTTATAGAAGCACCATAATGTTTGTAAATGACACGTGGCTGATCCTCAGGGTTCTTCCAAGTTCATACTACTACCAATTAGGCACAGCAACCTGCTCCCACCACGCATATATTTCTCTTTAATTCAACGCTTTCAAGTTGGTAATGGTAATGGTAATGGTATAGCTTCTTCCTTCTACCTTCAGTTGATTTTATTATTGTTTCCATTGCTACTCACTTTAATGACTAGAAGGTTTAGACGCATTAACTGTTGGATCTGCTCACTTGCCTAATTGTAATACTAAGTGGGATTGCACAACTCTAATTTTTCACCCCCAAGCGAATTTATTTTCGGAGAGTTGAAACTTGAGTACGACCATGTCAATCAATTTTGTTATTTCTCCAATTTAAACATTTTAATTTTTCTTTTTTTATTTATCCATTTTTAGATTTAATATAACATTTATTTCTACCTGTATCCTTTATTAATTGAAGAAAGATAATAAATATAATAAAGTGTTAATTAAGATAACAGATAATTAGTACTATAAATAATATTATAAAAAAACTCTTAAACTTTTCTTAATTGAGGACTTTTCATTCATTACCTTTGCTTAAAGTATATTTTAATGTGTATATTTGAATGAAAATTTGTATATACTTTATTCTTATAAAATGTGTATACTTCATTCTATAAATTTAAATCTAGAACGAACTCAAATAAATTGGGCCAAAAGGGCCCAAGAGACGGAAAAGGAAATAAAACCCAATAAAGAAAAAGTATACCTTGGTAAAAACTCGACACACTATAGTTTCCATTCCCTTTCATCGATCATACATTTATTTATTAATCCACAAACAAGATAGCCACAACGCTATGCCTGTACATGCGCAATGGACTTATACTACAGTAATGTTGACTTTGAGATATAAGTATCTATCTTTGCTTGTTCATTTTAGTGCAAATATAGGCGATGAAAGTTGGTACAAATTACAACTTCTAAAACTTAATATCTTATTTGAAATTTTTACAGCACACCATAAAATTTAAAACAAAAAATCACTAATATATGTTCGTCGGGCCTACTAGCACACATTAATATGAAGTGTGTTACGAGTCCCACATCGTGAAGGTTAGAACAAAGCAAAGGCCTTATAAGGCCTTGGGCTCTCCCACCCTAATAGCTAGCTTTTGGGGTATTGGTTCTCCCAAGGTCTTATGCTCGTAACAATGGTGCTTTCATTGAGAGCCGGCCAACCGGAAAGGACTACCGACGAAGGGTTCTGACTGCGGAGCATAAGACCTTGGGAGAACAACACCCCAAAAACTAGCTAATAGGGTGGGAGAGCCCAAGGCCTTTGCTTTGCTCTAGCCTTCCCGATGTGGGACTCGTAACTGATTAGATATATGTTGGTATATTCGTTGTACGGGTATTTATTTTTATTTATTCAGTATAAGTGTATTATTACATTATTATTCCACATATACATACGTATTGGACTAAAACTGTCCTTATTATTGTAGTGACATCACAACATACATAGAAAATATCAATCATCCAAATTCATGATCATAATTTATCAATCAATCGAACTTATCCTCAATGATTGAACTTAGATACCAAGACACAACATGGTTCACTTGCGAGTATTTCCCTGTGGAGCCAGAAAAGCCAGTCCTAACCGTATCAGGAAGCACACTCTTCAAATCAACATCATGGCTCAAACTGAACCGTTTCCCATTAGGATAAGCAGCAAAAACCCTGAGGCTCTTCCCATAAGGGTCATATGTTACAGTTACGGTCAATGGTTGCCCACTCTGCCACTCCCACTCAACAGTAGCCGATGAGTTAACAACAGAGTTCACATCGATTCCTATGTGCCTGTAGTTCGGATCTCCTATGTCGAGATTAGGGTAGGTGTCGAATTCGACGGCGACGAAGTTGTTAGTGGAGTTAGTTGTTTGGTTGCTGGAAAGACCGAGGTATCCACCGGCGGCATTGGGAGGTTTGTTGGAGAATGGAGCGATGAAGAAAGTGATGCCATCGGCTGGAGTAGCGGTAGCGTTTGGTGCTGTGATGTTTAAGACGAACGTGGTAAAAAGGCTTGCTACCTGATATTATTATTCATAGTAGTAGTAAATAAAGGAACACTATTATATTTAGTTATTATTCAACTTATACCACACATTATAAATAATAAAACGATACGTATTTTAATAATGATATATGGTATTTTTTTGTGCTATTTTCTGATTTTGTTCAATCAATTTCACACACACATAACATATAACACACATTATGTATGACACACATTGAATAGTTGTTGGATGATATTTCTATTGTACATATCCCGTAAATAAATCAATAAATATATAGGTATGAAGTTTGAACAATTGAACATGATATAATAAATTGATAATAATGGGTCTAACCTATAAAAATACTAACTTATGGTCAAATTTAATTTTGTTAAATAGTATTTTTAAGTGTTTATTTAAAATAACTTTTGAGATATTACTTTTTATGAGAGTTGAATTTATTTGATGTGTATTATTTTCAGATTTGATGAGTTTAATTGTTCAGCTCATATATAAAATCTAGCTATAATAAGTAGGATTTTACTATAAATAGAAAAATTTAAAATATATTAGGTAGTATGAAATGGTGGTTACCTTTCCGGTGGAGTTATCATAGAGAGGAACGGGGAAGTTGCAAAAGGTTCGACCAATACTGCCAGATGAGGGGTTGCCATTGCTGTCCATGTTGGTGAGTTGTAAGGCAAAGTTTGGTGAAAAGGAGGCAGCACCTTGCATGATGAGGTCTGTGTCATCGTCGAACCTTGAGAATTCAAAATGCACTTCTCTTGATTCCACCTTATTATTATGATTATGAGGTAGTAATATTAATAGCATGATTATGAGGTACATAGTTATGATGTTGATATTATTGTTGAAGGCAACGAGAAAGGAAGAAAGGGGTTTCTTTGGATCTGAGGTAGCCATATATATCATATGATGATTACATGAAATGATTTTGAATTTTGGTTCGTATTTTGGGTTAACCTACATGTTATATATATCAATAATATTACGTGTACAACAAAAATACGTCCAACAAGTATTCAGTGTATGTTATACATGATATGGAATGTGTGCTATTTGTATAGCCCACATACATATAGCACACATCCCATATCATGTATAGTACACATTGGATACTTGTTGGATGTATTTATGTTACGTTGTACGACAAATATTATTGTATATATATATATATATATAATATTATATTCTAAGTTTGTAAGGTGACTTTTCAGAATAGCTAGCTAGCTTACATAAGAGAATAATGTGTAAGGTATATGGTTGATTGAAGGAAGGTATAATATGTGGTGGGCGCTGAAATAGTTGAATGAGAGTTTGCGGTAGAGATCGATAAGATTTGGGCAAATGGATGGTCTGAACTGCGTGAGCCATGAGGGGGAAAGAAAAACACAAATTGGATAAGCATTACTGCATTAGTTTAGTACTGTGTGTGTAACTCTATACATTCAAACAACATATTCATACTAAAATTAATAAAATAATGGGACGATGTATCTTAAATATGATTATATGTAAAATCAATTATAATGGGACGATGTATCTTAAATATGATTATATGTAAAATCAATTTTAGTATTGACTTATATTGAATAAATTGATACAAAAAATAGAAACATATTTTATTTGATAGGGAAAGATATAGAGAACAGAATATTCTATTTCCAAACATAAAATTTTATTTTTTATACCTTACAAAAAAAATTGCTAGAAACAACAAAAATCAGTCAACAAATAGGAATTTGGGTCACAATCATCCAGTCCATTAAAAATATATTCATGATTAAAATGCTATTTGGACCATAAAATGTTAAATGGGTTTTGTTGGTTGTTTTGGCTGAAAAAGTGTTGTTCCCCAAGCATTTAAAAAAAGAGCATTGCTATAGACACAAAAAAAAATCAGTCAAAACAGCCAACAATAGGAAATTGGACCTAAATCACGCAGTCCATTGAAAAAATACACATGATTAATAATGCTATTTGGACAAAAAAATGTTAAAAATGGACTTTGATAAATATTTTGGATGGAAAAATGTTGTCCCAACCATTTGTATAAAAACAATATCGGATTGTTATTGTTATTAAAACAAGGATTTTTTTTTATATAAAAAATTAGTGGATGATAATGACCAATCTCCTAGTCATCAGATTATTAATTGTATACGAAGTTATATCTTTTAAAATTTTTAAGTTAATGAGTAAATATGTACTAACATTCTAACAAAATAAAATTCAACCAATTATTTTCGTTGCGCACATTATTATTGAAAAAAAATAAAAACTTTGTGTCATTACTCATTATTTAGTGTACTCTTTTGTATTGTGTTGGACCACATACATGTCTTTTCATTTTCTTTTTCTTTTTTTGATCAAACATATGATATTTTCCTTGAAATAAATCAACTGGATACAAATTAAATATACAATAACTCACTTGGACCACATGTTCATTGAAATAAGTCACATGTTGTGATTGTATTAGTTTGTACTTTTTACGGTTTTCAATTTATTTGACGATCAACATTTTTTACATTTATTATCAAACTTTTAAAAAATTATTCTTGATGGCTCTCTATAACATTCTTATTCTAAAAAATCAGGAATGAAAATTGTCAAAATTTTCTATTTATCAAACTTAAAATAGGAACTCTAACTTTTTAAGAACAATAACACTCTAACAAAAAGATTTACCAAGTATTAATGTATTGGGTCAATTTCATTTAATTTTGTATAGTTAATATATAATTATAAATATGTAATTTTAATTAGTGGGGATCTTTCCCCATATTCTGATATCACATGGTTATATTGATAATTTGGTTGGTTTGCTAGCTGCAAATTAAAAGAAATAGTCCCTTAGCTTATTATAGTGTCCCTCATTTTCTGGAACTCATTGCACTATAGATTGAACTTACATATCTCAAAGATAAAAGGAAACAATATTGTTTATCATATAACTTAAATACGTCAAATGACTATTCAATTTGTGCTATATATAAGATGTAATGTGTGCTATACGTACGTGTGTTATACATATAGCACACATTACGTCTTATGTATAGCACGTATTGGATGGTCGTTCGACGTATTTCTGTTGTATGACAACTATTATTGTCAAAGAAATAACCGTCAAAGTAAAGGAAAAACATAAAGGTATATAGCATCAACTTGATAATCTTATACTAATTAAGTACTACTTCATTAAAATTTTGATCCATATAGATCATAGAAGTCCATACACAACCAAAACCCTTAACCAGGATTGGTTTATTACATAAACAAACACTATGGACTGCACATACACTTGTCCTTATTGGCAGACATTATTATTATTTATGCATATTATTCTCAAACATCATATGCAACATATGAAAATTAATTAATATCACCATACATAAAATCAATTCACACCAACTACGCTTGCAATACCCACATTATCATCATCATCAGCAATAGTACTCAATTTTAATTCAAAATTCCATGATAAAACGTGGTTTGTTTGTGCATGTTGTCCTGTGGAGGCAGAGAACCCAACCCTAACCCATTCCGGAAGCACTTTGTCCAAATCAATTTGATGAGTGATGTTAATGCCACCACTTTCATCCCATACATCTAGCATTTTATTATGATGGTCATAGAACACCGTCACATCCATCACTTGCCCGTTTTGCCAATCCCACTTAGTAGTAACATTTGACTTAATTGAATTAATGTCAATCCCAACATGCATGTAATCAGGATCGATGTTGGGATTAGGGTAAGTGTCAAATTCAACGGCAAAGACTATGATATCATCATCATCAGAATCAGATAAGTCGTTTGACCCTTCTGATTCTGATAATGATGACAATAATGAATCTTTGATATTGAGCGAGTTGTTGTTGAGATTGACATTAGCACTGTTAAAGAGACCGAGGTATGCGCCACCGGAATCAGGAGGGATTGCGGTGTTAGCCGATGCAATGAAGAAGGCAAGGCCGTCGGCCGGGGTAGGGCCGCATGAAGGAGGCGAAGAGGTGGTGAAGAGGAAGGAGGTGTAAAAACTTGCTCTTTTTTTATTGGTTCTATCATAGAAGCGAATGGGGTTGGAGTACAAGGCTCTTCCAACGCTGCTTCCAAGTGGGTAACTATTGTTGTCCATGCTTGTGAGTTGCAATGAGTTTTTGTTGGTTGAAATGGAGGCGTCGCCTTGGAGGATGAGTTTGTTCTTTATGCTTTGATTGAACTCAGTGAACTCGAATGAGACTTTGCTTTCTTGCTGTGAGTTCACCTTGTGGAGGAGTAGCATGAGGTGAATTATGAAGAAGGAAATGAGTGGTGGAAGAAGAAGGGATGATAAGGGTTCCTTAGCCATTATTTGGGAGTGGAAAATTTGAGTGAGTATCGATGAAATGTTGTGTGTAGTTTGGGATGCATTTGTAGCTCTGGTTTTTTGGTTGTATATATAGAGCAACAAAAACAATAATGGTGGTCGTACAATAAATATACATCAAACTAGTATCCAACGTGTGTTATATATAATATGAAATGTGTTATATATGTATAGGATACATACGTATAACACATATTTATTTCATGTTATGTATAGCACACGTTGCATACTAGTTGGACGTATTTTTGTTGTACGACCAACATTATTGTATATAATGTGGGTTATACGTGATATGTGTCATATGTATAACACATGTTACGTATTCATATGAAATACATTATATATAACACACATTTGATAATAGTTGGATGGATTTACGTAGTTTAACAAATATTATAATGCTATTTGTGCTTGCAATAAATGAGATATTGAGTTGTGATTCACAACCCCCATCTATCATCTGCAAATATGTGGACCCTTATTATTAAATTGTGGATATAACAACATGGGGTTTTATGTAATGTAATGTAAGTTCAAATAATCAATGTAAAGAGCAGTCATGTATAAGTATCATACATGTGGCTTTTGTAGTAGTAGTTGGTAGGTAGTTGAGTGATTTCTAAAATTTATTTTTATTCTTATTTGGAAAAATTTGGAATGGGCTCTGTCCATGATTTTTAGAAGTCTATGGGCTTCAGTAATAAACAAACAGAACCAAACAAAATTGAAACACCCAAATATATTTTTTTAATTTTAAACACATAAAAATAATTAACCCAACAGCCAACACTTAGACAACACTACGCTGCACTAGGTTTAAATTTTTTTAAATAAAATAAAAAAAGCTTTAATTTTTTTGGGTTTTCTAGAGAGTGGTGAGTGAGAGAGAGCAGTATAGAGCATTAATTATTTAAAAGTTATATATTTTAAAATTAAAATTTTTTCTATTTTTTTAGAAATACTATAAAATAAAGACTATAGATTTTAAATTATAAAATTATCTATTTTTTTTTTACATATACTACAAATTTAAGGATATAGACTTTAAAATATGAAATTACATGACTTTTTTACATATAGTAAAAATTGAAGGTTATATACTTTAAAATGTGAGATTTCTCTATTTTTCTAGACACATTATAAAACAAAGACTGTAAACTTTAAATTAAATTATAAAATTACATGATTTTTTTTACATATATTAAAAATTGAAGGTTATAACCAACAAGAAGCAAACATATATATTTATATATGTTATACATAAAAAATATCAAGTAAGTCCATTTAATATTATGTTTTTATTTTTTATATTTTTATGTATAGTATTTAATTGGTTGTCTCCTTTATGAATAACTTTAGTTGTACCTCTTAACATTGCTATATATCTATTATATGATTTTGCAAATAAATTTCATTTTTGAAAAATTTCCTGAATTTTAATTTTAACGAAACTTACCTTTGAAAATAATGTATGTATGAGAAAATGAAATTTCCAACTTTTGCTTAACTTCAAAATTAAAAAAAAAAGAAGTCGTAAATTTTCATTTACACTTTGTCAATCAAGTGATGGGGTGTGCTGTTAATTGTTAAATAGACGTGTACTTATAAATTACACGAATTATTTAAGAGTATTGCTAGGGGTACAAAAAAAACCAGTCAACACAGCCAATAAATTATGCACAACATGTATAATATAAATTGCACAATGAATATTACATATTGTGCACGCCATATATTACATGATGTGCACAACATATATCACATGTTATAAAGAAAGATGATGTTACAACATGTGATATATGTTATGCACAATCAGTTAAATATGTTGTGCATAATTTATTGGCTGTTTTGGCTGATTTTTTTTGTGCCCCAAGTATTTCCCATTATTTAAATCCTCTAAATTATTTAAAAAAAATGCTGAAATTAGTTTCCTCTTCTTCCATCCGTTATCACTACCCTTCTCCTGTTGCCACCCTTTTCTCACTGTCACTTTTAACTATTTGCCCTTACTTTTTTTTTATTTTAAAATAAATAAAGACAAAATTGCACAAAATTATAAGCTAATCAGCTTCCATCTACCATTCATCAAATATGATGTGATTTGAGGTCCACCATATCTCTAACTCTTTAATGATAATTAATCTCTAATGAATGCTTGATGGATGAAATGCTGATGTACGTCGTTATTTTTGATTTTGGCTTCAATATTCACTTGCCATATCACTAGGGTAAGCTGCCCCAAACTTAATAAGATATTCATGTTAAAAGAGAGCTCAGTACTAAGGGGAGGCAAAAGAAATGGTATTATTTTGGATTGACAGGTGGTTAGGTGATAAGAAATTGCTTTCAGCTACGGATGACACCTAGGCATACAGGTGGCGAAAGAAAAAATAAATGGAACAGAAGGACGTGTATATTGCAGGTGCCTTTTGAGGAATTGGGTGAATATAATGGCTTATGTGCTGCTATATATGGAGGTTAGGTTCCAAGAATGTGAACCAAGGGTGTTGAAGGTGCTTATACGTGGATGATGAAATCTTGGCCTTATTGATGCGTGGCCTAAGCTGCTGGATGCATCTTCAAGGTGTGGCTGTTAGGGACTAACACAAATGATGAGTCACTCATGCTAAAGTGATGTGCTGTAACAAATTGTTTTGTTGCGTGTTTTATCTTTTGTTTTCATCACTCTTTTTCCTCAATAGCTTAATTTATTGTAGGCTATGAGGTATTTTAGCGAGACTCATTCAAAAGGTGGATTCAAAAGGTGGAGTTGTAATCTTAATCATGTTCCCGTCTTTGGACTACCATGGAATTATCGAGAAAAAATAATTCACCTTTGACAAATACTTGGTATAAAATAAAAAATCAGTCAATATGTTATGCATATCATAATTTATATTACTTGTCATACATAACGTATGTTACATGTTGTGCATAATATATATCACATATTATATATATGTTGTACATTAATGTTGACTATTTTAATTAATTTTTTATTGTACGATGTAAATTTTGTATTTAGATGAATGAAAACATAAAGTCCACAAAAGTTTATATAAAAATTAAAGTTGTCTCCAAATCACTACTCAATATATTTTCACACATATACTTAATTTAATAGATTTAAATCATCTTAAGAAAGTGTTAAGGTAATAATTCATTGAGAAAGCACCAGATATTTTTTATTTATATATGATTCATCGATTGATATAAATGATCATCATCATCATACATAGAAGACCACACAAACATAACAAAAGATACATACAGCGATTATTATTCTTCCATACATAATGGACTAAGCTAATACAATACTTGTCCTTATTATATACTTATTATTATTGTGGCAGCTAGCATGCAAGCATATCAAACAACGCTTGCAATATGGGGAATGTTCACAACATCATCCTTATTAGTTTCCAAGAGAGAATCGAAAGACCAAGATATAATCTTATTAATCTGAGAGAGTTGTCCAGTGGAGGCAGAGAACCCAACCCTCACCCATTCAGGAAGAACAGTGGTCAAGTCCAATTGATGAGTGATCAGCTCAACACGAGTTCCATCAGTGTAAAAAGTACATACCTTTAGCTGTTTAAGGATAGGTTCATAATTTATTAGCACAGCCACTTGTTGCCCATTTGGCCACTCCCACTCAGCAGTAGCCTCTGACCTAATAGAGTTCACATCAACTCCAATATGCCTGCACAACCATACCAAAAAAAAAGAATGTAAATTTCTTTCCATCTAATATTTTAAGATTTTTTAAAGTAATTATATTTGTAATAATATTTATTCTACAACAAAAATACATCCATCCAACTAGTATCCAACGGGTGCTATTTGTACATGACATAGCACACGTTAGATGGTAGTTGTCGTACAACAGAAATATGTGTGGTATACGTGCCTGTAGTTTGGGTCGCCAAGTTCGCGGTTAGGGTAGGTGTCAAATTCAACAGCAACAACTTGATGAGAGGAGGAGTGTTTGAAACCTATGAGTTGATTACGCGAGTTGTTTCGAGCATTGGCAGCGCTGAAGAGGCCAAGGAATGCACCATGGGAACGAGGAGGGATGGTGGAGTCGAGAGAAGTGAAGAAGAAGGCGAGTCCATCAGCAGGGGTGGATGAAGAAGGAGCAGAGGTTTCAAATGTAAAGGTGGTCCAAATTTTGGCTACGCTTCCAGAGGATTTATCGTAGAGGCGTATAGGCGCTGAGTGTAAGGCACGACCAACGCTGTTAGCAAGAGGGACACCATTGTTGCCAACTCTAGTGAGTTGTAATTCATTGTTGCTTGAAACGGTGGCGTCACCTTGGAGGATAAGGCTTGGGCCGCCTTCCATGAACTCGTTGAAGAAGAATGAGATTTGTTCCTGTGAGTTCACCCCGTTGATGAGGACCAGGAGGAGCATGAATGTGGACATTATTATCGTAACCCATATTGTTATGTGAGAGTTTGGGATGCATCTTTTGCACTACCTTCTTAAGCTAAATATAGCCCATCAATATAGATTTACATATTTCCAATTAATTGTATTTTATGATATAATATAAATAAATCAATTAGGCTATCATTATTTTGTTAAATATATATGAGTGTATATATAATATGTACATATTAGTTGAGACTACTCACTAATTTTATTACTGGTTATATATATATATATATATATATTTTATAATATCTTTTTTTATTCATTTTTCAGATAAGTCACCGGTCATTTTTATTTTCATATAAAAATATCATCCATGTCTGAATCTGTAGTATGATCTAAAACAAATATTATAATAATATTGATTATTTTTAATATGTAATTGTTGAAAAATATTGATAAAAATCTTGTTAAAAGAAGATATATTAATATTTGTTGGTCGTTGAACATAGTCATAAATTATTTTTTGATAATTATATACATGTGATACATATCATGCATTTTATATTATATTTATGCATTGAGTATTTTGGGCGCTTTAATATACTAATGAATGCATATCACCTCGAGCTATAATAACAGGCTAGCTCCTTATAGCCCCAGAGTAATGAGTAGATCCAATTGTCAACAACTCGAATTATTGAATGTACGAGGGAGGCACTTAGCTTAGTTCTTTTGGAGTTGATCGATTTGGGTATGTATCTTCTTGAACCGAGGTCGACATAACAATATTATATTGTTATGGAGGTCGACATAACAATAATATATTATTATATTATGTATGATATAGAATATGTGGTATACGTACGTGTATTATAAGATTGACATAAAAAAATACTAAGTGTATTTTTTACTATCAACACAATGTCGAGTAAGAATAGGGCAAGTAAAAGTTATATTGGTGAAATTGTAAGTGTCGAAACTGAGCTTTGTTGAAAGACACATATCGAAAGGTGTCAAATACTTCGAAGGAGTTGCCAGCCACGTGGAGGGAGTACATTTTGCATGACACGCATAAGAATAAGAAACTAATATTGTTTATTATACAGCATAGATATGTCCAACTAATATTTAATATGTCTTATATATAATATGGAATGTGTGCTATATATATGTATAACATATATACATATAGTACACATTCTATATCATATACAACACACGTTGGATATTAGTTGAGCGTATTTATGTTGTACGACCAACATTATTCATAAGCATCAAGCCAAGTAACTTTTGAATATAATATATGAGGTGGAAGGTACTCAAATGGTAACGTTCATATTTTGGTGTGGCTGGCAGGAGAAGAAAACAGTCCGACAGTTATTTGAATAAGACTCGACAATTATTCTCAGATTGAAGGATTCACCATCACCGTAAATTGATTGTAACTGTCGTCTGTCGAGATGATTTGTAAAGATCCGACAGAGGGCTAAGTCTATAAATAGGAATTGAGTTTTAGGGAAATGACATTAAACATACACTCACAACTTGCATTCTACTCAAGTGAAACGTCGAGTTCTCTTAGTATATCTCAATCGCCTTTAAAAGTAGATGTAAAGTAGACTTTACTTTCTTTAATTTCTATCATTTACTTTCAAAGTTTGTTATTTGTATCGTAAATAGGCATTGTCAATTATCAATTAAACATATACATTCAATTCATCCATTTCGATTTCATCTTTATATTATAACTACTCTTTTGAGACTTAGTCCCAATACCACTCATTTTTTCAAAAGTACTGGACCAAATCTTTTATTTTGTTCTCATTTGGTTTCGTTCTGTCGAAATCAAATTCGAGTTAACATCTACATATAACACACATTATGTATTATGTAATAGTACATACATGTTGGATATTAGTTGAATGCATTTCTATTGTACGACATATATTGTTATTAACTATTTATTATGAACATAATATACATGAATTCTTGCATGTTCTTATAGAATATTCAATGATAAATTTGTAATTAAATATCAATAATCACGCATCTTATATTTTTCATAATTTAATTTGGATATATATATTAACCGTGTAAATATCTTATATTATTATAAAATCATATTATTTTGTTTAATACTTAAATCTTAATATCAGAAACTCAATTTGTCCGATACATTAAATAATATTTCATATATTATATTTTAAAAAAATAACTATACATACATATATGTAAAATATACATAATTTTTTTTTAATGGATTACATGTAAAATATACATATACTAGTAAGTAAAAAACGTACAATAATTTCTCTAAATTATGATATGCATGTGATTATAGAAAGATAAGCATCGATGACAACAAAAATATTATATTGATGCACACAATTGTATTATAAACTCTTTAACCTTATCACCATACTCAAACTCGTGTTGAATGCAGTGTCATCATCTTTTGTTTTGTTGCCAAATTAGTTAATTATTTTTCTACCACCGGAGCCTCGCTCGTGGTGTGCAATGTGAAAATTAATTATTTAATTTATGAGCACTGATATAGATATAATAAAAAATAAATTAAAACAATTAATATATTGTGCATGATATATATAATATAAAATGCATAACAAATACTAAATGTTGTGCATATTATATATTATATAATAATGTGCACAACATATATCACATGTTATAACTTATAACGAAAATGATGCTACAATATATGATATATATTATTGTACAAAATATATGATATATGTTGTGCATTTTATATTATATATTGAATATAATATATTGATTGTTTTGACTGATTTTTTTTTTCTGTACACCAAATATTTATCTTCTTTTATAAATTTACACGTGGAATTCACATAAAATCGAAGGTAGTTTAAACTATTTTTATTGTCTTTAATATATTTTATGATGTTACACTTTTTTATTAATCCCCTCTAGGCTCTGTATACAACAATTTTCATATATGTGCACAGAAATAATTGAATCATAAGGCCCAATAATAATGTTGACAAACATTTATTGACATGTTCCGTCGGTTAATTATTGGACTACAGAAAAAAAAAAAAAGAAGCTAAAAACCTTTGTAATACTACCTTCACAACATTGGCATATGTTGTTTCATGCCTATAGATAGAATTAGGACGTAGCCTACTACGTGCCATGGTAAACTATGATCCTTACGTCTAAAATCTAAATTTTTATCATTTGTTCATTCTATCAATCTATTTATATAAGAGTTTAACCTAGCTAGATTTATAGGGAAAAGAGTTAAATCATGTTATGAATGCAAAAAGAAACCTTTTTATTCATTTTATTATTGATTTATCATTCAATGAAACAAATTAAAAGGAGCTCGGATACAACATGATGAGGATAAGGAGAAAATAAACCTAAAAATTAGAACATGAGTGCAGCATCTAAGCAAATAAATTAAAGCTACCAAGGGTAATTAAAGAGACTTTATAAATCATATATAATAGTTCAAAGTCCAAAATCATGTGACCTTAGATTAAAGAAAGGAAATTATACAATATATAGAACCTTTATTAGAGCCATAGATTTGCACTAGGGAAAAAGGGAATAGGAACTTGGATAAATATCGTATACCGCATAAAAAGGACTTGAATGAATACTGAAAACATAACATAGCATATATTGGATCTCAATACCTTATTAATTGTAATAAATTTTGTATTTAAAATGAGTGGTGAAAAATACTAACCAATCATGACAAGCAACATGATATAAGTGATGCAAAATAATAAAGCTAATAGCAACAACTAATAGCAACAAAAGTAACATCATCCACTATTCTTCATATATAATATTCTCCAAGAGATTTCTTTGTAAAAGTGAAATTGGAACTAAAACATTAATCAAGATATATATAGGAAATTTGAGAGTTGTATTAATACCTAAAATAATAAGTTATTTATACATTCTTAGTATTTTCATGATAAAATTTGCTCATTGTATATAATATGATAGATACATTCTTAGTAGAGAGAAAGAAGAAGAGGAAGAAGAATAGAAGAGAGAACCAAAGAAGAAGAAGTTGAAGAGGGAGAGAGCGCGTCAATTGATTAATATATAAAATGTACGATAAATCATACAACAGATGTATTTTTTGTGTTGTATATTTAGATTTTTGTATGCTATATAGGGAGCAACATATACATTATTACTTGTTTTGCATAATTAAGAAAATTAGAAAAAGTAGTAACAACGATGACCACATCTAATCTAATATATACATAAACATTTGGTAGTTGGTACATTATTCAAGATATGAGTTTAATTATGATAATGTAGTGTAAAATTTTTTATACGGTCAATCAATCGCATCCATTGATTTGTGTCACTTTTTAATTAGTAGATAATTGCATTAAATTTTTTTACTAATGTGTCAATCCATAATTGAATTTATGTGTAAAATCAATTTACACTGAAATTAATTTCATAAGATATATACTCATTGCCAATTTTCCACATGAAACATACATAAATATACTAAACTTACTACACTTGTCCTTATTAATTAACATACATATGACCCCATATGACATGATATATATAAAATACATATCATCAAATGCCAGAGTCACTGGATTTGCCAATCAAGAACATACAACTTTCTTATTCAATTCAGAGACGTACTACCCATCTGATTACTTCTATCTAATTTCTCAATTAATTAATTAATTAATCAAGCAGAGTAGTGATTAAGGGAACCATGATATTGGTGGTGGTGGTGCTTATTATGAGTAGTGGTCAAGGATGAAACATTATGCAACCAAGCACTGAAATACCAATAATTTATGTTATGAGTCTCAACCGCAGCATCACCAGTAGAAGCAGAGAACCCAACCCACACATATTCTGGCAGAATCGCCACTAAATCAATCGACGCAGAAACCCAATACTCGTCGCCATTTGGGTACGAAGCAGTTACATATAGCACTTTATTGTTAGTGTTATAGCTAATCTGAACCGTTAGCTCTTTACCGCTGATCCTACTCCACGGAATCGTGGCCCTCGATCTCACAGTATTAACATCGATCCCTATGTGTCTATAATTGGGGTCCCACTTGCCATCAACGTAGCTGTCGAATTCAACGGCCAGGATCTGGTACGGCGAGTTCACGATTTCTACGCTAGATCCCAGGGTGTTGTTGGCGAAAAGACCGAAGAAGCCTCCGTCGGAGTCGTCGGGGATGGTGGAGTTGACGGGGGCGATGAAGAAGGTGAAGCCGTCGCCGGCGATTTGGCGGGTGGGAGAAGTGACGAGGAGGGTGAAGGTGGTTTCGAAGGTGGAGATTTGGGTGTAGCCGGAGGAGTTGTCCCAGAGGTGAATAGGGGAAGAGTAGAGGACTCTTCCGACGCTGTTGGGTAAGGGGGTTCCGTTGGAGGAGTTGGATTTGGTGAGCTGGAGGGTGTTGGATGAGGAGATTGTGGCGTCGCCTTGGAAGATTAAGGGGGAGGATGTGGTGAAGGTGGAGATGGTGAAATCGGTGAAGTTGTCTGTTGCTGTGATGGAAGGGGAGAGTGTGAGGAGGAAGAAGATGATGAGAGGGAGGGTAGCCATGATGGGATGGGATGGGGTTGGAGATTCAAATTGGGGGTTTTGATTGTGGAGGGGTTGGGTATTTATGCATGCTCCATATATGTGGATGTGGCTGTGGATCCACTCATGCACTATCTAGTATCTCCTTTCTTTGATTTAATTCGACAAGAAATTATATTATTTGTAGGGGTGATGCTAAATAAACAATACAAAATCAGTTCAATCAGCCAATAAATGAGATTTTGGGACATAATTACTCAGCCCATTACAATCTCAATGATTATCTAGGCCCAAACTAAAGCCAAAATAGGCCCATTGACTGTATGAGCTGGTTTTTCATGGTCCACTTAGCATTATTGTATTTGTAGAGCAATACTAGAGGCACAAAAAAAAACCAGTCAAAACAACCAATAATAGGAAATTTGGCCTAAATCACTCAGCCCATTTAAAAAAATACACATGGTTAATAATGCTATTTGGACAAAAAGTGTTAAAATGGGCTTTGTTAGCTGTTTTGGCTGGAAAAATGTTGTTCCCCAAGCATTTATGTTTTTTTTATTATTATAAAAAATTCATCCAATTACTATCAACGTGTGCTTTTGAGTAATACGTATATATAATATGTAATATTTGTTACGCATAACACACATTACGTATGACATATAATACATTCGATATTAGTTAGATGTATTTTTGTTGTACAACAATCTTTCCCTAATTTATAGAGAATTATTATATGATCACAAAATCTCACATTTTAAAATATATAGCCTTCAATTTATACTATATGTGAAAAATTCATTAGATTCAAATTTTTAAAGGCTATAGTCTTCATTTTATATTAAAAAAAAATGTAATATCACATTTTGAAGTATATAACCTTCAATTTTTAGTATATGTGAAAAAATTCATGTGATTCAATATTTTAAAGGTTATGATCTTCATTTTATAATACAACAAAAAAAATTGTGAAATCTCAGATATTAAAGTATTTAGCCTTCAATTTCTAGTATATGTGAAAAATTCATGTGATTCGACAATTTGAAGACTATAGTCTTCATTTTATAAAAAGATAAATTTTTTTTTGTGAAATCTCACATTTTAAAGTATATAGCCTTCAATTTCTACAGTATGTGAAAAATTCATATGATTCAATATTTTAAAGGCTATAGTCTTTATTTTATAATACAATACAAAAATTATGAAATATCACATTTTAAAGTATATAGCCTTCAATTTTAAGTATATGTAAAAAATTGGCTTAAATATCATTTTGGTCAACTAGCTTTATACAAATTCTGATTTTAGTCCACTATCTTTAGAATTGTCACATTTAGTCCACTAGCTTTAAAAATTTGTCAATTTTAGTCCACTGTGCTGACGTGGACTTAACGATGCTGACGTGGCAGTTGACTTTGTTGACATGGTCGTTGACTTTGTTGACGTGGACGTTGATTTTGTTGACATGGACTTTGACTTAGCTGACATGGCATTTGACTTTTGCTGACGTGTCCGTTGACTTATCAATTGACTAATAGTGGACCAAAAATGCTCACAATTTGAAAGCTAGTGGACTAAATGTGATAAATCTAAAGATAGTGGACTAAAATCAGAATTTATGTGAAGTTAGTGGACTAAAATGATATTTAAGCCTAAAAAATTCATGTGATTCAATATTTTAAAGATTATAGTCTTCATTTTATAACACAACCAAAAAAATTGTGAAATATCAAATTTTAAAGTATATAGTTTTCAATTTCTAGTATATATGAAAAATTTATGTGATTTAACATTTTAATGGCTATTTTATAATACAACCAAAAAAATTGTGAATCTCATATTTTAAAGTATATAGCCTTCAACTTCTACTATATGTGAAAATTCATATGATTCAATATTTTAAAGGTTATAGTCTTTATTTTATAATACAACAAAAAAATGTGAAATATCACATTTTAAAGTATATAACCTTTAATTTCTAGTATATGTGAAAAATTCATGTGATTCAATATTTTAAAGGCTATAGTGTTCATTTTATATAAAAATAAAAAAAATGTGAAATCTCATTTTAAAGTATATATATAGCCTTTAATTTCTACAATATGTGAAAAATTCATATGATTTAATATTTTGAAGGCTATAATCTTCATTTTACAAATCAAATAATCAGAAAATAGCAAATGATAAAATCTGAATTTTAATGTTATTCTACTTTATTATGCAAATTTATAATTTTTATCTTAAATATAGAAAAACATACAAATTATATGCCGATGGAGCAATTTGCAACTTGTGGTTTTTTTCCCCCTAATTTGAAACTTGGTTACGCGGTTTTTTATATATGTTCTATCGTCTAATACTCACCTACTCTCTCTCTATCTATAAATGTTTTATGAATAATGTTTATTCTACAATAAATAAATGTAATTAATATTCAACATGTGTTATATATAATACATAATATATGTTATATATATAACACACATACATATGATATACATTACATATTATATATAGTACATATTAAATATTAATTGAACATATTTTTATTGTACATCAATTATGTGGATAGCGTAGGTTTACAAATTTCTTTCATGTTGATATTATTGTTTGCACAATATGAGCACAAGCATAGCGTGGGGATACTTAAAATCTCACTAGTTTTTATAACTACTTGGAACTATATTATGCCCTTTTCCATAAGAGACAAATCTATCACCCCTAATTCAAACACTCTTCCAACTTTTGTTGAGATAACAAAAATCAACATCACATCATCTATCTTTTTATTATTAACTTGACTTAGCAAGTGTGTTATTTAAAATTCAGTATTTAATATCAAAGTATGAGTTTTGTTTTACATAAATATATAATATATTTCAAGTATATTATATGTGCATTTCGAAATTTATTTTATTAATACTAGCATCTTGTCGGGCACGAAGTTCCTGTCAAAGCCACATTTTTATTTTTTGTCAAGTTTTTCTTAAAGAGATAAAAATAAAATGAATAGTAAAAGGTAACATGGAAAGTCTAGCTAGAGGTGGAAAAGGAAAAAAATCACTCTAAATTGTGTTTAGAGGTGAATATCTTTTTCATTAATTTATTTTTGTAACTTTTTAGTTTAACTTTTAGAATTAAAAAAATAATTACCTAAATAAGTGCGGGTATAAAAAATGTAATTATTTTTTTAATTCTCTTTATATAATAGTATAGATAAAATATCTTGACAATATTAACATAATGTTAAAATTAAATTCATTTAAAATTTACTATACATAAAAAGTATGAACTGACTTTTAATTATTTAAAATAACTAGCTACAATTTATATTTTTTAATAGATTTTAGTGCTGAAGTAGTGAAAATTCTATATAGTCTATAAAGTTTTTATATTAACTGTGTAAATGTTTTTATATTCTTATGTAACCACATTATTTCATTTAATACTTAAATCTTATTATTAATTAAAGACCTAATTAGTCCAATCTGACCTACATTAAATATATATTTCAAATATTATAAATGAAAATAAAAAATTATACAACCATGTAAAAAATACATATTATACAAATACTAATAATTTAAAAGCGTATGTACAATAATTACTCTAAATTCTCATCATATGCATATATGTGGTTATAGAAAGATATGCATCGATGACAATGGGAGATGTCCCATCGTCGCGTGGAAAACGTTATTGATTCAATAATTGATAAGGCAGCTTAGCTATAGTATATATGTGTGGAGATCGAGGAATGATGTGAGACTTAACATTTTCAAATAAGTGAACCAAACTATGATAGACTTAACATCTAAATTGTGATTTTGGTTTAATTACAGTGATTTTTATGACATAGACTTTTGTTTGTCCCTTTAAAAAGGGAAATTTTTAGTATACAATATATATTATATATGGTGTACAACATATATCATATGTTGCAGCATAACATGTGATATATGTTGTACACATCATGTGATATATGGCGTGCACGATATTTGTGTAATTTATATTATATATATTATGTACTAATTTTGTTTTGGTTCATGACCGGGATATCCACTGTCGATTTCATTAGCTTGTAGGCACCTCGAAGGGTGGGACAGAGTTTTAAAGTTTTTTCAGACGAAGATCGAATCCTCGACACTTGGTTAATGGAGAATGAATGAATCCCTACCGCTCAACCACAGTTTCCGGGTTATATATATTATGCACAACTTGTTAGCTGTTTTAACTGATTTTTTATTGTACATATAACCATGCTTCTTTAAAAAATAAAAATTGCTAAAATATGTAATGAGTCACGTGAAAATAATGTCTCCAAAAGACCAAAACGTTCAGCAAACAACGTACAAAAGGTAGGTGGATTCTTAATTTTTTGGGTACACAGTTGGGTTGATTTTAAATTGGGTATGTAATGCATTGAATTGGTCATATATTAGTCATTATGTTTGTTAAAAATAAAAAATAGGAAATATATATTTTCTACACTTTAAAAATGTAAAAATTGAATTAACGAACTTTTGTAAATTTTTATTTTAATCTAATTAAGTGTGTAAGCTATATACCTTTTTGAAGTTTTAGAACATGTATAAACAGAATATTTTTAACTTACCTAAATGTCCAACTAGGTATATATTCTAAAATATTTCTTAAATCAGTATATGACTGGTAAAAATTTGATGAAATAATCAATTTGTACAATAAAAAAGTATCTAAAATAAGAGCATATGTATAACCTAAAGTTAAGGATAAAGTGTAATATATATTTTCATTTATAATATATTCACTTATGAACATTAACTTTTTTCTAATAACCACCAATTTTTCTACAAACCATCAAACCTATGGACCCCTCTCTCTTACAAGTCCCTTTCACAATGTCTTTCTTTCCAATAATATTTGTCGTACAACAGAAATACGTTAACATGTGCTATACATGATATAGAATGTGTGTTATTTATATAACACATGCATGTACGCGTATAACACACATATCATGTCATATATAGCAAATATTAGATACTTGTTGGACGTATTTATGTTGTATAACAAATATTATTGTTTTCTTTTTGGTATGCGAATTACATTGATTTTATGAATTACGTACATTGATATTTTCAGGTGAAATTCACGTAGATTCTTCTAGCTGTAAACTAAACTTAGACAAGAAGTCTCTGAATTTATGAAATTAATACAGTGAAAAATTCTTGTTTCTTTGTAAGATGACTTTCGGTTGAGCTTTATGGAATAAATAAATGAATACAAATAATACATCATGAATTTATAAAATCATTACATCATTTTATCATCTATTGCTTGCATGATAAATTGTGTATTGAAGTTAGTATTGTTGGCACAAATATATAGAAAAGAACCAAAAAAGTGAATTTGATTGAACTCCACCAAGTGAAGGAGAAATTGAAGCTATAATAATAATTCCATGTCCATCTCGTACGCAAATAATAACAGTACGACAGTAATAAACTAATAATTGTACAAGAAAGTCTGAACCTCAATTATTACCCTCAATGTTTTTTTTCTCGATTATAATTTCAGAATCTAGTTTTTTTTGTTAATATTATAATTACTATAAATTATTTGTATCAAATTGAATAAAAATTAAGCATCAATTAAAATAGAGGTTTGCTACGTGTACGCCAAAAATTAGCCATAAATCAGCCACGCGTATAAATACAACAAATATACGTATATCGTAATTTTTAACTAAAATACATCTTCTCTCACCTCATGCGCTCTAACAACCGCTTTTAACGGAATCCAACATAATAAAGACCACAATCCAACATAAATAAAGACCACAATCCAGCATAATAAAAATCACAATCCAACATAAATAGAGACCAAAACCTATGACCTATGAAACATTCAGCATCTGAAACTGCAGAATTATCAAATTGGCTCAATTCATCATCATCAATTGGTGTAGGGAGGTTAAGATCTATGAAACTCTCTCGTCCGGCGAGCTTGGTTGAAGAACTCACCGCCACGTTCGCCACCGCTACAGCTCTCGTCACTGTCGTGGCCGGCACGGTGGTTAGAACGTGAGTCCTCTTGTGTCCTCCGAGTGCTTGACCCAATGCGAAAACCCGAAAACAAACTGGCATTCGTGAATTTTCTTGAAATTGTTACTGTTATTACTATTGATATTGCGATGATTCTGTTGAGGAGCATCGGAAGAAGAAGAAGCAACAAGAACAATAGCATTATTAAGATTCTTGTGATTATGATTTTGATGATCAAATTGAAAGAATTCAACCTAAATAAAGATTACAATCCAACATAATAAAAACCACAATCCAACATAAATAAAAACTACAATCCAACATAATAAAGACCACAATTCAACCTAAATAAATACCACAATCCAACAAAAATAAAGATCACAATCTAATATAATAAAGACCACAATCCAACATAAATAAAGATCACAATCCAACATAAATAAAGACCACAATCCAACCCGAGACAAAAATGATAGTGGAAATTTTAGCAAACTATACATTCGAGGCACATGAAACGGAATTAACTCAAGAACCTCCTAATTTTGTTCTTGAATCTTCATTTTCCCGTAACAAAATCCTTGTGTTATGATGGACATTCTCTCATAATACTTAACACTTGTATACACATATAGTTAGCTATATATATGCATGGCTATTGATTGATCATGTTGTGAATGGTTTGAGTGAGTTTGGAAAAAGCTGCAAGTAATGCTGCCTTAAGAGAAGGATCCTTGGTTATGGCGCACTCACAACATCCACCATGTCAAGGTTTCTATCTGATGATGAGGGTATCATTTCTTGAAGCTTAGATGACAAGTAAAACCTCCCCAAGTTGTTGAGTGTGACCAATATCTAATGGCCGAGGAAATGCTTCTCTGGTGTTTGATGAAATGCCCCTTTTGAAAAATGACCACAATCCAACATAATAAAGACCACAATCCAATATAAATAAATATCATAATCCAACATAATAAAGATCACAATCCAATATAAATAAAGACCACAATCCAAAATAATAAAGACCACAATCCAACATAAATAAATATCACAATCCAACATAATAAAGACCACAATCCAACATAAATAAAGACCACAGTCCAACATAATTAAATACCACAATCCAACATAATAAAGGCCACAATATAACATAATAAAGATGATTGTGGTCTTTGATATCTTCTTTGAAATGCTTCTGATCATGTATGTACCTATTCAAGCTCACATGTTTCGGACCTGTTCAGCATACGTTTTGCGCTAGTTTGATTGTTTCCAAGCGCGTCTGGAGCACGCGACGCAACTGCGATGGTTTTATACTAGTTGGATTATTTCCGTGCGTGGGGCCATCCTATTTTATACGCTGGTGGCTGATTCATAGCTGATTCTTGGTGTACAATGAGCATTTCTCATTAAAATATATTCACATAACTCTTACTTTATTCACTTTAAACGTATATATTATGTCATGAAATATATATACATGAGTTGAGTTAAAATGATACTGGTATAACTTTAAAGCAAAGTTACATCACTTACAACTTCATATAAAATAGTTTTTTTTGTCAAACTATTAAATTATAATAACTACATGTAAAGATCATTCGTCTTAAATTTCATAAAAATTTAATATTATTAAGAATATATTCATATATCTCTTATTCATATTTATTTTGAACAAATGTATTACATTAATTTTTGTGTCCATAAAAACTATACCAAATAATTTTAAATTATTTTAAAAATATATAAATATGATCTATATAATGTGAACTTCTAATCCAACAGTTAATTTAACAAAAAATTATCTAAAAAAAATATTGAACAGTATAACAATTGCTTATTACCCTAATATCATTTAAATCCAAGTCTATATATATCATGTTCTGTTCTCTTGCTGCTGTTGTCCCCGGAAGAGAAGAGAACCACATTAAGTGAAGTGAGAGTAGTTAATGCTTTTGAGTTATAAACTAATTACAATTAATTAATTGCTTATTTTGAAGTTCCTTTTTGAATAATTGTGATTGTCTCGGAAACCTGAACCAAACGAGCACTAACTATCCAAAAATTCATACATGGAAAAAGATAATTTTCGAACTACCCTTTGGAAAACAAGAAAAGGGTAGCAGCAGACTAGAAAATGTAGTAAATTCAAATGTTAAAGAATGTTTTAACAATTGAATTTGCAAGGAAAGGAAAGGAAATCAAATATAACCGTTGAGAACACATGCATGTATGTTCTTACCTTCAGTTTTCTTGATCCACTAAGATCAAATGATGCTTAATCCAAAATAATTTACAGGTACAATGAACAACCATTCAGAATGATCATGGACCTAGCAAATAGAGACAATCAACAAAAGTAAGCCAGAAGAGATTAAGACCATTCAACATGGATGAAGCACCCTCTAGTGGAGAGTTTTCCCTCCTTTTAGAGGCTGCCCCTATATCAGATGTGCCTACTAATCCTGAAAGAGTAAAACTCTCTTTTTTCAAGTTACCAACTCTAGTTGCCATCAAATAAATTGGATGCTGAGGACCTACAAAACAACCATTCTACCCTAACTTTACACCTAACCAGAATGCTTCAGGTCAGACATGACTCTATGCTTCACTTGAGAATCTAAATTGCATATGTGCACATGTTACAGAAAATGGGGTCTGGGATGAATATTAATATCTCAAGCAGGTGAATTCACATAGTGCCCTGTTTTCCTCCTGTGCCTGCTATAATCTGATACAAACCTGAAAGAAAGGCCACATCCTTCAACCTTGCATTTATAAGGCTTCTCACCGGTATGCACGCGTATATGCTCCGTCCTTGCCCATGCCCACTTGAATGACATGGTGCAACCTTTCCATGGGCACTTGAGGGGCCTCTCGTCGTCGTGAACACGCTGGTGAAGGAGAGCATATTTGTGGCAGCTGAACTTCTTACCACAACCTTTAAGAGGGCAAAGGTTACGCTTGTGCAGCTGTAACTCGCCCTTAGTCATGAAACTCATATTGCAGCCATCAAGGTCACACCTGTAGGGCTTTTCAACATCGTCCTTTTTCTTCTTGCGAGGAACCGGAACATCAGAAGGTCTCCGTGCCTCTTTAGCCTCCTGATTTTCCTTGACATTTTGGCTGACATCGCCCCCACATTTATCAGTGGCTATCTTCCTAGCTCTTGGCCTCAGCCCTTCACATGGACTTCGAATGAAGTTGTTGCATTCAAATTGATTTTCTGTTATCTGTTCCACTTCCCTCTTCCTTTTCTTCCGAGCATTTGATCTCGGAACTGTTTTGGTTGACTCTGAGCTTTCCATCTCTGTATTATCTTGTGACAAATTAACTTCACTTCCATTAGTATCTCTAACACATGTCTCCTCAATTTTAGAACATTCCTGTATTGATGTAGAAGAGTCCTTTAATGACATCTCAGTGCCCGAGTTATGTTCTTCATCAATTTTATTGATTGGCTGGATTTTCGGCTCCTTTTCTTTCTCTGAAACAGACTGAATACAGAAGTCTTCTTTAGGACAAGTTGCCACTGAAACTTCAGGAAGTCCTGATTCTGCAATAGCTATACTTCTAATTTCGCCTTTTTCAGCATAACCTGATACTGGTTCCTCATAAACTGAATTTGTACCTTGGATCTTGACCTGCTTTACAGATTCTGAAATCTTATCATCATTCAACCCAGTACTGCATTCCCCTGCTGTAGATTCACAACACTGATTTGCTAAAACATGAGTGGACTGATTTATTTCCCTTTCAATATCTTTTCCAACCTGAGTTTCTGGCTGCATCTTTTCATCCAAGATTAAAGTATTATGCAAACCGGGAGAAGCATAAACCTCTCCGGGAACTTCACAAACTTTTCCATTTGTAGTATGTTCATTTATTCGTTTATCGTCACTTACTGCAGTTGCCTTGTCCATTTCACTCATTGAATTGATTTCTTGCTCAGCTACCTTCATTATAGGCTTAGCATTGCTAATTTTTTCTGCACCAGAGTCATTAGTTGGATTCTCCAAACTTCCATCCTCAAAGGCAAAAGTAGGTTGGATTACCAATGAAACAGTAGATGAATCAGCTTCCTCATTGTTGCTTTTGCAGGCATCTTGATGCAATTCATTATCCCTATCTGTTGCATTTGTAAGTGAGCTAGAACATTTCTTGTTCTGACAACCCAGGTTTTCCTTGTCACTCATTTCTGGAACACTTGTATCATCATGCATCTTAGAATGAAGTGTCAAATCTTCTTTTCCATCTATATCTAATTCCTGCATAGCTTCGTTCACAATCTCTGCTCCAACTTTTTCATTCATTAGAATAGGATCTGGAAATGAATTTGAAAGTTGTGAAGTATCAGCGTTCAAGCTCATGCTATTGGGCAATTCAATAATCTGGATTTCACGGTGCATTGGAGTCGTTGCAATTGGAACAGACACATGTGACAAAGAACAATCACTCTTGAAATTCTCAGTGTCAAGCTTCTTTTCATCAACAAAGTTATATTGATCTCCACTCAAAACAACCGACCCTCTGGGGGATTTTACTTGGAATTCATGGACCATGCTTGCTCCAGGGAGACAACTTGGCTTGGACTTGAACTTCCTTCTTGAATATTGAATTAGCTTCCTTTTGGAAGTGGAGCCATTTGTTCTTACCACCAACTGACTATCTTTCTTAGCTTGAATGACGTTAGAGAGTTTGGTCTGAGCTAAAAGATTTAACCTTTTTGAGCGTGATCTCCGGGATTGCCAATTTATAGATATAAATTGTGAACCAGGACGTTTATCAGAGAACATCATCCTTAATGCTAGTGTCCAAGGAATTTGTTTAGATGGATTGTTATTCCTTGCATTCACACAAAAACGCAAGTTAATCCCTAGTTTAGATGTCCAGTCTTCACATTCATCACGTTCTTCACCATCAATTGCCAGATCTATCAGAGTCAAATTTTCTGGGGATGCAGTATCTAATTGAACGTCATTATAATCAAAAGCATCATGTATCTCTTCTGCAACTGCCCTGGCATGTGCTTTTATTTTCTGATAATCTACAACAAAGCAGAAGAGTTGAAGTAAGGGGAAGAAGCCAAAAGAAATATTCGAAGTATAGGGTTTTATTTGTCATTTCTTTTATTTTTACCGAGCAGCTCAAATGTAACTGATCACAGAACAATGTTGAGTGGGTTATAATAAATTATATATTGAATTATTGATCAATAGCTCACTTGTGTAGATGGATTCAATCTGTATTAAAGACTATTTTTCTGAAACTTAGCCATATTGTGATACAAAAGAAAGACTTAGGTGTTCTCATAACTATATTTAAGTTGGAAGGTGCCACAACAAATTGCAAGCATCCGTATCACCAGAAATTTGATATTGATTTTACTCAATAATAGAATGATGATGCAAATAGATCTTTAATCTGCAAACAAACCTGAATGGCAAATTATAAGCACATTGGCTCCACCTTTGCACCGCAACATCTCCACTATCTGAATTGCATGCTCCAGGCAGAAAATACGTGGCCTAAAAAATTTACTGGTAGTGTTCCAACATTTATTGAACTTCAGCGATTGATCTGGTGACTCCTTTGCAGATGAAAGTTCAGAACCAAAATGATCCCCTGAAGAACAGAACATATAATAACTCATTTCAGCACTTAAAAATTAAAATTGCTATCTGCTTGGCAAAGTAAAGGGGCTGTCTCAAAAGTCAAGATGCATCTTTATCAAGTATGCTTCTATTTGGAAAGTTAGTCATCATCACAGCTTCCTCAATCTCAAAAACATACAAAAAGAGTATTGCAGAAAGTTCAATTCACCACATATTTCAAAATATCATAAATAAAAGCCAAATAATGGGGCAAAGTATAAGGACATTACTTGGGACTAAGCTATGAATAGTAGGATTGGCAGTGGAATCTTGAACTGGATCATGATCTACAGATAGAATCTCCATCAATTTCTCAGAAGGTTGTACCACAGTCATAAATGGAAAACCAAGGATTCCACAACCCACACAAGCCAATGCCCCTGAATCAGTTTGGAAGTGAGATGGAAGGTCATCACCATCAAGATATAATTCAGACAGATTCTCCATGTACAGACTCATCTCATCAAGCAAACAATGAGTATTCTTCTCTGCTGAACTAATATTTGGCATGTCAACCGAAGAGGTTCCAGTTGTTGGAGCTAAATCAGGTGGCATACAATATTTGCTAGAATCTGGCAGTAAATTAGCATTCCATAAAACAACTTGTTTAGTTGCTTCCTTTTGAAGAAGAATGGATAGCAGTTTGTTTTCCTGCAGCATATCTTCTATAAAAGCCTTTTTTACTAAAATCTCTCTTTCTTCTTTTTGACGATCTCTTAGACGAGAGCTACGGACACCAGGCAATAGTGTTCTCGGTACTCTATCAAATCAAACAGATCACAATGAAGAATAAAAAACATTATTAGTTACTCACATGATATTCTTAAATAAAAGTAAAATGTATATTGCGAAAATACCTCTAAATGTTGGAAAGAACGATGTTTGTGATGATAAAAAAAGAAGGGGAAAAAGGGGAAAATGTGAAAAAAACCAACAGAGAGATTTCAGATCAAGATAATATCAAACCATATATGTATCACGTTTTTAATGTAAAATGTCTAGCAAAAGTCTTTCTTAGACTAGAATTCTATTTAAAAAGATATATGAATATATCCCTTACATCTATTTTGAATGACATATTATTAGTGTAATTGCATGGGACATAACTAATTTTGCTTTAAAAGTTGATTCAAACTCTGGGTTCACATATAACTTTCATACTTTCTCCACTAGTCCAGCCATATCAATAAACAATAATTGATGCAGTAATGAACTAAAAAAATGAATCATAAATTTACAATTGACTATTGCATTGGTTAGAAAAATAACTGAAAAAAAATCAAGGCAATTATCTGTCAGAATGATAATGAAACCTCCATAGATTAGTATCTGCATATAAAAGCAGTGGTGCAAGATTAGCTCACCTTGAAATAAAAGACATGGTCAGCAAGTAAAGCAGTTGCTGATGCGAGAGCATGGGAAGATAATTCATTGCAGCTCTACGCACTGCAGCTTCCTTTGCTACACTAAGCCACTGCGGAGTTCCAAAGTTAGCAGCTTCCCCACAGTTAAAACCTAGATTGCATCATATGGTACAAACAAAAGAATTATGTTGAAGATGCAAGATAAATATAGACCTCATGAGACAGTATAGGCCATTTTTCTTAAAAAAATGGGAGAGAAAGACTGAAAGAGAGATCTTTGAGGGTGTGTTTGTGAGTTGAGATTTGGAGGAGAGGGTTTTGAGAGGTGTGGATGTGTTTGGGAGTTAAATTGGTAAAAGAGGAGGTGTTTGAGGGTTTTTTAAAAACCTCCAAAACCCTCCAAACTTCTCATTTTCTAGTCCCTCCACTTTGGGGGGTTTTGAAACTCCCAAACAAGGGAAGGTTATCTTCTCCAAGTCCCTCTCTTCCCTCCCCCTTCCTTCCCTTCCAAAACCTTCCCCTCCCCTCCCCTCCCATCTAAACTCCCAAACAAAGCCTAAAGGTACCAAGGGCAGAATTTCCTGTCACAAAATTCACTATCATTGTGCATCATTGGTCTCACAACATTAAATGAAAGTTTAAAACTTTTCTTCAAATTTGATAGGCAGTCTGTGATTATAAGTTATGCCTAACATATTCCTCCATTTCAAAAACCTATGGCATCATTATTCTGCAAATATATATATATAAAGAAATTACATGAACTTCAAAGCAATTACCGTGGCTGAATCCTACATGATAAGCTCTTGGAAAAGTAACAACAAATTCACCAGGGTTCTGTATTAACCTAGAAGAAAGCCAGCATAGATATAAGCAGAAGTTCAACAAAGCCTCTACTATAACTATAGCTCCTAAACAATAGTAATTTCTAAATATATAATTTAATATCATGTTCCTTTCATGATGTAAAGTGACTGACCTGCAACAAGGAATCCCAGATGCAACAACTACCTCAGGTGATAATAGAGTTGTTTTCTCCCCCAAAAGTTTCAAGGCAGCTGGCAAGAAAAGAAACTGAATTTGTGTTACAAAACCTCCGTAGAAGCTTAAAGGGGGGAAAATGAGATGAACAGCCTTTTGAGTTAAGAGGCTTCGTGTATTTAACATGAAGTTTCAATTTAAAAAAAAATTCTTCAGCCTTATTTGATACATTAGACTGTTTACCTTACTTCAACACTTCTAGGTAGCAATCTAGAGGAAAAGCAAATCATATTTTACAGTTGTTAGCTAACTTCTGAAATTATTTTACCATATCTACTTACATAAGTTTTAGTTGTAACCTATTTTAGATTTTTCTATAACACCCTGTCAGTGTCATGTCATGTTCTGTGCAATGTGAATTCATATGCCTTGAAAGTTACTATTGTGCAGAAATGTTAAAATGATGAAACTATTTAATGTCTCTATGGTCTTTGGCCCCAGAATTTTCAGTAGACAGATAATAGTCAAATAATTCAATTACCTAAATGATCAATATCACCATCATATGCCTCGGAGCGGATGACTTCCTCAAAGGCAAAGGCATATTCTCCAGGAACAGAATACCAAGTCTTTGCAGATCCAGTGTGAAGAAAATTCAAGCTGTGAAGCTCATGATCCTCTACATGCCAAGCAAACCAACTAAACAGCATACCAATGTATACCATCGGGGAAGTAACACCAGGAATATCATCTGGCATGAAACGTGTTAGCGAGCCAGATGCGCGTGCAATAACTTGCAAGTTCCAAGGACTGTTTGAAAGCTTCCAACCAGCAGTGCCTTGCATATCACCAGTGGCATCTGAACTCCTTTCCTTAGAAGATAGTGTAGCTTCATTTGATGCAATTTTCACAGATGTAGCTGAATTGTGCTTCGGTAAACTTGTGTCTACAACATCAAATTGGGCAGAAGCCCCCTTAGTCTCATCACTTTGGATATCTCTTACGGCATCCATTTCAGTTTGTTTACGATCAGAATCATGAAGTCCACTTTTATAATAAGTCCTTTTTCTACGCCTCCTATGACTATAACGAAATTGACCCTGGGATTCTCCAAAAGCAGAACCAGGCACATCATTGGCATACTCCACATATATTGGCTTCTCTGACGCTGCCTTCCAAAACATAGCCTCTATTACCAGTGGAGAAACATCCTTCACCATCCCCAGCACACTTTTTGCGAAAGACTTCGATTTAGATTCAAACTGTTCTAGTGTATAAACCTCCCCACTTTGCCACACTTGCTTTTGACCACCTGGAAGTGAAGTCTGACCACTCCCTTTGGTAGTTTTCTTCGCATTCTGCCCAAGTTCTTGCTGCCTAGTAGTGAACACAGCCCTCAAAACCTCATCACTACCACTATCCCCAGAACCCGTTCTCAGAGCATTACTATCACCTACTGAACTCATTTCAGGACCCAATTCAGGGCACTTCATGAGAGACTTATTCAAATTAGAAAAAACATATCTTTTTGAAGGCTTGGGCAATGGTGGGATAATCTTACAAATCCCGAAGTTGCCAGCTTCCTTCTCAATCTTTGAAATATAAGCAATTGGGTCTGCGAATTCAGTATCAGTAGGTCGAAATTCAGGCGCCAGTGGCAACCCTTTGAGCCAATTAGGGATTTCAACATTACCCATTGCAAGAAAAAATGTGAAAAGCTGAACCTATTAGAAAATTATAAAGCTCCAAAACAATGAAGGCTAATTGTACTCAATCACGTGCAGCACTAACTTCCCACTGAGGTTATCCAAAAACCCTAAATTGGGTTAGGGTTTGGTGAGTTTCATGCATACCTTTGAAGCAATTGGAGATTGACTAAGCAGAATAGCGAAATGCAGAGTGAGAATTGAAGGAATGAGTGGGTTGCTGAAGGTGTAGCCGCAAGGTACTGTTACTGTACATGATTGATTAGCCTTCAAAGTTCAACGGCACCGTGGAATTCTTAGAGAGAGAGAGAGAGAGAGACGAAAAAGATTGAGTTAGAGAGAGAAAGGTGCTTTTTATGATGGAAGGTTGTGAGTGCTATTTTCCACCCGTGCAGGTTAGTGATGTCATATTTGGCTGAGCTAACCTGCGCCACATGAAATCAGAAAACTGCTTTTGGTGGTAATTGGATTTGGAGGGTTCAATTGCAATTTGCAAATGAGAGGATAATAATAACATACTACTTGTTGCTATGAACCAATAAAAAATAATAATGAAAATCTATTAAGGAAAAAATAATTTTAAAAATTGGTCAACAAGTTAATCATATTTAAGATTATTTATTTGATCCAAATTTGAACAAGAGAAATTCTTAAAAGTTATATTTGAAATGGGTAATTTTGTTTACACATTGAGGATATTTTAGATTATGCTTGGATTTATTTTTACTTTGCCGAGTAAAAATTGTTTATATAATTGTTTAATCATGTATTATTATATAATTGTCTGATAATTGTATTATTATATATACTAGTGTCTTGTTGGCATTTTATATTCATCAATACACAAGTTGTATTTTTGTTATTTTTATTTAATTTTAACTTAAAATTATATAAATTAAAACTAAATAGATAATTAGTAAAATTAAGATGATGAGTAGTTATTATTTTAATTTTTTAATATTCATTTTTAAAAATATAAGTACCTTTATATATGAGTGTGAGCATCAAAATGAAGTTGTCTGAGAGAATAGATGAGTTAATTTATGTGATGACCTAAACTTAAATCATCAATATATATTTTTGGGTCTGAGTTTAGGAAATGTATTCGAAATGGACTAAGAGTTTTATTGGGTGATGTGTACAACATACATGGATGGGTTCAATCCGTATTATCTTTTTCGAACAAATGGTCCAATCCATCTTTACACTGATGTTAATGGGCTATTTCAAAGAACCCAATAAATTCTCTTGTTCTCTTGTTTATGATGGTGTATATTACATCTCATTTACGATCACATAGGCTAGCACAAGTGGTAGATAATTGGACTGCTTAAGCATTATCTTTCGGATTCGATATTTGAGACGGTGTGTATGCAGAAAACCTTATGGTCAGTACCCTACCCACCAAAAGGTGATCTCCCTAGGAATTAGGAATTAGTTGTCAGTTACCGATATGCGAATATTTGAGAAAACCAATAAAAAAATAATATGTCTCGTTTACTAAATAATTAGAATAAAATTCAAGAATCATCTAATATTATATGAGAATCTACAAGGTTTTCTTTACGTAAAAATTTCATTAAAAGTAGTCACAGTATTAATAAGAAGAAATCAAATATTGATCAATGGTTCACCCCAAGATATACAAAGTCTTATTAGTTATCATTACATATATATTCATTATTTTCATTTGTTACAAACAAAATTGTCATAAAAATCTTCACTATATATTCTCAAGTTGCTAAAATATATAATTTAGAAGAATATTTGGAGAGTGACCTGTAAGACTATATAAATTCCAAAAAACTGACACAATAGCTATCTTAAAATTATATATGCAACATGTGAAGGACACTTGCCAACCTCGATCCATTCATATGCTTAATTGGTACTTCGTGTGTCCAATTGGTACTTACTTTGGTAGATAGCCAGAAAAATGATTAGAAAGATAAAACTAAACCCACCAATATTTTTTTGCAAATCTGTTGGCTATTAAATAATAGTGTGTGTGTCACAATAGGGATCTTTTGTTTCATGCTAATTAGGAAACATAAATCTGTTGGCTGTTTTTTATCCAGATTTCTGTCTGCCAAAGAGGATCTATATGCATTCATGCATTCAACTCCATTCCACAATCTCTGCATGTTTGAATATGCTTAAACAATTTAAATATATATGATCAATCTTAAAGATAATATATATGTCAACAGAACTAATTATATATATGATTCCAAAGACAATAATAGTATATCGAATACCTTTTTTAATTGTTAAAATTGTGATAAATATCAATCTTCTCGCAATTTTCAGTGTAAAACATTTAAAGTTTTTATTTTTTTCGATTCACGATCAGAGTACTATCGATCATAATGTGATTAATTTCTAATGGACTTGTATAGACACCTCGAAAAGTGAGACAACTGACCCAAAATTTCAAAGTTTTTCCATATCCAATACGAGAATTAAACTCTCAACACTTGGTTAAAGGCGGAACCGCTTAATCATACTCCCGAGCTAAAACATTTAAAGTTACTTCCATATTTTCCTAAGCTAAATATGTTTTATGATATTCAAACTTGTATTTTCATTCTTTCAAGGTATTGATTCATCTATTTACTGCTCATTTAACAACTTGAATCTCTCTTTATATCATGAAATTTAATTTGAATACCTAATTTAGAAAAATATTATATAATTTGTGACTACAAATCATATCAGTATTATATTTGGTAAAATAAAGTGGTATATATATATATATATATATATATATATATATATGACCATTGATCATTAAATCATATCATATTATTCTTGTAACTAAATTCTTTAAAAATTATGATAATGGAAATCTCTAAAAGTAGATTATTTAGTAATTATGTAATCAATTATATATAGTTTGTGAAGAAAAAGAAGGAGCCGTTAGTTACACTTTACCCATACTTCTCCATAGATGAAACACAACTTGTGCTTTTCCATATTAATAATTATTGCCCCTGTGCTTATTCCAACCAGCACCATTTTGTGTGCCTTTTTCCTATCACTCCTATTGTGTGGGGTACACACTCAATTCCCCTATTAATTAAAACCATTTTATCAATTAGCAATATTAATATTTGTCGTACAACGTAGATATGTTCAATTAGTTTCCAACATGTGTTATACATGATACGGAATATGTTATACGTGGTGTGTTATACATATAGCACACATTAGATAATAGTTGGACGTATTTCTATTTTACATAAATATTATTAATTAATCATATTTACCAACAATAATAGTAGCTGGTATTTCGTACACAAACCATTCATGCATGCAAAACTCCAGCAGTACAAAATTAAAATATTATATATACCTGAACCAAACCACACTTACAAGCACTTTGTTTTATCCTAAAATATTAATGTTCTTGTCCTTTACTACTTAGCACCAGTTTTCTTTCATCCTTTATATAGAATTCATAGCCCCTAGCTAGCTACATCTACATAAACCTCATCATTTTTTGCTTCTATCTACCTCCCCAAAAATTTTCATTCACATACATTTTTTGTGTCTCTCTATTATTATTATCTAATTAGTTTTTATATATGATGAAGATTAAGGTTCTCAAGAGGTTCCTAAGGGAATTTTATAAACTCAGAATAAAGGTAAAGGATAATTTTCTCAAATGTGCAATGTTAGAACACATTCAGATTGAGTCATCATCATATGTACCCAAAGATGTACCAAAGGGTCACTTTGTGGTTTATGTTGGTGAGAATTGCAAGAGATTTGTGATAAAAGTAGATACACTCAACAATAATCCACTTATTCAAGCCCTGTTGGATCATGCAGAGCAAGTGTTTGGATTCACCAATGGTTCTAAGCTTCTAATTCCTTGCAATGAGACCATTTTCATCAACATTCTTCACAATGTTGGTCTTCATGATGATGACAAACATCATCACAGTCTCTTATTACACTGTTTCTAGTATATATGCTATTTTGCAATTTTCCATTATGGTCAAAAATATGATCAATGATTATTATTGAACCATATGCATATGCTTTTAATATATATTACTGGCAAATTTTGTACATTTTGAGCCATGATCTCACAATAATATTACTCTTTGCATCAAACATAGTTGCAAGGAGAGAACTATATATTCAAGTTCATGTAGATGTATCATTTATTATTTTCTATAATTTAAGCTTGTAAATTCTCAAGATGTGTTTGGTCTATAGTTTACAAATTAAACTATTACTTGGTCTAACAATAAAGATTCAAGTTTTTGACTCTTCAAACCATGATTTGATGTTAAAAACTAGGCTAAAAGGATACTACCATAAACCAGAGATGTAATAATGTGGTGATATTAGCTAGTCTCATAGGAATAAAGCACATTTCGTGGTCAGTCATTTATTCATCTCGATTACTTTACAATAAAAAATTTCGTCAATATGACGGTGGATATATTCACATTCTTAAAAAAAAAAATTCAGCATAACTTTAATGAACATTTAAATAAATTGAAACTAAGTTTATACACTTAATTCAAACTATAATTTGGACCTTAATTATCAATGCGAAAACAGAACATATGCTTAATTGGTCGAGTCTATCTATCCATGTCATTGTTGTGGTAAGAAAAGTTTATGACAATGTTGTGTTTAGTTTAATTTAATTTAACGCAAATTGCGTTTGGATTTTGTTTTATTGTATGATGGTGACAACAAGGCCACGTGACAAGACTCAAGAGAGACATTGACTATGTCTAATAAAACACACTGACTTGATGCTCATGCTCTATTTCAGGTAACACCCACCAAATCCTGAACCTACCATCACTAGTAATAATGTGAAATTTTTTAATGATCTTAAAACATATTTAATATGTATATTAGAAACATTTATAATTAAATATTTTTTATATTTATATAAATTTTAAATTATTAAAGTATGTGATTAGTAATATTATATTTTTGAAACACATATTAAATATATTTTAAAACTATTCAAGAATTTCTTTCAATAATAATGCACAACAAAAAGTTGTCATCGTGCACAGTACTATTATAGTCATAATAAAACAAATTTGAACATGTAAGTATATTTAAATGCCCCATGCTTTGTTTAATTCAAATTAAGCACATTTGAATAAAGTAATAAAATATCAAAGTATATTACTATTTTATTAAGCACAAATACTTGGGTACAACAAAAAAATCAGCCAAAACAGCCAACAAAGTTCATTTAACACTTTATGGCCCAAATAACACTTTTAATCATGAGTATATTTTTAATGGACTGAATGATTGTGGTCCAAATTTCTATTTATGGGCTATTTTAGCTGGTTTTTTGTTGTGCCTCTAGCAATGCTCTTTATTAAGTGGTATTATTCTGATTTATGCTTGGTGAATTGGTGTTCTGTTTCAGCCTTGTTCAAGTTATTTTACTGCTATAGCAAATTTCATGCTAACTGAATTCAAAGACTACAAATCAGGAAACTACTAATCAAGAATTCTGAATCAAATGCAAATTGATAATGTTCATGGTAACTTTTTTTCTTCAACTTGTGCCTGAATTTGAATTCTCTGATTCCAACTCCTAACAGTACATTGTCACAATTTCATCATAACCATTACACCAATTGTGCTATCTCTAGTGAATTTCTCAGCCACACCACAAACTTTTTAAGTTTTATACAACAAATTAATATACACAGAACAAAGTATTAGAATTTTTTTTTTCCAACTTGAAATAATCTGCTAATAGCAAAGTCTCAATTAGCATCATCTCAATTATAGTATGGTCTAATACAAATAAACTCAACATTTAACTCAAGAGAAACTCTTATTACACAACCTTCAAATCTAGAGTAAGAAAAATATGCTTCCAAGATTCCACAATAATGAGTAATAACTTGTGTACCACAAACTTTTATTACTCAGATGAATTAGTGTTGCAACCAATAGAGGAAACAGATCCATGAAATCAAAGAAATCTAAATAAAATCAGATTTTGGGGGGCAAGAGCACTCTGGCCTCTGTAATATAGCAATTGCTGCATAAAAACCATCTCTAACACAGTCCTCAATGGCCTTTTCTTGAACCAGTTGTGAGTTGTGACAAGAATCCACCAACAAAGCATCCGCTGGCATAAAACAGGAGAGGATCATGAAAACATACAATTGCATATTAAACTTACACATAATATAATCAATCTTTAAGAGAACACACTACATAAAACAGTCATATTTTGATTTCATCATAAATAATGATAAGCTAGTTAATTATACTAATTAACTACCCTATCTACGTGTGTATGTCTTGCCTGTAGGCTTAATTAGCATTCATTGAATTTGGAGACATGTCATGATCCGGAATCTACAAACAACAGTCTAATTAGTATTTTCCTTTTTTTACACTAGTATCTGCATGCATATTTGAGATTTACTGTTTCAAATTCATATTTCTTTTACCAGGTTTGTTGTGCAACAGAAATACATTCATATAATATTCAACGTGTGTTATACATAATGTCTGTCATACGTAATATGTGTGATACATATGACACACATTAACATATGAAACATATTATGTATAACACACATTGAATAATTGATGGATGATATTTCTATTGTACAATAAACATTAGTGTTTCTTTCACCTTCTAAAGAAACTAACCTTGTTATTTTTTAAAAGAAGAGGGCCACCTTCACTTGTCTTTATTTTTGGATGTCAGAAAAAAGCCCTTAGAAGCCCACATACCATTTTATTTGTGCATTCACCCCAATGCAGATCCAACACATAACTTATGAGTAATGGGGGCTTTATCTAGTGAGGCCTCAGCAACCACTTTGCATCAACAGGCGTGGCACATTTTGTGGAAATCCTTTGAATACTTTGTGGTCTAATGACCCAAAAGTATATTGCTATTCTAAGATTAGGAGAAAATGTATAATTCACCAATCCTAATATCACACAAAACTCCATGTATCTATCCTATAAATGGTAATATGAAAAATATCCCATGAGAATCTTCCACTTTTCAAGGAATATATGAGAAGCTGAAATTCACACCAAATGGATATATTAATTTGTTTTTCCTTTTCTTGGTTGGAGTCTTAAATCTTAATTACATTTTTGCTTGACCAGAACTTAGGAATTGAAGACAAATAAAGACCACCAGAACTTATAAAAACTTGGAGACAAACAGTTAGCTATAGCAGTTTTCAGATACATGTTCATGAGCTATTAAAAAAGTATCCATTACAAGAAGAAAAAGAAAAAAGAAACAATAAAATTTAAAAAAGAAAAAGAAGTTCATAGGGTAGCACTTGCACCATCATTTGCTCCTAGCATATTGGTAAAGGAGCACCATTCCACTCCTTGAGACACTCCATCATAGGATCAATCAACTTCCCTTGACACATTGCAGAGAACACCTTATCACACTCTTCACCAGGAGACCTAACTTTCTCACCTGTCAGCAAATCAGTTCCCAAATTTTCTCTGATAAATTTGTACAATGGATAGGATCTACATTCCTTGATCCTGTTAGGAATAGCAGGATTCCCACTCTCAACTTCAATTCTTGCACTTTCCACTTCCTTAGGCAAAAGGGTCTTGAGTTCTTCCTCAAAAGCACCAATCTTTTGGAAAATTGAGGTGCTTGAATTGGCCTCTTCCTCACCATTCAACAATGCATGATCAACAAGAACCTGCCTCAGCTTCTGCATCAGAGGGTAGGTTGCACTGCAAGGATCATCCACATAGGCGAAAACATACTCGCGGTCGACGACTTTGAGCAAGTCCTTCTCACAGAACCTTGATGGATGCAACTCACCATTCACACCCATTGTGAGGACCCTCTTAGCAACTTGGCTGACAGTGTTCTTCACAGTGTTCTTCAAATTCTCCTCCAAGTGCCTCAGATCAATGGCTTGGCACAATGCAACCAAGAAAGTGGATGACATAAGCTTCAAAATCTCAACTGCTTCAGCTGTTTTCCTTGATGAGATCAAACCTAAAGAGTTCACATCCTGATTATGCTGTTCTGCACTCTGAACATGGTTGGTGACAGGATTTGCAAGGTACTGAAGCTCAGAACAGTATGAAGCCATAGCAATCTCAGCACCTTTGAAGCCATAATCCAAGCTAGGATTGCGGCTAGCAGTAAGATTTGAAGGCAAACCATTGTTGTAAAAGTCATTGACAAGCTCAGAGAATTGAGCAAACATAAGCTTCCCAATTGAAGCAATTGCAAGCCTTGTGTTATCCATTGAAACACCAATTGGTGTGCCTTGGAAATTCCCTCCATGAATCGCCTTGCTCCTCGATACATCGATCAATGGATTGTCATTAACAGAGTTGATCTCCCTCTCAATCATCTTGGTAGCATGTCTGATAACTTCAATCTGTGGGCCAAGCCATTGAGGTGAAGTCCTAAGAGCATACCTGTCCTGTTTCGGCTTCTGAAGAGGATCAATCTCATGCACCTTCTGTGCAGCCTTAACATAAGAGCTCCCATCCAAAATGTGTTCCATTATAGCTGCAGCTTCAATTTGGCCAGGATGGTGCTTCAATTTATGAGTCAAGTGATCAGTGAACTCTGGTTTCCCCTGCATAACTTCGGCGAAGATCGCCGAAGCTACTTCAGAAAGGACAGCAAGAATGTTGGCCTCAAACAGAACCATGGAAGCCAAACCAGACCCTACTGCAGTTCCATTGACTAGAGCCAGTCCCTCCTTGGGCTGCAACTCGAAGAAGCCGCCGTCGATGCCGGCGAGATCAAAGGCCTGTTTGGCATTGAGGACTTGGCCATTTGGTCCAATTGACTTGGAGTTTGGCCTTCCTATCAAAAGGCCAGCAACATAGGAGAGAGGTACGAGGTCACCTGATGCAGTGATTGTTCCTCTTAGAGGGAGGCATGGTGTTATGTTGTGGTTCAAGAACTTTGTTATGGCTTCCAAGATCTCAAATCGGATTCCAGAATAGCCTTGGAGCAATGTGTTGATCCTAACAAGCATTGCTGCTCTTGTTGCTGTGTGAGGTAATGTTTGGCTTGATTCTGTTCCATTGCCGAAAATTCCAGCATTCAAGAATCTGTTGCAATAACAAAAAATAAACATTAGTCAAAGTTTCTAAGAAATTGAATTAATTAACATATAATAGTCAATAATGTTTGTCGTACAAACAGAAATACGTTCAACTAGTATTATACATAATATGGAATGTGTGCTATACGAATGTGTGTCATACGTATAGCACACATTCCATAACAGCAAACATTATTGTATAATAATGGTGAATAATAATAAACAATGTGTTGGTTCCAAAATGACTTTATTTGTACCAAGTCAAACAAATTGTGTTGAATAATTGGTCAAGGGTTTCAAAAACTAAATTAAATTAATTAATAAATAACCCAATTATGTGAATAAATCAGTCAAAGCTATTCGATTAACACCAAGTCAAAAACAAAACTACACCAAGTCATCACTATTACTATGACTAAGCCTTGATGGCTATTTTCCATGTTCTCTTCATTATGACCAAATTGCCCTTTTCTTCTACGATTAGTATATGATTAAGTATTCTTCTTGAAGACTAGAAGTTGAACCCTCTGGCCGTGTATAATAATCATGCTATATAAAAGAAACTGGGTTTGGTACAAAATTGTTGAGAATTTTCAAAAGATTGATATAAAAAATTCTAAAGATTTTGCATTTGTTCTAAGTTGGATACCCACTTGTCCCAACTCTTTGACACTCTATAAAATGGTGTGGGTCCATACACGGGGGTACTTGTGTCATTTCAATCACACGAGTCTCACTCACAAATGACGTTTACAAGTTAAAGAAAGATTTTGTTCATTTTCTTAATAAATCATAAAGTGATTATTGAGTAGTATAATAGATTTTGTTAAACCAATGAAATTGTTTATACCTTACATAACATTTCATGCCTTAACTTTTTGGAAAACTTATTATCACAAACTTAGCCATCAAAAAAGAAATGGTTGGTGCAAATTACAATGGTAGGCCCTTCTATTTTCCCATTTTTTGGTATTGGTAGATCATTTAATAATAAGTGTTGCTTAAGAAAACAATATAATAACATTTTTTTCAAAAAATAAAAATGATCATACAAAATTAACTTACTTTTTGGTGGAAATACTTTTGTACACGAGTTGATGTATGTCATCTAATTGGACCACCCAATGGATTGGGTGGGAACATAAAAATAAAAACTAATAATACAAATAATTATTATAAAAAATAAAGAATCATAAAGTTAATATAATAAAGAATTATTTGTTGAAAGTATAATACAACAAAGTATAAGACAAGTATATTATATGTATAATATTAAATATATTTTCTTTTCAATTTGAAAAGGCCAAACATAGCTAAGTATTTTGTTCAGTGAAAGTAAAGTAGCTCTTAAATAATTTTTACTAGAAAATAATTTATTTTTGTTGCTATATAAATTGTGTCCACATAGCTGGCAAATTTAAGGTAATCCAAATTCCAAATTACATGGGATAAAAGAAGGGAAAATTGACTAATTTCATAAATCATTTTTTAAAAAAACACCCATTTCAATAAATATTTCTTAAAAAAAATATTACGGATAATATGCCCTTGAAAATAATATAACAAAACAACAACCAGAAAAAAAAAAGATTAATCTAATTTGGTCATTTAATCTTTGCCGCTGCTCTTATTCCCTAATTTTCGTTGCCTTATAATTATTGTAGGCACTAAACCTGCCCAAAACTAGCCCAAAATTAATTACTTACAAATACATCAACAATTGCATGCTTAAGTGGTTAATTATACTTATATCCCATATTAAAAACTCAACCATATTTTTATACGCTTAACCAAACAATAAATGAAACAGCCAAAGCAAACTACACAAATTAAATAAAAAAAATTAGGAAGAAAAAGTTTTTTAATCATGACATGACTTCCACCTAATTGCTTATAAGTAGATCACTGGTTATCCACCTACCCCCAAATATCACAAACTTAAAATATCCAGTCAGAAAAAATTAAATCAAAATTTAAAAAGATTATTTCCAGGATAGTTTAAAAGAGTTACAAACAAAAAGCAAAAATAATATTTATTATATCAAAATCATAAAAAAGACATTTATTATTCTTTTGACTAAATACCCGGGGTTACCAAAATCTAATAAATAATTGAATTGAAACCAATGCACATAGCATCCGTTGTGTACTACAACAATCAATAGCAATTAATAGAAGTAAACTTTAGCTAAAAATTAATATCAAATTAATTGTAACATTTGTTACCTTATGAGTTCATTTTGGAGGGCACCACCTTGCTTGGTTCTCCTATGTGAGGTTGCACCAAAACCGGTTGTGACCCCATAACTATCAGTTCCTTTGTCCATGCTCTCCCTCACCCAATCACTGCTCGCCTTCACGCCGGCACGTGCCTCCTCCGCGAGCTCCACCGCCACGCCATCATCGTGGGAGGCCACCGCCGCTACCTGAGATATGGTTAGCCCTTTACCACCTAGAAACACCACCTTGTTCCGGTACTCGTCCACCATGCGCTTCACCTCATCAAGGTGACTACCTTTCAAGGCCTCCGCGGCCTTGCCCCAGTTCAATGGGTCATTGCTACCGTTGCAAAGGTTCAATGACCCATTGCCGTTGCAAAAATTCATCCCGGAATTCTCCATCACGATGAAATGATCAAAAGTGATTGGTTGCAACCAAATGAAAGAATATGATAGAGGAATGTAATGGACAATGTTATGTGATTGATGGGAACAAAAAGTAAGATATGATAAAATTGAATTGATGTTATAAAAAGGAAAATTTTCTTTTTGGGTGTGAGTGTAGGAAAGTAAGAAAATTTTCCTGAGGGGATAGAGGCCAAAAATGAGGGTATATATAGAGGGGTTGGTGACATTGAGTGTAGGTGGGTAAGCCGATGGGTTAGTTGAGAAGAAGAGGGGGCCGTTGGATGATCATGAGAATGGAGGGATAAGATGGTGACACGTGGAGGGGGTTTGTGAGTAGTGGTCAGTGGAGTGCTGTGCTGGGTCCAAGTTAATTGGTTTTATTTAGTCGTCAATGAGGAATGACAATGAGGGAAGGAAAGTGAGAGGCAAAGGAAGGGTTGGTGAAAATATGAGGAGAGAAATCAAAAACCATATATATATATATATATATATATTCCCTATATTTGATGATAATAATAATAGCAAGTTACAATGTTATTTAAGGTCATGATTTAATACTGTTTGACCCGTGAAAACAACAGAAAACAAAATGTGATGCTTTAATACTCTTTGACCCAAAAAAATCAAAATAAAAATTGATAATTGAATAGAAAATATTTATATTATTATAGAAAAAGCTAAATTAGTCTTTGAGTTATTGAATACCAGTTCAACCAACAAAAATTACCATTTCCTGAGTTACCATTAATTAACAGACAAAAACATACTATTTCATTTTGAATGTATGTGTATACAGATAATTGGGAAGTAAATGTTGCAAATTCTTCAACTTTATAGAAATGTAAATGTATTTTATAATGTTATTAATAATTTTTTATGGTCTATGTTAATAATAAAACAATATTATTAGTAAATAACATAATAACAGACAACACTAGTCAATAATCTAAAATGGGCCACATTTACACATTGCACTTGTAGTCCAATAAAAATGTAGACTCACTCTCACTAAAAATGTGTGTAAGAATTCCTACGTCGTGAAATTAGTCACAATTAAACATTTGATCTGTGTATCATGAAATATTTATTATACACATCAAATATTATATGACTCGCGTGCATTTTTGGAACCTCATATTTATCATTGATATCATTCAAATTAGAACCCTGTAAATTGAACAACAACCGACATATTTCATAAAATTGCATAAAAATTTTAAACTTTATTGTATTGGTATGCAAATACTACAATTCACAATGTACACATTGTGTATTATATGATGTCACATTATAAATTGCACGAAATTCAAAATCCTTGATATGCACATCTAAAATCCTACGTGCATTTCATATATTGATGGATGTGCATTCTACAAATAATAAGTTGCATTGTATACACAAATTTTCATTAGATAATGTTTGGTTTTATTGGTTTTCGTGACAAAATCAATGAGTGAATAACAAAATAATTTTATTAAGTGTGAGGACATAACGGATTCACAATGATTCGATAAATAAAATTTGTAAAAATTTATTTAGAGTCAATTTTAAAATTATTGTATGTATAACATATATGAATGAGTTTATGACTTTCTTGACCATATGCTCATAATCAATAAAGACAAACAATATCTTATTGTCGTTCAATATCTTTTAAATGATGTATTCTTACTATCACTCATATATATTTATCAATATTATATTGTTCATTTAATTTATTTAATTTATGACAAATAATATTGAGTTAATGAAAATAAGCTATTTTTTCTTCTTATTTTCAAATTTAGACTTGTTCCAATCATATATATATATATCACAATCAAGTGAGAGATGAGAATGAGAAGAATAAACTTTGACTATTAAATCTTATTTGAATGATAAAGATTAAAAAATCATATAATTCTATATTCTAATATAATTCAAAGTATATATATCATATTATTTATGTGAAATTTGTGTGTTTAATTAAATCACACAGAGCTACCACTACATTTCCTCACTCATATGTAGTAGCGCATCACTACTAAGTGTTGAAAGTTCATTTAATTACGCTTTAAAAATATGGTTAAATGTCAATTTTAAATTCGGCTAATAAGCAAGTAATTTTTTGTAGTGTACAGAAGTTGAGAGTTTAAGTAGAAGGCCAACATTAGAAGAAAAAAAATTTAAATGTGATGGTGGGCGAAGTTGATTTTGAAAATGATACTTCCTCGTCTTTTAAATGTGTTTTGACAATATTATTTGTAATGTTTATTAGCTGTCTTCTTTAATTGTCTCGCCATATACTTACTCAATAATAAAGAATATAATAAAAAATAAATATCATTTGAAATTCAAATGAAAAATTATTTATAAAACAACGTAAAATTTTAAAATTGAATAATAATTAAAAACAGGTGAAGTAATTATTCTTTGACTTGTTAAAATACCGTTTCAAGAGTGCCATGCATTGTTATTAATTAACAGAAAATGACAATAGATTAAAGAATAATGTATATGTTATGAGAGACTAAATAATTGTAGATAGGTACTAGAAGTATTAGAGTCAAACAATAAAATAGATCAGAACAAAAAAATTATTGAAAAGATAATCACTACTACTTATTTGAATTCCAGATTAACATGATCCTAATACTTCATTTTTGGTACAAAATTAAAATATAGTACATGTACTAGCAGTATGAAAAATGAATAACACTTTTTTTAATAACTTTCAGTGATATGATTATTACTCTTTATTATTGACCACAAAGAGCATGTATGACTCATATGGATAATATGTTATGACACACACATATATATATATATATATATATATACATGGAAAAATTAAGTAATATTTTTTTAAAAAAATAATGGAATACAAAGCCGTTATAATACAATGCATAAACATGACAACTTATGATGAGTTAGTATATATAAAGTCTTTGAACTTATTTATTATGAGATAACATTTATATATAAAAATAAGAAAACTCACCATGTACGACCAGATATAATAATTAACTAATAATAATTTATTAAATATTATACCTATAAAGATATCAATTGTATTTTTTAGGAAGATGAAAGGTTTTAATAATTATATATTCTTATGCATTAATTGTACGTGTAATACTACTTATAAAAAATTGAGCATCGCTAGAGACACAATAAAAAATCAGTCAAAACAGCTAATAAATAGGAATTTGGGTCATAATTACTCAGCCCATTAAAAATATATTAATAATTAAAATATTTTGATCATAAAATATTAAATGAACTTTGTCGTCTCTTTTGGCTGAAAAAGTGTCCTCGGGCATTTGTGTAAAAAATTGACACACTATCCATTTTTTATACAAACACTTTATAAACACGGCATCTTCATTCGCGTATAACACTAATACTTGTGTGGCAAATTATTTGCTTTTGAGGGAATGAATTTGTTAGACAAAACAAAACAAGAGGACAAGAAATCACCTTGTTTTGGTTGTCCTTCATTTTGAATGTGGCTAAAATTTCTTAACATGCAATATGCATTTATCATTTATGACATACATGAGTTCGTACGTTATTCTCCATCTCATTTTCTCTATAACCTAACAATATATATATATATATTGTCATCATCACTATCCGATAATTAAGAAAAATAATGTATGTATCTCTACTAGTGAGCTAGTATTGAGGAGATAATCACAACTATTGTATGATTATACTTTTTTCAGTAAAATGTAACATTACTAAATTCTCCCTTAAATTGGTTGTTTTAATTTTTTTTTTCAACGGGTAGGAAAACTTTTTTCAACACATATGGCCATTAAAAAATATTTTGTTATCTTTTTTATTATTAGTAAATGACACATTATTAGATTGTTTTTAATTTATTCTAATTAATTTTTTATTTTAAAAAATATAATTCAGAAATTGGAAACCAGAATATCAAACACATGTTTGTATTGTTCGGGAATAAATTAAAGTATCAATGCAAACAAAAATCTTTTTGCTAGAGATACAAAATTATACCATACAAAACAGTTAAAAATAAGGATTTATGTCTAAATTAGTCAGCTCATTAGATAAATACACATGATTAAGAATACTATATATTTAGGTCAAATTAAAAGTGCTCAAATAAATTTTTTTTTTGACTATTTTGACTGAAAAAATATTATTAGTAAAGAATTTGTGAATAAAAAAAGGATTGATTCCGAGTTTTCGATATTTGCTGTGAAATTCATTATTTTTTAAAAGTGACCACTCAATCAATTCAAAGAAAACAAAAAATAAGAGGTATTCGAAAGTTGTAGAAAACAGATAGAACAAGAGGTAAAGATTCTCATACATAACATTGATAAGATCAGGCGAGATTCCCTTGTGTGTGGAACTGAAAGCACATGTATATATATGGCATGAATGAAGAATGAAGCCATTGATTTTGTAATCCGAACTCATTCATTGAAGCATGTGAAATAAATAATTAATATAATTAATCCCATTTGTAGGACCACTCTAGATTTTTTTTTTTTTTTTTTTGACATGTATATATATGTTCTTCAATCATGTGGACACAAGTGCTAGCTTATTATTAATTAGCTACAATATGATCACCGGAGGATTCGATTTTCCATAGATTCTTGAAAACAATTTTATTGATTAGTAGGCATAATAATAAGGAAATAATTTTCATCCAATAGATTCTAAAAAATTACCCACTATATCATATATGTCATATTGTAATTGATTAATAATAAAAATATGTTCACACGGTCAGTATATCTTAATTAATTCCTAATAATAATAAATAGTTAAATATTATTAATAACGATAAACATTGATGTATAATAAAATTTCTGCCAAATCAACTGATAAATGTGTATGGTAATGCAGGATATTTGTGCACACCAAATAATGTTTAACATGTACATTGATATATGAAGAATACGCATACTATTTATAAAAAATCATATAAATGTTTATTTAAAAATTCACATTATACATAATTAAATACATATCAGTATAAAAAAGTACACATTAAGAATCATGTGCATATAAATATATACGAAATAGGTGCATATATACGGCTAATGTGGTTGATTGTTTTGCCTAGTAGATCATAAATGTTTAGATAATAACATTTTTTCAGTCAATAAAATCTATTTAATATTTTATGATCCAAATAATATTTTAATTATGAGTAAATTTTTAATGAGCTGAGTGATTGTGCCCCAAATTCTTATTTATTGACTATTTTGACTGATTTTTTTGGTGTGCCTCTAGCCATACTTCTAGTAGATATATGTTGTACACCTTGCAATCACTTTATTAATAAACGATATGTGATGAAATATTTAAATATGATGTGATTATCAATGTCAAATGCTGGATCGATCAAGCACATTAATTCATTATATACTAGTACTACATGCGTAGCACAATTTCATTTTTAAGTTGTTATTATTATGCTTCTTAAAATATACACACGTACATACATACATCTCGAGAAAATTTATTGAATCAATGAATAGAATAGAAGTCTCAATTATTACTAAAAGGTTATGTGATTGAACGTGTCATATCTAGAATAGTATTCATTTTTTCTATAATTAATTATTTCATTCTTAAATAACTAGTTCGAGGTGACCGATGAGGCTTTTATGAATGTATTATTGCTAGTATTTAAGTTGTATCGTTGCAACAGAGGAATGTATGTATCAAAACAGAGTATAGTTGGTTTAATTTGGATTATTGGGCTATCATATCTATAGTTGGTTTAACATTTAACATACATCAATATATAATATATATTAATCATTTATGTATAATTGAATAACTAGAATTTATGCTGTAACCCATATCACAAACTGAATTTCCATACCTATTAAGTATCGATTTATTAAGCAACAATGGATGTTAGTACTGTGTGATAAAAAAATTATTCAACAATTAAACTATTAAAAAATTATTTAACCTAACAATTTAACTGTTAGATTAAGCTCCACTAATAATTTTATATTGAACATTGTTATATGCACAATGAAAAAACAGTCAAAATAGTCAATATATTACACACAATATATATTATATAATGTGAACCACATATATTACATGTTGTGTATAACATATATTACATGTTGCATGATATATATTATGTATATTACATATTATATGTTGTGCACAATCTATTGATTATTTTAACTTATTTTTAATTGTGCACCAAGATTTTTCTTTTTATATTTTATCATAACCTAAAAAACCCTACTATATACTGAAATTTAATTCCTTTACATATAAAGATCACCATATAAGTAAATGCTGAGGAGAGTACTATATATATAGCAAAAGTACACAATAGATAATCAATGTATACAAACACATTTTATTATATATTTCAATATAATTATAAATCTTTCAATGACTAAAACATCACAATTCTTTTAGCTATTAAGAGATAATTAAGAGTGGAGAGAAGGAATATTAATTAAGGATGATGATGATGATAATAATAATAATAATAATAATAATAATAATAATAATAATAATAATGGTAGGCTTTCTTTTCAAAGTTATCCACACAGTTGAATGATGTCACTGATGCACCGGAAATGAAACCCTCACCAACCCCCATTTTCCATTTCATTGTGATCCATCAAAGTCGCTTTGTAGTTGGTAGGAAGTTGTGGAGTAAGCCTCTTTATGATTTCATACAAATCAAAGTACTATAAAATTAAAATTATATGATCTCCCTTCGTCTACAAGATACTTTAGCACCCTCCATATATTAATTAAGTAAAACAAACTTCATATATGTAAACACCTCTAAAATGTTAGGAAGCACAGACACACCGATGTTAAAGGCGTGTCTCGGTGGACACGTCTCCGACACGCATCCATACGTGTACGAGAAAAAATAAATTTTTTTAGATCTTACACGTGTTAGACATACGGTGAACGCTATCTGACACGCGTATCGGACACGTTGTGACACACAATAAACACAAGCCGGGTATACCGTGGATATGACACATTTTTTTTTTTTGATCTTTTCATACTTTATGAAGAAACTTAAGATCAAATCCAACCTAAATTTACTTGACTAAAAAAACTTAAATTAAATATGTATTTTTAATCCAAAGTGAAAGTAAGAGAAATTTTACTAAAAAATATTTATTATGTATTCATATATATATATATATTGTGTCTGTGTCCTGTAATTTTTCAGTTTGGTTAATCTCCATATCATGTCATGCACTTTTAAATATTTTATGAAATTACTAATATAACAACTTCATATATAGTAGTACATATGCAATGTCTTGTATAGAAATGATCATTATTTTGTGATTGGTATATTTTATATGAAATTACTAACTGCTTCATATGTACTAAATTATATTCGGATTGGTATATGTTTCAAAAAATAATTAATGGGAAGTTAAATGAAAAACAGCAATATGAGGGTAAAAAAAATTATTATTAATTTTATTTATGTTCTTCTAATTAATGAAATTTCATGTGATTGCATATATTTCTTACCAAAAATTTAATTTCAACTCCATTAAGACTTAATTAAAAGACAAAAGGAACAAAATACCACTATCATGCGCAATCCTTGAAAGTAGCTAGTGGGTTGGTGAAAGCTTATTATTAATTAATTAACAGCAAATGATATATTAATAATAATTTAAAGGAAATCACATCAAAACCATCGAAAAAGAAAATAAAATTGATGATTGGTTATGAATCAATGAATGTATACAGAACCTAAAGTGGGTGCTCTCTCTCTTTATACAAAGAACAAAAGTCTTTATTTCAAGTCTTTGTTTGGTATCCGATCTAACAACGACATAAAAAGAAACTAAACAACTTAAGTTTTGTTTGGTTTCGCAGGAAATATTAAGTATGTAGTTGTTTGGTATTTCCTCATCATTTTGATGCCATACATTATGTTTAATTTCTTCAAAACTGTTAAATAATAATTTAATTGAACTGTTTGATATAAATGAGACGGATATATATAAAATTTATTTTTTTAGTAGTAAATCTTAGGTCCACCTTGTATACACATTTATACTACAAATTCATAAATATATTAAAAAAAATCAGAGAAAAGTTTTAAACCCTATTAGTTATTAATTAGAGTTTAAATTATTCCATGTCCTTATTTAATATTTAATTTATATTATTATTCAATTATGTTTTATCACATTAATTATGATTAATGATTATTAATTTTTATCCCTACCAGATTTGCAATATGTATTAATTAGTAATTGAATAATGATAATTAATATATATATATATATATATATATACTTGTGATGCCCAGATCAATCACATACATACATTATTTGATTGATTCCTCCAATAAATAGCTCAATTTATTAGTTGGTGAATGAAAGCAGTGATGTAATGTTCCTTAGCTAGTCCAACATTATTATATTGATTAGACAAAATAATAATTATTATAATAATAATAATATGAATATAAATGAATGGCAGAAATTAAATTAAAGCGATATTTGTGGTTAGCTTTACCTAGACAGAAAAAACAAAGTGGTGTGGTTGGTGGCCAACGACAGACGACCACACCAATCACACGCCAGATCCTTAAACATATTGTATGTCCTTTGCCTCATTCATGAATTACCCTCACAATCATTCACACATGCACGCACTTCAAATTTAAAACGAGTTCAATCTTTTTTTTTTAAACATCTTTATGCATATACACTCAAATATAGTTAATTATTAGTCAATTTATTAAATACACTATACTTAAAGATATTGATTGTATTTTTTTATAAAAGTGAAAAGTTTTAATATATTATATATTTTATTACATTAATTACCTTGGAGGTTACATTTGGTTGATATTGGTTCCATCATAATTATTGATAAATGCGAAATGCTACGTATACAACAAAAAATATACAATATTTGTATAACAATAATTTCTACCATTGAATTGTAACCGTTTGAATGAAAGAGTTGACCTATATTACGTACAATTCAAAGATGGAGATTAGTTTTCTACGAGTATTGTATAAATTTTTTATGTACACATAACATTTCTCTTAATAAATTGACTCATCATTTAATTTTGACAAATTTTATTATCGGCTAAAGTAGTCCTCAAAAAATAGAAATTCAAAAATACATCTCTCCCAAATTAAAATATTAGACAAATTGATTCTTCAATAAAAAATCAGATAAATTAATTCTTAAATATTTCAAGATTCATAAAAATAGTCAAATTGATTCCTATCTGTGCAACGTCTATATATATATATAAGGTAGTAAGTTGATTAATTCTTAGAAAATTGGAGCGAGTTCCTCTTAATTACCAAGTCATAATTAATAATTTGCTAGTCACGTACTTTCTAGTCGGCAATTGCCATGAAGGCATCTCGAGAGTGAGAGATCAGATGAGATGCATCGTCATCTTTGCTTTTCCATTATGTGTTATTATATGTTTAAGTGAGTAGGATATATCGATCTCTCGTGATATATGAGATTAGTGATTTTATAAGAGAGTTAGTGATATATATGAATCCGATGAGAACATACATGTTGGTTCTCACCTAACGGATCTCATAGAAATATTAAAGCATATATATATATATATATAGATGCATGAAAATGAATTGAGTTGAAGGGTAGAACTAAGCGCCAATTATTGAAGACTTATACATAATGATCACATTCTCTCTAAGCTAGCTAGCACTCATCAACCAAGACTTAGAACATATATACAACGCCTTCAAGTCCAAGATTCTAATTTCAAACTCAAATACAAGCTGCATCATATATAATATAATAATAATAATAATAATAATAATAATAATTTGGCAGTAAATACAAGATTAGGGATGAGACTTCATTATTTATTTAAATTCAATAAAGATTGGGTTTTGCAAAATAAAAAATAAATAACGAGTAACAATTGTAAAGGTACTAGTTCAAACCCTAAAATATACTCGTAAAATTTAAAATGAATATATTATTTTTGCATTTAATTTTATTATGATCAATATAATTATTTATGTATAAAAATGTTATTATAACTTTTAAAAAAACCAGTCAATAACCAATAATTGTTTATGTAATTAAGTCTTATATTTTACTTTAAAATATTATAAACATCAGTTAAATATTTACGTATTAAGTAAAAATTATAATTATAAATATCTGATCTATATATAATCTGTATTATTCATGAGATAAAATATAATAACTCTGGGCTTTGAAAAACTAACCCTAACACTTATGTCATTTTAATAAATTTGATGATTATTTCATCAATCATCATGTGGGCCTTTTTCAACTAGGTCTTTCCCATTTATGATTCACTCCTTAATGTTTTGCTCAAACTTTCTAATTAAGAAAACAAATTAAACAAGGTAAGGTGATATTACCCTCGTAGATTTTCTCGCATATAGATGTCAAGGAAAATTGATCAGAGAGAACGAAGTACTAGATACGTACATGCCTATCTTGAACACCAATTTTAAAATGTAGTTTTCTTTTTTGTTGACCATGCTTGATATATCAAAATAAAATAACATAATTTGTTTACTATTTGTACTCTATTATTGAATTAGATGAGACAATATCTCTGAATTATCGAGTAGGTTTGGAAAGCGCACATGCGTGCATATATATATACTATAAAGTTCAATAATTTGAAGGGTAGAGGAACATACAAGACTAAGGAATAATAAGGTCACATTATTTTAGCGCCTTATACTAACAGTCAATATAATGATGCTACCAGTTCGGAGATCTGGCTAATTCATGTTTGACCATAAATTCAATCATACAACCTAAGAATTTTATTTCAACCTATTACTAATAAGAAGAAATTATTGTTCATAATATTTAATGGAAGTGTCTACTTATTAATGATACAATTGAAAGTTCAATAACAAGTACAAATAGAATGCGTTTGTTTCTTCAGGACTCAGGATCAGAGTATAAAGAGAGTCAGTGAAAAATTGACTCTATCAAGTGTTTGGTACGAGAGTCACAGTGACCCAGTGAACAAAATTATCAATTTTTTGTTCACTTCAATTTTGGAGTCACAATATATTGAAAGAGAGTTATTGTGTGCAGGAAGGATGCACAAATATGTAAGGTGTGTTCGGAACCAATTTTTAAGTCATTATAACCCTGACTCTTATTACACTAACTCTATGATTCTCTTGACTTTAACTCTAAAGTCACTAAAAACAATAATTACCATATACTTAATTAATATATAGCTAGGGAGTAGTCACCGTCCGGCCTTGTGAGTGAAACTGCACTCAGATCAAATCTTTAATTTATATATATATTTTTTAATTTTATTTTCTATTTTTTTATACAACTGAAAAGGATAATTTGGACTAATTAATAAGGCCAAATAGTTATATTATTTGTCATTATTTTAACTTGCTATATATATGTAGGATCCAGCAGCTAGGTAGCTAGGTAGTGTCTCCTTTTTTGTGGGTAGTAAGATTGTGAGCACCTTAATTAGTTTGGCATGTGTCATGGGCTGAATGAAATTCATTATAATTTGATATTCGCTATAATTAGAAGGGAAATATATACACTAATTATACTAATATTGTTCTGTGCTCAAATCCAATAATCCAAACAAGAAAAGGTATATAACATACATTTTCTATTTCTTTCTGTAGCAATATGTGTAGGTACAAATGGTAATGAGAGAGATTGAGAGAAGTGGGGTGGATGGAACAAGTAAATTTTAACTAGCTATTATTAGATCATATAATAAATATTAAATTAAAATATAAATCATGTGTAATTTATTATTTATGTGATTATGTTGTGATCTTGAAATGATTTTTAGTAGTATTATATATTGAATATGTATATGTAATGCACTCACATTAAAAATAATAATAACATAATAGTATATGGGCACACACAATGGTTTGAAAATAAAATTTGTATACTTCCTCAAATAATGTCATGAAAGTATTGATTCATTATTAAATTTCCTTTTTTTACACAAAATCTGAAATACAAATACACAAGCAACCACACTACTATATGATTATTCTATCAGCTCTACACACTCATAATTTTTATAAGCATTGATTGATCTTGTACTCCAACAATACATATATTGTGCTTACTCCCATAAAAAATAGAGATGAAGGAAAAGAAGAAAAAAAAAAATAATACCTAATTAGTTAATTAGTTATTACTTACCTATGTATGTATGAAGTACATGAGAGTAAATATTTTTAATGTACATGAGAAATTATTGTAATTTTTATATCTCGTCGTGCGCGCGTAATGGATGTATAAAAGTTTCACATTATCTAAAATATGACCTACTTAATCTTTATAAGTGTTGGACATCCATTAACTCTAAATTCCTAATATAATATACACCATCACTTTTCTAAAATTAAGATTTTATTGATTTTTTTTCTTCATCTATGTTAGCATTTAGAACTAAAGTGACTCAGCTAGCTAGTAAGTTGAGTTTGGCATGTGCATCGATCCTTAAATATCTTGATGATTGGCTGTGTGACTCTATTGGCTATTATTAGGTCCTTTTATGGATTTGGCATGCTTCCTTTTTAGAGTAGTTTTTGCAGGTTCACAAAATTCTTATCATCAAAGTTAGACAATCCGATCCAACCAACTATATATGTCATGGACTCCAACATTAATTGCACTCAGTAGCCCCTGTTGGCCGGCAGGGGCCAACACATACACTTTTCTCCAAGTTTTTAATTTTCATTGATAAAAATTAGGTATATTTATTTGGATACAAGAACAACTATGCATTTCTTTCTATGGATAATATCATGATGCATTGATATAAAAATATTAAAAAAAACAATTATTCTTCGAGTTATACAACAAGTTAGGAAGGGATACTTTTTTGGGTGACATATATAATTGAAAAGGAAAATGCTAATGGTACATGCTATATTACCTCCTCCACCTATTTTCCACCTCATTCAAATGTTGGTAACTTTTATGAATATGTTGACAACTTGCCAACATTTTCATAAAAGTTGCTAACTTTTGAATGAGTGAAAAATGGGTGGATGACACTATTCTATATAGTAATAGTATTCCTCAATTGAAAATGATGAAAAGTTCCTGCCCATAGCCATATATAGACTAAAAATGCTAAGACATAAAAATGGAGGACGGCAAGAGTGCACATGATGGTATTACCTAAAGTAAGATATATATATATAGAGGTAGCTAATAAGAAAGAGCATTGCTAGAGACACAACAAAAAATCAGCTAAAACAGCTAACAAATAGAAATTTGAGCCACAATCATCCAGCCTATTAAAAATATACGCATGATCAAAAGTGCTATTTTGGCCATATAAAGTGTTAAATGAGCTTTGTTGACTATTTTGACTGATTTTTTTTGTTGTGCCCAACCATTTGTGAATGAGAAAGCGAAGTTTCATTGATTAGAAGATACATTCGGTACTGTATGTTATGGCTGGCAGGGGACGTGTTTTACTTGCTCTTTGCCTTTGGCTGCTCTGTTTGTGTCCCTCCAAGAAAGAACTCATCATGATCCATCCTCCAATGCAGCAGGAGTATTCATTAATTAATTAGGCTGTTATGTTTATGCACCTTATCTTATCATTTACTTCCATTTTGTTGCATATGGATTCTCCAAGTTCTCTTTCGTCTAATGCTACCTTTTTAGTTTGGAAAATACTTCCTGAATAATGAACTAAACAACATTAAACCACATTTTAGATAGCAGTAAATTGAACAAAATTATATATAATAAAAAGACTATTGATATTTGCATACTAAAAAATTAAATAAAATCAGTCAATATAGAGATTTTGAGTTATAATCACCTAGTCCACTAAAAACTAATTTCTTAGAAAGAATTTTTTACCAAAAAAATTATCAAATGGATCATTAATTGATTTGATTGTTATTTCATTGGAAGAGTTTTCTCACCTCATCTCACACAACCATCTTTTAATATAAATAGCAGATGGAGTGTTAATCTACAAATTGACAAAAAAAAAATCACATATATAAATAATGATATAACTCCATGTAAAATATTTATTATCACTTTCAAATCTTGACACAAAATATGATGCCAAAATACCTTATGGAAATATTTGAATCTAATTGTGCCTCATAATAATAAGTTTTATATTCATTAACACAATGACATTTCAGTTACAAAAATAATATTTGTACATCTAATCTCTTGTACTCTGTGTCAACATCTATTCCATCACTATTGATTTTGATGTGATATTTAATTTTCTCTTTTAACTTTTTTTATCAACCCTTAAATTTCATTGGAAGTACATCTAATAATAAGATACAGTTATTTGTTTATTAGACTCCTCAACTTTATTATCAATGTGTAAAGATGATCAGATGAACTTCTGTTCATCCAAGAATTGTTCATTTTGGTTTCTTCCTTTTTTTCTTGTTTTTCGTCTGTGATGATAAAGAACGCGAAGCACCAGCCTGTGAAAACAACAGCCCCAAAAGTACACTAAGATATTGGCCCAAAAGTTGAACAAAGACTTGGCACAAAATTTTCAAACATATGTAGAACTTATTCTCATTTTACCTAGCACGGCCCAAAAATATGAATAAGAAAAAAAAAGCAATCTTTATTATTTACTTCATCCGATCTAAAATATCTTTTTATATTTTATTTTGATTCATATTATCTATCTCTTTATAATTTTAATAAGTATTTAATTTATTTTTATCTATTATACCCTTTATATTAATATAGCAGAGAGAATATTAATAGAAATTAAAAAAATTAAGTTAATGAATATAGAGAAAATATTAATGATAGAATAAGGGTATTTATTTTTTACTTTCATTATTTAGATATTTTATAAAATGTACTTATTACTTTAATTAGTATGTATAATAAAGAAAAATACTCTTATTTTAGAGCCGAGTATAATTTTTGAGTGAGTTGGTTCATTATGATTATTGACTTATTGGTTTGCAAAACTTGGTCAACGCCCAATCAAATCATCATCATAACATGTCAAAAATGTAATATGCCTCCTTATCTGACTGTACAATAAGTATCATAATACAAGACTTGTACGTATCTTAATAAAGAAAACTATTTTTGCATAATAATATACATTCAAACCGTGTTTGGAAATTGGTTTAAATTTTAAGAGGAACATCTTAATTAACTTGATTAAGGTCAAATTGCATATCATTAACTCATCAATAGCTTTCAGATAGTGCCTCCCCAACCTCAATCGATTTTGAGCAACAAGCAGATTATTAAATATTTCATAAACTTAAACAATGTTTTCAAACTATACTTGCTTATCCATTAAAATATTAATCTCATGGCAATAATTTTTCTTAGAATTTCACAAGACTTTGGTCAATGCATGTTACTCGAATCATTATTGTTGTTTAGTCAATCAATCTTTTCTCTCTAATTTTCAGTGCACAAACTAAACAAACATATACCAACATGTAAAACATCCCATCATATCTTAACCATTAAGGAGTGGCCATAAATAATAAATTAGATGAAAACCAAAAAGAGAATAATATTTTCCTTTTTTTATGTTTGATAAATGAAGCTTAGTAGAAAGGATTAATAGATAATGCCTGTTAAGAAACGCTACAATTAATTAACTAGTATTATTTTGATGGTGCTTACAGCTAAGTATTTTTTCTTTGGCACATTACATCGAAGTACTTGTCTTCGAAATAAATTAAAAATGTACATTTCAAGAAATTTCCTTCCTGCTTCACTTTAATAATTGGCTGTATTCTTATATATATTCCAAATGTGTTTATCAAATTAAAGGGTTGGGGTTGGAGGGCATATTCATTCTTTCAAACCAAACTCCATCTGTTTTCGTAGTAGGTCGCTTTTTGGTTATAGCAAGGCTATTTTATATACGAGTGATGCTAAATGTACAATAAAAAATCAGTAAACCAGTCAATAAATGAGATTTTGGGCCATAATTACTCAGCCCATTACAATCTCAATGATTATTTGAGCCAAAATCAAAGTCAAAATAGGTTCATTGACTATATCGACTGATTTTTCATTGTACACTTAGCATTATTGTTTATATATATTCATAAAATTGAGGTTCATAAATATCTATTTAAATGTAAGACTAAAGAATTTCGATTCGTTACCCAGAAAAATATAGGGTACCGATATCCAACTCATGTGTATGTCATGGTTTATAGATAAAATTAACTTAAATTTCTTAAATTTATATAACTCATAACATGTTAGGTTAGTAATCTTCAAAAATTAATTTAGTTTATATTAATACTCTCTAACTTTATCAATTTAAGAAAAAAAACTCAATTCATAACCTGTCGCTGAAGAGAGCGCGTATTATGCGAGAAGGAGATGAATAAGAGATGTAATTGGGAGCAAGAGGCGTCTAGGAAGATTACGACTGCGATCACCGTGCTCCGTTGGTACCAAATTATATTTATTTTGCATATATTAATAAGTTAAATACATAATTGGGTACCGATACCCAATAAAAATATTGGGTACAGAATAAATCCCCAAAACTAAATAGTAAATATATATTTTAGTCATTTATAAATTAATCTATTAGAATTTAAAAGTTCAATACTAATTATTTATATTTAAAAAATAACAAACTTATCTTTCTTTACATATTCATAATACTAAAAAGTCATTGTATGAATGTGTAAAAGGGGCTAATTTATCTTTTTTTTCAAATATGAGAAAATAGTACGAGTTTTTTAAATTATAAGAAATTAATTTATTTCATGATATGTTTCTCCATAATCAATTAGATATATAAATAAAAAATGTGGAAATTAAAATTTTATATAATTTAAAAGTGATTAATTGAATATTTATCCGGATTATAAATGTTAAAATAATTATCTCCTAAGTTAATTTATTTGATTTATACAATGTGCCAAAAAGAAAAGAACAAAAGAATATTGTAAAGTCTAAAGTAGTAGCTTGTTGGTCAACAACACATTTGCATCCCCGCCACGGTGTTCTACTTTGTAGATGTTGATGCAAAATCAATATTGTATTCCCATTATTTTAATTAATTGGAAAAAATACATTCACCTCTCTTCAAATTTAATATAATCACAGTAGCTACCTTGCTATATTTTTTCAACATTATCACCAATCTTCCGTGAAATTCATTAAAATTATCCTAGCCTTTTCTATAAATATTGATTCGCTTATGTACTAACAGGATTTGAGTTCAATTTTCATATTGATAAAAAATCTCTAAAAATTGTATTTAGTAAGTGCTTGATGAGTTTTATGACATATATCTTAATTTTTATAACAAAATTTTTCCTAAACCTAAATTATATATATATATATTGAATAGCTAATTTAAATGATAAAAAGATTGATAAGAGAATTGGGTCGTCTAACACTTTTTTTCAAGGTGTACACAAATTTATCTTTAAATAATAAATACTTTTAACTTAATCTATGGGAATGAAAATATTTGGCTAAATGAGTAGTTGTTTTATAGATGTTAATATATATGTCCAATTGAGACATTTTCAATGACTAGTTTGTGTAAAAAAAAGTAATTTGATACATTTTTGTAAGAAAATGTCATGTTATGACATGACTTTTATTTCCTTCCATTTATTAGTACTTTTTCATGGTATTGAATAGGGGCACGTAAACGCAGTGCAAGATGCCAACTTTGAAACTAAGGGTCTAAAAGCAGTTGAGAATCATTTTCAAACTAATCAAACAAATAATAGTGGATTTGGTATTATCTTAGCAAAATAAATTCTTGGTCCATTATATTTTTCCCAATTAATAACTATTTAATGATGAAAACGACTTTTAGCCCTTTATTTTCTTTACATTACTCCTACTTGTTACAACTTATTAGTTATTTATATTTATGATTTTAAATAATGGTATCCTAAATATTTTTCAGTGATAATATATCAAACATTAAACTATAATTTCAACACACTATATCAATATGCAAAATTTTTTCAACCATCTAATTATACATAGTAAACTTATTATGTGTCTTCAATAATCACAAAAAACGTAATATATGTTTAATTAACAATTATGACAATATTGAATTAGTGAGAATAAGCCTAGCCTCAATTTCAATGGAAATTCTATTAGGAAAAATGGAAAATGTTTGACTAGCTAGGTTATGCACTCTATAAGGTAGTTTTAGATAGCCGAAATCTTCTTCACGAATCTTTTTGGGGGAACAAGAACAAGGTACCTATGTTTAATATGCCTTAGATGAATCCGCATTTTCTGTCGACAATTCAGAAAAATTATTTATTTCGTCGCCATTGCCATAATAAATGTCATTGCAGCAAATTGATGTTTTTTCACATCGGAAATCACACACACTCCATTTCAAATCAAAAAACAGAGTGAGAACAAGACAAAATATTTTTTTAATATTTTTTTATTTAAAAATATTATTTATACATATCATTTAATCATCCACCTCTTTCTACACTCATTTAATGTTTACAAATTTAATATATGGATTTAATTTTCAATCTACTGCCACGTCAGCCATGATTATGTTTTCTCTCTCTTACTATCTGAAAAGTCATATAAACAGAGTGTTTTAATTTGACGACAATATAAATTACACTGTAAAAAATTAAACTCTTAATATATATGTTAGCAAAGTGCATCAAATTTGCCATAATTTACATAGGTATAGAAATTTGTGAATGGTAGAATGGTACGTACAAATGACACTTTTTTCCTTACTTTATTTTATCTTTAACAGCGCAATGCAGCAACTAGGAGGTGCCAATTTGAAGTGAAACAGAGGGTATAGTCTCTGTTTTGGCGCTTTCACTAGTAACTCACAAACACAAACGCAACCTCATTCACCCCACATTAAATTTATTTCATCTCTTAATTGTTTTCCTCGCCGGCTTCTGTTACCTTCAAAATCTTTCTAACCATAAAGGGGGAAAAATTTGTTCTTTGGTTCTTTCATCTTCTCCTTGATCACTGCATTTGGGTTCTTGAGGTTTACAAAAAACAAAAAATGATGGGGTTGATCAGCAGTTTCTTGGGGATTGTTGGTTTTGTTATTGGAATCCCTCTTGGTCTCTTGGTGGGGTTCTTTGTTTTTGTTTACTCAGAAACCAAACAAGTCAAGGTAACATTTTCTTTTTCCTCTTCTGCTCTGTTTTTTTGTTGCGAGATTGTTCTGTTTTTTATTCATGCAATCCCAATGCAGATGCACTCGTTTTGGGAACTGAAGTTGGGGTTTAGAACCCATTTTACGTTTTGATTTCTGGGTGTGCTTCAAAATCTGAAATTTATTTGATTTTGTTTGCAGGACCCTGTTGTTAGGCCAATCAACGAATTAGGCCCACATGCTTTGCAAGAGCTTATGCCCGAGATTCCTCTCTGGGTGAAGACACCTGATTATGAACGAGTTAGTACAGTGATGCCAATCTACATTGATTTTTGCTATCTAGCTTATTCCTAAATAATGTATTCTATGCTTTTTGGTACTGTGTCATTGATATTGCATGGTTCTGCAGGTGGATTGGTTGAACAAGTATTTATTGGATATGTGGCCTTTCTTAGACAAGGTTGTTCATCATTTCATATGGATAAGTTCTCTCTCTCTTATTGGATGGTTCTTCATTGGTGTTTGGTTTTTGATGTGCAGGCAATTTGTGGGATTATTAGAAGCACAGCACAACCAATGTTTGCTGAATACATTGGGAAGTATCAGATTAAAGCAATTGAGTTTGATGAGATAAGCCTTGGTACTCTTCCTCCTACCATCTGTGGTAAGCTTCTCTTCCTAGTTCCCATATATTCTGAATTTTTTGTGCAAACCTTTTATCCCAACTCCTACACAGTAAATGGAAATATTTTATCATATGGTCTTGAATACCTGTTTATGAGGGGGAATAGAAAAGAGTTTTTGAGACAACCAGAACTGTTTATTTTATTGGTACCCTTATGCAAGCCTTTGTCATCTGCTAGGTTATGAGGTATTGAAATTGAAGTCTAGCATCATATCTGATTTTTCATTTTTACTGTCTGGCTTTTTAACTCTGCAGGTCTTAAAGTCTTGGAAACAAATGAAAAGGAATTGGTCATGGAACAAGTTATCAAATGGGCTGGCAATCCAAGCATAGTGTTGAATTTGCAGGTGTCATCTTTGAAGATCACAGTTCAGGTCAGATATAAATATATATATATATATATATATAACCTTGAAAAAATCCTAAATGATAAATGTTTTTCAATTTCCTTTGAGATTGATGTTTTCCTTTCTGGAATTCATGTTGATTATTCTCAGTTGGTAGACTTACAAATATTTGCAACACCTCGGATAACTTTAAGGCCTTTAGTGCCTACATTTCCATGTTTTGCTAAGATTGTGGTATCCTTGATGGAGAAGGTAAAAGAACTATTGTATTCAAGCTTACTTACATTGCTTGTCATTTCTAGCATACAAACTCAGAAGAAGCACCTTCTTATATGAAAATTAATTATGTTTTAATATCCAGCCTCATGTGGATTTCGGGATGAAAATATCAGGAGGGGACATCATGTCGATACCTGGTCTATATAGATTTGTTCAGGTACTTCTCCGGTGAATCCATTTTTCTCTGTGTGCTGATAGCAGTTCTTATTTTGTTTGATTGTTTACCAATTTGAATATAAGGTGGAAAACTCATACTCAAAGTTATGCAAAATCCATTAAAAGGTTTGATTGTGTAGGTCCTTGAGTCCTTCTTACATTCCTATAAAACCTTTCCTTTTGTTATCACTTCCTTCCGATCATATCTATTTGAAGTGCACTTCTTAATGTCATGGAAGTTCATAATTTAGTTAGACATAAAGGCCTAACTATATCAGTTGCTATCAGGAAACTATAAAAAAACAAATTGCAAGCCTCTATCTCTGGCCTCAGACCCTGGAAGTTCCTATACTCGACGAATCGACGTAAGTTTGTATAAAATGACAAGTTGCTATAAGCTTTATATCTATTTTTTTTTCTCTCTTGCATTTTTTTGTGTTTTTGAAATTGGTTTCTGGTGCTTTTCTCACATGTCTATAGGGTGGCAATAAAGAAGCCTGTGGGAATATTACATGTGAATGTGGTTAGGGCAACAAAGCTTTTGAAGATGGATTTATTGGGAACTTCTGATCCTTATGTCAAACTAAGCCTTACAGGAGACAAGCTTCCAGCAAAGAAAACCAGTGTCAAGAGAAAGAATTTGAATCCTGAGTGGAATGAGAAGTTCAAGCTTGTTGTGAAGGATCCTCAATCTCAAGTTCTCCAATTACAAGTCTTTGACTGGGACAAGGTTTTCCTTATCTTTCTTCTAGTTAATATTGACACTAAAACCTAACATAAAAATATTAGCTGATGTAGCAATCATGAAATACTGAGATCACTACCTTTTGATGCATCTAGTGGCAGCACTAAAGATAATGTTTGAATGGAAGATCTTTACTTTTGTTTTCAAACATTTTGTGGCAAACCAATGAAGCCTAAATATCCATTTATTTTTAGTGGTGTCAAGAAAATCGACAACCCTTATATTTCAACTTAGTCGTGTCCATAAACAAATATATCTAATTGGAGGCACTCACCTTTTAGATGAATGGTCTCCACTGACCAAAAATTTATCAAATGGAACCTTAGGGAATCAATCTCAATGAATTCATCTTTTTTTTTATTCCTTTTGTCTTTTTGGTGATGTGAATTTACTTTGCTACTAGTTATCTCTATTTACCTTGAACTTTCTTGGAACCACTGCATTTTATGTGTGTAGAGCAATGTGTTTCTAAAGTTTTATACAAAGCCAATGTCTTGCAACATATTAGCTATGAGGCTCATTTTAATGTGTCTAGCTGTTCTTTTTTATCTGTATTCTTGACAGGTTGGTGGACATGACAAGCTGGGAATGCAATTAATCCCTCTCAAGCTGCTTAAACCTTATGACAACAGAGAATTCACACTTGATTTACTTAAAGACACTAATCTGAATGAAACTCCAAGCAAGAAGCCTAGAGGGCAAATTGTGGTGGACTTGACTTTTGTACCTTTCAAAGAAGATAGTAGCAAGTTTGGTGGACCTTCGGAGGGATATGTTAGAAAGGAAAGCGGAATCGACGCGGTATCCGATGATGAGGTTCAAGAAGGAGCAGGTTTACTTTCAGTAGTGATTCAGGAGGCTGAGGAGGTTGAGGGAGCACATCACAACAACCCTTTTGCTGTTTTGACCTTTAGAGGTGAAAAGAGAAGGACTAAGGTAAGCTTTCCCTTTGTTATGTATAATACTAATGTTTGCACTATCTTTTTAGTTAGTTCATACAGCTGCATCAAGTCTAGGACTAAATGTCACCCATGAAATGTGATGCATTAACATTAGCTGATGTTGGGAGCAAATTACAATGAATTCCTCTGAGATTCGATGAAATTCACGATGACTCGTTATTTGTAAAATTTGCAGATGATGAAGAAAACTCGCCACCCAAGATGGAATGAAGAATTCCAATTCATGCTAGAGGAGCCTCCTCTACATGAGAAGATACACATTGAGGTTTTGAGCAAGAGGAAGAACTTTAGTTTTCTCTCAAAGGTGCCATTTCATTGTTTTCTTTTTTTTATCTTCATTACATGTCATCTTTCCCTCAAAATTGACTTATTGAGAAATTTTGATATATGATAACCGTAATGTTACTTGTATAACCAAAGTTAGCCAATAAAGAGTTAACTTATTAAATGTTATACATTAAAAATATAAAAAAAATAACATTAAATGAACTTATTTGATATTTTTAATGTATAACATTAAATGCGTTAGACTCCTTGTTGACTCCCTCTAATTATACGTATAGATTTTTTCATATGCATATTATAAATCTAACTACACCAGTTGATCCGTAAAGTCAATCCCAACTACAAGTCATATTCTTGACTTTGAAAATTCCAATGTGATATTTAATTAATTAATTAATCATATTATTATATGAATTTTGTATGCAGGAGTCGCTGGGGCATGTGGAGATAAACCTAAATGATGTGGTGCACAACGGTCGCATAAATGATAAATACCATCTCATAAATTCAAAGAATGGAGAGATACATGTTGAGATCCGCTGGAAGGTGGTATGAGAAAAACAACCAAACCACAGAAAAGTGTATAAAAACTAAAATCATCTCTATCTTTTGCTTTCAGTACAGAATAAACAAGCACTTTCTTAGTCTAGTTTCTATTCTTTCTTTACAGTGTATCTAAATAGAAGAGGAACTAAAAACACATTGAGATACTCCAAGGAAAATTTGTTTATTGGACAACATTCATGGCGTATACAAATTTGGGAATTGGTTTTAATGGATCAAAAAATTTACTTTTTTTATTTCTTTGTTCTGAAGTTTTACATGGTTGGATAACTATGTTGATACATATATAGGTAAGTGTAATTTTTTAAGGGAGGTTAGTGCAATAATTTTATACTCTCATAGATTTTTTAAGTAAATTTTATGAATGAAAAAATTGAGTAAATTTCATTAAACTTCGGTAAAAAAATGTAATTTATCCATTAGAAATCAATCTATGTAAAATCATTTTTTTAGAAAATATATGTGGAACCATTTTCAAGCCACTATTTGGGCTTCATCCACATTATACTTTTAGGCCCATTATTGAAGATTTTGGGCCCAACTGAAAACTAGATACAAGGTTTTTTTAATAATGGAAAACTAGATACAAGTTGAGCAAGGATAGTTATCACCATTTTTTGGGCTCACAAATGGCCCATTAATTTCTCTTTCTCTTCACACATTCAGTGATATTAAAGTTTCTTTTTTTTGACCAAATAAAAGGTTTATATTCATTTATGAAATTATTTGGTACTGTTGACAAAAAAAAAGGTCACTCATTCAGTGAAACCTAAAATGAAAAAATTAGTCAGATAACAAGGTTGGAGGATGACAAGAAACCAAAAGAGGGAAAAAGAAAGAAAAGAAAATAAAAGAGAAAGAAAGAAACAATATCTAGACTCTTCTACTAAATTGGCACAGTAACTCCCACCCCAAACATTCTGTTTTCCCCTTCATCCATAACCCTACAAAGGGGGGAAATTAAAGGAAAAAAAAAGGATGCTTATATAATTACAAAGAAAAGTTAATAGTTTTTTCTTTAAATTTTTGGGTGAAAAGTTTTCTAAGCAATTGAGAATATAAACTCTGTGTACACTATTCCCACCTTTTTCCTTTGTCAAAGGCTATGATTGAAAAAGAGCCCTTTTTTGGTTGTCAAGTTATACCAACTAAGCCATCTTCATTATTTTTCCTTTGCTATATATATTTTTTGGAGGGGGCTAGGGTGTCCTCAATGATGTCAATCAATTAAGAAAAGCTCCTAAATAGTTTGTTTAACTATATGGCAGAGACACTAGTAGTAGATAGGGAACAAATGAAATAATTCATATCATGCATGGTACATGAAAAATATAATTCACTACTACTCATGAAGATTTCACACAAAGAGAATCAAAAGAATCCTCCATTTTTCTGCCAAAGATTTTACATGAACCTTCTTTTCATGTTATATATGTCAGGTATATATTTGATGTGTTTTCAGGTACATTATATTGAGAGAACACAATCAAGAAGATATAGCTAGCTAGCACACACTAAAGCATATAAGAAAATTAAAAAAATAAATAAATAAAGAAAGAAAAAAATTAAAAGAAAAGGAAATATGAGAAAGTGACTTGCATTTGCACAATCTAGGACATGTGGGACCCATAGAATGTATGGGTTAGGTTTGACTTCTTGATTATAAGAACATGTGACATCATAATTAACAAAAATTAACATTTCTCTTAGGTAGATAGATCTCTGCATGGTTGTAATTAAGTCCTTTTTTAATATCCATTAATAATATCTTGATTTGAAGATTTGGCATATATACAAACAAAAACTAACAATAATAATAATAATTATTACTTATACTTGCAATGATATCTCAACTTTATGGAGAAAATGGAAAAGAAACGTTCAGTGCTGGAACTTTATGCATATATTTATATTCTTTCCATAATTGCTGTCTCTTAACCATTGGCAAGGAAATTGTTAATCCTAAAACACTTGGTTAAACTAAGTTATCTCAAACATGCCCTTCATTTGGGGATGGATAGGCAATGAACCTAGGGAAACACTTTCTCTTAGATCAATATATTTTTCTAATGCCTTGGAATTATATATGTGTTGTTAGTTTATTTAGTTCGGTTTAATTTAATTATTACTTGTATAGTTTGTTTGATATAATTAATGCTTGGATTCCCACTAAGCCTAGCTAGGAATCCATTTTGAATAGCTAAAACTTGCTTTGTTCAATTATCATCTTGTTTGATTTTATGTTTGAGTCCAATTTTAAAATTGATTTAAATAAGTAGTGAGAAATAATTGTTATTTCTAGGTTTTTACTCTTTTAATTTTGTCAAAATCACTTTTAATTTCTTATCAAACCAAACATAATTTGACTGTGTTTGTGTTTGATTTCACTTTTGTATAGTGGATTCTAGATAGAATTAATTTTATTAGGATTAGTTTTGAGGTGAATTGATTTATTTTTGGTATAGCTTAATACTAGAAGTGATTTTGATGATGATTCAAATAATAAAAACCTAGAAGTGATAGTTTATTACTTATAGTAGAATTCATTATTCTTGAAGCTATAATTGATTTTGAATTTTTGTCTACCTTGGCAATACTTCATGAAATTGATTATTCATTATTCACCCCAAAATCAATTCTAACCCTTTTATTTCCAACTTAAATTCTAACATGCTAATTTGCCTCAAAATCAATTTAAAAAAGCAGAACGAAGCACAATATAGTAGTAGTATCTTCTCAATTAGTGTGTCAAATAATTAAGCACAAAAGTGGTGGGTGGCACCATGAGAGGAGAGGTTCCCTAATACACTTTAAATAAATAAAAAAGAAGGTTCAGCTTTCTCGTTGACTTAGCCATAAAGTGTGGCAAATTTGGAGGTAGTAAAAGGGAATCCTATACTATTCTATACCCTTCACCCCACACACACAAAGAGGGGTTAATTAGTTTAATTTCATGAGAGGATTATATATTATAACCTTAATTTCCCCTCTTAATTAATAAGAACCTCTCAATATAATGCCACAACCAATTAGGACTCTGTTTGAGACACTCAAAATTTAACATTATACTTCTTAGTTCTTATTATAGGCTCTCTCCCTCAATAGAGGCATGCATGTGTGCCCTCAAAAGCAGGGGAGTGAAAATTGAAAAGTAGTCACTCTCTTTGTTGCTTATTGATGTTCTCTTGTGGGGGAGAGGAATAACTTTTTGCATACTAGAAAGAAAGATAGGGCCTTTTTATATTTTTATTTTTCTCTTTTAATCTTAAAAGGTGGTCATTTTTGGGAGAGGAATAGCCAACACCACCACCACTCTAAAGCTATATGGACTTATGAGTATCATTTTTGGTCTTCCTATATATTATTCCATTTTCTTTTTTCATTATGCCTGTATGTAATCCGTAATAATAGTATATGTATAACAATTATATATCTAACTAATATCTAATGTGTGCTATTATTATATGTTACGTATGACACACATTACATATAACACATAGTACACATGTTGAATACTAGTTGGATATATAATTGTTGTACAACAATCATTTCTCTATATGTATGTGTGTGTGGATGGATGCTCTTTAATTGTTTGGCTTAGCTAGTGCATGAAAAGTTATGTCATGGCATTTGAAAGATTCTCAATATTCTTCATTGGGAGGAGACCAATATGAAGAAGGGTAGTGGTAGTAGTAATTAAATACCCTTTTGAATTTTGATTCCTTCAATTGACCAATTAGAGATATGTCAAATTTAATGGGAACAAGAATTTGTTCCATTCAAAGGCATTTATTCCAAGTAGTATTTATTATTTCAAATAATTAATGCCACTAGGGATGGATATGGTTTATGCCTCATAATATTCACAATGCACCAAATTTCAAACATATCTTCATTTCCTAATGCATGATATCTACTCATGCATGGTGGCCACAAATTAAATCCGATCCATTTCAACAAATAAACCCACAAAAAGCATATAATTAGTAATATTCTCTGGAATTTTCCACTCATCAATCAAGAAGTTCCATTACCAACGCGAATCAATGGCATATCATATCATATAGTAGTACTTCATATTCGGATGCCTTAATATGATCTTTTATTTTTAATTTTATTTTTAATAGAAAAATTATTAGGTGCTCATAAGAGCAAAAGAATTTTTTGCTTTGCACCATTCATTGCATGATACATAATTCAAAAGGTCAACTATAGTGAGAAAGAAAAAGGGATTAAGTTTCCAATAAGAGGACAAAATAGCTTATGTGTCTTACAATGAACAGTATAGAGTAAAAAAATCTCTTACTGCACCTAATAATTTCTCTTTTTAATATACGTTTACAACAATAATGGTGTTATATATATAGATATATATCTTAATAGTCTTAATTTTCATTAAAAAAGAAAATATATGGATTATTACAGCCAGCCAGGTAGGTAGCAGATGATCAAGGCAAAATGACTGAGTCAGGTCAGATGATCTGTAAGATCATTGTACCAAACATAATCATGAATTTTCTGCATGGGAGTTCTTCTAGAAAATCATGTGACATGTTATATATATATATATATTTGTTTCTTGTTCAAAACTTGCAAGGTTTTGTAGTAATATATTACAACAACCATTGTCTCTAATGAAACCAAGTCTTTGATAAGTGACATTTCAAGGCTCTAGATTTTGACCATTCAATGCCAATATTGAGGTCGATGTGGTTCATTGACCGAGATTATATATCGATCTTGAGAGCTTCGTTATTTTTGTTTTTTACTCTCCATATTCTTCAATTTGATAGGTTAATGGCTAAATTATAACGGATTAAAAATTCATTTAATAATTTTTTTTATAAATAGATTATTACATATATATAAAATATGATCGAAATCCTTATTTGAATGAATAAGTAAGTTATTCACTCAATCAGCTCCTTACTAATTAATTTTTTGAGAGCCTTATAATATAAGAGAAATATGCACTTGCATAAAAATACTTTACGGTATACAAAGGAAATACCTATATATTATAATCAATTTTGAATCAAAATCAACTTTTAATGAAAAACCAAACATATCATAGAAAACTATCATAATCAACTTTAAGCCTCCAAAATCGATTTTGATGTGTAGAAACGGGTTTTCCCAAAAACATGCTATTACTAATTAGTGTGATTCTCTTAAAAGTGTTGTAAGAGATATAACAAAAAAATTAGATAAAACAGTCAACAATAGGAAATTGGGTCTAATTCATTCAGTCCATTAAAAAAATACACATGATTAATAATGATATTTGGACTAAGAGTGTTAAAATAGACTTTATTGACTATTTTGGCCAAAAAATATTTTTCCCAAAACATTTATGGTCTCTTAATTAACTGGTTGTTTGGATTTTTTCCCCATATTGGACTCTCCTATTCAAGAAGTGGTATAGGAGTAAATAGCATGTTTCAAAGTGATGAATAGTAATAATTGTTAGAATGAGTTATAGTTAATACATCTTCATGTTTTGCCACAATCTTCAATTTAAAAGAAAAATATAAAAGATATTAGATTAAATAAAGCAACAACATTTATTTATGTAATTAAAAATAATATATTATATTTTGACAATTTAATTCTAGAAAAAGGTTACGAGTATTTTTTAAAATATATTTCATGGTGAGTTATTTTTTTCTTCATGTATATATATTAACCCTGTTTATCTTCAGCTGATCTGATAATAATATAAATATAATGGACCTTTCCCCAATAATATGTTTTTGAGCTAACCATTGGCATATTATTATCTTCCTAATGTACCTTAATTTTAGTACTTTAAATATACAAAAGGGCACTATTTATGAAGGTATAATTATAGAGTTTGCACGCCAAACATTTGGGTTTGATTACTATCATAGTTTTTGGTCAACCTCCAAAATCATTTTTACCACTATGATTGAATCAACTTGATTTTTAAAAAGCAACAAAGTAAGTAATTTCATTAGCGGAAATAAAAGTAATGATAAAGGGAAAAAGGAAGAAAAAAAGATAGAGAAAGAGATGAAAGAAAATGAAAATAAAATAAAATAAAATGAAAGGCATCATGTGATGAGATCCATTGGCAGGAAGGCACTAATGTCAACAGGGTTGACATGGGTACCACAAAACAACTGCTGTTATGATGTGCACGTGTGCCATACTTAATTATCATCATCTCTTAGCTTCTGAGGGGCTAGCAATATATATATCAGAAATTGAAAACTTAAATTTGTAATCCAAGAAAATAATTTTAGGTGAATTGATACCTCATGATTTTTAAAAATATGATAAATTGACTCCTAATAAAATTATAAATATGATTGATTAGTCATTTTAAAGTATGTAAGTTTTGATGGAAGACTAATTTATTTTAGAGAAATTTTTGTATACAATGTAAAAATGTTAAATCAGTCAATGGGTTATTCGACAATTTTTTTGTTAAAAAAAACTATTTTCAGATAGTTAGTATTTAGTGGACCGACTATCGAGTGATTATCCATTATAGCCTAAAATATAGTTTTGACTAATTTCTTATCATACAAATAATAATACTCTTTATTTTATGTTTATAATCTTGAAAGACTAAAAATAGCACTTATTTTCTTAGGAAATTAATTTCTTATACCTTATTTTCATGGAAGGGTGATTCTAGGGTTTACTCTAAATAAAAAAGACATAGAACTTGACATATAGGTGGTTAAAAAGTTATTTCATTTCATATTACATAAGAACGTGAATTTGAATTTTAGTATTGTGACATCTTTATTTATGGATAATTACATCTTGTAAATATTTAAAGACCCTGAAACCATACTCTAATCCTAGTGTCAATCCCATATCTATTTTATGGTAAAACCTATTTCATGTTTATTTTCAATTGATAATCATTAAGAAAATCTTACCATTTTGACTCTGCCAAGCAATAATCCATCATAATGTAAATGAGGGCCAGGCCAATTCATGTACACACACCCAATAGGGGGAACCCCTTTGCTAAGCTAATACTATAATTTTATAGTGAGGGCCTCTAGAAGAGATTATGGCATGTTTCCACTAAACCACTTGTGATCATCAACATTTTTATCACTTAATTAGTGAGGGTGGAAGAGAGAGAAAATATTTAAATAATGAACCACTAATACAGATGGATACCCACTTAAACCTTTCACAAAAGGTGAAAGGGGCTTAAAGGTTAATTGATCTCAAAACCAAAGAATGCAATAATTGACAGAGCTGTTTTTATCAATTAGCTAGAAAGAAATATATATTATGAAATTATTCTTTTATGAATTTTCTCGATTACCCGTCGATCAGTAGCTGACGATTAATTATTAACTCCAATTGAGAATTATCTTTTAGTAAGTAGCTAGGGAGCTGACTATAAGAGTTTTTATATATACACAGTATCCCGAACATAACGCTTAATCGGTCTAAACATCTACCACCTGTGCCAGTTTATATTATGAAATTATCACTAGCTACATTAGAATTGAAAGTTGATGCCATGGCTACATATACTTTAATCAAAATTTAATTATTTATTAATTGCTATTTTCCCCCTTATTAACAAGAGGGGTTTGAGACAAAGGAGTATGGATGATATTCATAATTGATAAGATACTATTCTTTAAAATAATTTAATGCAACTTAGGTTAAAATCCATAAAGCGATTGTTGACTTTTACAATTAAAAAATAACATACTGTGAATAATGACAAGTACAATCAGTATATTACTATATTTTGAATGATATACCACCCAACCATAATCAATTAATCAATTCCTTTTTAAAAGAGGGGATCTAAATACAATCTAAAAAGGGATAATATGTCTTAGGTACTACTACACTTAATTTTGTTTTAAGTGATATAATAACATATGAGACTCTAAATAATTAACTTTTACTTACTGTGACTAGTAATTGCATAAGTTTTTCATTATTCATTTAATATAGGACTTAATACCTTATTAATAGAGAGTTTCTGCCTTGAAGAGATTAATTATTATCTTCAACTGTGAAATATCTTCATTAATAAATAAAGTTTAATATAGGACTTTTAATTTAATAATGTTTGTCGTAGAATAGAAATACGTCCAACTAGTATCAAATTGTGCTATACATATATAATATGTAATAGATGTCATATGTATAGTATATACACGTATAACACACATTTCATATTATATCATAACATACATTGAATACTAATTGGATGTATTTCTGTTGTACGATTATACTTTTAACTTAGGGTAAATTCTGGCTAAAATAATGATTTTTGAGTAGAGTGTATCTATAGACAAGGTGTATCCCAAGTATGTATTGTAGGGTTAGTGAATCTGAATGCATAGAAAGAATGAAAGGGGCAATAAAGGAATGGAGCAGACATGATGATATGATACAAGTAAAGAGGATAATAAAGCATCCAACTTTTCCCCATTCAACCAAAACGTGCTTTTTATTTTTATTCCATTTTTTTTTCCTCTCTCCCTCATGTGCTTTCAATTGATTATTTCTCATGCCTGCCTTTTTACCCTCTCTTTAGTCTTATTTCAACCAAATGCAAAGCAAAAGGCAGAGGGTAAAATAGGGAAACCCAAAAAACCAAAAACAGAGGTCAAAATCCTCACATCACAACCATACACATCCCATTCCAAATAGCCTTGTCAACAACAAACTAGTCCATGGCCGCCAACACCACCATCACCAAACACAAAAACATCATATTTGTCAACATTAACAGCATCAACACATGAATGAACAACAATTAATGAGCCCATTCCACCTTCAAAGTTCCCTCCTTTGACATGCTTATTATACCATTCCAAAAAATTAAAATAAAAAAATAAAAATAAAATGTTCCTATTCTTCTCAACAACCGTAATTAAGAACCCTCACCTCATCTCAACGAAGAGCACCTCAGCCTCGATTTTCGTGCCCTGTTTCTACTTTTCATAAAACCCCATTTCCTCACTCACTCTCTCTTTCTCTCTCTAAAACACACTTATTTTTTTCCCTCTCTCTCTCTCTAACTCTCTTATCATTACAAGTGCTCTCAGCGAAGCAGAGCTCATCAAAGCTCGAAACTTTTCGTCATTTGAGATCTGGGTTTTGGTGGGTTGAGCTTAGTTCTCAAGCATTTTCGTGTTGTGAGATCTCAAAGGGGTCTGAGAGGAAGAAGAAGAAGGAATGGGAAGCAAGTGGAAGAAAGCGAAGGTGGCTCTGGGTCTGAACTTGTGCATGTTTGTTCCTAGGACCTTAGACGACGACTCATCGCCGCCGCACACGGCGGTTTCCTCCGAGAGGCTGTCGGACGCGGCTCTGCTGTCGCCGGTGGCGAACTGGGACAACGGTTCTTCGAGGCAAACGACGCCGTTGCCATCTTTCAAGCTGTCTAGAAGTGGCAGCAAGTCCTCTTCAAAGGTTTGTTTGTTCTGTCTCTCTTCACTGATTGTGATTATTCACTTGTTTAGTTGTTACTGCTACATGAATATGATAGTTCTCTCTTCCTCTGTATCCCTTTTTTTTTTTCATTTTCATTGTTATTTTTAGTAAGTTTTGTTTGTTGTTTGGACAAATTAAATGTAGCAGCTAGAATTTACAAAGGGGTATGCTCAAAATGGGATTTTTTTTTTTTGTTTCTTGATTAAGCAAAATGGGGAATTTTTTGGGCTCATAATCTCTTTTTGTTAACCTTGTTGTTAACATTAGAAAAAAAGCATATTTTTTTGCAATTATTTTTTTTCTCTTTCAAGGAAGTAATTATTTGCTTGGATTGGCCAAATTTGTTTTTAGTAGTACATTATTTAGGTCTCTGACCGGCTAGCCCTTATTTATGTTCTTCAATTTCTTTATTTAGAAGTGTTTATTTAATTTAGATTATGTTAACATTTTTTTGGTCCATTTAAATATACCTATACCTCATCTGCAATTTAGACCCTGCTTTTAAATTAATATTTGGGCGTTAAATTATTCAACGAGATATGCATATCTATTTTTTTTTTTAAAATAAACCAAGACCTAATTGCGATTGATTAGGAAATTTTGATTCCTTCAATAGATTTTTTTTTTTACTTTGTCTCATTCAATTGTGCTATAACATGGATAGTTGATTGAGCTGTGGTTTCTTGACTTTTACCATATGCATTATTCATGTGTAATTTTTTGTGTGTCATCAATTGTGTTTTTTGATGTGCTTTCTGCTGAAATTATTATCCATGCCTTCTCTTTTGGATAAGATTATAACAAATTTTCTTTTTTATTGGCTGAGCTGTGTTTATGGGGGAAAAAAGGTTGGGAAAAAAAAACAAATCATGATATGATAAGTTAGGTGGTTTGTTCATTTAGTCAAGTCATATAAGCAGTAATTGAGGACTCGGTAAGGTAGGATTTATCTGCTGAATAGTCAATTATGAGAATATCTTTGTAGATGATGCTTTGACTAGACAAGGATTAGAAGTTTTACCATCCTTCCTAATCTCACAATGTCAACATATTCATGCTTGTTGGAGATCTTATGATTGATAGCTAAGCCTTCTTTTGGCAAAATGCCAGAGTTGAAAAAAATAAAGATGTAGAATAGGAAAGGGATATTTTAAAAGCAACTTTTTATTGCGACTTTGCTTTATAAAAATTGCTTGGTTCAACGGTATTATTGAATATCTTTTATCACTAATCTTTAAACTATTTAATAGATTATTTCCTATCATGTCTACATGTTGAAATTGAATAACTATAATACTAATTGTAGGTTGCACACATACTGTTCATTTACAATATGTAGTCTTTCATGAATTGCATGAACTTCTGTCAAATAATTTACTTGGATGTATCTATATTCTTACAAGCTTTTATTTTTCAATGATTCAGCAAACCTGCTCAATATGCTTAACCAAAATGAAACAAGGATCTGGCCATGCTATATTCACTGCTGAATGTTCACATTCCTTCCATTTTCACTGCATTGCTTCAAATGTGAAACATGGAAACCAACTATGTCCAGTGTGCAGAGCTAAGTGGAAGGAAATACCTTTCTCGGGTCCCAATTTGGATCCAATCCCAGGCAGAGTTTCACCTAGTCCAATTAATTGGTCCCAAAATGATGCTTTGATGGCTGTGGTCCATCGCCTGCCTGTACCTCCTCATCCTCGGCGAGATTTGAATAGGCGGCATGTTGTGCCACTTTATCAGGCTCCTGAGCCGGGCATTTTCGATGATGATGAAACGCTAAATCACCAAGCTGTACTTTCTGAGAGAAGTCCTTGCAGTAAGAGCGCTGAAGATATGGATGCTGTCACAGCAATTGAGATTAAAACGTACCCGGAAGTGTCTGCTGCTCCGAGGTCCAATACTTATTCTAACTTCACGGTGTTGGTCCATCTCAAAGCTACTGCTGCTACAGCAGCTGCTGCAACCAGAAGTCAAAATGTTAGCAGAAACCAGGCTAGCTTGACACAGATTTCTCAGACACCACGTGCCCCTGTTGACCTGGTGACGGTGCTTGACATCAGTGGTAGCATGGCTGGAACAAAGTTGGCTCTACTGAAAAGAGCTATGGGATTTGTAATCCAGAACCTAGGCTCTAATGACCGGCTTTCTGTTATTGCTTTCTCTTCCACAGCTCGCCGCCTCTTCCCTCTGTGCAGGATGACTGATTCGGGACGGCAGCAGGCTTTGCAAGCTGTTAATTCTTTGGTTGCAAATGGAGGTACTAATATTGCTGAAGGTCTGAGAAAAGGCGCTAAGATAATGGAAGACCGAAAAGAGAAGAATCCTGTTGCCAGTATTATCCTATTATCTGACGGCCAAGATAATTACACTGTCAATGGCTCTGGAACAAACCAACCTCAACCTAATTACCAGTTGCTTCTGCCTACTTCTATCAGTGGTCGCGATAATTCAGGGTTTCAAATTCCTGTGCATGCTTTTGGGTTTGGTACAGATCATGATGCTTTATCAATGCACTCAATTTCAGAGATTTCTGGTGGCACATTTTCTTTCATTGAGACTGAAGCTGTGCTGCAGGATGCATTTGCTCAATGCATTGGAGGACTTTTGAGTGTTGTTGTCCAGGAGCTGCAAGTGGAAATTGAGTGTATACATCCGAATCTGAATCTTGTCTCACTTAAGGCAGGAAGTTACCCAAGCCGCATCATTGCTGATGGACGCAAAGGGTTAATTGATGTTGGAGACTTGTATGCTGATGAAGAGAGGGACTTTCTAGTTTCAGTTCATGTCCCTGCTACATCTGGCAATGAGACATCATTGGTAAAGGTGAAGTGTGTTTACAAGGACCCCTTAACTCAGGAAACAGCAACATTGGAACGTGAAGAAGTAAAGATTGAGAGGCCTGAAAAAGCAGGGCAGGTTGTAATGTCACTTGAAGTGGACAGACAGCGCAACAGGCTCCAGGCAGCTGAAGCAATGGCCCAGGCACGGCTGGCAGCTGAACAGGGAGACCTATCCGGTGCCATATCAATCCTTGAAAACTGTCGAAAGATGCTGTCAGAGACAATTTCAGCCAAATCTAACGATCGCCTATGTGTTGCATTGGATGCTGAACTCAAGGAAATGCAAGAGAGGATGGCGAGCAGGCATGTGTATGAAGCATCTGGGAGAGCATATATACTTTCCGGATTGAGTTCACATTCATGGCAAAGAGCAACAGCAAGAGGCGATTCCACCGATAGGTCGAGTCTCGTACAGTCATATCAGACCCCATCAATGACTGAGATGCTCACTCGTTCTCAGGCTATGTTACTAGGTAGTCCGTCTGGCCAGAGGCTTCTCCATCCTCTGCTATCATTCAGATCACAACCAAGCCCAAGGTAACCCAATAGGGATTGTGCGAAAATCATCTTCAAACTAGCCTTTGCAGTGATTTTCACTTTTTTTGCTCATAAAAATCTGGGGGGAGGGTGGTAAACAGGAGAGATAAACAGAAGAGTTTCTTGGAGCTGTGATTTTGGTGTTTAATATATGTATAAATGAATAAAGTTGAGGTAAAGGGTGGAGGGGGTTACAATCAATGGAGAAAAGGAGGGGGGAGTAGATAGTAGCAATTTACTACATTATGTTTCTTCTATTTTTGGGGGGCTTAAGGTTTTTCTTTTGTACTTCACTTTTCTTTCCTCTAATTATGTTGTTTTGGGGGGTGATGTACATATAGAAGAATGGTCTTTTTTTGTGGGACACCTGGGTATAAAGTTTGTAATTGTGCAAAATGGTTGGGATGATCTCATCAGTATAATATATATGTTTTCAATTCTTTATGAACTTGTTATCCTTATTCAGTAATTTCATGTCTCCATCTCTAGGCATAGAAAAAGGGGTGATATACAAACTTGAATGATCCTCCATTTGTGTTCTCAACTCACATAACAGTTCTTCTAACTTGGCATGTGACTATTCTTTGGCACTCATTAGTCAGTCACATGTGACCATGTCCTAAGTCACTAACCCCTCTCTATATACTGTGTGGTCCATTTATACACACGCGTGGGATATTATTGTTTTCTTGCTGCATCATGAGTGATAACTTCTTTGTCTACCATATGTGGTAGTGGTGTGATTAGAATTAGACCAATGCCCATCAATTACCTCAAGCTTCTGCTTTGCACCTTATTATATACTATGAAATGAAACTCTGCACCAAAAGAGGAAACACACTATACTAGCCCCTTTTTCTTAAAGAGCCCCCTTTTGAAATCAGATCGTAGTTTACATATTGCAGCATGATTTACAGGAGATTACAATTCCAAATTTGTTTATGGTTTCATGGAATTCTTGCTAATCACTGCCATTGGTTTAGCAAAATTTTGGGCACTGGTTTGACAACTAGTCTGTTGATAGTTACAAGAACAAGAAAATTATACAAAGAATTACTATTACAAAGTTTTTTTTTTTCCTTTTCATGATGAGACAAGTGACATCGATTTTTAAGTTTTAAAAGAAAAAAAAAAAAGAAACAGGGTGCAAAGAGTGGCAAGAAGCTTTACTACTTTGCAACCCTTATTAAAACAGAACCAAGCATGTACTTTTGCTGCTAACTGAACTCTACTGTATTTAAAATTCCATTGAACAAAAGAGAAAATACAAAAACTCAGCATTCATCTCAACTACAGTGTCATATACATGATCAAAACACAAAAGCAGCAGCAAGAACGACCTCACTTGCTATATAAGAACTGGCTCTTCACTCCATAAACAACTGATTTTGAGAGAAACTACAAAGTCGTTTCAACTCCACAGCTCCAATCTAGTCTCACTTGCCCTCATTTGGTTTAGGAATTTTCTTGTACTCGTAGTCGTTAATGTTCACCTTTTGTTGCAAGGCCTGTGAAACAAAAATTGAAAAGTAAACTTTGGATATTCCTCATTACATGAAATTGCTAATGGAAGAGAAGAAAAATAAATGTATTGACTAGGAATTGCATGCTACATCATCTCTATTTAGGCACTCCATTCAATAGTTGATATGTATAAAAGTTTTACTTAGAAATTTAATACTTTAATACATGAAAGGGAAATACATACCTTGAGCTCTTCCTCCATTGAAATCTTTTTTGGCTTGTATGCATTTACAGGTCCAAGTCTAGACAGTGATTTTCTTGCTTCAGTTATTTCCCATTCCTGATCATCCTTCACCTTGGCAATATCTTTGCTGCAAGTATTGGAAAAAAAATGGTAAATAAAACATAGCTAAAACTTAATCACAGAATCCCTCAAACCCAATTCTTAAAATGCTTTGATTTTTAGTTCAACAAAAGATAACAACAGAAATCAAATAAATGAAGCCATTGGAGACAGAGCAGTACTAAACATAGACAAAAATATTACCAAAAATCTATAACATAAATTATGGTGGTGGCTAGTCGAAATGAGCTGATATGATCCACTTATTCGTTCAAAGATTAATAATCATGTCACATCATTCACATAACTAATTCTAGCTCTCTAGGAATTTTCTGAGATTGGGATAAGAATTTAACTAACCTGCCTTGCAAGAGATGACCAAGACCAAGGGCACCAAAAACAGTAAGAGAGATCATGGGGAGGCCGTATCTGAGAAAGGGACCTTTCCTGCCCCATCTCTTAAATGAATAAGAAGAACCTGAATTCTGAGCTGCCCCAGTTTGCTTCTTACCATCATGATCTTTTGCTTTTGCTGTCTGAATTGTACTCATTGATTGCCACACAACACTAGAATTGGCTATATGGCAAATATTCAGCAGTGTACACCTAGCAAACCTATCAAACATGAAAACATTTAGGTTTTGCAGATTCTAATTTCCCTCATGCTTTTTGTGTTAGCTTAAAACTAGATAGTTATCTGCAGGATAAGGATTTTGGTTTTCAATGGATTGTGTGTTGAACATGAAGTGCTCTGTCTGTGTAACTAATACCAATAATATCATTAATTCATTCTAGGCTATAAATCAAATTGCTTTTAATTAAGCAGAGTTATTATTGAGGCATTATATCAAACATGTGGAAGGTACAAACAAAAGTTATGAAACTTTGAAACGTAAAAGAACAAACCTGGATCAAAGACATACTTTTTAAGGGAAAGAACAATTTTTTCTTCCAAAAAAATTTTCCTCGTCACTTTCTGTTGTGAAGTGAAGATGCGCTTCCTCTGAGAGTGTCGAGTTGTTGCAACGCACGCACAAGAGAGAGAGAGAGAGAGATGTTCATTCAACGTTAGAGATTTGGACTAATGGCCCAATAATGATATAGGGCGTTATTTTATATTTTGCTTTTTTTTTGTATTGGGCTGTAAAACATTAGAGCCACTATAGATTATAGAGGCTCGTTGTTATTTAAGATATTGAATGTGTCTTATCAATAAAAGAAAATGTCTGCTAGAAGTCTCATATGTCATTTTCAAATACACGAGGATAATAGATTAGTCGGTGTGAAATCTTAGATATCGGGGACAACACAAGAAATCTATATATATATATAATATTATCAAAATTGATTTCTTTTATTTTTCACCATCTTTTTGAATGTTTTGGAGGAAAAGAGAAGAAAATGAAGGGTTTATTCATTATTGTGTAAAATTTTAAAACTTGACTCTCCTTTTAAAACACAAACTCAGAAGCATACCCTTAGTTTAGACTTTAGACCTATTGGATTAGGTAATGTTTCATATAAACTGGTCCAAAATTCTGGCCATTAGATTGAAAGAGTTTATACCTGGATGGATTAGTAATTTTCAAAGTAGTTTTATTTCTAATAGGCAAACATCAGATAATATTTTGGTTGTGCAAGAAATTGTTCATTGTGTGAGATTAAATTGCATTTAGAGAAAGCATATGATAGGCTTAGTTGGATGTTAGAGCAAACAAATATGGATTATGAAAAATATAAATACAAAATCATTAAAGCCAAAACTGAAAGTTTGATTGATTTGGTACAAATTTTAGAGGCAAAAATATCAAATTTCCCAATTCAATAATAATAATAAAAAAAACACTAGCATTTCTATGAGAAGATCTTATAACTGCAGAACACAAATAATAGAAGAGCTTCAGCTTGTGAACTGAATTAGATAAAAGAGGGTAAAACAATAGTATTTTTTTTATGCCGCAACAGAATTCTAATGTCTAAGAAGCATAAGAAAAGCAAGTAACCATTATTTAGATACATTATTATCAAAGGATCAACGACTAGGAGAGAAATTAAAACTAGAAAAAGGAGACCGAAAAATGCATTTCAGAATCTTCAACACTCCAAATCATGCATGTTTCACTTCACAGCCATGGACTTTTCTTCAATCTGTGATGCTGATGCTGGTGATATCTTAGATTTCCTGCATGGTTTTGACACCTTGGAATTGATAGGAGGCTTAGGAATTAGCCTACACCCCAATTTCTTGAGGATCACGTTCCAACTCATCTTTGACTTCACCATCTTCTCAAGCTCTTGCTTCATGTGCAAGCATTCTTTCTCAAGTTCTGACACACGCTCTCTCATGTTGTCAAATGCTAAGAAGGGGTTCTGTGGTGTGACCCCATCTTGTCTTGTGAGTGCAAGGTTGCCACTCATTTTCTGTGACCCTTCAATGTTGTCAGATGTGAAGAACCAGCCGGCGACGGATGTTCTGAGCTTAAGTTGCTCGAAGAACAGGACTTGGACGACGACGCGCAGAGGCAGCCTCTCGTTTTGTGCTGCATGAGTGCTGGCTTCCAGTGAGAGTTTTTGGCAGTTCATGAGCCTGCAGATTTGTTCCTTCTCCAAGTCTGATAGCCAAGAATGATTCTGAAATTCAGAATCTATTAGTTAATAGTCAATGGAGACATAGGGCGGTCTCAGTCTAGTGCACAAGTCTACCTAGTGGAGTCTGGGAAGTGTAGATGTATGCAGTCTTATGTCGCAAGCAGAATCAATGGAAATAGAGAACATTAAGTTTTAAAAACATGGACTTCTAGTGCCTATAGTGCCTGAGACTGTGTAATGTGCAAAATTATTTGTGAATCTTGTGCATTAATATGTTGAAAATGAAAGAGCACTGCTTATGTTGTTGAAATTTGAAAATGAAAGATAACATTTCTTGTACACTTTTCTTGAACACATGACTAATATGCAATTATCAAAATGGCTAATGTAAAGAAAATCAAGCACAAAAAGCAGAAAATATCACTACTAGGAGCATCATGATCCAAGATCATGTCAGAAAGAGAAAATAGTAGGCACACACAGAGAAAAGAAACCAATGAATTCTTGTTCATACCTTGAGAAATATATCAATGGCACGATATATACCATCATCCAAGGTCCTGGCATAATCAGGAATTACAGCAGCAAGTGCCTGAAATTTCTGCAGCTTCACATTGCTATCAGGTGCTACTTCAGCAAGATAACTATCCACCAGATTAGCCACTTTTGCCATTGGAGTCAGAGATTGAGAGGCTTCAACTAACTGCCTCTCTTCCTCTATCTCATTTGATGTAGAATCAATCAGATCATGCTCCACAATCATGAAATGGTCAAGCATTCTCTGGACACAGTCAAGATCATAAAGGGTCTCCATTGAGTAGCCGATATTCGGAATCAAGAGATCTTCAAGATCAGCCTCATCCAATTGCGCACCGATCCTTTTCTCCAAGCCTGCACAGCAAGATGAGCTAGCATACAAGGCCATTGCTGTTCTCAGAACCCTCAGCAAGAATTTGGTTGGTGTGATGCCCTTTACACTAGGAAGCAACTCCACAATTTCTTCTATCATATCCCTTTGATCTGCTTCGGAAGGCGAAGAAAGTGTGGACTTAAAACCAACCGAATTGTTTCCATTTTGGCTACCCAATAATGGGATATGCTTTTTTGCATAGTGAACAAGAGAACCAGAAACCCTCTCAGGCTTCATATGTCTTCCACTAGCACCTTGCATGAACCTCTTATACAATGGCAAACTAAGGGAAGACACATCCTCAAACCACCAATCTTCGCCTACCGTCTTCGGGGTCATGCTTAGTCCATTCCACTTATCTGCATCCTCAGAACTCTGAACAACACTTTGAGAATTGGCATGTCCACTGATCAGGCTTGGATCTGAAGCTTTCAACACCAAAGAGTGTATGCACCTTGAAGTGATGTTTAGATCTTCAGCAAAAGATAAAACTTGTTCACATGTTTTGAGAGCCTTAAGAGTATCTGTCCAGTAACCAAATATGTGATTGAGGAAGTTCTCTGTTTGGATGATGAGGTTTCCCTCTCCATAGTCCTCTGTCATTTGTAGATGCTCTGCTGCACATCTGAGACTAACCACATTGGATGGAGTCATCTCCATTTTAACGCCGTAACAGAACTTCGCGACGAGCAAAAAGGCCTTGGCTCCTCCTGGCAGATCATGAAGTTCCATGACAGACCTCTCATCATTGTCACTCAGTGATTCTTTCATATACCTTTCGAGCAATTCACTTCTTGATATCAGTGGAAACTAGTGATACAACAAAGAAAGGGGTTAAGAACATCAATTTGACTAGCACAATATTGTTATTAGACATAGCAATAATTGAAAATCATGATGAAAACAAACATTTGGCTGATGATTGAAAAACACACACCTTGTGGAGATGGAAGGATGTCTCTCCAATTTCAACAATGACATCACTTGGAAGGCCAGTTGAGCAGAGCCTATAGATGAGAATTTGATAATTAACAATGATAATGATACACCACTATAAAAATATTGTTATAGACAAGAATACAAGTAAAATGTAATTGAACAAAAAAAAAAACTATCTTTCTCCTTTTGAAATTAAAAATCTATGCTTCTTATTGACTAGATTTTCACCATAATTTACATCAAAATGTTAAGCCAAAATTAATGCGTCATTTTGCAATGAAAAGAATTACTAGAAAATATCGTTGATAGACCACAATTGTCGTTGCGATGCGATTGTAGACGGCATCACAACAATCATATTGCTGACACAATTCCAATTGCTTAACCTTAATTTAGAACCATAAGAGATTGGTTTTACAGTTTCACTTCAACAAAATAATTACAGCAGTAAAAACTCTCATCAATCTGAATCATAGATACTTGTTCTTTTGTTGAAGTAACTGCAATTTGTAATTGTGGCATTAAGACAAAAAAAAATTAGTGATCTAAGCCGATCACAGATTGCATAGAAATGACAAAATCATCCCAACTAATACCACAAACCCAATTCAAAATATTGATCACATGATCGACACAATCAATCTCATATATAGGTAGAACAAAGAAACAGTTACCAAGTTTGGCCATCAAGATAAAACACATCAGATTTGGATCCCAGCTTCATGCATGCCATATCTCTTACTCACTCACTTAACATCAAACAGAGTAACTATAGAAAAGTGAAAGGGGTTGGTAATTTGGCCTCAGAGAGATTCTTTCCAAGTTTCTCTCTCTCTTTCACTCTTCAGACGCAATCTTTCTCAGTTTTTGTTATTGTAGAAATAGATTACACGTGTGTATTTTATGATACCGGGTCTTAAGGGAATTGGAAATCTAGGAACAAGAATAGGTAGTAGTTGTTATACTCTATTGAAGTTGTTACATTACATACATTACCTACTTTCATGCTTCATTACATAACAAAAAATATTATTCATTCATTTACATTTTCGTATACTGTGTAATGACCTAACATCTAATCTCTCACCCTTGATTTATAATATGATCTCTAATTTAATCTTATTAATATCTAACTTTGGATGTTAGTACAATATTAACCTTAACATAACATGCTATTTTGGATGGGAATGTAATTGTGTATATTACGGTGTTTGTATCTCTCTATGACTATGTGTACGATTCTATTGTTTCCAATTATGTTGCTCTTTCCAGACCAAGGGCCAAGTTTTCATGGAACGGTCCAAGAATAATTAACTATTAACTATACTATTATTATATGAGGTACGTTTAATTAGTACTATACACTTATAAATACTTTGAACTAACAAACAAGTACGTGCATGTATAGAGATGTACCATATATATATATATATACAGTAATGTTTCACGTATAACAAAAATACGTTCAACTTGTATCCAACGTGTATTATCCTTGTTACAGGATGTGTGCTATACATATATGTGATATACATATAGCACACATTCTGTAATATAGATAGCACATGTTGGATACAAGTTGGACGTATTTCTGTTGTACGTCAAGCATTGTTATATATATATATATATATATATATATATATATATTTATGACTGTATATAAATGAATAGTTTAGAAGTTTGTTTCAATTTCAACAATAAAGGCTAAGTATAATTTTTTTAATAGTATGTTGATATAGGATTAAATAGCAAAGTATAATCTTTATATATAGTTAAACTAAATACTCTTATTAAGTAAATTGTGTTTTGTTCTTTGTTCTATTTTTTTTATGAGCATTGCTATAGGCACAACAAAAAATCAGCCAAAACAGCAATAAATGAAATTTTGGGCCACAATCATCCAGCCCATTAAAAATATACTCATGATTAAAAGTGTTATTTGGGTCATAAAGTGTCAAATGAACTTTGTTGGCTGTTTTGGCTGGTTTTTTGTTGTGCTCCAAGCATTTATGTATTTTTATAGATGATCATGATCTTCCAGTGTGGAATTATTTGTTCTAATTATTCTCCATTTTACTTTGTCCGGTTTAATTAAAACATTTTTTTAATAATTAAATGTATGTCTAAAATTATTTATAGTAAAATTAACTTCTTATTCAAACATTCTACACTACTTTAATCATCTATATTGGTTTTTTATTTTATTTATCGCATTCTAACTCAGTATTGTTTAATACGTCTCTCTCTCTCTTTTCTTTTGGGGTCTAAAATTTATTACATCTCTAACTAGCACACGTGTTCCTCCTAGAGTATTTAGGCTCTTATTTTTTTTGGGGCAATCCTAAACTCCTTTTATGTGGCTAATGGTCAACAAATAATCCTTAAAACCCTATTTTAAAATGCTAATTATTTTTGGTTGGGTATGTTATGATATTTGAACAAGAAAATATTGAGGGCCCAAATATGTGGGGTTATTTGTTTATAATTGAAAGTGTTAGGCCCAAATAGAAAACTGAAAAAAAACATTTCAGCCCAATACAGAGTTTAGCTTCGACCAAAAATCATAGTATAGTATGTTGTGAGTGTCAGAGTGTGTATAGACTTGGGAGTCTCCTCTGTCTCTGTGATTCCTTCGTCAACTGCAACAATGGAGCAGCAACCTCTCTTCGTCAGAGTTCCTCTTCCCCTTCTTCTTTTTCTCTTCCTCTCCCTCTTCCTTCTTCTTCCTTCTTCTTCTTCTTCTTCCCTCCAAGATCTTCAGATCGTCAATGCCGAACGCAGGGTATGTTTGCTTCATTTTCTCCCCGTTTCAATGCAATGCAATGCATTTTTTTCATCTGGGCATCTTGCTTTTTTCACCAATCCGAAATTTGGAATTTTTGTCTCCTTAAATTGTCGTTGTTCATATCATCGTGTAATAAGGCACGTGTTTCAGATGGAGATCTGTTGGGGGAAAATGGGAGGAATTAAATTGGGTTTTTTCTGGGAATGAAGATGTAGCCAGTGTGTTAAAAAATTGAACTTGCGAGATGGGTATCATTAATATGCTAGAATCTAGATTCATGCATAGATGCCGTTATGATAAATCTTAGTGTCTGTTCAGTTGTATTGTACCTGCTGTGTCATGTGTATTCTTTGTTTTGTGGTAACGTTTCATTTGCCTATTCTCTTCTGGAGCCACGTTAATCAGTATTTAGAGTTATGGGCAGTGGGCAGTCATAGGATTGATTCTAGTTTAGAGTTATGTGTGTATTTTCCTCTCTATGATATAGTGGAATGTGATTGTTTTGTTGGTGAAGTAACTTACTTGGGATGAGTGCTATAGTATGATTGCTATTTTCATTACATTGGCTTATACTCATATTTGTATCTGTTATGAAATATTTCTTTTGAAAAAGTATTGAATGTCTTCAACCATGATTTAGGAAGCATTTGAATCATCTGTTTTTATACGTTGTATGACTGATATGCCTTGTGAACCTTGCAGATTGATTTGACTTCTCACATCATTAAGGTGTACTTGACATTGAAGGTAACCCCTCCATATTCTTGTTATTATTTTAATAACAAGTCAATATTGTGTCTGGTTTGTCATGGTTGCTGCTTTGCATCTCTGTAAGTTGTGCAAACATAAATTTTTTATGTTGTCCCCATCACCAAACTTCTCAGATCTCTATTTTTGTCTTTGTATTTCTGTCATGTACACATCACCAAACATAGCATTATGTCTAGATTTAATGTGTAATTGTGTGCAGTTGTGTACTCATTTATATTTGATATTAGTTGTTAAGTCGTGAATATTATCTAGAATAATTTGTTTATTTTTGAATCGTGAAGGAATTAAAGAATAACATCTGTTACAAATTTCTGGATCATGTATTTCATTGAGCTTTTCTTTCAGGTTGAAAACGTGGGGACATCCCCTGCTTCAGAAGTACACCTTGCTTTTTCACCTATAGAAGCTGAACATCTAGCAATAGTCAAAGGTGCTGCAACTTCTGGGAAGCGGAAGAAGAAAACTTATGTTCCTCTTGATGTTAAATCTGCTGAGCTACCAGATGGACCAAATGGAACTAAATTTTTCTCTATTACTTTGTTAACTCCACTGAATAAAGGTGAAACCACAACACTAGAGGTGCTTTACATATTGTCACATTCTCTGGAACCCTTCCCTGTAGAAATAAGTCAAGCGGAGTCGCAGTTGGTCTATTTCCGTGATAGTGCAATATTTTTGTCTCCCTATCATGTCAAGCAGCAGACAACTTTCATTAAGACACCAAGCAAGCGGGTAGAATCATTCACTGTGGTGGAGCCAACTAACCGTGCTGGTACAGAGCTGAAATATGGGCCATATGAAAATCAGCCCCCATATTCATATTCTCCTGTTCTCGTTCATTTTGAAAATAACAATCCATTCGCTGTCGTTGAGGAGCTAGAACGTGAAATTGAAATATCTCACTGGGGAAACGTACAGGTCACAGAGCGATATAGGTTGGTTCATGCAGGTGCTCGACACAAAGGTGTTTTTTCAAGGTAAATTTGCTATCTCTGCTTGATACTCCGTATCTTTATTTTGTTCTTTAAAGTTCCATAAAAGTGGTTGCCTTATAAGGACTACGGAAACTACCTACATGTCAAAAAAATTTCCTCAAAATCTTGAAATGGGTGCTATTTTAGATGTTTGGCATGACTTTTTTTTTTCATGTATCTATTATTATTTTGGATGTTGTTCTTACATATATTGTAATTCATCAAAGTCCTCTCTTCTCTTGAAAAATAATCCACTTTCAGAAATTTCGATGTGATTTGATAGTTCAATAAATGTTGAATTGTGCTTTACATGCTATCATTGTAACATTTGATGGTAAGAATATTTAGTCTCTTATTTAATTTCTTTCAGCAGAAAAGAATCATCCTAAGTTCTTCATGAATCCAGGTGACAGAATACAGATTGTCGAATGACATCTATGTTAGTTGTTCTATGTCATGTAGATTTCACAGAGTACTGTTGTAGTTTTCAATGCCAAAGTGTGGAAATCGCTTGCTTATATTTTACCAATTGATAAGCTGAACTAAAGTTAATTATATATTAACAGAATATATTTTTGTTTGTGTGTAATCTTTTAATTCTTCTGAATTTTTCTGATACTTCTCCTTTCATATGAAGTTTCTTTTATTATATATGTTTAGGTAATGTAATTGGTTTCTTATTGGCAGGGTTGATTATCAGAGTAGACCAGGTGCCGCTGGTGCATCTTCATTTAAACATCTTCGGGCAAAACTACCCCCCAGGGTTCACTCAGTATACTACCGGGATGGAATAGGGAATATTTCCTCATCACATTTACGTACAGATTTTTTGAAGGTAAGATATATTATTGGGTCTTAAAATAGCACATGCCTTTTCTCACACTCACCGCTTGACTTAGAGTATCATTCAAGCTTGTATCATGTTCTTCCCTTAATATAATGTACTCCATTTCTTTTCCCTTTTTTCCCCCTATCTATCATTTTGTTGCCATAACATTTGAGCGTTTAAAGGATGAACTTGGGTACAATAAACAGTTGTTTCAATTGGTAATGATATGGTTGCATGTTCTTCGTGAGTGACACATTGCACTTTAAAAATTAATATTTCTCATATCACCCTGAGGAGCAAGGAGAATTGAATTCATTGTTCAGCCTATGGTTACTGGGCAGCATTGACAACATAATGAGTTGATAAATACTGAAGTGTGGTGGTGATTTCTTATAGTTTTTATGTGGCAGTTTCTTTCTTAATGAAGTGTTTGGAGAGCAGACTTTATCCCAATAGTCCTGAAAGACAAAAAATTAAAATACATTTTATATAGTTTATATATTATGGTATCATGATTTCCAATCTTATACTTCTTTACATGCTCATCAATCACAGTCAGAACTTGAAATTGAACCCCGGTATCCTCTTTTTGGTGGCTGGAAATCAACCTTTGTCATCGGTTATGGGCTACCATTGCAAGACTTCCTGTTTGAGTCCCCAGATGGCAGAAGATACCTCAATTTCACTTTCGGTTGTCCTCTTGCTGAGACAGTAGTTGACAAGTTGATTGTAAAAGTGAGTTTGAACTTATGCTTTTGCATTGTCATTATTACTATCAACTAGAATTTGTGACCTTCGCTTTAGCTGTGCCTGTATGCATTATGCAATAATGGAGGTTAAATTTACCCTTTCTGAACCATTAAATTTCAGGTTGTGCTGCCGGAGGGATCCAGGGATCCCACAGCTGTTGTTCCTTTTCAAGTAGAGCAACGTCTAGAGGTAAAGTTCTCTTAGGATAATGCTGCGTTACAACCACATGCAACTGCAGACATAGCTTCATAGTTGTGTCAGCAGAACTTCTCTATCTTATCATGAGGGACAACTGTGTATGATAAGCTCAAATTCCCAGTATGCGCGTATGATACAATTTGCAAATTGGTTAATACTTCTTTCTTTCTTTCACATAATCATGACAGAAATGATGAATATGGGTGAATAAAAGATGCAGTTGTTTTTGAGTTAATGCAATTCCTACATTGAGTCTCTGTCATAGTACTGTGGTAAAAGGGCAACACTTATGATTTGTCCTTACAGTAGTGCTTTATTATCTGCTTGCATTCATCTTAATTGTGGCCAAGACATACCATCATAGCCTGCTTGATAGTAGTAAAATATTTTTTTCTTTCTGTGGGATAAGCTGTTAAAAATTTTCAATTTTCACTTGTAGTACATATTGCATAATGAAGCATTTGTCTGCCTACAGCTAAAACAGTTTTGCATTTGAACTTTTGCAGACCAAGTATTCATATATTGACGTAGTTGGCAGGCCTGTGGTGGTTCTAGAAAAGAGTAATGCAGTTCCTGAGCATAACATTCCTTTCCAGGTATTACCAAAACCTAGTTCAAAGAAAAACTTTGTAAACTGGTCGCAAGGCCAGCTGATTCATGAGATCTGAAAGCAATAAACTTGTCTGGCGCATTCAGAATCAGGATCAAGTTCAGACAATAATGTTTTAGTTCTTGGCCTGGAACATGTTTTGGATAGGGATTATAACTTTCTTATCTTTCAAAACCTTCATAGATACTGAAAAAGAAAATTTTACCATCTGCAACCACAATATGGAAGCCATAACATACTTTATGTTATGAAATATTGGACTTATTTTCTAAGATATGTTTGCAACCCTGCACATAACTTAGCAAACATTTCTACTTGTATGATTTTCGTTTGCTTTCATCCTATTGAAACAACCCTCTGCTCTATTCCTGGTCTAACCATGTTTTCTATTTTTATTTTGCAGGTGTACTACAATTTCAAACCCATATTCATGCTTGTTGAGCCATTATTGCTGACATTTGCATTTTTCTTGTTTTTTGTGGCTTCTGTGGCATACCTACACATTGATCTCACCCTAAGAAAATGATGAATGAGCATGTAGCTAGTTTCAAAATGGTAATGTGTTAAATCTCCCTCTTATGATTAAAAACACTTTCTCTCTGCTGAGCTATCTCACTCATCTTGCATTTATGGATTTCTTAATGCAGTGACTGAGCAGATCAAAAGTTGTTTGTTGGGGGTATGAGAAGGCCACATAGCTACACATTCTGGCAGTACTGTTTGGAGTTAAGAAGAGAACTAATTGCAACTATAGAATTGCATGTTTGTACAATTTTCCCCCTGGCAAAAGATATAGGGTGTGTTAGTTAGGACCCTCATCACCATATAAGGGCACGTAATGGTTAAGAAACTTAAGAGGATCTTCCTTGTTATTATGTATGAGAAACATTTCATGAGATTTTGAGCTTCTCATAATATACAAGCTGGCTGAACTAAGATTAAATAAGTTAATTCTAACAAACAAGTTACACCAAAGTGCCTACACCAGAAATTCTGTGTCATACTCACCTTGGTTGGTCTTGCTGGCTAAGGTAAATAACATTTCAAGACATTCTGCATTCTCTAAAAATATGCTAAGGTGATAATTTTATCATACTCAATTTCTTTGGAATTCTTCCTATGATTTAAAGCAAATTTCATGTTATCCTTTTAATCGAGATGATAACTTATCTTGAAGCCAAAAGAAGTTGATGACCTTTTCTTCCTTAGGCAGGATTCTAAGACTCTTGTATTGCTATCTTTGCTTTGGTGTGATACCAATATCGGTTGGTCTTTAAGATTTGTCTTCATCTCCCTTACAAGCCCCACCAAAAGCCTATTTGAACTTTATAAGTAAAGGTTTCTTAGAGATTACACATCTTATTTTTGCTTGGTTATATGCATACAAGTTATGTTGCTTGGTTGATGTCAAAGTTGTTTGTGGTATTTAGATGGATGTGTTATTTGTTCATGTTATCAACATCCGGCGTGTGTTATACATATGACAAATTACGTATGATACATATTATGTATAACACATGTTAAATACTAGTTTGATATATTTTTATTGTACAATAAATATTATTGATTTTCCTAATACCAATGCGCTTACTCACAAAGCATTGACACTCTTACTTAAGTCAAACTCCAGTGATCAATATTCAAACAATAAAATAATAAAGCACTTATTTAATTATCATCAAAATATTTGTTTCTCGGAGGGAGATCCAGTTGTCGAGATTCCTTCTTTTTGGTCTATGGGAACCTTAGCTTGTTTCATGATATCTAATGACAGACAATCATAGCCAGCAAGTCATGTTTGTTGATTGTGTACTGAATCATAGCTACTGCTTCGTAATTAAGTTTTTTAACAAATGTACCAAAAAAAGAAGGTACCTCGACATGGACACATTTACTATGCAGCCTTTTTAATTGCTGTATAATGACATTGTTTTAACCATCTTAAAATAAGAGTGCATTAGCAAAAGTACAATGAATTTTCAGAGAAAAATGAGTGTCCAGGGATAATTGCTCTCCGACAACAAACCATAATTTTTTTGGGTTATTGAACATGAACTAATCTTTAGTGCCATTTCTAACAATTATATATGTTCTTAATTCTAATGTCACGCTTTTTTTTTTCTTCCTTGAAGATGTTTAAGGAAGAAAATGCTATTTACCTGCTTAATTTTGAAATCAAAGCTTGGCATAAGGGCTAATAATATCCATTTATCAATCATTGTGCATATTAAATTTAATTTACATGATAACAAAATCACGTTTAGGAAGATTTAGAAACGTAAGATGGAAGCCATTTTTTAAAAAAAATATACATTTAATTTATTGATTTAATAGTGATATACTTTCAAACATCATCATAGGAAAATCAAACACAACATAAGGACTTAACAATTAGTGTAATGATACTAAGGTTATATAATAACAAACATGCTTTTTGCGGGGACATTTGACAAATTGTGATAAAATAAATAAAGCAACATTTTCTAAAATAGAAGAAAACTTACTTTTCTAAATTAAGTAAATTGGGTCATTAGATTATATAGAAAGAAAGAGAAGCATAATTAATAATAAGATTAGGTATTTTGGAGGCAAAATATTATAATTGGGAATAAGGTCAATTTACAACGAAAACACGCATGAGTAGTAGTTATTGTTGAAGCGGGAACATAGGAACAGAGCAAAACAGAACAACAACAACATCATCATCAAAGAACAACAACGTTGATCGTTGTCACTGCCATCTCAATTCTGATTCTCTGATTCCCTCTTTGCGGGGTCAGAGGATCAACAACAACAACAACAAACATCTTCCGCGTTCGTTGTTTTAAAACAGGGGAGAGAGACCCTAAAGTTTTTTTTTGTTGAAAAGATGGGATTTTGAGGATTCAGGAGGATTTTTGTGAATGTTTGACGAAATGGGTACCCCGAATAGTGAGGGAAAAATGGAGGGATGGCTCTATCTCATCCGCTCCAATAGGTTTGGACAGCATTACACCCGTAAGAGGTACTTCATCCTCAAAGACAATGTCCTTAGAAGCTTCAAGATGGAACCATCTTCCACATTGGAGGTATATTCCACTTTATTTTGTCATAAAGATTCATTCTTTTTATTCCTTTTGGGGTTTGTTTTGCTCCTTGATCAGGTTGAATGAATGGGGATTCTATGCTGCTTAATCATAGGCTCTGTTTTTTGTTTTTATTGTTTATTATCTCTTAAAAGAAGGAAAAGATGAAGTCATGTTTCATTCAATTTCTATAGCTCAATAGTTTCTATGGTTTTACTATGATGTGTTTTGCTGCTTTAAGTAAGTTTTTTGAATTGATGTATTTGTTGATTGCTTTGGGAGAATGAAGTTTGGTTGTGCTTTTGTTCTTATATTTTGATGAATTTTCAAGTTCACTAAGATAGAATAGAACAATTTTTGCTTGATATGCATTGGTTTCACAATGATTATCATAATATTTTGCGCGTGAATCTGCTTCTCTTAGATGTCAATAGCAATAGAATTTGCAGAAGAGTTTAATTTTGATGCACTTTTAGTTAATAGAAAAATTTTATATCATTATGTAATCTAGTTTCATTGACACACCATTATTCCAGTGATTAACAAAAACATAGTTCTAAATGAATGTGTTATATTTTCAGGAGCCATTTAGAAGTGCAATAATAGACTCCTGCATCCGAGTTACTGACAATGGAAGGGAGAACATCTACAGAAAAGTAAGAATACTATGGAACAATATTGGATTTTATTTTTTTTCCCTAATAAATTTTCAGTGCTTTGAAAGAGTTGAAAAACACAAGTAATTTTGTATTTATAATTCTGTTTGCATTTTGCAGATGTTGTTCATTTTCACTGTATATAATGCTTCAAATCAAAGCGATAAGCTTAAGGTGTGTTAGTGTATTTCTTAAAACTAGAATTTCAAATAAAGACAAGACAAGTATGACATTTTTTTTTTCTTCTTCATTGAACTGATGAATGGTTTATCGTTCAAATTTAAAGTTGGGAGCAACTAGTTCAGAAGAAGCTGCAAAATGGATACGTACTTTGCAGGATTCAGCATTGAAGGTTCTTCTATGTTCTGTACCTTAAATGTGTAAAATGATTGTCTCATTAAAAGAAGCTCATGTTATTGGATATTTTCAGGATTGCCCAAGTCCAGCAATGAATTTTGTGGCTTGTACCAGGAGAAGGCGTCGTTCATCTTTGAGGTACATCAACTGCTTTTTAAGTTTTTAGTCATGCACTTTTCTTATTTATTCGCGCTCATCATTAGATCAATTCTTTCATAATCATGTGGTCTCAGGTTTGAGTCTTGTAAATAGATGAAACAATCTTGGAGAACTTTACCTCAACAATAGACGGCTTAGCTCAAATCAGATTAGTTAAAAAAGTCTAATGAACTTTAGATACTGGTGGTTTAGACTAAAAATAACTTTGATTTATTCTTGTCGCATTCCTAAATTAGATTATGTTCTTTGTATGCACAGGATATTCTTTATTCGTTTTTGTTTTTCTGTTTTGCTTAATATTTTGAAATGCTTGCAAATGAAGATTTATCAGACTCCTTTGGCCCTTTGTGCTGTAACATGATTCTAAAGGGGTAATGAGTACTTACTATTTTCAACTAGGCATCTTGAGTTCTTCTATTTGAAATTCATTATTTATATAAAATTATACTATTCATTGCATACATAGATGTGTTTGTGCATAAAATTACACAATGTCTAAAATCTTGTTTATACAGAAATGGAGGATCAAAAAGCTCAGACTGGAAAAGCTCTGACTTTAATTTTCAATCGATCTTATACACAGAAGCAATCACCACAGATGTTGTTGCGCCTTCACCGTGGAAAATATTTGGTTGTCAGAATGGTAAAACTCTAGGTCCTAGTCCTGTACATAAGTGACTTAATCTGTTATTCATATATAGTTCATTGCCTTTGCAGGACTAAGGATGTTCAAAGAAGCAAGAGATAAGGATTCCTGTGGAACGGTAAGTCTTTGTTGCTCCCTAATTCAGTAATGCTTATAGTATTTTGTCATTTTGTCTGATAAATGAATTCTGTTTCTGCATTCAGCAATGGGGTGATCATCCTGCAATAATGGCAGTTGGTGTGGTTGATGGAACTTCAGAGACTGTTTTCAATACCCTTATCTCTCTTGATCCCTCAAGATCAGAGTAAGTCTTTAAATCAATGTTCCATGTAATATGTGAATACTCAAGAACAAGATAACTATTCTTTCTATGCTTTTCATCTAAAGCACACGAAAATACAGATATTTTTCATTGGCCAAAGTTGTAGTTTTCTTTCTTTACTTCCTTCAATAGAGAGAGATTCATATTCCGGCTTTCCGAGTGTGTTTGCAGATGGGACTTTTGTATTTATAGAGGAAGTGTGGTTGAACACATTGATGGTCACACAGACATTATTCACCTGCAGCTATTCAATGATTGGCTACCATGGTAGGATATGGAACTTTGTTACTATGATGAATTCAAACATCAAACATGTCTTTAATGCATCTCATTCACAGGGGAATGAAAAAAAGAGATCTTTTATTAAGAAGATACTGGAGGAGAGAGGATGATGGCACATATGGTAACTGTTTTAAGAAGTAAAAGCCACATTGTAAAGACTTGGTTCCTTGTTAGTTAATCCATCAGTTAATTTGTGTTCTTTGGTTTCTGCAACAGTGTTGCTATACCATTCTGTGTATCATAGGAAGTGCCCAAACCAGAAAGGCTACGTGCGAGCTTGGCTTAAAAGTAATGTATGCTTTAAATTTGATATTAGTGTCTAATCTTTCATTGATACCAAAACACTAAAAACAAAAACTCATTCTGATAGCAGCAGAATGTAGAACATGCATGAGTGTTTTAGCAGTCATAAACTACTAACAAAATGTTTAGGATCTTGTTGCTGCTGTGTGTTTCTTAAGTGTGATAATAGAAATGAAATAGGGGCATGTTTGTGCTGTAAAACTAAGGACCAATAAAAACAAGAACCCTCCAGTAATCTACTAACACAATAGTCCCTAGAAAATAATATGAACAAGGTTTTGTTTACATTCTCTATTGGTGTTCATGCTTGGTGCAGGTGGAGGATTTGTAGTTACTCCTGTTAGCAAAGGAACACAGTCAGTTGTAAAACACATGCTTGCCGTTGATTGGAAGTATTGGAAATTGTATTTGCGCCCCTCGTCCGCAAGAGCCATAACCATTCGCATGCTTGAGAGAGTCGCCGGTATGTAAAATGATAAGATAAACATTGCAGACTTTTCAGTGCTATATAGCTATTTGACATATTGTTACACATTCAATGATTCAATGTTATTCTTTAACTAAACTGTTATCTCCCTTGCAGCACTAAGAGAGTTGTTTAGAACCAAATCGCAAAATCAGTCCCCTAAGTCTGTTACAATGACAAAAGATATTGGGCTTCCCCATGATATTAATGAAGTTCCAGAAGAGAAAATCAATATTGAGGAACTTCTTGAGGTCGGTGACGAGCCTTCTGGTCGTACAAATTTAATGGGACTGCATGATTCTGATGAGTTCTTTGATGTTCCTGAGTCAACAACAGAATATGATCAATTTGAGAATGATTGGCACTCTGACATGACTTCAGAACATATGGTACCTCTTCCTTTTTATTCGCCTCTTTTGAACTTGTCCATTAGCACTGATGCTTTTATTTTCCATCATTTGTGATATTTTTGTGTTCTTAAGTACCCAAAAGATCCTTTTTTTTTGCTCTATATGTATTAATATCATTGATTTTTGATGAATTGGAACTAATGGGTTGTGCAGCCTGTGAAACTTACTAGAACCGCATCAAGTAATTCTTTGGTCAAAAAACTACAGGAGCTTACAGGTTAGTGTTTATATCTACAATTCTTTTTCTGTATGATTATTTTGGGATGCAAAATGTATGTATCATATTCATATCTAGCTTTAAAAATGATTTTATGAGAAATTAATATCGCAGCTCAGAATAAGAAGGGTTATATAGACTTGCAAGAGGCAGTCAAGGAGGAAAGTGTATCAACACCATGCTCTTATGGAAGCACACTCCAAACAGATCCAAGTTGTGCTTTACCTTGCTCCTGGGCTGCTTCTGATCCATCTTTGTTTTTGATTCGAGGCGAAACTTATTTACAAGACCAACATAAGGTATTTTTCCAGTTCTAGACTTGAATATATAAGAATCCATATGTGACTCTTGAAACTTCTAGTAAAAACTCCTCTTGATTGATCATCATAGCCTATCAGAATCTGATTCTTTTCGCCTATGTCAATTGAAAGTGTGGACACTATTGTAGTATAACTGAATATACCTTTTTCCTTTTTGGTTGGTAAATAATAGTTTTCTCAAATTCTCATTTCCAGGTCAAGGCAAAAGGAACCTTGATGCAATTGGTTGGTGCAGATTGGCTTCGATCTGAGACGCGAGAAGATAATCTTAGTAGCCGTCCCGGTTCCATAGTTCAGGTCTACTATCTTTTTCTCTGTATGATACCTGTGTATAGTTTTCTTTATCATGTCGCAAATTCTCTTATAATGTGAGCTTTTGATTTATTCAGCAATATGCAGAAAAAGGTGGTCCAGAATTCTTTTTTGTTGTCAACATTCAAGTGAGTATGCATGAAATTCTCTTGATTATCATCATCATTAAGTACTGGATTGTTTGTTTAATTACTCCTCTATGTTGCTTTCGTTGATCAGGTACCGGGAAATCCCATGTATTCGCTTGCGCTTTATTACATGTTGACAACTCCTTTGGAAGAGAATCCCTTACTACAGAGCTTTGTCAATGGAGATGATGCTTATAGGAACTCGAGATTCAAGCTGATACCATACATATCTCAGGTTAATCTAATGACATAAATTCAAACCAAAATGCATGACATGATCAAAATGAGTATCTACAATGACTCACTCACATACCTTTTTCATGTGATTTGTTTCTCTCAGGGATCATGGATAGTCAAACAAAGTGTTGGAAAGAAGGCATGTTTAGTTGGCCAAGCTCTAGAAGTACTTTACATTCGGGGCAAGAACTACCTAGAGGTGATTAACATTATATTCCTAAATCAATCTTCATATTTCTTAAAGCAATAGTGAAATTTATTTCTGAATTCTGATATGCACAACTACAAACTTATGCAAATTTCTCAGTTATCATCTTATTAAGCTAGTTAGTTTCTCATGTTGTATAAACTAACATTGAAATGTGTAATATATATATATATATATATATATATATATATATATATATATATATATATATATATATATATCAGCTCGACATCGATGTTGGATCTTCTACAGTTGCAAGGGGAGTTGTCAGCTTAGTTCTTGGATATCTGAACAACTTGGTGGTAGAAATGGCATTTTTGATACAGGTAACAAAAATAAATATGATCAATAATGCTAATAGTTCTGTAACAGTATCAAAATGTAGCTTTCTGATCAACCTTAATGCTTTCACCAATATATACTTTGGTAAATAGATGAAATAAAAAGAGGGGTCGATTTGCCGATCCGTGTCCTAAGGACAATGGTTAAGGTTACAAATTCCAATTTTAATAAGAGAAATTTTTGGATAGTCCTGAAACACGTTTAATGATAGAATTAGTTTAATGATATATCGTTATATATGTGACAACTTGAATGCAAACACAGGCCAACACACAAGAAGAGCTCCCAGAAGTGCTCCTTGGAACATGTAGGCTCAATCATATGGATGCATCAAAAGCATTTCCCATGAAACGTTAGTGTTTGAGGAGCAAGTCCTGTACTACACTCCAGCACCAGAAAAGGACCAAGAACATTAACTAAATTGCTAAGTTGTTTAAGGATGCAACATGTAGAGGTTGATGTAATGTGCAAATTAAAGCAGGAATAACAGGATGAGGAATGCTATTTGTACATACAATAATGTCATCCACTCATTTTTCACCTATTCAAAAGTTGGCAATTTTTATAAAAATGTTGGCAAATTGCCAACATATTCATAAAAGTTGCCAACTTTTTAAATAAGTGGAAAATATGTGGATGTGTATTAGTATATGTACAAGTAGCATTTTCCTAACAGGATAAGGCAAAATGTACACGAGCCCAATTTAGATTAACATATTTATTTATTTCTACTCATTCATCTCTAATTAGTTTTATTTTTGTCATCAATTTATTAAATTCACTCATATCTAATTGGTTGTATTTTTTTTTTTTTTTATCTTTCTCCATCTTCTCATAGATTTGTTTATATATATCAGCATTATGCAACTATATATCTTGATATTTCTCAAAGACTTTTTCTTCATTACTAATACTGAAACTGTGTGTTTACCTCTCACAATCTTGACTTATAACAAGCAACATTTGTTTAAGATTAGTAAACTATAAATTCAATCACAGTTTGCGATTCTTTCTCATCTAAACCTTCACAAAAATAAAAATTACGTTAATAGGAATCAAAATTGCCATATACAACCATGTTCAAAAAATAAATAACTACTAGTAATTGATTGCAATAATAGCAAATTCTATTTTCATTTTTTTCCTTTTGTTTGCAAACAGGGTATCCATTAGGTTTGGTGAATCTATTTAGCCGAGTTTCATGATATGTATATGACAGAAGTACAGAAACAATAAAAATAGAGATCCAAAAATATAAAGATAGTGATTTCGATCTTCATTACCAAACACTTTACTGTAATATTTATCGGTATATTTTTGTCATGTGTACTTTAGAGACTATTAAACATTTGTACATATCAAGTCGCTTGTAATTTAATAGAATCAATACCATAATGAAATCTCTTTTTTAAAATCTATTAAACCCTTATTATTTTTCTAGAAACATTATAAAAATAAAGATCAGTCTTTAAAATATTAAATTAAGTACTTTTTTAAACAAAGCACAAATTGAAGGCTATAAATTTTAAAAAGTAAGATTTCACTATTTTTTTAGAAACGCTATAAGAGTAAAGATTGTAGTCTTTAAAATATTAAATTACTTACTTTTTTAAACAAAGCACAAATTGAATGCTATAGGCTTTAAAAAGTGAGATTTCACTATTTGTCTAGAATCTCTATAAAAGTAAAGACTATAGTCTTTAAAATATTAAAATACATAATTTTTAAAAAATAAGTAAATATTGAAGGCTATAGACTTTAAAAGTGAGATTTCACTATTTTTCAAGAAATAGTATAAAAGTAAAGACTATAGTCTTTCAAATATTAAATTACTTAATTTTTAAAACAAAGTAGAAATTGAAGGCTATAGACTATAAAAAAGAAAATTTATATATTTCTCTAGCAACACTATAAAAGTAAAGACTATAGTTTTTAAAATATAATATTACATAATTTTTTGGGCAAAGTAGGAATTGAAGGCTATAGACTTTAAAAAAAATGAGATTTCACTATTTTTCTAGAAATACTATAAAAGTAAAGACAATTTTCTTTAAAATATTGAATAACATAATTTTTAAACAAATTAGAAATTGAAGGCTATAAACTTTAAAAGGTGAGATTTCACTTTTTTTTCTAGAAACATTATAAAAGTAAAGACTATAGTCTTTAAAATATGGAAATACATAATTTTTCAAAAATAAGTAAAAATTGAAGGCTATAGACTTTAAAAAGTGAGATTTCACTATTTTTCTAAAATCACTTTTAAATTACTTAATTTTTAAAACAAAGTAGAAATTGAAGACTATAGACTTTAAAAAGCAAGATTTCACTATTTTTCCTAGAAACACTATAAAAGTAAAGATTATAGTCTTTAAAATATTAAATTACTATATTCTTTAAACAAAGCACAAATTGAATGATATAAACTTTAAAAAGTGAGATTTCATTATTTGCCTAGAATCACTATAAAAGTAAAGACTATAGTCTTTAAAATGTTGAATACATAATTTTTCAAAAATAAGTAAATATTGAAGGCTATAGACTTTAAAAAGTGAGATTTCACTATTTTTCTAGAAGCAATATAAATGTAAAGACTATAGTCTTTAAAATATTAAATTACTTAATTTTTAAAACAAAGTAGAAATTGAAGGCTATGACTTTAAAAAATGAAATTTATATATTTTTCTAGAAACACTATAAAAGTAAAGACTATAGTCTTTCAAATATTAAATTACATAATTTTTTTGACAAAGTAGAAATTGAAAGCTATAGATTTTAAATAACTGAGATTTCACTTTTTTTCTAGAAACACTATAAAAGTAAAGATTGTAGTCTTCAAAATATTGAATTACATAATTTTTTAACAAAGTAGAAATTGAAGGTTATAGACTTTAAAAAGTGAGATTTCAATATTTTTCTAAAAACACTATAAAAGTAAAGATTATAGTTTTTAAAATATTAAATTACTTAATTTTTAAAAGAAAGTAGAAATTGAAGGCTATAGACTTTAAAAAAAGAAATTTATCTATTTATTTAGAAACACTATAAAAGTAAAGACTGTAGTCTTTAAAATATTGAAATACATAATTTTTCAAAATAAAGTAAAAATTGAAGGTTATAGAATTTAAAAAGTGATATTTCACTATTTTTCTAGAATCACTATAAAAGTAAATATTACAGTCTTTAAAATATTGAATAAACTCATTTTTAAAACAAAGTAGAAATTAAAGGCTATAGACTTTAAAAAGTGAGATTTCACTATTTTTCTAGAAAAACTATAAAAGTAAAGACAATAGTCTTTAAAATAATGAATTACATAAATTTTCAAAAATAAATAATAATTGAAGGCTATAGATCTTAAAAAGTGAGATTTTACTATTTTTCTAGAAATATTTTCAAAGTAAAGACTATAGTCTTTAAAATATGGAAATACATAATTTTTCAAAAATAAGTAAAAATTGAAGGCTATAGACTTTAAAAGGTGAGATTTCACTATTTTTCTAAAATTACTTTTAAATTACTTAATTTTTAAAACAAAGTAGAAATTGAAGGCTATAGACTTTAAAAAGTGAGATTTCACTATTTTTTCTAGAAACACTATAAAAGTAAAGATTATAGTCTTTAAAATATTACATTACTATATTCTTTAAACAAAGCACAAATTGAATTATATAAATTTTAAAAAGTGAGATTTTATTATTTGTCTAGCTAGAATCACTATAAAAGTAAAGACTATAGTCTTTAAAATGTTGAAATACATAATTTTTCAAAAATAAGTACATATTGAAGGCTATACACTTTAAAAAGTGAGATTTCACTATTTTTCTAGAAGCAATATAAATGTAAAGACTATAGTCTTTAAAATATTAAATTACTTAGTTTTTAAAACAAAGTAGAAATTGAAGGCTAAAGACTTTAAAAAATGAAATTTATATATTTTTCTAGAAACACTATAAAAGTAAAGACTATAGTTTTTCAAATATTAAATTACATAATTTTTTTGACAAAGTAGAAATTGAAGGCTATAGACTTTAAATAACTGAGATTTCACTTTTTTTCTAAAAACACTATAAAAGTAAAGATTGTAGTCTTCAAAATATTGAATTACATAATTTTTTAAACAAAGTAGAAACTGAAGTTTATAGACTTTAAAAAGTGAAACTTCAATATTTTTCTAATCAAATGATCCGTTGCTGCCAATATATCTCGTGGAGAAATAATATAAAAGTAAAGAGTATAGTTTTTAAAATATTAAATTACTTTATTTTTAAAACAAAGTAGAAATTGAAGGCTATAGATTTTAAAAAAAGAAATTTATCTATTTATTTAGAAACACTATGAAAGTAAAGACTATAGTCTTTAAAATATTGAAATACATAATTTTTCAAAATAAAGTAAAAATTGAAGGCTATAGAATTTAAAAAGTGATATTTCACTATTTTTCTAGAATCACTATAAAAGTAAAGATTATAGTCTTTAAAATATTGAATAAAATAATTTTTGAAACAAAGTTGAAATTAAAGGCTATAGACTTTAAAAAGTGAGATTTCACTATTTTTCTAGAAAAACTATAAAAGTAAAGACAATAGTCTTTAAAATATTGAATTACATAATTTTTCAATAATAAGTAATAATTGAAGGCTATAGACTTTAAAAAGTGAGATTTTACTATTTTTCTAGAAATATTTTGAAAGTAAAGACTATAGTCTTTAAAATATGGAAATACATAATTTTTCAAAAATAAGTAAAAATTGAAGGATATAGACTTTAAAAGGTGAGATTTCACTATTTTTCTAAAATCACTTTTAAATTACTTAATTTTTAAAACAAAGTAGAAATTGAAGGCTATAGACTTTAAAAAGCGAGATTTCACTATTTTTTATAGAAACACTATAAAAGTAAAGATTATAGTCTTTAAAATATTACATTACTATATTCTTTAAACAAAGCACAAATTGAATGATATAAACTTTAAAAAGTGAGATTTCATTATTTGTCTAGAATCACTATAAAAGTAAAGATTATAGTCTTTAAAATGTTGAAATACATAATTTTTCAAAAATAAGTAAAAATTGAAGGCTATAGACTTTTAAAAAGTGAGATTTCACTATTTTTCTAGAAACATTATAAAAGTAAAGACTATAGTCTTTAAAATATTGAATAACATAATTTCTTAAACAAAGTATAAATTGAAGACTATAGACTTCAAAAAGTGAGATTTCACTATTTTTGTAACACCCTAATAATTACTCCAAAATGCTTAAGTCATTTTAAATCAATTATCACGGTATCATTTCTTGATTTCATAGCTTGACATGACCTGCTTTAAAATATTACACTTGAACATACGCTAGAATTTGTTTTGAAAGTACATCATACACCAGTAAGGGCTTAGCGTCGTAAATTCATAATATGAAGGATTATTACATAACATGAATCCCACGTACATCACATACAAGACATATGTAGTATCATAGGTACATATCCATAATGATAAAGTATGCGTACAGCCGGCTACATGGGTCCGGACTCAGAACATACAACACAAGCAGCAAATATAAATCGGTCCAGATACAACAAGAGATAAAACTGCTAAGCACTCCTAAAGCTCTCCATTGGGTCCTCCAGGGACTCCAGCATCCTGATCCTCTGGTTCCTCTATGGAAATGGGAAATGGAAAGGGTGAGTAACTGGGGAGTTAACTCAGTAGAGGCGGCCACTTCAGGTTTATTATGAAAATAGATCTAACATATCAATTGTTCAGTTCAGTTATTAGTTGAAAACAGATTTATCCCGAAGCGACCTTAACCTACGTGCGTCTTGCTTAGTTCTTTTAAATCATGCATGCATATAAGTCTCATTGTGTAGTGTACTAAGTGCTTCTAAACATTTCATATATCATACATAAGTTGTCTCTAAATAACTGAATCAAACACCCATGACTCGACTAGCTTTACTCGCCAGTACTTAGCTAGCTTCGCTCACTAGCATCACTTGCTTCTAGCTTATCTCGCTAGTAAACTTCTGATCTAGCTTATCTTGCTAGAAATTCTTCTCATCTGTGGTCATGGTATGCTTTCCTCGCCTCGCCATGGTTTGAGAAGCTTATCTCACCTCTTTACATACCCCGACATAGTCGTAACATCATCAAATCACATAACATCAAGTTTCATCGTCACATATCATTCTATTTATTAAAATCGGCATATCTATCAACTCATCAACATCCAATTTAATGACAACACATTCACATAATCAACATAAAGCTCATCCTCGTCTATTCACAATTTCATAAACACAGAATCATTCATTCATCACAAAATTTTCCATCATACACTCACAATTGCATATTAGCAGAATCAATCTCAACATTATTTCAGAATAACAACATATTATCAAAATCAGGGGTAAAACGTCAAAATTTGTAAAAATTATAAAATCATCACTTTCTGCGAACTGGCCGCTAGCGGGTAACCGGCAGCCGCTAGCGGCCGTCAACGGTGGCTCACGCGCTAGCGCGTGTTGCGCACGAGCGCGCTAGCGTGTAGCATCTCGGACGCTAGCGCGTTTCTGCACGCGCGCTAGCGACCGTGTCGTCCCTACAGCATATCAGAATGACCAAAACAGCATGTATATCGTCCAAATATGTATTTTAACACGATTTCACATTATGAAACACATATATACACGTAAATAGAACTTAAACTAAACCCCTACCTCTTGTAGACCTCCGAAACAAGCCCAGATCCTTTCCTAATCTTACTAGTTCCAACCACAAAAGCTCCAAGAAAATGGGATGATGGTGAAAGTGAGTGTATGGAGAATCTAATCGGTTCAAAATGAAGAGGATGATGAGGAGGCTCATAATATGTGATTTGTTTTCAGATTTGTTGAAGGTTTGGGGTTGTTTTTGTGAGTCAAAGTGTAGGTGAGTGTATGGAGTTTGAGAAAGTTAAGAGAGAATGAGAGAGAGATGGAAAGATTTCTAACCAATATTGAGGGGGAAGGGCTTCTGAAGGGTGAAGTGTCGGCAGGGACCTATATGCAATTATCAAGAGTTGAGGGACCAAGGATCAAAATGCAAAAAATGCAGAAAATGAGCTGCTGTTACGGGTTCGCCGCTAGCGAGCATCCCATTGGCCGCTAGCGCGATTCCCCTCGCTAGCGAGCGATTCATGCGCGCCAACAAGCTGCCCCTGGGCAGAAGTCACAAATTATGCTGTTTCGCCCCGTAATCCCTCCGAAATGAAATCCTACGATCTTCTACTCCCCCAAAACAGATGAAATCAATTTACATACATTAATACCAGTCTAGTACATCTCATTCAACTATTCATGTGTTCTTACATTAATTTCTTAACTATATATTACTCCATTTCACATACTCATACACTTATATAGACATACACAAACACATACTAATGCATCACATAAGGGCTCATTTCGAGTTTTAATTAATGCTATTTATCGTACTTCCTCTTGATTATAATTTAATTAAAAACTGAGGGTGTTACAATTTTCTATAAATAATGTAAAATTAAAGACTATAATCTTTAAAATACTAAAATATATTATTTAAAAAAAAGTAAAAATTGAAGGCTATAGACTTTAAAATGTGATATTTCACTATTTTTCTAGAAACACTATAAAAGTAAAGACTATAGTCTTTAAAAAACTAAAATACATAATTTTTAAAAAAAAACTAAAAATTGAAGGTTATAGACTTTAAAATGTGAGATTTCACTATTTTTTAAGAAGCACTATAAAAGTAAAGACTATAGTCTTTAAAATATTGAAATACATAATTTTTCAAAAATAAAGTAAAAATTGAAGGCTATAGACTTTAAAAGTGAAATTTCACTATTTTTCTATAAACATTGTAAAAGTAAAGACTATAGTCTTTAAAATATTAAATTACTTAATTTTTTAAACAAGGCACAAATTGAAGGTTATAGACTTTAAAAAGTGAAATTTCACTATTTTTCCAGAATCACTACAAAAGTAAAGACTATAGTCTTTAAAATATTGAAAGACATAATTTTTCAAAAAAAAAAGTAAAAATTGAAGGCTATAGACTTTAAAAAGTGAGATTTCACTATTTTTCTAGAAAAACTATAAAAGTAAAGACTATAGTCTTTAAAATATTGAAATACATAATTTTTCAAAAAAAAAGGTAAAAAGTGAAGGCTATAGACTTTAAAAAATGAGATTTCATTATTTTCTAGAAACACTATAAAAGTAAAGACTATAATCTTTAAAATATTAAATTACTTAATTTTTTAAACAAAGCACAAATTGAATGTTATAATCTTTAAAAAGTGAGATTTCACTATTTTTCTATAATTACTATAAAATTAAAGACTATAGAATAGCAATTTAATTTTTTTGTTGTCTTATAAAATAAAGACTATAGACTTTAAAATATTAAAGCACAAGAATTTTTCACATATCGTAGAAATTGAAGGTTGTATACTTTAAATTGTGAGAACTCATTCCTCAATTTAATATGAACTCATTATTCAACTATTTACAAGTACTCTTAATATTTTCATATATTTACTCATAGATTCGGGAGTCCCGCCCCTCGTCATGTCATCATATCCTTATTAATGTCTCTGGAGTCCGTCCCCTCACTGAAATTATAGTAATCTTTTCTAAATATTTGAATTATGGCATTGATTCTATTAAATTATGGTATTGATATTAATCTCACTTTTCACTACCAATGCCTTAATTGAATCATCAACACTTGATAAAGTGAGTATGAGCTTCAATCACAAGTTCAATTTGCTCCATTGACAATTCCCAGAAGAAAGAAAAAAATGTCATGATGGATCTTCACAAATAAGGTTCTCAATTTGAGCCCAAGCTTTTTGTTGGGTAATTGAAGCCCAAAAATTAAAACAAATTTATCAATCACCTCATATTCTATATTAATATATATACTGGGCCTAGGGTTAACCAAATCATACATTTACTAGGCCTCCTAGCTTATGGCCACCCCTACTTCTGAAGTCTGAAGACAAAATCACATGGTTTGGTGACCTCACCACTCAACATGTATCTGCTTGCCATTATTATGAAACAGCTATGAATTGAATGAATGATTGGGCCATATACGTCAAAACATTTTCAAGTATATATGCACACTATTTATGTACAATAATATTATTATCTGATGCTGCACCATATTGCTTTTTCTGCCTCTTATATCCATAATATTCCATCAACAGTCACACCACACTGGCGTGCATTTTGCACATTCACCTTTTGCTTGCTTGGCATTTTCAAGTGACAGAGTGTTAATATAGATTTGGGTTCACGGTGAACTCTACACGTGGCAACATATCAATCATTCAAGACATAATTAAAAGTTATAATTATAATAGTATTATAAAACTGTTAGTTGATATGTTGCTACATGTAAGATTCACCATAAACTCGAGTCTATATTATCATTTTTCTTTTCAACTTCCTCACTCTTGTTACATGTGAAATTTTATTGACAGGGAAATGGATAGTGCTACTTGTGTGAAACATTGTTTTCATCTCCCTTTTCAATTTTATGCCTTTTTTTATCCTTCACAAAATGTGTTGGAGGGTTATCAATATCATTGCAAATTAATGGTGTTTATGAATTCCTTTCAAAGAGGATCACAATAAAATGTCAAAATCCAAAATGAAGCTTGAGTTTAACCCTAGTGATTGTGTGGCTAAAATTTCCTCAAATGTTGTATCTCATTTTTATTTCCGTCAGAGAATGTACTCCTCTCAAACAATTTGAGGAACAAATTTTTTTTAAAAAAAGGACAAGCAATAAAAAATGAAAAATGTCGGTGTATGAGTCAAATAGTTGCATTGATGTTGATATGAGTGTAACCAAAAATTTTATTGCTTAGTTTCTTAGGTCCTTTCCTTCTTTCATATTTAGTATTATTTATAAATTTTATCATGTGGACCTTGTTGGTTCTTAAATATTATTTTCTCCATCATCTCCAAGCACAAATTGGGCTTTGAAACAAAGGTGCCTCTACTATTAGGACTTTGAGTTGGCCCACAAAAGTTAATACGTAACTTTCTCAACAAAAAACAAGTCACAATTTCACAAGGTGAAATCAATCCACTACCATATTTGTATACAATGTATCAAACATGTTCTTTTTTTACTTTTCAATACAATACATCATATATAGCCCAAGTGCTGTAACTTAAATGATACTATCTTATTGAAAAATTATATTATTCAATCTTAAATGAAAAGATCCACCAAAATTATGTTGTCTACTATACTTTCAGATTACTCTACGTTGTTCTAGACCTCTTTTATAATTAGATTGTGATTGATAGATACACTGTTTTGAGTCCTCTGAATGAAGTTTGTGTCTCCCAATGTCTTTAATTTGATGAGGAGTGGGTTGCCACTCTCCATAACGTCAATTAATTTCTTTATTCATTTATTTATTTATTTATTTTTCCTATTGTATTGATGTGTTCCCTTGAATGAGATGCACCCTATTTTTAAAACAGTAATAAAAATATTTGAGGTATAATATAAATATATTAACTAGTATTCACCGTGTGTTATATATAATATGTAATGTGTGTTATATGGATGTGTGCTATATATTGTACATATTACGAATTATATATAGTACACGTTGAATATCAGTTGAATGTATTTTCTTGTACAATAAATATACTGATTTTTAAAGTCTTCAAAATGTCCTTCTTATGTACTTACGAAATCATCATGTGTGAAGGACAAGAAAGTAATTTTGTTACACATGAAAAAAATTAAAATTTTGCAACGTAGTCCCCACGTTGTGTCATTTGATTGTGGTACTCACGTGGCACGTGTCTACATGTTTGTTATCGTATTATTATTTATTTAACAAAAATAAATCTCAAAATATATGCTTAAAACAACAAATTTATTTAAAATTTCGAAAGAAAAAAGACATAAAAAAGGCCTTCTTGGTCCTAAGCTCACATGTAGTGATCGCTTTCATTTTCCATATTCTCGGCGTTTAATTCGGTGATTGAAATCCTTTTTATTTTTATTTTTTGGAATATCATTTTTCGGAAATTAAAAGAAAATATCCACGTGGCAACATCACGTGCTTCATTTATTCTGGCTTTGCGGTCCAGCACACAACATGTCTTAATTAAGAGTCCTAAGAGCGAAGAAAATTTATGTCTAATAATGCAAACAAGAGGGATTTTCATACTCATTTAATTAAAATTAAAAGGATTTTAATTTGGTATCCAGAAAAATATAGGGTACTGATACTCCATACATGTATATGTCATGATTTATAGATAAAATTAACTTAAATTTTTTAAGTTTATATAACTGATAACATGTTAGCAGGTTAGTAATCTTTAAAAATTAATTTAATTTATATTGATATTATCTAACTTTATCAATCTAAGAAAAAACTTAATCCATAACCTGTTGCTAGAGCGAACGCGCATTATGCGAGAGGGAGATGGAGAAGATGTGTGATTGGGAATGAGACGCGTCTAAGAAGGCTGCGACTACCGTGCTATGTTGGTATCAAATTATATTTATTTTAATATATATTAATAGATTAAATACATAATTGGGTATTGGTACCCAAAAAAATATTGGATACTAAATAAATCCCAAATTAAAAATTAAATAACAAAAGAAGCAAAGCAAGAATTTAATGATATAAACAATATAGTGAGTAGTGACAAATCTAACCGTTTGCCATAGTGTATTCTGCCTTGGTATTATTATAGAAACAAGGACATGGACATGTTCATACTGTTTTATTTCTAAATTCTAGATATATATATATACAAATTATTATTGGTGTGCACCAACACCAAATATATAGTTCTATTATATTATACCTCTTATTTGTGTATGTTCTTGTCTACTATTACTTATCACATGCCTTGACTCATTCTAGCGGAGAAAATAATTTTGGTATCAAGCTTCATCTAACTAAATTAATTGCTTACGAAATTAATTTTCATGTATTAATATAAAACTAAATAAATTATACTGCCATTTACTTTGTTAGCAGGTGAAAATAAGAAGAATGATACTCTCAAAGTCTAGTACAGATAACAAGTTGGACACCTTAAACATTTAATTAGAGATTCAATTATTGATGATAATGTGTATGAAGAAAGTCTCGTAACCAAAGATTTATTCTTTTAAGAAAGAACTCTCATCCCAAAAGAATTACTCCTCCGTTTTTTCTAATCTACCCAATTTTAAATACGTATAAGAATTTAGATAATGATTACTATAATATTACATCTACTTTATTATATTACTCTTTTTAAGTATCAGTTTTATAAAAAATAAAGTGTATATTTATTATATTATTGAATAAAAAAATATTAAATATAAAAAATATTCATTTTTAAATTAAATAAATAAAAAATGATGGAAGTAGCTACTATTAAAAATGTGAATATCTTGAGTAATAAAAAACACGAAGAATAACGGGAAACAGGTATAGGGTGAAAAAAGCGTTAACGGAGTGACAAGAAAGTCAAAATATTACGCACCGACGCAGTGCATGGGATTCAGCTCCACTTCCATTCCTTAACCGGTAATCTACCCTTTACTTCCGGTTACCCTGTCGGCGCCATAACTGTCGGCACCGACACGTCATTTTCTTTTTCTTATTTTTAATGCTTTTTTCCTATATTATAGTACTAACAAATAAATATCTTTTGCAATCTGAAAAACAAAATAATAGTAATATAATAAAATTTGAAGCGGTGCACTTTGTTCGCTTTCTAACGTGGAGAGAGTACTAGCCTGCGGTGCGGAGCACGGTGGAACTATGTTGAGGAGTGAAAGTGTGAAATCGTCACCGTGATTTATGTGGGACCCTCATCTAGTTCCGTGGATGACATGTACCGGATCATGCACGCACGTGACTTACAACTAAAATTTGCTAAAATAAAAAGACTGCCGGTTCAATAATTAGTGTACTACACTCAGAGTAGAGTAGTGAGTATAGGAAAATTATAGTTTCATCTTTACCTAAATTTTTATTGTCGCATTATTGAACATATCAAAAAAATGTTACACTTAATATCTCAAATTTACTGTTTTTATAATCTCAAAAATGACTAAAAGGTACTGATAATTTGTAATTAATTATGGGATAAAGGATAAATCCTCAAAATTACAAATGTATTTATAAATTTAATTAGTTGGTAGTTTAGAAAATAATATTTCATCACCTATCATCAGTACTATTCTTTATGTTTACTAGTTTAATTAATATCTGTTAGTCGTTTGGGTTTAGTAGAATAGACAACTTTAAGATTATTGTCCTTAAGTGTAGGACATGCTGGATGAAGTGTCTTTAATTTATCCATTAGGTTACTCGTGTCCTTGGGTGTGCTTTTCAGGTTTGCTTTTAATTAACCTTTCTTCGTGGTTTGTTGTTGTTGCCATCTCATTTTCATTTCAGCAGAAAAAATTGCAATATATATAATTCCCTAAAACAAACACCGGGGTCTAATAGCAATTTTATTATTTTTCAAGGGCATAAACGTTAATCAGCATTTAATTTAGAAAGACTAGTTAAAAGGAATGTTAATTTATAGAAGTTTGCGGCACAAATCCCCACTATAGGTTCCACTATATAGACAAGAAAATGAATTTCAATAATTACTTTATCCGTCGTCCTTATAGAATGTGCTAACCTAAGTTTTGGTTTATCATTTAAAAATGTATATGCTGTATATGATGAGTGCATACGGTAAAATGAAAAGGGACACCAAAGAAAAATAAAAAATATGTTGGAGGGGGAATACATCATAGTGATGACAACTAATCATTGTCCACTTGGTTAGAAATTTAATTCAGAAAAAGAAAGGGGGTAATTAAGAAGAATAAATTAAAGAAAGGACGAAGAAAAGTTGTGTGTTTCGGGATCCTAACAACTGCTTCCCAATCTCATATAATAACTATACAATGTTCCAATCATCATATGGCATTAGTCAAAATGCACTAAAAAATTACTATATGCACTCTCAAGTGGGTTGTTTCTCCATGGTCGTGTTTGTTCTGAGTTTCAGCTAAGTGCATTTTGCTCGTGAGCTGTACAATCTGAATTTGCTCAGACATTCTTATCACCTCCTTATTATTATGATTTTCTTCTCGTAACCAAGCAACTTCCAATTTAACCTACCATAGAACAACTAATCTAGACCAAGTGATGGAAGATAGTTTATGGTATTTTAAATTCAATGTGTGTCATAGGCACATGCTTGTATAAGTCATTCAGACCAGTTGAACAAGTGAACATATTCATGAGTTTTCTCTAATAGTATATATTAAAAGGATACTGTAGTAGTAAGGGTAAATTCATCTATCAAGGGGATTGATTAATGATATCATTTATGTTTTTGGCGAAAGAAAGTAATACCATGCATGAATTTTTGTGCGAATGATCAAGGTTATTTTACAAGAAATTGGACCAAAACAACTCTTATTTTTTGTAACATGTGAAAAGTGTAATGTCTATAGAACATATATATATATATATATATATATATGTGTGTGCAACACATTTTAACATAATCCACTTAAAAGTGTTTGTCTTGAACAATAATAGGCAATATCATGATTCAACACATTCATTTATATATAATAAGTTATGATTTGAATTTTAAATATTGATATATATACCCTTCTGTAATTAATTATTATGAATTTACAAACAATACTTTAATATTATATCATTTATTTGATGATATGTTGACAAATTATTCTTTTTTGGATAGATAAACACAAGCACCCAGGCAGAATGATAGAAAAAGTCTCATTAAAAATCTCTTAATCTAATTCAATATTAATAGATTATTAAAGATTAGATTTGGTGACTATAAATTTTTAACAATATTATAATTAGAAACTTAAAATAATCTAATGATTTTATGCATTAAGAGTATTGTTATTCAAATTAAAGATAGTGAATAGTACTTAGGTATCATTCACAAGACAAATAATATCCACCTCCGATCCCTCTCCAATTGATATATGTTCCATATTAGTTAAACATTTTGAATTAGCAATTAATTAATTAATTAATTAATTAAGTGATAATGATTGTCCTAAATTAAGGACTGATTTGTGGGGCAGGCATTGTACGCGTGATGACCCACAAAAGTCCCTGAGATATCACATTTTGTCTCGGACCTTTGCTTAGGTACGGCACTAGCACCCATGGTCCCACCACCACATGATGCACTCTAAAATATCTCTAAACTGTTGAGTGTGTTACAAAATAAGAAAAATATCATACTATTACTCATCACCACTCTTCTTCCTCCCTTTTAAAAACAACAAGAAATTAAGAAAAAAAAGACGATAGGGGTATCATTACTTTGACGCAAAAGTCAGCATGACACGCGGCAGCACCTGATACGCTACAGTGGAGCGAAGTGACGAATCAAGGTCACGTGAGTAGGTCCCGATGTCACGTGGGGGAGGAACAAAAACACTTGCGCACACGCTGGAACTGCAAGAGTGGGGGGGATGCTATTCCGTGGGTGGGGTCTACGGTAACTAGGGTGTGGGTCCATGTTTGCCACGTTGATCAACGTGTGGACCGACCATTCGAACATGCAACGCGGGACCCACAAGGTTGAGGCCAGATTTAGCTATAACCTAAGGTTTAATTATCAAAGACTTAATTAACGAGGCTTAGCTTCTTTTCTTTGTTACTTAATTCCTCGCACGCTAGCTAGTTATGTCCGTTCATCTCGCCGGAAACTGCCACATCATCAACCAAATTTTCTTCGTTTAATTTGTGATTGGATTTTAGGAGGAGGGTGTGTGTTAGGCGAATTATTTTGTATGTATGTATTCACGTGAATATGTATATGAGAATGCAATATTCTTACATTTTGTAGCTTGAAAGAATATCATGGGAAAACTTTCATTTGGAGAAAAAAAATAGGGCGAATGTTTCGTTCTAATGGAGAATGAATATTTTGACAAAAATAAAATATAACCAATTTCACTAATTTGAAACTGCCACAACTTTTGTTGTCATCACGAAACTATCATTACCTATGGTCGTAGGACCACGGACCACCACCGATGGTTGATGGTGGTTGTCAATCACTGCAGCCATCGACCATTGTGGTTGTCGCTAGTTGAATTTGATTCTACCCAAACAAGTATCAGTGGTCGTCGTCGTCGGACCACCACTATAGCCACAGGTTAGGATTAGGGATTGGGTTACGGACAATTCGAAAAAAGTTTTCAATATTTTACTAGATGTTTATGCATGTCTATCGAATATATAAACATATTCTCACAATATATTGTATTAAATTCCCAAAATTTTACTTTATTTACCAAATGTATTTATATTTTTTGAATTGGAATATAATTTTGAAGATGGTAATAACACCCTTAAGAATACTAATCTTTGATAATAAAAGTTCAATACGTCCTTGTGTCATGTGCCTCCTTATTCTCCAAACTAAAATTTGGCTCAATAGGAAAAGTAATTAATTTCCTTATCTACCGGAGGTAATGTTTGGGATAGTACAACAGTGTGAAAATTATAGGTATAATAACATACAATTAATTCAATGTTTGTTGGAAAAAAGTTTAATTTTGATGGACGGACGGATAGTGTAAAGGTATTTTACATTGTCATCTAATTAAAACACTCTATTTGTATGACTTTTCAGATAGTGAGAGAAAAAAATACAATAATGGATGACGTGCAACACATGATTGGATAACGGTGTAAAACAGTTGTACATTGTCAATGGATGAAAATTAAATCTGAAAAAAAAAATTATACTAATATTAAATAAAAATAAGATAATAGCAACTTTACCAGGCATATGAAAATAATTAAGTTTAAATTAGTTTGGCCTTTCTAATCTTCAGATTTTTGCTTTTGATGTGTGTGTTGCAACGTAACTTCAAATTATTGAAGTGTGTAAGTTGAAATATAACTATACTGTACAACTAGGTAATCACATGGCATTCATGTCAAATGGTTACAAATAACAAATAATTATTAATTAGAAATAATATATACGAACGAGTAATAGTAAACTAAGATGAACTGTGCTTATATATACATACATAGCTCAAATCCTAACAATAATTAAGCTACCACTTGATTGAAAGAATATGACTTTAAGCAATAACTTCTCCCAGTCTGAAATTGTGTGAATAATAATCATTTAGAAACGTAAAAGGTCTATATTTTATTGCTGTAAAGATTGTGCTCAGCCTTATTTAGCCAGAACATGGGCTAAATAACAAGCGAATGCTTAGGGGGGAAAGGCAAAAAAAGAAAGAAAAATAAAGTTAATAAAATAAGACCAATGTATTATCACAGAGAAACCAAGCAATTCAACTCCAATATTTGAGATAGATGAAGATCAACAATAAACAATTATTCATAAAGTTTCTGAGTTATTGAAGTATAAAATTTTGTAGTTAGTACGTACTAAACTACTAATTGGGAAGGTGCATGTTCACCTCACATGCACATGCGAATTTTGCTTTTGGAAATTTGATTGCAGCAAATAAAAAAAATAAGCAATTTGTTGTTATAGTAATTAATATGCATAACGATATATATATGTATGTGAGCGTATGAGCAATTAATTAATTAAGCACTCTAGAATAGAATGAGACATTAAAATGAAAGCACAAACCCAGCCATGTGCTATTTCCGAATTCGTACAGTACTAGAGCATTTTGCTCCTTCTACCGACACACAGAATTACAATTCTTGGGAAGCAATTTGATTATCATTTATTTAGTTTTTAATACAAAAATAAAATTATTAAATTTTCATCCACCGATTCGATAGTGTACTATCTTTCTACGTGATCATTCAATTACTAGTGTTTTAATCTGTGCACTGCACGAGACAAAATATAAGTATTTATTTTAGTTTTAATAAATTAAAATATTGAAATGTATGTCTATTTATAAAATTAAAATATTTAATATTTAAATGACATACACTAAAATTATAATTGTCATACATTAATATTTAAATGACATACACTAAAATTATAATTGTCATACACTAAAATATTTAATATTTAAATGACATACACTAATATTTATACTCATTTCCTTACAACTTTAAATAGAAACTAAAAACGTATATACTAATTGTCATTTACATAATTTACATATTTATTAACATTTGTACAATTAAGGAAATAAAAAAATCTAAATGACAAAATTACATATGAATACAATTACAATATAATCAAAGATAAAAAAAAATAAGATCAAAATTAGCTAACATCTTATGACATCTTCAATATCATACCTGCATAAAATAGATAACAATATATATATATATAAAAGACAAATCAAAACTTATATATATGATGTAAATAATAAATTTAAATAGAATATAAAAATATAATTTTAATAAATATAATCTCATCAACATTATATTTAATACATAAAAAACAATTAAAAATTAAAATTAAGGTGAGCAACCAATTGCAAAAGATAAATTTGTTAGGTACATTATATGAAAATCAAGATGAACATTCAATTGCAAAAAATCGTGATAATTATTTTAGAAATGTAAAAATATTAAAAAATTTTGATAGTCAAAAAATATATTATGAGAATTCTTCATAATAGACAAAAACTTTTATATTGAAAATTAAATACTATTAGAATATGGAGAAATGCATAGGTGAAGAAAATCCAGATATATTGATAAAATTGTAAGCAAATTTGAACTTGAAAGATTATATTGTACCTTTTTTTACAGTATACCTTTTTTATTGTGTTGAAACTTGATCTGAAACCAAATAGAGAAATAATTAAAACTCATACAAATAATTAGAGAATAGATAATTAAGAGAAATAGTAGAAGAGGAAGAAAATTTAAATATTTAAAAAAATAAAAAATAAATAGTCAGAAAAAGATACTATGGTTAAAAAAATAGGAAAAAATTGGAATAAAAACGAAGAAGGCATTCATAGAAAGATACTCATGAAAATAAAGAAAAAGAGATAGAGATTCAAGGGAAACCCTTAATTAATTGGCCAGCGGCAAACCCTTAAATGGAGCTCAGATTCGCGACGAATTAGTCATTGGCCTTCCAGCTGGGGATACCATGGGAAACCAAAAAAAAAAAGCAAGAAAAACACACTGTAAATTTCTGGATGATGATGAGTCAAATAAAGTAGCGAAAAAATTTATAATAGATCAATAGGCAGATAACCGATAAAAAATGAAATTAATTGATATAATTTATTAAAATAATAAATTAGACATATAAAATCTCCGATCAATAATTAACATAATAATTATGTTTAATGAATAAATATATTAAATCAAGAAAAAAATTTAATTGATATTCATTAAAAAAAAATTAAGTAAAATTTGAAAAATCTGAGAAAATAACACGTTGCAGAAAATTTAATGCAGGAGGTTCGTAAATATTATATGTGTAAATATATGTATAGATTAAATGACAAGTTTAATACCTATTAGATAAGGGGATTGAATTCCCGATTCAATTATCTCATTGAATCCGATAAATTGGCAACCATAGCGATGAATATTGTTACTCTCGGAGTTGCGAATAATGGTCATATATTGAAAGTTTAGACGATATTCATGTCTTGTAGTCCGAAAAGAACCACCGTTTGATGTCATATCAAAATAAGACATAATATATGCACTCCCCTCATATAAAAGGGGTTTAAATTTGTATATCAATGTCTTTCCAACAGTTGCATGAATTGTAGTTCCCTATTTTCAACATGTTAAAATTTTAGAAAATCACATATTAATAAGTAATAATAAAAATCAACATTCAGAGGAAGCTCTAAGATATCACAGGTACATACATATATATACTCACAAATTCATCCGCCAACACCATTTCAATGGTGTTAGTTGACTCGGGGTTGTTAAAAGATGGGATGCACCAAAGTCGCACAACACGAACCTTTAACTTCCAGCAATCCCGTACAGGAGTGATATCCTTGAGTGGGTCACATCGAGCAACCATTGCAGCCATTGTCGTAAAAAAAAGTAAGGGTTAAAAGATTAGGAAAAAAATAGTAAAATTAGAATAGTCAGGTAAATGATATCACTCAAATAGAGTAGTCAAAATATTTATAATAGATCCGCAGGTAACTTATTAAAAAAATTTTAAATAAAAAATTCAATCAAAATTAAGAATCAAATCTATACGCAAATTATATTTAATTTTAACAAATTTGATTCTTAATTTTAACAAATATCAAAAAACATGAAAGGTAATTTATAATTATATTTATGTATCAAATCATATTAATATTATAAATATTATTAATGTATAAAATTGATCATTTCCTTAAATTTTTATGTGTACAATCAATTGTTTTTTATTTTAGGAATATAAATCAATTGTTTTTTATTTTAGGAATATAAATCAATTATTATTTTAATATTATTAACACATATTATTAAGATAATCAATTACAATATGTAAAAATATTCTAAATTAATAGATGATTCTATTGCATATTTCATTTTTTTGTATTTCAAGATAAGATTAATTCAAATTGTAAACATATATTGCTAACGTATTCTATTACAAATTGTAAATAAAAGTATCCAATATAATCCATTAAATGTAAACATTCTATATCAAAATATTATTCTAAATATTAACAAATCAATTATTCAAAATCGTACAATATCAAAAAACGTGAAAGGTAATTTATAATTATATTTATGTATCAAATCATATTAATATATTATAAATATTATTAATGTATAAAATTGATCATTTCCTTAAATATTATTTTAACATCCTTCCGAATTGAGTTCAGATAAAATCTTCACATTTTTAATTCAATTCAAATCACAATTTTAATTCAATAGATAATATCTTTCATCATGATTCAACTATAAAATTGATTAGTGATTTTTCTAAAAATTAAAAAATATGAGAAAATGACACGTGGCAAGAAATTAATGCAGGAGGTTCGTAAATATTATATATATAGATAAATGTGTTGTCACGTGAGTTATGATAGTATTTTATCTCACACAATATCTAAAAGGTCATACGAAAATAGTGTTTTGATTGGATGAAAATGTAAAATATCTTCAATAATACTAAGTGTACAATGAAAAATCAGTCAATACAGTCAATGAGCCTATTTTAACTTTGATTTTGACCCAAATAATTATTAAGATTGTAATGAACTGAATAACTATGATCCAAATCTCATTTATTAATTGATTTGACTGATTTATTATTGTACATTTAGTATCACCCAAGATCTTTACAAGATGAGTGTATCAAAATTAAATTCAATCAAAACCCAATTCATTGGTTGAAACGACATAATAAGGAGATCATGGGATTCGACGTTCAATCACGTCGTTTATTCAGAATTCGTTACATTAATAGACGTGACTTTAATTAAGTGACCCATTTGTTGTTGTTGTTGTTAGTTGTTACTGAGTGAGAAACAGCGTCGGTGCAACTTCACGTTCTACCTTCCACACGCATTTACTTTCTTTCTTCTTCTTATTATTTTTCCTATCCAGAGGTTACTGATTAATTGTTCAATTTTTTAATGAATTAAAAAATAAATAAACGCGTAGTGTAAAAGAAGGAAAAAGAAAAACAGAAAGGGGAAAAACAAAATGGGTGCTTAATTATGATAATAAAATGAACTGTATGCGTTGCATTGGCCATGTGAAGTCAAAAGGTGTAGAACAGTTGTATTTGTGCGTATAAGCGTGTTGAATTATATCAAAAGAAACAAAATATATACACATTTTATACCAATCACTTATGTCATATTAAACAATTAATTTATATCGAGATATGGACCTTAGAATTCATACTTTATTCAATAATAAATAAATATTTATTGATATAGATACTGTAAAAAATGATATTCAGGTATCATTTTGTTTTTCTCCCTCAATTGTTTTCTTTTATATATATGCGCAGTACATAACAAGAGTCATTTAAAAACCTAAATAAAGTTATTGTTTAATTTGTACATACGTATTTTTGTATTATGAAGAATGCATGGAAGTACTTAAGTTATGGTAACTTAAAGGATGACAAAATTGATATGTCAAAAGTAGTCAAACATAAACACGGTGGGGGAAGCTACACTTATTTTCATGAACAGTCTGTTAGAATATATCCTACAATTGATTTTTTACAATTTTTTAAATAAGTTTGGGTTAATATCTTGAATTGTACTCATCATTTGAACCAAATAAAATATATATAGATAGATAAATATCAGTCTCAATTGTTTTTTCAGCAAACTTTGAGGGCTGCTAGTAGTTTTGTGTGATGATTGATTGCTAATTAGCCTAACCCTTGACTCCTTTGAAAATCTTAATTTGGTTCAATATAATTATGATTTTCTTTGTTTATTTATACAAGTGTACAATAAAAAATCATTTAATATCGCCAATGAATCTATTTTGGCTTTGGTTTTGACTAAATAATTATCGAAATTGTAATGAGATGAGTAATTATGACCCAAAATCTTATTTATTGACTGATTTGACTGGTTTTTCATTGTACATTTAACATCACTATGATTTATATATGTATATTTTCTTTGGGTTGAAGAAGTAGTCTTTTAGAAGAAAGGGATTGATGGAGTGCAACCCAAGTTAGTTAAAGAAGTAAAAGAATATGAATGGAAGCAGCACCACTGCAGTACCTCACACACACAGTGTCCCCTTCTCTTCCCTTTTTAACAGATTTTTTGTTTTTAAAGAGATAAAGAAAGAAAGAAAGAAAAGGGTGAGTATTTTTGAAGGGATTGATTCATAGAGTGTAACTTAAGGTAGTTAAGGGAAAAACTAAATATAAATAAATAAAAGACATGAAAGTTGAAGATAGAATGTGAGAGTAAGTGAGCCCATCATTTCTCTTTGGCCCAAAACCGAACACACTTCAGTTGTGCAGTCACTTTTTCTAAACCTTTTTCTTTTATTTATTTTCTTTTAATTTCCTCATTTTGTCATAGTTGCAAGACTGATAAGTGTCAAATATGGGGAAGGTCTCTCCCTCAATTGTTAATTTTAACATTTTTACATTATTTTTAAAATATATTTGTTTAGAGGATTTTTTTATTATAAAAAACAGTCAAAATATTCCATATATTATGCACAATAGTATCATATACTGTAAAAAAATATGATGTTACAACATGTAATAATATGTTATACATATTACGTATTATATATTGTGTATATAGTCTATTGATGATTTTGACTAGATTTTTTTTTTTTTGTTGAGGGAAAGATTTTCCCATTTATTTATTGTAAAAGTAAATGGAAATATAATTTTCCCAACAAAACAAAATGTTAGAGATCAGATTATTTCTTTTTTCTTTAAAATTGTATCCCAATAATAATGGCTTTGTATCTGCAATGGTTGACTTCATCACTAACACATCTAACAGGAATGAGATTTCATAATGAATATAATTGGTTATATTAATAAGGGTTTAGAGCTAGTTAGATAGAATACACTATGTGAGTGTCATGCCAAATAAGCATAGAAGATTTGATTGGACATTGGAATAATATTTTTATCAAGTGGGTTGGGTTCTAACTCATATTTTTGGCACAATTTCAATCTTTAGGTAGGTTGCATGTGACCAAATAATTCATTATACTTGTAGCTGATGATCCTCATAGAGTGTCATAAATTATTATTCTTACCAAACATATATGTAGTAATTATAATTTTTAAAAATTGGATTAACTTTTACCAATAACATTCATTGTCGTTATCTATATTATGGATTAAATGATTTATCAATTTCTTTACATAAAATAAAAGGATTTAATTAATCTATATTAAGTGAAAAATGAATTTATCATGCTTCAAAAGGGTTAAATTGAATATTTTAATATTCAATAAAATTGAACAAATTAATATATTAATTTTCTTATTTTAATTTTACTTTAGTATATGTATCTAAAATTTTAAATTTACTTTGTTTTATTAAGATTTACATTTTTAGTTTATTTTTCACATAATTATTTAGGATTTAATACAAATTTCAATTTAGAATAAGATGCTATAAATACCTCGAATAATTTTGTAGAATGAATTCCTTTAATTCAATTTCAACTTTTCTCCTTGAAAATTTCTTCGTTATTCACACTATTATTGTATCAAATTTTTACGTGGAGATCACTTATTAACCTCTTGCATGTAATTTGAAAATCAATTATATTGGAATAATTAAACAGTAGTGCTTATCGGAATATATATTTTGTAATTTAAAACTCTTATTAATTTTTAAAATCATAGTAAGTAAGCTTTCAAAATTATATTTGAATCAATTCGCCTATTATATTATTGTCTCAGGAATAAATATTGAGAGACTAAAAAATGAGACAGATGAAGTGATCAACCACATCATTCAAACTCATTTTTCTCGTTTGTTGATGTAAGTTTTCAGCAAATATATATGGATAACATTTTAGAAACTAGAAAGGGATTATAATGCGGTAGGTTTATGTTTTAATCACACTTATGTTCTTCTAATCACAATTATGAATTGGTTAATTTTTTTCTTTTTTGTTTGAAATAAAATCATGGAGCATGACCTAAAAATAACCCTCATAAATCATGCATAATAATCTTCTCGTCTTGATTTTTTCCTTAAAAAGAAAAGTAACATCATAAATGTAGTGTTAATCGACAATGTAACAAAAAAATAAGTTTTGATTATGAAAAAAATAATTCTAAAATCAGAAAATCATGATATGAAATAACAAAACTAGAGGTTTGTTTCTTATTGAAAAAATGACAGAAAAGGAATGTCTAGAACTGATTTTTCAGCCTTGGGCTGAAAACAAGGGATTTTTGGTTTTTATTGAAAATTAGGATGTTTAGAATTCTTATTGAGTTTTGCATTCAAAATTGTACAATGACGAATTTCATAATTGTCATCTTCTTTATTTTCCTAAAAACCAAAAGAAATGAAGTCTTTTTCACAAAGCAATTAGCAATTAGTAATTGAGAAGACTAAAAATAAAAAATGAAAGCTGTAATTTGCTAAACATTACGCATTATGTTATCTCCAGATTTTGGTACAGTAAGTTTCTTTTTACTTTATTTTTTTTTTTCGTTTATAATGTGTTAAGAATTATTAATTAAAAAAATATCCTATCCAAGATTACCATGTTTTTAGAATGCATATTATAAACTCATAAAAATTTTTTCGTGTATGTGACACACTTTGAGGAAAGTCAGAAACTCTGACTTTGAACTGATACCATTTCACAATTTTCGATGCGGTAACTATTATTGTTTTCTAGTATGAACAATGATAAATTTTACAGAAAATTCATAAAATATTAAATATTGTAACAAAATATATATAATCGATTAAAAATGATAAATAATAATTTTATTATTAAATAAAAAATAATTAGAGATAAATAATGTGTGAAACAACGGCGGGTTAAAGCCTGACATATCCAAAGTGAGCACAGATTTTCTTCTATTTATGCAAAGCCTGTGCATTCCGAGCTTCTCACTTTCCCCTTTGTTTCCATCTTATCTTGCTAAAATCAGTGGCTGAACTTCCCACCAAAAAAGACCCAAGAGAGAAGAAAGGTAATAACCAATAAAAGTGAATATTTTTTTAATTAATTTTTATTTATAATGTTAATATTGTGATAAATGAGATTATTACTCTGTTCTTTTTTTAATTGTCCAATTTAGAGTTGCGTGTGTTTTTTATTAATTGTCCATTTTAAATTTTGAGACAACATTTATTATTTTATTCTCTTTTTACCTCTATTTAATACTACTCACTAATCTCTTTTATTCTTTTACCAAGTAAAGTAATAAAGAGTAATTTAGTAAAATAGGTGTATATTTTGTTAATTTTTATAATATACTAATTATTTTCTAAATACCTGCACGCATTTAAAATTGGACAATTAAAAAAACGGAGGGGGTATTACTATTTGTTGAGGGGTGTTATGGGGATAGAATTGAATGGGAGAAATGAAGATTGTGTTAGAGAGAAGGGGTGAAAATCCGTGAATGGAGGGAAGAGGGTGTTGGGTGTGTGGTGTGGGGCCTGTGGGTAATGTGATGAGAGAGAAAGGGAAAGAAAGAAGAGAGAAGACTTCAACATCACGACAGTGAAAGGATAGTAAAAGACAGCTAGCAATGAAGGAGGAGCCTCACCTACTAGTGCCCCTCTTTTCTCTTTCTTCTCTTCATAACACCACACCCCCTCCTTCCCTTTTAAGCCTTCCTCATTCTCCTCTCTCTCCTTTCAAAAACCCTCCCTCTCTCCTCTCTCAACTCTCAACTCAACACAATCCCCTTCTCTCTCCCCCCTTTCCCAACTCAAATATTTCACCTCTCACTTTGAGTTTCAGCTGAAACAATACAGGATTTGATTTTTAGCTAGCTTCAGGTTGGTTTGGCCTCTATGTATTCTTCACATTCACAAAGTTTTCATTTTTGAACCTTACCCAACCCATCATGAGTAACTTGAGTGTCGGTTCAAGCTCAATTTTGGGTCGTACTTTACAACTGATTTTTTTTTTCCACTTTTTTTATATTTTTAATTTTTCCCTTCCCCTGGTTTGACACGGTTATTTCATGAGACACACAAGTCATGAAAAAGGTGAAATTTTGAAGGATAATGAAAAAATGGGGTCATGCCCTCCTTCAATTTCACCCATTTTCCTTAAGCTAGAGTTTTGATTACAAGAATTCTAAGCTAGTTCATTCGAAATTTGACAGAAGTCAGAAAAATTAATTGATTTCGTGTTTCCCATTTCTCTATTTTTTGGGGGGTGGACTTGAATTTTGAGGTTACCAATGCTCTCTGCTCAGTAATTTATTAAAGTTAAATCACATTCCATCCAATTTTGTTCTTGTTTGGAGTAAAGTGGTGGCTGAAATAGAGTTCATCATGTACAATTTAATTACTTCAAAGAGATACAAAGATAGGATGAGAGGAAAGGGAAAAAGGAAAGTGTTTTGGGATAAAATGGATAACCAAATTGGAGCTGGTACATTGGGACCAGCTGTCACTAACGTGCGCCACGCAAACTTTTCATACTTGCATTTGTAATTTCGGATTTTCCATTACATAAAAAAGGAAAATACATCAATAAGAAAATAATAACTTAAAAAAAAAATCCCGCTTTTCCTTTTTAAACTTCTTTCTTACCTTCTGTTTCCAATTATTTCCGCAGAAGAAAATAGAAATTATATTAAATTCCGAAAATTCGCTTAAATGATTATTATAGCCAAGTGCTAACATGCGCAAGTGGCTCCTCCATTCAACAAAAGCTGCTACAAAAGTACAATTTTCTCTTCTCCTCACTATTTTCTCATCACCTGATTTTTCCCTTTTGAATTTTCTCAGGAAAATCTCCCTCACTCGCCGAGAAAATGGTTGGACCGAACTTCATGGACGATATTGACTGCGGAAGCTTCTTCGACCACATCGACGACCTCCTCGACTTCCCCGTCGAAGACGTCGACGGCACCGGCGCCGCCGTATTCCCCGCTGCCGCAACCGCCGCAAACTGCAACTCGCTAGCCAGCATATGGCCGCCCGAGTCCGACTCGTTCCCCGGCTCCGACTCAGTGTTTTCCGGCAACAGCGCTTCGGACCTCTCGGCGGAGCTCTCAGTTCCGGTGAGTTCCACAAAACGACGTAGTTTTTATCCACGTGTGTATTTAACTATTTTCATTTTATTTTATCTTTTTAAAAAAATCTTTTGGCGCTTTTCACATGAATTCCATGAATTGCTATGTAATTATATAAAGGCCCCTGGATTTTTTTGCAGTAGTTTTTATCCGTGGCCGTTAGATTGCTTGATTGTGACATCATATTGTTCCGTGTACGGCCCGGATTGTTTGTTTCGTTTATAAAGCACTTTGAGTGCCAGGCTGTCACTACGCGTTGTATTGGGTTGTAAGAAAATTTGGTTATACATGTGGGAAACACTATTATTGATGTTCGAATTAAGTTCATAATAATAGTTAGTAGCTTTGAGTAGTCCAAACTTTTTTTAAATTTAAATTGAAATTTAGATTTTGGTGACATTTTTGCAAAATTCCAACGAGTATTTTGTTCATTTCGTAAAGGTTCTTCACAAAGTTTGAAGATATAATTTCGGAATTTGGAGGCATTATTATTGTTATTATTATAAGTTCAAAAATAAGAAGTTTTTTTTTGTAAGGGCATTTTGGGTATTTTGGAGGGTACTTGATTGTGTCGGTGCCATGTGGCTAGTCACATCCTCCTACAGCACTTCTCTGGCTTAAATTATTTAGATCGTCATTATTGGATGTCACGTGATTTACATGTGGTGATCACGTGACATGTCCACCACCCACATAAACAATGAACATTGAAAAAGATGGTTGCTCCATCTAGTTGTAGCAACTAACAACCCATACATGATGATGCTTTTTGTTTTTGGAGCACAAATTCATATTCTTCATTCAATTTGAAGAGCCTAGAATCTATCAACCTATTTTTGTGATTCCTTACTATGATGCATCATGTGCTTTGCTAGAATTGTCAATCAAGTAAAATATGTGTTTGACATTATTACTATTAATTAATTAAAAGAATATGATTTTGATCAATGTGTTATTACATTAATTTCAGTATGAAGACATTGTCCAATTGGAATGGCTGTCGAATTTTGTGGAGGACTCGTTCTCCGGTGGCGGGAGCCTCACCATGAAGAAAGTGGAGCAGCAACCATCCTGCACCACTAAGGATGACTTGGTGCACACGCAATTCCAGACATCGAGCCCGGTCTCTGTCCTCGAGAGCAGCAGCTCCTGCTCCGGAGGGAAGACCGTGCCTCGCAGCCCGGAGGTTTACATCCCTGTGCCGTGTGGCCGTGCTCGCAGCAAGCGTCCACGCCCTGCCGCCTTCAACCCTCGCCCTGCCATGCAACTCATCTCCCCTGCCTCCTCCTCTGTTGGGGAGAACATTCAGCCTAATTTGATTTCCGCCAAGGCCTCCTCGGATTCTGAGAACGTTGCTGAGTCTCAACCTGTGGCCAAGATACCAAAGCAAGCCAATGGGGAGCCTAAGAAGAAAAAGAAGGTCAAAGTGATGCCTCCATTAGGCCAAGCCGACGCCAACCAGATCGGTTCCCAACCGGTTAGGAAATGCATGCATTGCGAGATCACCAAGACACCACAATGGAGGGCAGGGCCAATGGGGCCAAAAACACTTTGCAACGCATGCGGCGTGCGCTACAAGTCAGGCCGGCTCTTCCCCGAGTACCGGCCAGCAGCCAGTCCAACTTTCTGCCCATCCTTGCACTCCAATTCCCATAAGAAGGTCCTGGAAATGAGGTGCAAGGGTTTTGATCAATCTGATTTTGCAACCAATGCAGCTGCATCACCAGAACTCATTCCCAACACTAACAGCAGCATCACCCTGGAGTACATGTGAAGGGAATGGAATGATCCTAGTTGGAGAAACCTCTTCCATTACTTGCCTCTAGAGAGAGTCATGTCTTATGTTATTTTATATTGATATTTCATTTCTTTGGTTCATTGGTTTTTGTACAGGGTTGGACTTGGGGGGAATAGAAGCAATAGATGATGATGATCATATTTTAGCCGTTAGGGGAAGATTGTAATGAGAACTTAAGAAAAAAAGGGGTTTAGAGTTATGGAAGTCAAAAGGGTAGGGTTTAGGTCTAGTAATTGTAGGTCCCTTAAGGTCATTAGGAGTTGGTGTCCTTGTTGTCTTTTTCTTGGCATTCTTTTCATTTTTTTTTCCTTCTCTTTTTAAATATCCCTATCATGGGAATTCTTTTTGCAGTTCATTTGTAGCAAAAAATTCTGAGTTAAGAAACTTTGAAATTTGTTATGCCTCTCATTTTGCTGCTTTCACTGCCTTGTTCTGCTCATATCCTCTCTTAACACCCTCTATGCATATGTGCCTATTATACTATAATTTAGAGTAAAACTTGAACATGAAGTCTATATTAATTTTAGATTCTTGCCAAATTGGCCTTATTTCTCCGCTGTGCAAAGAAGGTACCATAAACATTGGCTATTAACACAGTACTTGCTGCTTTGTTAGTTAGTTAGTTCTGTTCTGTTCTGTGAGCCATAATAAAGAATAGTTGCTGTTTCAACAACGTGGGTTGTTAAGAATGATGATGCTGAAGAAAACTAGAACTATTTCACTATAAAAATTATGTTCTAGTGATTATATATGGTTTTGAGATTGAATGTCAAGGTCAGAATTGAGTAGAGCAAAAAGTTTCTGATCCTGTTTAAGCAAAGGGGAAAATAAAAGGTATTAGTTATCTTCAATTATGCAAATTACTTACATTGGTGGACTTGTACCAAACCAATAGGAAAAAAGAAAAGTGGAGAGGGAGAGGAAATGATGACTCTTATTGGTGAGACTCATTCATGCCTTGAAAGGCAAGAACAAATGCTTATATGTAAACTAATAGAAAAAAAAATCTAATTATGGTTTTGAGGGCTCTTTCTAGAGGATTTGGCAACATGTCATGATCTCCCCCCACACAACTTTACAACCAACAATTAAATTAAATTAAATGATAACTTAGCTGGTAAACTCAATTGATTGCTCTAATAAAAATCACTCACTCAATTAAAAGCTTTTGCTGCTGATATGATATTTACTTTTCACACATGTACAACTCCCATATTTTAAGCTATGCCTATAAGTGCTTTTGATTAAAATCCTTAAAGGGACAAACTCATCCAACATATTTTGTCCTTTTTTGCTCACATGAACCCCCTATGAGTGCTCTTAATATTTATGTTAGCATGAATTTAGGGTCAATTTCATCACCAACCTCTTATTAGGTCTAACCAATCTATTCTAAAATGAATCTGTTTCAAGTTCTCTATCAAACTTGGCTTGGTCTGAAGAAGAAGAAGAAGAAGAGTGAGAGCAACTTCTTCCAACTCTTTGAAGAACAGAAAAGGACTTGAAATCAGTCCATTATTTAAATGGTTGCTGCAGGCTCATTAAGCTTTATAACTCCAAGTTCAGTGATTAGTCTAAATCTATTTTGACAAAACTGAGCCATGACTTTAGCATTAAGGATGCTTTGGAATTGGAGATAATAATATAAAAAAAAAAAGATAAAGTATATTGAGATTTGAGAAGGTGATGAATAGCTGCCAATGAAAATAGCCTTGTGCTTGTGATTCAGGTTTCCAATTGCAAGAATGAACTAGTTTTTGAAGGCACTGGTTAGAAAAATCAAAGAAAGAATGTCTAACCACAAACACAAATCATAATTTAAAGTGCTTGTTAGCCTTATTAATGTTAACAGAGTGGGAACAAATTTCTTTTCTGTTTTCTCATCATATTTTTGGGTCATTATCATTCTTTTGGGCTAAAATTGAGCCTTTTTCTTTTTTGATTCTAAATTTGACCCTTATTAGTTAGTCTAACTCTTACATGGACAATTTAATAGTAGCATCATTATTCTTTTTTCTTTTATAAATTCAATGTGATTTTCTACTACCCATAGATAAGGCCCATATATATTGTTTGAATGTGCTGCATGCCTTGTTGATAAAAAACATAGATTACATTTGTGGGCTTATAATATTATTTATTAATCCATAAACCCTTATGACCCAAAAATAAAATAAAAATATTTGGGTGTGAATAAATCCTTCTTCTTTTTATTTTATATAAGAGTTTAATTTTAATGTATTGACAGTGTGAAGGTATTTTACACTATCGTCCAATCAAAACACTCTGTTTGTATGACTTTTTAGCTATAGAGAGAGAGAAAATACAATTATGACTGACGTGATAATATATAATTGGATGACTGTATAAAATAGTTTTAAAATTAAATCATATATATATGTACAAAATTATCTAAATGGGTAGATGGTAATATGATTTAAAATTTGTCCAAACAATTTTATGAGATGATTAATTATCTTTGCACTTGAGCAACAATTTGATTCGTAAAAGATTATTTTTTCTTTATTACCATACATAATTTATGTTGACTCTTTCTATCTCTACCATCTAAAATTTATATGAACATTTCAAAAATGAATAATATTCCAACTAGGAAATTAAATAAATAGCCTCTAAACGTCCATGATATATAGTTTAATGAAATCATTTTAAAAAATACACACATGGTGTATGTCAACTGACAGCTCACAAGACATTGGTCTCAACTTTCAACCTTCAATATCAATTTCTTTTTTGTGTTCATATTTCCCAGATTAAAAACTTTTCAATATTTATAACCAAAAAGGAAAGAAAAAAAAAAAGAAAACTCAGGATATAACACTAAAATAAAAAGGTAAAACAGCTATACTTACATATTTACAGCAAAGTACGTAGGGCTTAAAATTTTAATTTAGGGTAAAGGACAAATTGGTTCCTATCGATTTTTAAGATGGACACATAAGTTCCTAACAAAAATAAATAGTAAATTTGTCCCTAACCAATACAAATATTAGACTTATAGGTCCCTCAGTTACTTTCACCGTTTGACTCATAGGTCCCTAACCAATACAACCGAGGGACCTATGAGTCTAACATTTGTATTGGTTAGGGACAATTTTACTATTTATTTTGGTTAGGGACCTATGTGTCTATGACAAAAATCGATAGGAACTTATTTGTCCTTTATTCTTTAATTTATATACTAAGATTGCACGTTAAATCCAATAATTTTTAATCGTAAACATAAATGTAACATAAATAATGATATCAGAGTCGTTAAAATTAATATTATAAAATAATTCATATGCTGAATTTCGATATTTTATATAAACGATCTATCAAATCAAACTCTAACCAGATTATAAATATAGTTATATAATTACTATTAGTGCAAAGAAAGTTATTAGATAAGTATAAATATATCTTTACAAGCTGGACTTAACACAAGCAGAAGTAAAGGAAGGGGGGTTATATTGTATGATCCCTAGAAGATGATAAATACCAAGTAGCCTTAATTAATTAATTAATAATTTATAATTGTCGATCTGAAATGATAAATTAATAAGAAGCAGAGGAGCGATAGCGACGGCCACGCCCAAGGGAAAGGGATCGATCGCCACTGCAGGAGCCTCCGGCAGCGTTATTACCACTTGCACAGCAATCTAATCTCCATTACTCAACACATACATTTTTAATTCCTTTTCTTAGCTTCCTCATAACATATATTATTATTATTATTTCATCCAATACTATTAGCTATTCTTCATTCCCTTCTCCAATTCTAATCTTCACCCCATTTTATTATTAATCTATGAGTTTAATTTTAATTTATTATGAGTGTAATAAACTAATTTTATACAAACATTCAATTATATATGTATTGACATATCAGCAAAAAAAAAATTAATTCAATTATCCACTAACTAAAAAATCTCACATATCAATAAATATGATTGACTAATATAATCATTATATCATAATTAAACTCTTAATCTATAGTATAAAAACTAATATGCATGCACATACAACTAGATATAACATGCATGCATATTAAAATCAATACATATGTATATATATTTCACCTATAAGCTATAACCTCCGGATCTAGTAAAGTTAATAACTAGTTATGTTTCTCAAACATCTAATTATTAAAGGTTCAATCATGATAGTATATATGAAATCGATCTTGTGGCTAGAGGCTTATTACTCTTTTATATGGTAGCTTATATCTCAAAAAAGTTAATCATTGCTATTAATGTTATATAACGATTAAAAGGGAATATGTTTACCTAATACCAATTTTTTATGCCGGTTAATTAAAATCCCCCTTCGCTTAAATATTTTAGAAATGTCTCTATCTTTATGAGTTTGGCTAATTATGCATTTGTTAAGTAAAAAAAAGGTAATTAAATATCTCCTTAAATATTTAAAAAATATCTTCATTTTAATATTTTTGCTCAGAGCATTTGTTAAAATATAAAAAAAATTATTTACATTAGAAATATGTGCTTTTATATTTTTTTTATACAAAGAACCATCACAATATTTAAAATTTTGCCATTTCCAATATTTGTAATAAGTGCTTTTAACAAAACCCTTGTCACATCTTTAAAATATGTTCCCAATCAATGGCTGAACGACTAATAATCATGCCATTAGATTTTCCTTATTTTTTCCTAACCTTAAACGGCAGCATTTCAATGTTTCTTTCAGATGAAGGACAGAGAAAAAATAACATTGGAAGGGAAACAAATATGCTAATATTTAGAATTAAATTTTGAGACATATATATCATCGTAATAAATAGTTTTACACATTTAAAATTGACTATATTTACTTAGGTAGCATTATACGATTGGATAAATGAGAGAAATTTTACAAAAGTTGAATCTTACAAATTAAAAATTGTATTCAGTTTTGTTATTAATTTTGAAACATTAATCAGAATCTATGCTAAAATTTTCTGAACGAGGAAGCTTAAAAGTTAAAACTAACAAAACATAATTGGATATAGTTATTTTTTTTTTCACGGTATCCCAACCCCGAAGGTCAAAGACTAATTTGTCATGGATTTGAGCTCCATTTAAGGGTTTACCGCTGGTCAATAGGTTGCTCCATACACAAGGAAATGATCGAACCTCCGACCCTTACTTAAGGGGACAAATGAGCTAACCACTTGACCAATCCAAGTTGGTTATTGAGGAATGTTGTTATTTACATAATGAAAAAATAAACTAAAATCAACCTATAATATAAGAGTTTTGAGTCACACAATCACTCACTAAAATCTAATTTCTTAAAAGTAGTATTTTTTGTGATAAAAAAATTGTTAAATAAATTCATTGATTGTTTCACTGTTTTTTCACTATTCAACATATATTATTGAACATTAATTAAGTAGTTAAGAATAATTGTCTAATTTGGAAGATACATTTGAGACAAAAACTTAAAAACAAAATCGATCATGATATGATGGAGGGAACCCTCAAAACTAATTTGAATAGACAATGAAAAAGAAATTATGCATTTCACTTTCATGACCCTACAGACATTGGTTAATGCCAATGGTTTGTGTGTTGGTCTGAAGATCGAAGACTTTTTGAAAATTATATATATTACTTAAATTAATTTATAAATTGATCCCCTTCCCTACCTACAGGCCCTGGATTTTTCTGATATATCCTTGCAAGTTTTGTCGTTTTATGAATATTTAAGGTTGATGTATGTCTTTTTCATTACAACTAGCTAGGCCTAGTGTATGTATGTTGCTGATCTTTTCAGGTTAATCCATCCATCAATTTTTAGTTTTAATTATGCTTATTAATTTAATTAATTAATTTCTATCTGTCTTGTTCAAGTGTTTGCATTTTGACACACACATTAACACAAAATGGCAAAATTATGGGAACAATATTTATTTGCTTTATGTTTTAATTGATAAAAATGAATGAGCTAGCATAGTATAGCTTGATTATATTTGTGACTTAGACTCATTCATTATTGTCTTTTGATCGAACCTTCTAACTTATTCGATGTCTAAATTATGAAAAACTCCTTTATTATAGAAAATGGAAACAGGAATTATTTTAGCCAAGTATTGGTTGACTTGGTCATTTTAAAAATAATTAAAAAGTTTTCTGCTTCAATTATTCAAAGTTTCCCACAAAGATATATATAACAGTTCACACATGAATAATTGGAATTAATTAATTTCTGACATGGCAAATAGTAAAAAAAATTTATCTTAATATATATATATATATATATATATATATATATATATATATATTTTAATGTCTTTTATGTGATGGACCCACTATATTTTTTTAATTTTTTAAAAATTTATATTTTTTAGTATTCTTAATGAGTACTATTCGAGCAATTGTTAGCAAAATCCTTTTAAAAATTGTGAAAAAAAGTCTTCCAAATTATTAATTTTGTTTATTTTTTTAAATGGTCCCTTTTTGTTTTTTCTATTATTGTAGGAGCTTGGGTATACAAAACAGCATTGTTACGTTGTGTTTAAAACCTAGCAGACCCACCTGAGTTACTCATCACCGTATTATTTGGCTTTTCCAATGTTACTATTATTGGTGTCTTATAAAGTTAATTCTGTTTTTGCTTTCAATATATCAATGTCTTCTTCTTATATACCCACCTAAGGAACATACCCCATTATACAAACAACAAAATTTATTACTATATTCAATGCCTGCAATTCACAAGAAAACGACCTCATTAATCTCTTCTATATGTATTTGTTCTTCGTTTTTTACCCAATTTCATTTTATACTTAATCTAGGAGTAGTACGTATTAGCTAACTTCTAAATGTGATATTTATTTTTGTATGATTAATGAAGTGTTTTGCTAATAAGTGTCCTAAGGGCATTTATTAAATTAATTAAATTAAAAATATTCATATTGTAAAGATGCATTTTTAAGTTTTTAATACAATGAATTTGTAATAATATTTTAAATCATGCCAAAATTTTCTATTTTAATTTTTAAGTAGTCTTAACTAAGAATACTCGTTAAAAAAATCCTTAATGAATACATTTTATGATCGATTTTTTAACTTCTTAAAGATTTTCCATGATTAATAGATTAGTAACCCTACAAGTCATAATACCTTAGTTCGACAAAAAAAAAAAAAACTTACACTTATTTATTAGCGAGCAATTTTACAAAAGAATACAGAAACAAACACAAATTAAAAATGAAAAAAAATTGTGAATGATGAAAAATTATAAAAGGTTGAAAATGTTAGTAAGTTATTTAATTTTTTTCTAGTTTACTACTTATTCATTAATTTTGTTATTGGAAGGCTTTAATTTATTTGTCAACATATATATGTTAGAGTTTGATTGTAAGTCACCTCCAATTAACCTTTAATTTCGTCCAAGTGAATATTCAGAATAATGTGAGGCTTTTTCTATTTCAATATACAACATGCACGAAAGGTTAAAATGAAGGCGGAAGAAGGGGGAAAAAGTAATAGGAAAGTTGCGTTTGTCATATTCCCCACAGACTAAATAGTACTATTAAAATAGTACTCCCTCCAATTTTTTCTTTAATTGTTCAATTTAGAGATGTGTGCGTTTTTTTAATTGTCCATTTTAAATTTTAATACAACATTTATTATTTTTCTCCATTTTTACCCTTATTTAATACTCATTATCTCTATTAATTGAGGAGAGATAATAACAAAGAAGTAAAGGGTAATTTAGTAAAACATATATACATTTTGTTAACTTTAATACTCTACCAATCATTACCTAAATTTCTGCACGCATTTAAAACTGGACAATTAAAAAAAACCAGAGGAGTAATTAATGAAATTAATCTTGTGTTGGACTATGTTATGTTATGTAAAATAATGGGGAGAGGTTATCCTCCAGAAAGCGCAAGAACCTAGCAGAGTGTTGACTAATCTCCAAAATTAAATGAAGTTGTCTGTTTTCTTAGCTTAGCTTCTCCTCATCGTGTGGGTTTGGGGAAACCAAAACCATGCTTGACTATTAGACAGCCTCGGGCACCATCAAAGTTGACTATGGTTAATGCCATCACTTTTAATTACTTCCTCCCTATATTTTAAGATTTATATACAAATATTTAGAATATAGTAAATCATTTTGATTTATATAAAAAACATAATAATTATATTATTTTTTATATTTTTAATATCACATTTTCTAAACAAATTACATTGAAAATAAAAATAATATATCATCATTTAATATATACTGAAAAATTAAAAGTGACAATTAATATAAAATAACATTTTAAATCTTAAATAATTATTATTTTAAGGACTTTGCTAACAAGTGCCCTTAGAGCATTTGTTAAGACAGCAAAAGAGTAAAAATTCATCTTAAAAAATATGCATTATGATATATTCTTTGTAATGGACCCACTATAATTTCTTTAATTTTTCAAAATTTTACTTTTTTGTTTAGTAACCTTAACAGCCGAACTGTTAGAAAAACCCATGTTTTAAAGCGGAGGGAGTAGAAATTAATTAATTTGCCCTTACCTTGATTTCAACACTGATCCATGACCATGCATGCATGACCAAGTAAATTTTAGTAATTTGGAATTAGTAATATTAACTGTATAATCACTTGCCATGTACCAAAATAAAAAGGTTGGGTTGGGTACACAAATTCTTCGATGCTTCTGTTCTCTGAGATTATAATTATAATAATAGTGTAAAAGGGTTTGGTTGTGTATGTGCACTTCTCTTTTGACCCCATAAATAGTCATTAATTACACACTCGAAGTTTTCCCCTTTTCCTACTCTATTCTATGAGTATGATCTGTACATGTATTGTTCAAACTCTCATTTAATTTATTTATTTGATTACTGTTTAGTTTGCATTTAATACTTGTGCTACTATCAACACTTGTAACTCAATAAATTCAGTGTTAACACCTCACAATCTACAGCTTGATTTATAATATTAAATTAATAATGATCTTCAATGAATACTACTTGAAGGATTAACATTCATATTGATTAAAGTTAGAAAAGTTATGTTATTATATGATGAAGATATTTAAATAGGATTTATATTTTATATAAAATGACAGAAAAATATGAATTGATATAATATTTTTTTTTACATTTGTAAATAATACACCTTTTGGATTAAAATAATTGTTTTTCTATAATTATAAATATATATTAAGAAAATAATCTTGATCCTTTTGATTTAAAATAAATTTACTTGATTATACCACATACATTATTTTTGCCTAACTTTCTTTTTTCTAAATCATTTTAAAGTGATAAAATTATTTTACGTGTATGTCAAGTCACATTTTTAAATTTTTTGAGAACATTTTTAAGTAGAGAGAACTATAAGTTGAAAGAAGATAATAATTTTTTTCTTTTTAAATGAATAATCAAGATAAATATGGTTAAGTTAAGAAGAGTAAAATATCTTTTTTTAATAAATAATCAAGATGAAGGTAGTAATGAAGAGAAAATATTTATTACGTATTTTTAATTTTTTAAATTTTATTTTTAGAGACAAAAATAACTAATTTTTTTAGAATGCTGTTTATAATATAGTATAGATATATTGATTACTGATTAAATAATTATTTTAAAAATATTGTGAAAGGAAAAATGATTATTAACTAATAAAGTTGTAAAATGTGATAGTAGTAGTATTTGGTGATGTGTGTAAAATTTAAGATTTGTGGTCGGCAAGTGAGAAAGAACCTTAGACGCGTGAGACAGTGAGTGAGATAGAAAAGCAGTGTGTGTCCTTTTGCACTTAAATCTTGCAAACTCGCTCTCTCTCATTCTCCTCATCTCATCCATCATTCAACTCTCACACTATTCACTTCTCTCTTCTCTTCCTCACCCATCTCCTTCTTCCATCTATTCCCTTTCTGGGCTTCTCTCAAAATTCCACCTTTTCTTGTTTCTTGTCTGATCGAGACATGTTTGTGGTTAATATGGATTCTTCTTCCATGGAGACTCGGAGGAGCACCTCATCCTCAGAGAGGTGCTTGGATTCTCAGCTATGGCATGCCTGTGCTGGTGCTATGGTTCAAATGCCACCCATCAACACTAAAGTCTTCTACTTCCCTCAGGGCCACTCAGAGCACTCCCATGGAAAACTCGATTTTGCCCAAACCCCTGTTCCACCTCTCATCCCTTGCAGGCTCTCATCCATGAAGTACATGGCAGAGCCTGACACCGATGAGGTGTTTGTGAAAATGAGGCTTACACCTCTCTCAGAACATGAATTGGACTTTGAAGATAATGATTATTTCTTGGGAGGGAACAATTTTGATCAGGGTCATAATCATAATAATAATGAAAAGCCTGCTTCTTTTGCCAAGACACTGACACAATCTGATGCAAACAATGGTGGAGGGTTCTCTGTGCCACGTTACTGTGCTGAGACCATTTTCCCGAGGCTTGATTACTCTGCAGAGCCACCTGTTCAGACCATCATTGCCAAGGATGTGCATGGACAGTGCTGGAAGTTCAGGCACATCTATAGAGGGACACCAAGGAGGCATCTTCTTACCACTGGTTGGAGCAATTTCGTCAACCAGAAGAAGCTTCTTGCTGGTGACTCCATTGTCTTCCTCAGGGCTGAAAATGGTGACCTCTGTGTTGGGATTAGGAGGGCCAAGAAGGGTATTGGTGGAGGCACTGAGTACCCTTCAGCTGGTTGGAACCCTCTATTTGGTGCTGGGGGCAATTTGGTGCTCAGAAAAAGTGGTGGTTGTGGTGATGAGCTTGTTGGGGGAAGAGTTTCTGCTGAATCTGTTGCTGAGGCTGTGAATTGTGCTGTGAATGGAAGACCCTTTGAGGTTGTGTACTATCCAAGAGCTAGCACTCCTGAGTTTTGTGTTAAGGCTTCTGCTGTGAGGGCTGCAATGCAGATTCAATGGTGTTCTGGGATGAGGTTCAAGATGCCATTTGAGACTGAGGACTCTTCTAGGATCAGCTGGTTCATGGGAACCATTTCTTCTGTTCAGGTTTCAGATCCCATTCGTTGGCCTGATTCCCCTTGGCGCCTTCTGCAGGTACTACTGCATTTTGGACCCCTCATTTATTGATTGAATAAATAAATAATTCTTAGTGATTTCATTTTACTGTTATGGAATTGTATTTTCAGATCCCATTAATTCCTTAACCCCTGTTTTCTCTATGGTACTGATTCTGAGTAACAGTTGATGGAAAATTCATCTTCTTGTGTTGTTGATTTTTCTGAAGATACTAGATCTGTGTATTGGATTTCTCCTTAAGACTCTTTTTTACCCTCCATATAGATTGCTTATGTTCTTATTATGTTTCAATGCTGCAAAAAGATGGAACAGAATTTACTGTTTTCAGGTTGAGTTGATTTTCCAAATTTTTTTCCTGTTACAGAATCTTTGTTTATCTTTCTATTTAATAGTTACTGCATATTATTGACTTGTTGTGTCAACTTTATAGACTGTTAAGCAACATTTAAATTTACTTTATGTCTTTTGCTATAAATAGAATTTTTAATGTTTTTGTTCTGTTTGAATAAAAGAGTAATTGCTAATAGTACTATTTACAGTTAAACTACAGTAAAGTAGCAAATCACTTCAAGTGTGTCCTGTTTCAGAGCAGAGAGCAGACAATTATTCCTACTAAGTACACTGAATTGGGTTAATTTGTTATGACAGAAAATACTATTTTCTAAATTGGGTTAATTACCTATGGCTGCATCTTTTGTGCTTAAAGTTTTGCTTCAAGTATTCTACACTATTCTAAATTCCCTTCTCTGTGATTTCATTCATGATTCAGGTGGTGTGGGATGAACCAGATTTACTCCAAAATGTGAAGTGTGTGAACCCTTGGTTGGTTGAACTAGTCTCAAATGTACCAACCTTCCATCTCTCACCATTCTCACCTCCAAGAAAGAAACAAAGGTTTCTACAGGAACCAGATTTTCACCACCTCATGAACCAACAACAAATTCCAATGCCAGTACCTTTCCCAAACAGCATCCTCAACAACACTAACCACCCTCTATGTAACATTCAAGACCATAGTTCTGCAGGCATACAGGGAGCCAGGCATGCTCAATTTGGACTAGCTCCATCTGATTTCCCCTTCAGCAAACAGCTTCAACCAGAAATGATGCTTATTGGTGGTGGTTTCCCCTCAAGGTTTGACCATGGTGCATCACAACCTGCTAGGCCTGCTTGTGGAACCTACAAGAGCAGCACCAAGAACAGTAATAATGTTGACATATCTTGCTTGTTGAGTGTGGGAAATCCTGGCCAGAGTTTCAAGGAATCCAATGAAGCAAAAGCACCTCACATCTTGTTGTTTGGAAAACTCATTCACACTGAACAGAACAGTTCATCAAACAGTTCCTCTGCTGCTAGCATAAATGGGAACAGTGTCTCTGAAGGGACCAATTCACAGAAAACATCAAATGCTTCTGATGCTGGAATGCATCAAAATAGTCCAATTGAGAATTCTTCTGATGGAGGGTCTCCCTGGTACAAAGATCAGCACACAAGTGATCTTGGAGCTGAAAATGTCAACATATTATGTATGGCTTTATAAAAAAAATCAAGTTCTTGAAGACACATAAGGAGGAGGCTAGCTAACTTTTCTCACAATTTTCAGTTGGCCACTAAGCAATAGTATTTCCTTTGTTGTATAGTTAGTTAATTTTTCCTTTGGCATAATTCTACTTAGGTGCAAGTTAACAAAAATATTCCTCATTTGTTTAAGAAAAAAAAAAGGTATCTTATGGCTAAATAACTATTATATGTTACAAAAATGAAGAATAGCTTTGATGTACTAAAGGGGTAATATTTTGGTTAACTTGCACCTAGCTGAAGTTTTCTCTTCTAGCTGCTGCATTTATTTGAATTGAGGGAGAATCCCTCTTCCAATCATGACATTATGTAATTTCTATCAAGGAATGCTATTTCCGTAGAGCTTTGACTTTGTTTCTTGGTTCATTATTCAAGTTTCAATCTCTTGTAAAATGTTATCCTTGACTATATCCAAAAATAATTCATTCCTCTCATAAGCAAATTAATAATGTTAATGTTGCAAGTCCAAGAAGAAAACAGAAACAAAATAGTTACTGCTAAACACTGCCATTGTCTACAACAACACTGACAATAGCATAAATGCCATTATTTTAGTCAAACAAGTGAAAGTTCTAGAGAACCAAGATGCATCCAAACAAAGACATAGGGTTGTGGTCAAATTACAAGCATACATCATATCTGGGCCATTTTTTTCTCTCTTGTCTAGCCAGGTAAATTTAATGTTGGCAATTACTATGCAAATAGTGGTGAGCTTTTACTACCTAAAGACAAAAATAGCTGTTTTGTTTGCAAATGATAATTTAAAGAGAACTTAAAAAAGTGAAAACTAAATAACTAGATACAATCATATAAATATATTTTAAATTAAGATAATCTCAATAATTTACTTAATACATGTATATATATTTATATTAGTACAGTTATTGAGAAGACACCGAGTAAGATGATAGAACAAGAATATGTTGTACAACATAAATACATCTAATTAATATTCAATGTGTGTTATGTATCTTACATAATGTGTGTCACACATAATGTTTCTTATAAATGACACATAACACAAGTTAAATACTAGTTGAATGTTTCTATTGTATAACAAACATTACGAAATGGTGAATGAGCTCTTATTTAATTTGTAGTTGCTTTAGGGGACAAAGGACTAAACAAGAACTGCTGTCTCAAATAAAAACGAAGAACCTCTTTCTATAAACTTGTTCTTCAAAATTTTACTGTGTGATATGGCCCACATATTTGTTTGGTGATCTCAGTGCAAACAGCCAAAGAAATTAAAGTTTTCTAGGACATTGGATCATTAAAGACAAGGGTGTCGATTTTCTCAAATATAAAAACAGTACCAATACAGAGATTGGATTAATTAATGTAGTACTAGTAGGATATTATAAGTTGAAGTTGATGATCACTATGCAGGCAACCATATCAGCCAATTGAGTGAGTCCTTAATTAAGGATTCATAGCAACTAGCAGCCTTGTTGTAGACTCCGTTGGCCCCATCTTTTCAATTTGAACACCATATTAAGGAATAATGTACTCATTTAATAATAAGTGTATATAGTTATGTTTATTTATATATATAGATTACTTATTTGTAATATCAATCATTTTATATTGAGGATAATTTTATGAATTTTAATATGATATCATAGTCATTCAATTCTCTATAATTATTTTTCGCTACAATTTTTTTGAGTTTTCTAATAAAATCATTCGATTTCTTGGGGATTCTTTCTGATTTTCATATATAGACATAACTATACACTTATTATTAAATGGCTACAGAACCCCTAATACATAACAACGAATGAGACAATCAACCGTGTGGGTTTGTTGGAACTTGGAAGAGTATCTAGTTTAACAAGATTCTCCAAAATCCATAAACCTTTGTCGCTCAAAAAGGGGCTTATGATATTATTATTCTTTAGTAGATATTACTAGCTAGCATCAATTATGTTAAAGTATATAATTACAAAGAAATAAAAGGGTTAGCCTTGATGCCACATTAAGAATGCTACTTTGCAATTTGAAGATTACAGGTTTAAATTTGGAAACATTTTTTTTTATTAAAAAGTAGGGTAAAATTGTGTTGTATACCAATTTTGCCTTAAAAAAAGGTAATTATTTATTTTAAAAAAAAAAGACATTTTGATCTTCCTATAATGAAATCTATTTAGTTGATTTTTGCCTATATTAACAAGGCAGAGAATATATAGTATTGAGTTCAGCATGCTTTTTAGTATGAAATTTTGTGTGTGTGTCATCACTCGTCATAATTTAATTTAATTGATGGCATATATAAAGATGGTTTGAATCAACAATAATCATCTTGCTGTTTGTGCTATAAAATGAATTAATTAATTTAACAAGTTGAAGTCAACCTTATGATAATTATAATCTCAAACGGTAAAGTTATAATCTCAAACAGCATTAGTTAATCATTTTGAAATATATGATTAATTTACAAAGTTAGTTATACGGCAAAACTCAACCCACATTTTATCATTCTTTTGTAAGAAAGTTGCTCTAAAAAAGTGGAAAACAATTAATGAACCAAAAAGAAAAAGCTTAGTTAGCTTACACATGACAACACAAATATGAAATATATAATAATAATATTTGTCGTGCAATAGAAATACATTTAACGAGTATCTAACGTGTGTTATACATAATACATAATGTGTATCATATGTATAGTACACGCATAACACATATTATATGTTATATATATAATACATATTAAATACTAGCTAATTTGACGTATTTTTATGGTACAATAAATATTAATGAAGTATTATTAACCATGCAACTACTAATAAAGTGGTACTAGTCTTACGCCTAAGAAATGGCCGAATGGAATAGTTAGGATATATATGTAATCCACATTCCATTCCCCAAGTATGCCGCACTTAGAGGAAACTATTAAATGATCCCTTGGGATTGGGGTCTCACCTTTTATGAACTTTTATTAATCCTCACATGACCCTTAGATTATGACTCACTCAATGCTGCAACCTTCTTGGTTCTATATACAATATTATATATAATAATGTTTCATGTTTGTGTGTGCTTATAATACTATAATATAGTATTAGTTTTTCTCTAAGCAAACAAAGATATGCAAAGGTCAAGAAACACAGCTCAATTCAACAACTTACATGCCCCCAACATCGGCACAACTTGTGTTTTTATGTTGGACAAAGATTATGTGACACTTGTTTAATCAATAATGTTTGTTATACAACAGAAATACGTTTAACTATTATCCAACGTGTGCTATAAATATAGCACACATAATGTCTTATATATAACACACGTTGGATTCTAGTTGGACGTATTTGTGTTGCACAATAAACATTATTACTTGTTTAATATATATGCCATAAGGTTTGCATGTGAATGTTAATGCTAGGTTTTATTATAAGGTTGCTGGAAATTGGTTGGCTTATAACATTTGCCACGTTATATTAGTATAGTATTTTTTTTTGGGATCAAGCACAGATCCCAAGAGTGTCTCAAGAGTATATATTTGCAAGTCAACCAAAGATATCAGATTTCACACATGCATTGAGATTGTCAATCGTCAATTGTCAATTGCCAATTTCAACTGGTTTCATATCTACTCCAATTACTATTTCTTTTTTAATTTGTAAGAGAGAAAAAAAAGAGATAATAAAATTAAACATGGAACATTGAAATGAAACTAGCTGTTCATATTGGTTGAGTCAAAGTCGGTACCCCAAAAATGAAAAAAGTCAAAAGCACCCATTCTCAAACATGGGATGTGAATTTGGTCTAGGTTGTCATATCTGCATTGTGGAGTTGACTGTCTCTGAAGAATTAGCACTTTAGTGATAGAATTGTTAATATTTATCTGAAGAGTTTATTCTACGAGTTACATATTGCCAATAAATACTAAAAATAATTTGCAGTAAATTGATTAATTACTTTTTAACATATGATGGAGTATCATATATATAGTAATAATTTTCAATGAGTTGTTATTTGCATAATGAAAACTCAGTCAAAATCAGTTAATATATGAATTTATGTCACAATCACCCAACCTACTAAAAATTAATTTATCAGAGGAAGCTTTTTTTGGATGAAAGAATCGTTAAATATACACATTAACTGATTTGAATGTTTTTCCATTCAAACAATAACTATTGATTTTCAATACAACAGTTCGATTATTTTTTGGTTGGTTTCAGTAATTTGACACTCTCATTCGTTTCCCTTACTTAAAATCCCAAAATTATTCTCTTGTAAATATGAAAAGAAAAGGTTATCACTTCAAGAAATTTATTTATTTACTTTTTTGGTAACGCACTTGAAGAAGTTTATATTACAGTCAAAGTCTCAAAAATGAGAACACAAGAAAATTGTCTATAGTACAGACTGACAACACTTTTATATTTTTGGTCAAACACTCATTTTAGCTTTTGGTTTGTTTTTTCCTTGACCTTAAGTTTTTGTCTTTATATCTCAATTGCTCTCCATGTACTGTACTCAAATCCATAATTGGCATCACAAGTAAAGTAGCCAAAATGGGCCTAGGATAACGGGCTAGGCCCAATCCTTTTTTTTAATTTTTGAATATCCAAAACCCAAAACTTACTAAAAAAACTCTCTCTCTGGTCACACTATTCGCGCTCTGTGGAAGGAGCTTCCGCTGTTCATTTCTCAATGGCACTCGTGCGATCTTCCAGAAGATTCTCCTTCTCCCTCAATCTTCTTCCTCTCCATTCTTCTTCTTCTTCTTCTTCACCAAGTTCAAATCTTGATCACTACCCTTCAATACCCACCATCAATTTCTTCCATAACCGATCTGGGTCTCTTCAAAACCGCACCTTTTGCTCCCACTCATCACAACAACAACAACCACGCAACAACAACGCCACCGACCCACTTGCCCTCAATGCCGAAACCATATGCAAAATCTTATCAAACAATAGAGCTTCCACCGTCGACGCGGCTCTCGGAGGCGCAGTTCTGGTTCCGGTGTCGCCGGAGCTTGTGGTTCAAGTCTTGAAGAAGCTCAGCAATGCTGGCGTCCTCGCCCTCTCGTTCTTCCGCTGGGCAGAGAAGCAAAACGGCTTCAAGCACACCACAGAAACTTTCAACGCGTTGATCGAAGCACTTGGCAAAATCAAACAGTTCAAGATGATTTGGACCTTAGTTGACGAAATGAAGCAAAAAAAGTTGCTCACTGGGGAAACATTTGCGTTAATTGCTCGTAGATATGCTAGGGCTAGGAAGGTCAATGAAGCAGTGGAGACATTCGAGAAGATGGAACAGCGTTATGGGATGAAACCCCAAGTGTCGGATTTTAATAGACTGATTGATGTTCTGTGCAAGTCCAAGTGTGTTGAGAAGGCGCAACAGGTGTTTGATGAAATGAGGAAGAGAAAGTTGGACCCTGATTTGAAGTCATATACTATTCTGTTGGAAGGTTGGGGTCAAAACCAGAATTTATTGAGGGTAAATGAGGTGTGTAGGGAGATGATGTGTGAGGGTATTGAGCCTGATGTTGTCACCTATGGCATTGTCATCAATGCTTATTGCAAGGCCAAGAAGTACGATGAGGCTGTTGGGTTCTATCATGAGATGGAAGCTAAGGGTGTTAGGCCTAGTCCTCATATATATTGCACTTTGATTAATGGATTGGGTTCTGATAAGAGATTGGATGAAGCTCTTGTGTTCTTTGAGAAGTCCAAGGCTAGTGGTTTCGCACCGGAGGCGCCCACTTACAATGCTGTTGTTGGGGCTTATTGTTGGTCGATGAAGATGGAGGACACATTCAAGGTGGTTAATGAGATGAGGGAATGTGGGATTGGTCCAACTTCTAGGACATATGACGTAATACTACATCACCTGATAAAGGCTGGAAGAACTCAAGAAGCTTACTTGGTTTTCAAGGGAATGAGTGATGAGAAGAGAGGGTGTGAGCCAACTGTTAGCACATATGAGATCATGGTGAGGATGTTTTGTAATGAAGGGAAGTTGAATATGGCAATGGAAGTCTGGGATCAGATGAAAGCCAAAGGAATCCTTCCTGGTATGCACATGTTTTCAACTTGGATCAGTGCCCTGTGCCATGAAAGCAAGCTAGATGAAGCTTGTAAGTACTTTCAAGAGATGCTGGATTTGGGCATAAGACCTCCTGCACAATTGTTTAGTACCTTTAAGCAAGCACTGATTTATGAGGGGATGGAGAATACTGCCATACATTTTGCTCTGAAAATTGATAAACTGAGAAAGACTCCTTTAATTGCTTGACCAGAGTATAAGATGCTATCTACATGAATCTCATGTTAAATACATTATATTGTTATTGTTAAGTGAGGTTTCCTGATGTTTTTACAATCTATTAATTTATCTAAACTGTTATTGGGAAAAATACACACACAACATTTTAGTAATATAAAATACTCTGCTTAACTTTCAAATTTCTTTACAAGTAGGGTTGCTTACTAACTTGCCAAATCAGCATAACTACTTCTCTCACTAAGAGCCAAGCCAAAACCTAACTAACTAACTCTTCCATTCCCTAACACCCTTTTTCCCTCCTTTATTTCAAATCTGTTCTCTTGTCCTTTCCTTAACACACTACACACTACACACGCACTCTTTCCCTCTTTCCCTCTCTCTAATATGTCTCTCTATCTTGGTCCAATCACGGCCTATCATGGAATCCACAGACCCTAGTAGTGCTCTTGAACTCCTCTATCCATCATCCAATTGTATACTGCAGGAGCAGATAGAGTCCACTCCGGCTCAGCAGGCATTGCAAAGAAGGAGGCGAGGGTGGGCAGTGCGGTTTTGGATGATTCAGCGGTGACTCACAGGTGTTAGATATATAGCTTTATGTGTTTTTGGCTATGGTGCAACACCTCAAAAACTGCTAAGTGTAATTCTTACATTTGGATACATACTCTGTTGGATACTAGAAATTGGAATACAGTTAAGGAAGAAAATAACAAGGAATGGACTGAATTGTAAACAAAGAGATTGGTCAAGAAAGATTAATGGAAAATAGTGTATAGTATTTAAAGATCACAAATAATTGTAAGAACAATTTCCTTCCTTCTAGTCAAGGGAGAAGACTCCTGATGAACCAAAGTTCATCTAAAATATCTATTTTCTACCTATAACAATAGTATAGTCTCTTATTTATAATCTCTAGTCTTCTAATGAGCCTAACCGCTAATTAAACGGCCTAGTTACCTATAGTCCAATCGTATTATACTCCTAGTATCTTGAAGTAGCCTTAAATGAGGTAGCAGATTTATGAATCTTAATCCAATTTGGTTTTATCTTGGTTGATGATTTCTGTAATCTGAAATTCTAGAACTTTACTTTTCCACAAGAAATCTCAACAAAAGAGAAAAGGGCAGTGTTGGTATCAAACAAAAAACATGTAAGTGAACATTATGGCCCCCTAAATACCTATCACTTTTATATGATGATTATTATATCATAGTCATATCATATGCTTAAATATCTGGTGGGATATACCTTACTCAATCCATGATCTCTATCCCAAATGTGAGATGCTAGCAGCTTTGTCCTATGTTGATGAAAGCGACGGTAGCCATGTTGGAGTTAGAGGAATCCTCCCAATGCTGAATTAAAAGATGATATTACTCTTTCAAATTCGTGCCATATATGCAGCTACATTTCTTAGCATATTTTAGATTGTGAAAATTAGTCACAACATTCCAAAACTATATGGGAATCTTAGAAGAAAAAAGAAAAAAAAGAAAAATAAAGAATATTTCATATTATCGCTATCAAAATTGAAGACTTTGATTTTTATGCGTTACCCATATAAAAAAAAATTATAAGATGAATGTTTTACGGTGATAATATATCAAATTAAGCTGTTCCATTAAGCAAATTACAAAACAAAACACTCAACACGTGAGTGTCACGTGCAAGGCTTGTAGTAAGGTTGGTGGAAGGTTACAGAAAACCGAAGTAGAGAACTCACACTTTCACCTACTTGTGCTTCTTCTTTCTTGTTCTTCTATCGATTCCTCCGTCGAAGCAATCCAAGCACTTACTCACAGTCATGGCAGGTCAAATTCCTCTCCTTCCATCTTTATTCCACAAAAATTCGACCTTTTTTTTATTTTTTGTTTCCTTTGATCGTTGTTTGATTCACCTAAACATGCTCTGGTTGTATAAAAGGAAATATTTTTTTCTTACCCTATGGAGCACTGTGCCTCCCATCATTCTAGAAAATCTCAACAAAAAAAAGGGGTGACAAAAAAAAATCAGTTTGATTGAAGAATAGTTGAAATTGTTAGTGTTAGACTGTTGAGTGTTGTTTTCATAACATGTTTCATCAAATTCTTGTCTTCTATGTGTTATACAATTGTTTAGGAGCAAGAGAGTGAGTGAGTGAGTACCAACTTCACATGATGGTCAGAAAACAGAAAATAAAAATAAAAATAAAAAGGCTAGAATTGGATGAGAAATGGTTAGATTGGAAATGAATGAAGGGGCAAGCCATTTTCTGGAATACATGGAATCTGATGAAGGGTGTGGATGTGTTTTTATATGCAGCAACATCAGGGAAGATTGTCCAAAATGTTTTTATGTCACAATCACAGTGCCACCAACAGAATAGGGACTTCAATTCACAGAATCAGAGGGCCTATTTTGCCCCTTATACGCGCAACCCTCTTCCCTCTCCACTAGGGAAGTTGGCATGGAGGACTGCCATCTCTTCCATGCAATTGCGCTATTTGTCCAAACCACAGAATGATTTTATTGTCCAGAGAAATACTCACTGCAATGGTCTGTTCTAGACTCTCATTATACAGGTTAATATAAATAATTGAAAAATTATCTAGTTTGAAACACATTTAGTAGAATATTGTTTTCTTGCCCCCTTACTTCCCAAGCTTTTTATGTGAACAACATGTACTGGTATATGTCAATATCTGTGTACGGGGAAGCATTTCATTTGTGTTTTAACAGAATTGATTTTATCTTTTACCTTTTGGATTTTTTTAAGTACTTAGTTTCCTAATGGATGTTGGCATCTTCCATTTGGACCTTTGTTGCAGCTTCTGCATCTGCTACTGCTGTGCCGTATCTTGACAAGACTGATTTTCTAAGGCTTCAAAATGGCAGGTCAGGACCACTCCCCGGAGATCATATTAATATGTTTACATTGCTTAGCTTCAATGGCATATTGGGACAAGACTTGGTTGTTGTTGTTGTAACAAATATAGAGTATTTCTGGGGAAGCTTCCACCTATAGAAGCCCACACTTTCATCCCTTTTTTATTTAGATTGTCAGCATTTATTGAGTCTTACTTCCTGCATGCTAATGTAGTTATAACTTATAAATGATAATAATTTAATCAGTGATATACGTGGTGTGGCTGTTGACGGTGTTGAGGGAGAGCCTGTTAACATCACTGAGCCTGTTGCTGAAGCAATAGGAGCTGCTTTTGCTGCTTGGTTATTGGAGAAAAAAAAGGCAGATGCTTCTCAGAATTTGAGAGTTTCTATTGGTCATGACTCCAGAATATCAGCCAAATTATTACAGGTCTAGATCATTTCCTTGTATTGTTTGGTTGAACTTTTAACTGTCTATCTTTAGTATATGGCTTTATTGATAGTGTTAAAGTTTTATAATGACTTAGAAACTAAATATAATTTAATAGAAGTCTATTGTTTTCATCAGAAAGAAATTAAAAGAAGTCTATTGTCTCAATTCAATGCATATATTCAGATGGGATGAAAGTTGAAGTGAATGAAAAGTATAGTTACTAAAGAGATATTCTTTTACAACCTCCCTATTTTTAGAGCATGTATGTATCCAAATAGTTTGCCTTTTGATACCTAGAACCAAGTGGACTGATTATGTGCTTATCAACTTACCAAATTTCAGAATGCTATTTCTCGAGGTCTTGCTAGTGCTGGCCTAGAAGTTGTCCAATATGGGTGAGTGATATTTATAATTTTGTATTACAACCTCTTTTTATGTTCTTGATTTTCAAATGTGGGCTGATAAGGTTTATCTATTTTAATTTTTAATTAGTGCTTGTCTCTAATAACCTCTAAATGGAAATCAGCTTCAGTTTAGAAGCCATAACTATTAAATGGTTAGTGTTATTTTCATATGCCATAGGATTATCGATAATGCTGAAGTTAAGCAGCCCCTTGCTTGTGTTCCTGTTTGCTAAATGTGACTAATTTGATGTCACCATGGGCAGTGTCTTATCTACATTTGTTGGCTTAATCAATCAATACTATTGTTTTCTTTGTAGATTAGCATCAACACCAGCCATGTTCAACAGCACACTCACAAAGGATGAAGCATTTTTGTGTCCTGCTGATGGGTCCATTATGATAACAGGTACATTATGAAGTTTGTTGCTGAATGACATTATAGTTGTTAGAGATGTTGGTCTGAACTTAAAGGCTCAGAATTTTCCCTAACATGCCCTTTTATGCAAGAACCCTTTTGGATTCATCTTTGGAGATAGTGATGTAACATATGCTCCTTTTTACTTAAACTGTAACAAACCCTGGTGAATGTGGTCAGCAGGGGTCAAACACAACCACTTGGACATGAAACCTGATATGAACTAGTTGTATTTATGCCTTAAGCTTAAGCTGTTAGGTTGAGTAGTTTTCTCTACTAGTTGTTCATATATTATTTTAATATATTTGCTATTTCTTGTTTGTTACCGTCCATGGAATGTGTGGGACAACTTGAAGTGAGTTTCAATTTGGTTCTGGTAATTTAAACATTTGTTATTATTGAAAAAGAATTGAATTCTAATTCCTATGTTAATTTTTAAATATTCCTATCATTAAATAGCGAGTCACCTGCCCTTCAACCGGAATGGATTCAAATTTTTCACAAATGCTGGTGGACTTGGAAAGGCTGACATCAAAAACATCTTAGAGCGAGCTGCAGACATATACAATAAATTCACAGCTGAAAGTCTAACAAATTCAGAGAGAAAGGCTTCACTCTCTATTAAGAAAGTTGATTACATGAATGTGTATACATTTGATCTAGTAAAGGCGGTTCGCAGAGCAGCTGGAAACATAGGTATGACTTTGCTGAAATATTGTTATGATAATCAATATATGAGTTGTTCGTTAAATCAAATGGAGGAATAGTGGAACTCTGTTTGCTACACATTGTGTCTTTATCTTTCGTTCATTTTGTTTTATAATTTACAGTTCTTTATTCTGTCATTGGTTTCTGAAGATATTGATCTTGTTTGCTAATTCTTTTATTGCATTGTCTACCTACAGAGAAGCCATTGGAGGGTTTCCATATAGTTGTTGATGCAGGCAATGGAGCAGGAGGATTTTTCGCTGTAAGTGACCTTTGTAATCTCCTTAACCTTGTATTGTTTTTCTAAAATCACTTGTTAATAAAAGGAACTTTTACTTGAAAAACCCATCTAAAGGATTATGCATACCAGAGGAATAAAATCTTAACTGATATATTTTTTGGGTGCAAAGTCAGAATCCAAGATTTAGAACATGTTTCTCTTGTTAAGGTTTTTGGCCCTTGCTTCCAACATGACTCTGATGTTTTTGGTAAATAATCAGGCAAAAGTGCTGGAACCACTAGGGGCAATAACTTCTGGTAGCCAATTTTTGGAGCCTGATGGTAATTAACTTTATTTCGAGCAAATGATTTTAGCTGCGTATGGTACTGGACATTGAATAACAATTATCCTGTATCAGGTTATTCCAAACCATATCCCCAATCCCGAAGACAAGACTGCTATGAAAGCTATAACCCATGCAGTCCTTGATAATAAAGCTGATCTTGGAATCATTTTCGATACTGATGTGGACAGGTAAGGATCTTATTACTAATCGGTTTCACAACTTGCATGCTATGCTTAAATTTGTTAAAAATGAACTGCTTTAATCTAGATCTGCTGCTGTGGATTCCACTGGATGTGAATTCAATCGGAATCGTTTGATTGCCTTAATGGCAGCTATTGTTCTTGAGGAAGTAAGGCTCTTAATTTCAGATATAACTGACCTGGTTTTTCTTTTTTTTTTTCTCCTCCTTAAACTTCCCTGAATATTTTGTCTTACTTATTTTCATCTATCATTTTCCCTAGCATCCCGGAACTACTATTGTCACTGACAGTGTGACTTCTGATGGCCTTACGGCATTTATTGAGAAGAAACTAGGTACATAAGAAATTAAGCTGACATAATGTACAGTCTCCCCCTCCCACCACCTCCCTTTAATCATATTGATTTCATCAATTCAACTTTAATTTCAAATTACTCAGATTTAGAAACAGAGCTAATAGCTTGCAGTGCTATTTTATCACAGGTGGGAAACACCATCGGTTCAAAAGAGGCTACAAAAATGTGATTGATGAAGCTATTCGTTTGGTAAGATGAGTGCTTGACTATTATTCAATAAATTACACAAATCAATTTAGTTAGCCAAGGAAATCTGTTCATATCAATGCTTGACTGTATCCTAATTGGATCTCTTTTTAGTAGTCACTGTATAAGTTAGACATTTGACTAATGGAAGCAATTTTGCTGACAGAACTCTATTGGTGAGGAGTCACACCTGGCTATTGAAACTAGTGGACATGGAGCTCTCAAGGAGAATCATTGGCTTGATGACGGTGCTTACCTAATGGTATGCTTTCATTGTAATTATATTGGGCAAACGCAAAACAACTTAATGTGAAATTAATCATTCTCTATTACCTCAGTTCATATTACATTAGCACTACTGTACTATATCTGTGTATGACCATGTGCAGGTCAAGATATTAAATAAACTTGCCTCAGCGAGAGCTTCTGGAATGGGCGGTGGAAGCAAGGTTTTGACTGATCTAATTGAAGGGCTTCAGGAACCAGCTTTCTCAGTAGAACTGAGATTAAAGATAAACCAAAACCACCCAGATCTTAAAGGAGGGTAAGTCGGTGTATAGAGGTTCTGTCTGTTTGCATGTATCCAACTTGTGAATTTGCTGACATGCTAGAGCTTTCAGATCTTTCCGGGAATATGGAGAAACTGTGCTGAAACAATTGGAGAACTCAATTGGCTCTAATCCAAATCTTCAAAAGGCTCCTGTAAATTATGAAGGGGTATGGTTATCCCTACTTTTTGATAGATTTTGAATCTGTTTAATTTTAAGGGACCATAATTTTTTCACTGAGAAATTGTAAAAGCAACTATCTTAGACATGATCCTGAATTGTAAATTGGATGTCATACAAGACCAGGATACCTGCAGTGATTCTACTTTCCAAGTTATTTTATAGCTTATCTGATTTATTTTTTAAATCAGGTTCGAGTTTCTGGATTTGGCGGATGGTTCCTTCTTAGATTATCACTCCATGATCCTGTACTTCCCCTTAACATTGAGGTAAAACATCCTCGCGCCTTCTGCTGGAGCTTTCATATTTTCCATATTAAATCATTGCAACTTTCATATGTTCCATATTAAAACATTGCAACTAGTTTGTAATTAACATAATCATTACTGTAGGCACCGAGCAATGACGATGCTGTGAAACTTGGACTTGCTGTGCTAGCCGCAGTAAAGGATTTTGCGGGTTTGGACATATCAGCTTTGAACAAATTTGTGGGGGCATCATAATTTCAATGCCACAATTGAGTTGGGTGCTGGAAAAGCTTTTGCTTCAATTTTCACATTATGCAGAGAGGGGTGATCTTAAAACCCTCTTCAGCAGCAAGTGTGGGTGAATAAATGAGCTATTCAGTTGTATGGATGTCAATAGTTATGTTCAGTTACCCAGGAATAGAGTTCTCTATGATAAAATATGTAGTGACATCCTATTTTGAGAGCAATGTTATCAAGTATTGGTGGTATAATTTTGTTGTACTTTACATTGAATATTAGTGACTTTCTTTTGATGTGTTTAGACTCAGGCTCACTAAAATAAGAAGAAAACAGTAAAAAAAGAGAGATGGAATGAGAATCCTGCTGAAATCTAAAGTGATATGAGTGCTTTTCATTTCTGAATCTTCATCTATGGTTTACTTATATACACAGTCCAATAACAAGCCATTCACATCCTAGCACTTCTTCCTTTTTTTTTCTACTTAAATACATTATGTTTTAGAACATAAATATTCCCCCCGACTAAGTATCTAATAAGATACAGAAGTAGTTGAGTTGTTAAGAAGCTTCATCATGAAGTTGAACTTAATATCTGGTGAAGTCTTTGGCTGAGGCCAGTTTGCACCTTCTGGAACCTTGACACATTTGAAACCTTGGCCATGGTATAACTTTGTGGCCCCAGGATTTCTCAAATCACAGTGCAATGCAATGGCACGGCAACCCCAACTTCTGGCCTTTGATTCAGCTTTTGATACCAATTGTTTGGCTATCCCCTTCCTCCTGAATTTTTCCCTCACTGCCACATTTGATATGTATGCAATTCCAGTCCTACAATAAAAATTTGGTTTATTTTACTGTCAACAGGAAGGATTCACCAGTAAAAATGAAATGGAAATGATCATAAGTTAACCATTTTCAAGGGTAGTGCATGGCTCAGAGGTTTTTGATATATTAAAAGCATTTTCCTAACAGCATTTCTTATGTTTGGTGCAACAATCAATATACATACATATATCTTCTAACACAATTTTCCCTCTTTTTTCTATGGGAAGGCCATCAAAGTTTGACAAAATATAGGAAAAGTTGGCAAAGTGAAATTAAAACCAAACAAGAGAGATAAAAATACTTCACTTGGAAGCCACATTCTTAAGGAAGATGGTGAAACATGAACATACAGGTCGAAAGATGAATGCATTATAGAAACCAAATTTAATCATTTAACTAAAAAAATTCTGAAGAACATTCTCACCTTCTCTGTCTAAGTGGCCCTTTTCTGGGTAGAAAGTCTGCCACAGTATCTACTGTTAATATACCAGCCACATATCCCTTGTTGAGGCTAAATTTCCCATCAAAGCCACCAATCTTGAAATCTTCACTTCCAAACAAGAAAGCTTCATCAAGTGAGTTGCCAATGACAGCAACCAAACATGTCCTTTTGCAACCACTTGGTATGGAGAATCCTGCTAACATAGCCACCAATCTGTCCATCCTCAGCACGAAATCTAGAGGGAAGGAATATTCAGGGAAGAAGGAGCTGCAGTGAGTTTCTGCCACTTCCCAAGAGTCCTCTAGCCTCGCCTCCCGGACCATAATTTCAGGGGAGACAGTTGGGAACAAATCAACCACTTGACTTGCCCTGCACAATCCTACCATCCAAACACTAGTCTTTATTCCACTAAATTTATCCTTTCTTTTGTACATAAATATGAACATATTCACCCACCCCAAATATTCACCCCTTGACTTTCATGAATAAATAGAAGATGCCAAGAGACAAGTATGCTTTTGTGTTAGATGAAATAAGGACCTAAGTAGTGAAAATGGAGAGATGAACAGTTTAACATATAATGCTAGACATTGTTGACTTAAGCTAGAATTGCAAAAAGTTTGAATTATATTAACTGAATCTTATGTTTTTTTTCCTCCTTGTAAATAACTTTGGGTGATGGAATTTCCATTCTTTGATGCTGAAAGTGGGGTTAATAGCAGCAATTGCATTAACTTTAAAACATCATTTTCACAACCATGCTTCCCCATCAACAACAAAGGGTGGCCAAATGCACAATGCTTTGGGCCTTACCCCACAAGCAGAGAAACTATTATGGGGATTTGAACTCGTGAGCTCTAGATCATGAGCCAGAAGGTGAGGCTTACCCTCACTTCCCCATCAACAATCCTACTTAAAAAAAATCATCTAGCTTAATTATCCACCAATCAAATTATCTTTCCTTCACTTGCACTACATTAATCTTGCAAAATCAGCTTCCAAGAATTGGAGGAATTTAAAAAATGGCCACCCATTAATCCAACTCATTTTGCTATCAATTGAAAAGGGTTTAACAAAGATATACCAATATTACCACAAATCAAACAACCCCATCAACTGAATTTATTGAAAAGCAACTAACTTTACCAAAAAAATAAAAAACTGAAACATGGGTAACAAATCCAACAGTGCAATCATGCAAAAGAGATATCAACACAAAGGGGTACCTGATTGGGAGAGAGAAAGAAGAGAGAATTCATTTGATGCAGGTGAAGAAGAAGAAGAACACCAAGATGGGGAAGTACTTGGTTTCTTAAATTGAATATTGAAAGGTGAGATTTTGGAGGTGTTTATTACTACAGAAGTTGGAGAAATTGAGGTTCCAAGAGGAATAGACCGCATTTCTTGATGTCTCTGCTAAATCAGAATCCAAAGATTCTCTATAAGGAGAGAGTGAGTGAATCATAACATCACATGAATAAGGGTAAGAAGAACTGAGTAAGTTAGATTAGTTAAGCTAAGGTGCCAAATTGGACTGAACTTAGAAGCTTTGTTAAGTTACAATACTATCTTTTCCAAAGTTGTGGGGTCCACTGACACTGACAGATTTGGAAACTTGAGAATGAAATTTGCCCTGCATTTCCATCCATGCCTTCAGATTTTTTCTTTTCTTTTTCTATACTCCTCCTTTACTAGCACTTGTCACTAGATTTTGCAAGTTAAATCTTGTGTGATTTTAATGTTTATAATCATGTTTTTGTTTAAGTGTGTTTGTGTCTGTGAAATATGTTATTTCAACTCTGATAGTAAACATCATCAAGATAAATATACCATCTAATTATGCTGGAATTTTAATGTTACATTTGGAACTAATTTTCCTATGTATAATTGATTTTGCTCTAAACAAGATTCTAAACTTGAAGCAGCTAAAATGAATACACCATACCATGTGATGCATTGGTTTTCATGGCATACAATTATTTACTTTTATTTTTTAAATTTGTTACCTACTAAGAAACAGCCCAAAATGCTGCGTGGAAGCAGAACCACCGTTCATTTCTTACCTGATTTGAATGGTTAGAAATCTTCTTCAGATGGCAGTGTTAATGCAGTGCATGTGCATACATTTTCATGTATTCAATGTTGTAACTTGGAACAGTAATAATAAATAGGTTATTATATATCTCTATATGTTCTCATTCATTGGGTCAAAATTCTACTATGATCTCTTAATACGATACACAACCAGTTTTGTTGGAAAGAGAAAAAAAATAGATAATACCCTTCATTATATATCTAAAAATCTAAAGGAAAATTAATTATGAATTCAATTAAAAAAATGATGATAATATAAACTTGAGTCTATGTATTTCGATAAATGTCAAAACAAAAAATAAATAATGCTAACTCTCCATCCATTTCATGCCATAGTGATAAATTGAAGGTATTAATACAAATGTTTATCAACAATTAAAATCTAATTACTTCTTTACAAGGAGGACAAAAATTATCTGAGATTAGTACCTCTATGATATAACTTCAACAATGAAGATTTTGATCTGTCTCACTTTTGGCTATAACTACTAGAAATACACCTCAATGGTCAATCTCAAGTACCTAGAAATTAACATGAAGATTTCTCAAAAAGGCCAAGGTATGGGGTGAAGTCGACTTGCCAAACAAAGAACACCATCGTGGAAGCTTCGAGAGAACTCGTTCAGTAATCGGCGTTATTCTGTTCACGTCAGTCCTTAGTTTCAGAAGAGGAGTGTCAGTGTTGCGAGTTTCCTGAGATGAATCTGATTTCCAGTGAAGAATGAGATCAAAGATTGTTGGTGCATTCTTGCCTCCAGAGAACTGAATAATGTGCCAACCTTCCACACCACTCTTTGTATCAACTGAAATCAGTTCTTCTGAATTCTCTGCATCTGAGGTAGAAGGTAGAAGATATTAAGTGAAGCACATTATGTATCATAATGAAAAGAAACACTACACAACTAATTGATACAATATAGTAGAAATTGAAGGCTATATACTTTAAAATATGAGATTTCTCTATTTTTCTACGAACACTATAAAACAAAGACTATAGACTTTAAATTATGAAATTACATGATTTTTTCTACATATACTACAAATTGAAGGCTATAGATTTTAAAATTTGAAATTTCTCTATTTTTCTAGAAACACTATAAAACAAAGACTATAGACTTTAAAATATAAAATTACATGATTTTTTTACATATAATAGAAATTGAATGCTATATACTTTAAAATGTTAGATTTTTCTATTCTTCTGAATTCTCTGTATCTGAGGTAGAAGGTAGAAGATAGAGGATATTAAGTGAAGCACATTATGTATCATAATGAAAAGAAACACTACACAACTAATTGATACAATATGATCTTCTTCCCATGCCACTTTGTTTCAGAAACAGCAAAGTAAAGAACATTTTAATTTATGTAAACAAAGTATGGAAACACAAGGATATCATGATAACACACCACAACTTGATACATTTGAAACAGCTTACACACAAGTATGAGAACAAAAAAGACTAGTGAGCAACTTATGAATGAACAGAGGTACAGAAATGGACAAGTTACAAGATTGAGTACCTTTAAATTCAAAATCTTCTATTTGCTCAATATTGATTGCAAGAACCCAGCGAACAGAGCCCTTTGTATTGATTGAAACTCGTGTAACTCTTCCATTTTCTTTATCATCACTATCAACATGCATTATAGGGATATCTGACTCGCTCCAGCCACTTACAGCATCGTTATATGTCCGGCAACCATATTTGACTGTGAAAGTTACAAAATCAACTGTTTGGTTTTTGCCACACACAAAACCTTCATCAATTTGTTCTACTTCCTGGTTCAATTTACCAGGAGTGGTAGAAAATAGAGATACATATGATACAAGATTTTGGTTTTCATTGGGCTTTCCTGTTGCATCCACAACATGTACAACCTGAAAATAGATAGTCAATGGTCATATTATACTTACTGTTAAGTTCAAGAAGTGATTGTTAATTCAGAAGCAAAGTGACAAAAGAACATACGTGCAGATGGAAACTTACATTCACAGCTCTGGCAGTGTCTTCAGAATATGGTGGAACAATACCTGACAATACAATTGCAAGTGAAAAACTAAGCAGCCCTAGAGTAGCTAGGATAATCGCCTTTTTTGCACCTGGACATGGAAAAGTAACAATAGGGAATAAAAAATACTGGATCTTCAAAACTATATAATATTTTATATTCATAAGAAAGACCACTTCATTTAGATATACAAGTAAAAGGGTACATCCAAACTACAAACTTAATAATTCCTCAATAACAAACAATGAAGTCCAAACATAGCTGATTACCACCACCAATTATAATATTCTAAAATTGTGACATAATCTGTCTAAAAGTTGATGTATTGTTGCATTCAGTTTTGCATAAAGAAATATTTTTACGGTCGTTCCAAAAACTATGATTTATTATAAATGAACATTTTAATTATTGGCAGATTCTTTGAAAGCTAATGGTTTTACTTAAAGAATTATTCATCATAATATTTAAGTTAGTTTCAATAAGCATGTGGTGTGATAGGACATAGCAGAACTACTTTGAAAAATCAGCAACTTCAAAAGCAAGCAATTAGCCATCCTCTTATGACTAATAAGATTTCAATGTTAATTGTGCAGGGCTATATAGTAAACAAAACCTGAAAGATGCATGTATGAGAGGAGATACACCAAGGTCAGAGATAAGATAGTAGCAATAAACGCAGCAATCACAAAATTTCCCAGCCATTCAGGAGTGCTGCCAGGATTCCTGCATAGTAAAGAAAAGTAGATTAGACGCTGATCGTTAAACTTGACCTCTAGTTTAACACAAACACGGGTCATTTCATTATACAGATAACAAATAACACAAGATTTACCTGTCAAGTCGAACCATACTCCCTATGACAGTTGCAGTCAGCCGAATAAAAATTCCAGCAGAAAATATAACTGGTATTGTCAACCCTATGAGCAAGGTTACCAGTTTGAGCGGCTTCGGTAGCCTGGTTGGGGTTAACGTTGCTTCAAAAAAGCCATCTGTACATTTAAATCAAAATTCAGAAATAGGCAACAAAAGAATTCCTAACGAAGACAAAGAACGGGTTGTGATAATTACATGCAAATGTCGGAGAAATTAACCAAACAAGAGCCAAGTAGGAAGACCCAATCTTGAAATAGTTTCCCACAATGAGAAGGATTAGCCATTGAAAGGATCCAGCTTTATACAGCCATCTTTCAGCCTCCAACTTGGCAACATCTGCTTGAATAATGAAAGGAAGTTGCCTTCTCCTTGAGTGTACATTCAAAAGATAATTTTTTAGTAGAATATAACCTAAGTGTTGACCAGTAAATGCTCCAAGCAAGGCCGGTGCACCAAATAATCCAACCACCAACCACGGGCATGAAACATATGGCACAGGTGATGAAGATATCATAGGTAGAAGAAAGGCAACGAGGAAGGAGAAACTTAAGGCAAACACCCAAGTTAGGAGAACACCCAAACACGACAATGCCAATGAAGTTGCAGCCGGTATGCCACCCATAACCAATGATGTAGTCCATATTAGAAGTGACTGCATTATCACTGAATTGTGGAGCATATTTGCAAACTTTTGACGGTAAACTACCATATATGTTCCCTGAAAGATCAAATTGTAACGTATATCAGTGCTGAATGATATGAAGACAGAAAAGCAAGTTACAAGGGTGTCACAAGGATCCTCTCACACAAAAATAACGCATGGAAATATGGTTGCCGTGAACAAAGCAGATCAATAAATTTTTTTACAGCTATATAGTACCAAAATATCAAAATATATGGCATTGTTGTTGATCTTATCTTCCTCCAGTTCTGTTGCATTGCCTACTGGAAATTTAGGAGATGCACCAATATGAAGCAGGAAAGCAAGCATGTTTTCCCCCAGATGTTGAAGAGATCCTTTCTTCAAAAGCTCTAGCTTGTCATTCTGCACTAGCAAAAAGACACATGAGATATACGGATAGAAATCCAGTTTCTAAGCACAGGAAATAGAACAAGAATCTCAGTACATTCAGATTTGATGATACTGGCATATTACTTCCAAGTCAAATCCATTTGAACTATTCAATTAGTTATCACATCGAGAGCCTCCTTGAGAAGAGAAGAGAAGAGTTGAGTTGTTTTGTCAAGTCTAATTCTTTTAAGTAAGATAACATGAGTTTAATGTTTGGCAATGAAACAGCCAAAACACGGTGGAACTGTTTTGTAAAACACCAAGGACAGAATGAAACCTTGGTATGATATACAGCAGTGTTGTCCACATACGCAAAATCAAGCCCAGAAAGGCCAGCAACTTCTTTGTACACTTGGAAATCTGTTGCAGATTTTATGGCTCCGGAAGAAAAAAGATCCTGCAGCATAAATCTTGGTTATTTGAAGGGGTATTTCAGAAAATATTGAAAATAGAAATCATTGATGAAAAAAATAGTCTATAACAGAAGTACAATGAAGTAAACCTGTGCAATAGTTTGACCAGACGGGTACTTTGCCGCCAAAGCAAAGTTTTCAATAGCCCAAGGATGAGGACCAGCCTACTAAACGCAAAGCCATTGGAGGCACAAATTCATTATCAGAATTGATGAACAAACTCCATAAACAATAACATATGGATATGACGAATTATATTTTTGTACAGAAGGCTAGCAGCGAAAATGTTACTCTTCACTATGATTCAAGATAGACGAATATGAAACTATTAACGTATGATTTACATGCTATCTGCGCCAATTAGCAAAAGAATGTAACCAACTTGTGAAAAATGGAAAAAATAAAATAAGATATGATCAATAATCAGACCTGAAAAATACTACTCTTCCCTCCAATGCCCATCGCCTCCAAATCGATTGCCATACGAACAGTACTACTCCAAGGATGCTGCATTAACCAACTTCTTTTGCTATAAGGATTATTCTATGATAATTGTGCTTAAAAAGAATGATTTTTTCTTTTTAAAAAAAATCCGAAGTCTAACTTTTTGCCATCAAGAATAAAAATGAAATGAATTTCAAATCTTAGTATCGAGTTAACCAAAGCAATAAATTTCCAAACCTGAGTTATGAAGCTGTGAGCACCATTGAGACCCTCCTCCTCCCCTGTATTAAATAAGAATATAACACCTTTCTTCAATCCATGAGCCCACTGAGAAACTCCACGAGCAAGTTCCAGCATAACACCTACGCATGAACTGCAATCTCCAGCCCCTTCTCTGTCAAATCAATGCAATAACTTTAGTGGAAATTGATACTGTTTGAAAACTTCAAATCATCAAACATAAAAAACGAAGAAAAAAAGTTCAAAGTTCCAACACATGCTTGTTTGGAATTTCAGAAAAGAGCAGCAAAACACACAAGCAAGGGATATGGATACTAAAAAAAAAACAATTGCTTAAAACAAAAGTATGGGAGCCGATAAATGAAGAAAACTTACGTCGAAAAGACAGTATCAATATGAGAAGAGACCAGAATAGACTGGTCCCTTGCTTCAGATCCATATTTGGGCGAGATTCTAACTACAACATGACTCAAATCCGAATAAACAAGTGTTTTCCCTGCAAATAGGCCACTAGCCAGACTATTTGCACCAGACTTTGCATGAAAAAGATCCACTTCAACATCCACCTCCCAATGAGCTGTTTTCTTGATGGTTTCACATGCTGTCAAAACATACTACAGGTGGAAGCATCAATTATGTTAATCGAAATGTACAATAAACATAGAATGGACTATAAATCTATAATGACCACAATCAGTTTGAATAGCTTGTTATTACTCTCATTCCACAGCAAATAAAATCAGCAACAAAAACAAAACTTATTCTTCTTAACTGATTAACAATCCAACCTGCAGGGCATGATGCAGAGCATCGGAACCAACAGGGTGAGGGCCGACCGAAGTCAAGGCCTTGACATGCTTATATGCCTCAATCTCGGAGAAACCCCTCTTGCCAGCCTGTTCTGCAGTGAGAGGCACAGGCATGTTCTGAAACTGGTACTGATATATGGCTGAACAGCAGTAAATGATTATCAGGAACAATGCCAGCCACACATAAGAAGACCTCCTTGGGCTCACACCATTAACATTGGTGCGGATTTCAACACCGTTACCACTGGATTTGTTACCAGCTTCACCACTGCTTGAGCCTTTAGACACAGCTGAACCAGTTTGAGCCCTCTTACGCATTTTGGGCAAATTCTAATGAGCTGCTCAAGATAGTGGAGAACAAGCAACAAATTGTCAAATATCAATGTCATTGTACAATACAAAAGCTTCCAACAAAGAAGACTAGAATGCCAAACAAGGAATACCAAATTGATCAATGAATGAAAAGAAAAATCTCAAATGAGGTTCACTGGTTCACAAATTGAGCAAAATTTCACAAGAAAAACCAAGTTTTGTAACCGACCCTGAAATTCCACAGGATTAATAATTCTATCCAATTGAAAAAACCCAACAGAAGTGCATAATTTAGAAACCCAGAGAACCAAAAATTAATTAGGAAAAAAGAAACAACAAAAATTCAAACATGATCCCATACACATATTTTTCACGAAATCCCAATCACTCACCTTACTATAGAAGTAATTATGCAGTCAAAGTGGATGGAATAAGCGTAATTTACAGTGTTAAATGAGATGATAGGAGAGAGAAGAAAAGGAAGAGAAGTTGAATGAGAGCGTGCGAATGAATGAGTGAGTGAGTGAGTTTGGAGATTGGGGAACTCAGAACTTGGTGGTTTGACCGAGGCGGTATACAACCCACCCAACAAGGTTTGATCAATGAATCAATGATCAATCTATGACTTAACAAGGTTTTATTATTTTTTAATAATAATTAATTCTAAATTATTTTTCATAATTAAAAATAGTTTAAATAAATATAAAAAAGCTTATTTTCTCTTTCAAAAATTCATGTGATTTAACATAATTTAGTATTTGAAGAAATAGAGATACATATAAATTAGTTAATAGACTCATTTGAAAATTCTTAAAAAAAAGACTCATTTGAAAATATTTTGTTCTAAATTTTTTTTAAAAAAATAATATTTAGTCTGTTGAGTGATTGTAGTCCAAAATTTCTATATTAAATTATTTTGGTCAATTTTTTAGTATGTAAACAGCAACACTCATATGATTAAATAGATTTATTATTTAAATAATTTTGAAAATTAACTAAAGATTTTTTTTTGCTGTTTTTAATCATGAAGCATATCTTTCTACTTCTTGATTATTGTTATTTTTTTAGTAATGCTACAATGTACACCACAAAATCAATCATCATTAGTATGTATATATAATAACTCAACTTTTTTAAATTGTTACTCCAACTTTTAAAAATGTTGGATTAATGTATAATATTAAAAGTCGGATTAATAATTCTAATAAGTTGAATTATTGCATATGGTGGCTGATAGTAGCTGATTTTATGTTGTACCATGAGTATTCCTCTATTTTTTTTTTCTTTCAAATCAACTCTTTAGCATAAACATTTAATCATATATGCGTCGTTTGTTTATGTATACAAGACAAAAAAATATAATATAAAATGACATATTTATTTAATATAAATATATACAAGATCTATTGTATATGTATTAATTTTATTTTGTATTTTGTGTTTATTCAGAGTAGATACATAAAATACATCACTAATTTTTTTATAATTTCACATTTTATATTCTTATTTTTACCAAAATTCCAACCCTACCAAGAAGAACAAGAAGTTCCTTGAATATAAACTTTTACTATTCTCTCTGTGATTTATTTTCTTCCGGAGAGGCTCACATTGTGTTTACATACAAGAAATCTAGTAAAGTAACAAAGAAATAACAACGAAAAAAAGAAATAACAACAAACCAACATATATCCAATACAAAATAGCCTAAATTACTTAGAGGACGACATCGAGGTCGGATGACTCCTCGCCGAGCTGGAAGATGGATTTGGAGTCAGAGTCGAATCATCCAATTGGCTCGAGGGCACTGTCGAAACCATGAATCGATGAGGAGGAGAGGAGCAAGCGTGTAATCTTAGACAAGACGAGCAGAGTGTAAAGATTTGTTTGCATTGATAGCGCGACAAGTTGCAGAAGTTGAGGAGTAGAAAATATACTTCAAAATTTTCCATACAATTGACGAACAAGGAGGTAATAGGAATCCTTTTTAACAAATTAACAATATTATCCTTTAAAACAAAACTAACACAACATAGAAAATATATATACAAATTTATTTTGTACACACTCAGACAAACATAAATAAAATAAAACATATAAAATTATTATATTATGATTAATATATTATAATCAATCTTTATGATAAACTAAAAGTTTATGTCCCATTAAAAAATTCACTCTTACAAAATTAAATGTGATAGTATAATAAAGTGAGTCGTACTCTCAAAGGTTAAAATAATATTGTTCATAGTAATATATATACGCGTATATCAAAAGGAGTAGAAATCACACACTTATTTAGAAAAGAGAAAAAAGACTGTTAAACCCTAAAAAAGCTCAAACTATTTAGTGTTTGTTTGGTTGCACCACTTTTTCAGGTTGCCTTTGAAAAAAGTGTGTTGAAAATAATTAAATGTGTTTGGTTTGTCATTTTACTTCTAGAAAAAGTGCATCATTTTGAAAATAATTGATTCTAATAGAAGCTAAAAGTATTAGTTTTTACTTTTACTATCTCACAACAACTCTCTCAAATTCACTTTTTTACCATTTTTTTTCAAACACAAATCAATTTTTTCTACCTCACTTATTTTAAACACAATTCTTTTAACATTAATTATTTCGAAAGAAATTCTACCAAAATCTAAACTAAACGAACTCTTAAAGGTAGAAAGCAAAAGAAATAGTAGATTTAAAGACTACACAAAAGAGAAGCAAAAACAAAGACCCACATGACACCAATAGGTATGTATGGTGCTGTTTATAAGAAAGACAATCACGAAAAAGAAACATACCAACCTCAACAGACCAAAATAAGGTGACCAACCTACTCCAAATAAACCAACCTACACCAAACATCATATACTAATGACATACATACAATATGATGGAGATAGCTCTGTATGTAATTTCTTGTTAAAATCCTTTTTATGGAGCACCAGATCATATTCTCATAAAATCAAATTAGGTCATACCAAACAAAAATAAATGCACCGAGATTCGTCCTGTTTTGCTGTAAAGAAAATAATGTTTGTTATAGATTATGGTGAAGGATAACATGGTCCCAATAAAACTGGGACCATTACATGGAATTTTTATTTTATTGTTTAATTGTCCTTCCTTCCCATTTTAAACATTTTATTAAAATTATCATTTAATCCCCTTACATTTTAATCTTTGTTTGCAATCTCTTTGGAAAACCCTAATCCCAAACCCTTCACCGCACAACACCCTTGGTGGCGGCATACACACCACCACCATCCCGCACATCTCTTCATCGATCTCTCTCTCATGACTTTGAGCTTCAACCTCTCTCTGACTATGTATTTTGGCCCATTATTTATCCATTTTTGACAGCCAAAGATTTCAGGCTTTGAATTTTGTAAGTAAGTGTATTAGTGGTGTTCACTTTTACCTATTGAAGAATTGTCATTTGTTGTCAGTGAGAGATTTTTCTTTCATGTGAAAATGTTTGCACTTTTCGATTTGTAGTTTGTTGATTGTATGCACTCCGTCAATACTCTCTTCTTCCTCGGTGACACAACAGTAAATTGCAAAGTTAATAAAGCACATGGTGCAACAAGAAACAAGTAGAAACACTTAATATGATAGCGGTAACTTTAATTTAAAAATAAAATTCCAAATTATTTGAAGTTCAGGGGACTGCGATTAAGGTTCACGAAGGTGGTGTGCAGCCGCTAATTTTAGGTGAGGAAGAGTTTGGAATTAGGGTTTTTCAAAGAGATTAATGAGGCTTATTTGCAAATAAAGACTAAAATGTAAAGGGATTAAATGATAATTTTAATAAAATATTTAAAATGGAAAGGAAGGACAATTAAGCAATAAAATAAAAATTTCATGTAATGGTCCCAATAAAATTGGGACCATGTTATCCTTCGCCTATAAAATATTTTTTAAGAATAATCAGAAAAAGTATTGTTTTTGAAAGGTCATTGGAAGATACACTTTTCAAATATGCTACAATATCCATGATTAATTGCTGAATTTTCAGAACTCATTCGCTCATATTTAATTTCATCCAACTATTCTTATATGATCGAGATAAAAAATCATCACATATAATGACCGTTATTATGGATAGTTTGTTATTAATTGATATTATAAGAAGAGTGTTGGCCTCTCTATTTGTCCAACATAGAAACACTAATAGGTTTCAATTAATACATTCAAAGAAATTAAACTCTATTCATTTTCTTTGAAGAATCATGTAATTTCATAGTTTAAAATTTATAGTCTTTATTTTATAGTGTTTCTATAAAAATAGAGAAATCTCAAATTTTAAAGTATATAGCCTTCAATTTCTACTATTTATAAAAAAATCATGTTATTTCATAGTTTAAAGTCTATAGTCTTTATTTTATAGTGTTTCTAGAAAAATAGAGAAATATCACATTTTAAAGTATATAGCCTTCAATTTCTACGATATGTAAGAAAATAATGTAATTTCACATTTTAAAGTCTATAGTGTTTGTTTTATAGTGTTTCTAGACAAATTTTGAAATCGCACATTTTAAAGTCTATAACCTTCAATTTCTACTGTATGTAAAAAAATCATATAATTTCATATTTTAAAGTCTATTGTCTTTATTTTATAGTGCTTCTAGAAAAATAGAGAAATCTTACATTTTAAATTCTATAGCCTTCAATTTGTAGTATATGTAAAAAAATCATATAATTTCATAGTTTAAAGTCTATAGTCTTTGTTTTCTAGTGTTTCTAGAAAAATAGAAAAATATCACATTTTAAAGAATATAGTCTTCAATTTCTACAATATATAAAAAAATCATGTAATTTTATATTTTAAATTCTATAGTCTTTATTTTATAGTGTTTCTAGAAAAATATTGACATCTCACATTTTAAAGTCTGTAGCATTCAATTTGAAGTATATGTAAGAAAATCATATAATTTCATATTTTTAAGTCTATAGTCTTTGTTATATAGTAATTCTAGAAAAATAGTGAAATCTCACGTTTTAAAGTATATAGCCTTCAATTTCTACTATATGTTAAACATAATTTAATTTCATATTTTAAAGTCTATAGTCTTTGTTTTATAAGGTTTATAAAAAAAAATAGAGAAATCTTACTTTAAAATCTATAGTCTTCAATTTGTAGTATATGTAAAAAAATTATGTAATTTCATAGATTAAAGTCTATAGTTTTTGTTTTATTGTGTTTTTTGAATAATAGAGAAATATCAAATTTTAAAGTATATAGCCTTCAATTTCTATTATTTTTAAAAAAGTCATGTAATTTCTTAATTTAAAGTCTATAGTCTTTGTTTTATAGTATTTCTAGAAAAATAGAGAAATCTTACATTTTAAAGTCTATAGCCTTCATTTTGTAGTATATGTAAAAAAAACATGTAATTTCATAGTTTAAAGTCTATAGACTTTGTTTTATAGTGTTTTTAGAAAAATAGAGAAATCTCAAACTTTAAAGTATATATAGTCTTCAATTTTTACTATTTGTAAAAATGTCATGTAATTTCATATTTTAAAATCTATAGTCTTTGTTTTATAGTATTTCTAGAAAAATACTGAAATCTCACATTTTAAAGTCTATAGCCTTCAATTTGTAGTATATGTAAAAAAATCATGTAATTTCATAGTTTAAAGTCTATAATTTTTATTTTATAGTGTTTCAAGAAAAATAAAAAATATCAAATTTTAAAATATATAACCTTATATTTTTATTATTTATAAAAAAATTACGTAATTCCATATATTTATAGTTTATAGTCTTTTTTACCATCCGAACAAACAATTAAGAGTTTACAAATATTTTTTTTTTATTATTCTAATGTGGATATTTATTTAATCCCAACACGTGCTGCGCCTGATATTTTATTATTTTGTTTGAATGAACAATCAATCATTTGATTCACCATGTGTTGTGAAGTAATAGGAACCATAGTAGTTGTTGTGAAAGAACATAATTTAGGACACTTTGGACTTTAGAGTTCCATCATAGAACTTTAACTTTCGGGTCATAATAATTTAATTGGGCTTGTTATTCTGACCCAAAATAATTGGGCTTCTTATAACGTGTCATAACCATTTTTATTTCTGAACCCCAAAAAATTCCAATTTTAGGAGTTCAAGTATTATAGACGTTTAATATTAAAAAAAAATGGAGCTTACGTGTATATGATTTTATAGGTTTAAGTGTTGTCTTCTCTAAGTTTTGGTATTATACTATTATGTCATGCTATTATGACGAGTGAGAATTTTGCTTTGTGAGTGTAATTACAAGTATTAAGTAAGTTAATTAGTTCAACAAATTAACTACTCTTATACTAGATAATTAACGAATCAAGGATTTCACATTCTTTTTGTACTCTTTGGACATAGAAGATCTGAGAGATGTTTTTGTTGGTTGGTATGGGATTTCACCCATTTTGTTTGACGCCCTAAAATAACAACAATGCTTCTTGTACATTAAAATGCTGCCACCATCAGCCACCCATAATAAATGCATATGATTTGTCACTAATATTTTTGTGGATCCCACCTTAAAAAGTGTGTTGGTGGCTAAAAGTGGCTGATAAATAATGTACATGTATCATTGTTGCCTAAAAAAGGGGTGAGTCGGTGCAATCAAAATTGCTGTGGTAGTAATTGAAGGAAGCTAAGAGAGAGTGAGAACAAGTACCAAAATGGAGAGTCAAAAAAGGGCAGGAACCGACTAGGAAGTACTAGTAAGAACATACAAAGTGAATACCAATTAGTTAAAGCGACAGCTAGCTAGCGATAGTGTAGTATACTGTAGTTGTAGCGCTATTTAATTTTAGGAAGTTTCCTTCTTGCCAAATAATCACTGTTTTGAATCGTATAGTTAGGGGGAAATGTTTCACACATCATTCATATATACATCTGTACACACACATTCAGCCATGTTAATTGGCACATAATAACTTCTAATCAGTGATGATGAAGCTGATCCATAATTCAGGGAGGATATACGTTTTCTTCTATTTAAATAAAGACTTAATAACTAAACTTCAACTATTGTTCTTAATTATTAAAATATTTCGCACTCCATATCAATCACTAGTCATATTTAACATTAGTATGCGAATTATTGAATAAGTTCTGCACACATTAGGAACGATAATATCAAATTATATATTAAATGACGACCTTTTCGAACTTAGACATATATAGGTACAACATTTGTTCAGCCATGCACCTTGAATATAAATTATTTTATAATAGGTCGAGGAAACTCAGGAGTCAGGAACATTATTGCCATATAAAAGATTATATATATATATGGCTGAGGACAAACCGTCTTATGGCACTTCCCCCGTCAACTCGTATTTTTATTTTTCTGTTATATTATTTTTTTTAAATTTTCTATAAAAATGAAGAAAAAATAAAATAAATATAAAAAATTAAAATATATAGGAAAATAGAGGTGATTATTTATTGGAAAATGTTTATCGTACAACTAAAATTAATCCAACTTATTAAACACAATTGTAGAATTTGTTTGTTAATGGATCTTATTATCAACATATAATTACAAGTTGGATGGAAGTTGGATGATTTTATGTTGTACCTATACTATTACCGATTATCTATTACATTTATTTTATTTTTATATTTTCATATTTTTAATTTTGATTTTAAAATTCAAAAAATTACTATCCAAATGAGTGTGAACATAAAAATGATAGTTATTTTTTGCAATTCTCTTTATATATATATATAGTATAGATACATAGGTCAAAGAAATTAAAATGAGTTTTAATTTCTGACGTGGCAATGTTTATGGTAAAGGTTCAAAGTGTTTTGCTGGATCACCGCCTACTACCCAATCAAAATGCGTTGTCTGTGATTTTATTTATTTTTAAATATTAAAATGGAAAATGAATCATATGATAATATATCTATGTGAATATATGATGGGCAAGGGCCAAATGAAGTGTGTGTCCTTGGACGGCTTATCTATTATTATTTTATTCTTTCAAAGTGAGAATTTTGTGGCTGCAATATAATTGTCAGCCAGAATTCACTTTCAACGGCAATGTATACGTGTGAGGCCTATATAGGGAGTAGAACTTTTAACCACTGCATAATAAATAATCAATTAGAAGAACTGCAAATTAAAAAACATAAAGAATTAGCTAGAGTGATGATGTTGATGTATAAAAGCAAGATGAACAAGAAAGGCATGCATATATATAGTTTTGGAATGTAGTGGAGCAAACAATATAAATATGTTAATTAATTTGTGCCAATAGAGTTGTGATATGATTTTCAATCTAATATAGCAGATCTGCTTTGTTAATATATATATTACAATAATACTAAGTGAACAATGAAAAACCAGCCCATACAGTATTTTGACTTTAGTTTTGGCCCAAATAATCATTGAGAATGTAATGGGCTGAGTAATTATGGCCCAAAATCTCATTTATTGGCTAGTTGGACTGATTTTGTATTGTTCATTTAGCATTATCCAATATATTATTAAGCAGTAATTTTCATGTTAAGGAGGTCCACCAGCCACCCGTGACAAATTATAAGAGCATCAATATTCAATAAAGAGAAATGTTATCCACAACATATATTACATGTTGAACATAATATATACCATATATTATGTATAATAGTATTATGTTGTAAAAAAAATAATGTTACAATATGTAATATATATTTTGCACAACATATTATATATGTTGTGCACAATTTATTCGTTATTTTGACTAATTTTTTATTGTGTACTAAAATTTCCCTTTCAATAAATACTCTATCTTGTAGTCAATAGTTGATGTTAAATTATAAGTTTAATTATTTCAAATAACTTTTAAAAGGTATATTTTAAGTTACTAAAATCATGATTAAATTACAACTATGAATTATGAGAGGGTATTTGTAAAGAGGAAGGCTACGTGTACAATGAAAATTGTACAATACTTGAACAACAATCATATTTACCGTTATATTGCATTAATTTGTAAATTCATATTACAATCCAACGGTAGATATGATTGTTGTACAAATATTGTATAATTTTCATTGTACACGTAGTATTAGTGATTTGTAAAAGTGTGGCTATATACATACACTTTTAAATGTATTTAGCTAGCTACACACAGTAAATGTGATAAATTTATGTACATGTCATGCCATACTTTGTTAGAAAAAAAAAATCATTGAAATGTCACATCTTAATCCAAAAATTTAAGAAAATAATTTAATAATACATTTTTATAAAGAAAAAATTTCATTTTCGCACGCTTAAATAAAATCCAACAAATTTTGATTTGATTGGGATATTATTTCTCACAAGACAGACGTACACATACAAATGATCTACATACAGTTGCATATATATACATAGGGCGATGTGACATATGATCACTATGAGTAATTGAGTATAGTTACCTGGATTCAGTTGGCCAAATTCGTTTGTGTTGAGAATTAATAGAGAATCTTTAGCATGCTCAGATTCTCGTGGCTACATAACATCAATCACTATCATGGAAATTAAAACAGAGCATCATAGATGCCATCACAGTGTCTAATCTAGTTAATAATAACTTCAAAGCTTTGCCCTTTGAGGGGTTTGGGTCTGCCTTGTAATCCTTGCTGGTTTGAGCTGTGTTGAGTGTATGGTTTGCATATCTTATCATTTAGATTTGCACATGCTCATATTGTATACAATAGCATATCCCATTATATATATATATATATATTCTTGAAATTAATGAACGATTTGTGACATTATGTATATGTATCTTGCTACAAATTAATTAATTAACTTGAGATTTTATTATACATATTCGTCTGACCAAGTTAAAAAAAAAAAACATTGGGTTTTCTAATGTCCCCTGTTTTCTCATCGTATATAGACCATAATAACCACAATTATATAACTGACACAGTTATAAAACTACACTCTATTTATTTTCTATTTATTAGAGTTACTAAAAGTATGTATATATAATGAAAGGGATAAATGAAAGAAAGGAAAAGATTCAACACCCGCTCTAAGTCTAAGGTATTCCAATTTTATGCGTGTGGAATAAATTTAGCTACAAATACCCCACCTTCTGCAAATTAGTAGTATATATAGAAACTCTTGTTTATTAGTCTTTGACTTGTGCTAATTTACTTTGTATTTTAACCAAGTTTATTAATTACTTTACTATATATAAACTTTTCATCTCTAGAAATTATGTATAGTATAGGCCTATATAGCCACTTGTCTTTTCTGATGTACCTGAACATCACTGGTGCTTAGTGTTTTTTATTTCTTAGAAAAAAAAAGAAAATACTAAAATAGACACAATGTTCCTTTTTGTTGTTGATTCATGGCATGTCCACCGGATAAAACAGATAAAACATTTTTAAACTAGTATTAATATTTGTTATATATAATATGTTATATATATGACACAAATTACATAAGATATATAATACATGTTGAATACTACTGAGATATATTTTTATTGTAAAACAAGTATTATTATTTTTGCATGCCACAAAAAGTAAATGAACCCTTCATTAATTAACATTTAAATCATGACATTGTAATTGTGTGATGAGAGGAGTAATGCGTGTATTTGTCCAAATTTTGGAAAGCTTTGAAACGAATCAATATCCTTTTCACATGCGACTGTGACTGCGCCTATATAATTCCAGCGCTGAGCACCACTCAACCATACGTCGTCTAATATACATTTCTTTAATTTGATTCCATATATGTAAGACAAAAAGTATTGATCATAATTTTATTTAAACCGATATTACTATAATTTAACTTATCCCTCCCAAAAAACTAAGATCATATTCGTTATTGTACAGCCAAAAAAAATTATTTAATTAGTGGACTCTAGTTTATAAATAACAAAATACGGAGAAGGGATAATGCATTAAATTATTTACAGTACAACTCGAAGGAAAGAATCAAATATACAATAACATTGTTAGATGTACAACAAAAAATCAGTCAACACGGTTAATAATAAGAAAATTGGGTCTAAATCACTTAGTCCATTAAAAAAAAAGTAAAAAACACATTGTTAATAATGCTATTTGGGCCAAAAGTGTTAAAATGTGCTTTATTGACTGTTTTGACGGGGAAAAAATTGTTCCCTAAACATTTATGAATATATAATTATAAATTTATTCCCGTGAATGAACTAGCCATATAAAACAGGTTTATGATTGGTTCATAGTGTTTAATTTAATTTGGCTTTTGTTTTAAGTAATCTTATGTCGTGCGAACGTTCTGTTTCAATGTAACAATGTCAGCATATAAATCCCATAAATTATTCATGGAACGTAATCTTCTAATTATTTTTTGCTTATTATGATAAGAATTTTGCTGTGCCAAAGAAAATTGATAAGAATAGTACTGCTGGCACCGTAATCATTTCATTCCAATGATTAAACAGTATTTGATCATACTCTTTGTCCCACCCAGCCTTTTTCTCTTTGCAAATCATGATTCGTCATGTCTCAACCACCAAACCAATTTATTCATCATTTGCATTAATAATTCATCCTTATACTAAAATAATATTCTGAACTACACAATTTTGGAAAGATCGAAAATAGGAAAAGGTTCTAGGAAACACATAAAATTCATATATTTACTGATTTAATTTTGACTGATATTTCATTGTGTAAATAATAATATTCTTTTCTTATAGAGCAAGCTTAATGGATTAGTTACTCGTTGTTCATGCTTCAAGTTATTACGAGGACTAATAAAGTAATAATTAAAGAATTTTGCTAATAAAGGACACTTGTTAAGGATACTTAAAATAGTAATTTAAAAAAAATTAAAAAATAATGATGGATCCCTTATATAGAAAACATAAAAATACATGTTTTCAAGATAAATTTTTCCATTTTTAATTCTTTAATAAGTACCCTTTGCAAAACTCATAATTATAAGCATATCAATTAAGGAGAATAATTATAAATAACACATAAAACCCATAAATAACACACAGCTCCATAAAACTTGTCTTTTTAGGACATTAATTATAATTTGTTTGTTTTGTTGGAATAATGGAAGAAGAATGTGAATGAAGCTAAGAGAAGGTGAGGGTTCTGGACATTTCGAGGGATGATGTCACCGTATTGTATCCGTTGGTGGAACCGAAAAGAAACCGTTACTGCTGGAACGACCCGTTGTAGCAGAGGGTGGGGGCCCACGCGCCCAACGTTTCACGGCGGAACCGCCAACTCATTTCGGACCACAACTTTTGTTGTCCGCCGATATGCGTGTTCTTCTCCTGCTTTCCCTTTTTCGCGCAACGTTCCAAAAACACGTGTCCTGTCTCTGACCCCACCACGTGTCCAGAACATCTCTTCTCGAGGTACCGGTTCCTAAAAAGGATCGTAGCTATCTGTGAAGCCCAATGGAACCACGACACGTGTTCACGTTGTATTAGCTCTTAGCTGTACCTCAATTGAATTCTCAGCTCAACGGGTTGAAAATATTTGGAGCAGAATGATCCTCCCTTTTGACCACTGCCTCTAACTAAGGGCAAACCCTAATAAGACCCCAGTTCAGTCACGTTACATACCCCTAATGATAATAATCATGTTGCTACTAGTAGTGCCCTTTTCTTTTGTCACTATTGTTGTTATTATTATTATTATTAGATTCAATTTTAGTATAACGTTATGGAAGAAAAGTTTGTACATACAACTGTTTGATTTTACATCAAATGTGCTTACAGTTGAGCTCACATGTTAATGACAAATTCAAAAAACTTGAATTCAATTTTCATTTACATTCTCTATTTTCAAATATTTTAAATAAAAAAATATTTAATTTTCATTCATGGAGTTACAAAGGAATATACATACATACATTTAATAACCAATTATACTTGGTGAATAATAGAAAAATAGTCAAACCAGTCAATAGATCTGTTAATTTCTAGTGGGTTGAGTAATTGTGACATAAAATTTCTACATTGACTGATTTTAGTTGATTACTCTTTGACAATATGGCAAAACACAATTGATTTCTATTCGTTCACATGTTGAAAAAAATGTGTATACTAGTGTATTAATAACTCAAAATAAAATAATAGTACTTATAAAAATCCTATAATTAGGATGTTTTTATGATTGGACAGACATTGTGTGACTTGATTACGACCAAATGGTATGGGTAATTATGGTTTGTGCGGAGAATGGATTGTTTTATTTATTTACTTTTGAATTGTAGCCCCTCCCCCATTAATGCAAACGTGCTCTTGGGAGCTCTCAAAATCCAAAATATATTTGCTTAGTTTTTAAAGAGACAAAGACAGGGGCCTGCCTATTTCTTCATTCACATACGAATCCACATGATGTGTTCTGTTGCTATGCCGACAACTAAATCAAATACTAGTAGAATTCCAACTATGAGTCTTTGTCCTCCTTATGTTTCCTTGCTTACAATTAATGCATCAAAAAATGTATATGGTATTTATCTATTTATTACTTAGTAGGCAATGGTAAATAATAAATATCTCCCTGTTTTATTTTTTGTTTTAATTCAAAGCAAAACTAGAAAATGTGTCATTGCCTCATTGATTGATGAGGTGTTTTCACTCAAAGGCCAAGGGAAAGGGATAGGAAATTAGGAACAGGATATGCATAAAATTCAATTCAATATAATTAACACATAAAATTTTGAATAACAATATTTTTTCAGCCAAAACAGTAAAAAAAAAAACTCATTTTAACATTTTTGACTCAAATTGTATTCTTAATCATATGTATTTTGTTATACAAATGCTTGAGGAATAACATTTTTTCAGCCAAAACAGTCAACAAAGCTCATTTAACATTTTATGGTCCAAATAACATTTCAATTATGAATATATTTTTAATGGGCTGAATGAATGTGGTCCAAATTCCTATTTGTTGACTGTTTTAGCTGATTTTTTTGTTGTGTCTCTAACAATGCTCATTTTGTTAATGTGCTGACTAATTTAGGCTAAAACTCCTATTTTTAACTGTTTTGACTGATGCAATTTTATACTAGCAAAACTCTAATTAATGCTTCCTCGACCGAAGCATGAATTCCCCAAAAGTACACATTTAATTCACCAAACAGGTCTTTAAACATACACATTCAAAAATGGCTTCAACGAATACACACACATGCAATTTAGTGATAGATTTGGCAAGACTTTCGCAACACACACGTTTACCACACATTTTCCTGTTTATAGAAATTAACTAATTACTAATCAATAAACAAATAAATAGTGTAGCTTATGTCAAAGGCAGGCATTGGGTAGGAGTTTTATAATTGGAGTATAAGTTTCGCCCCATAACTTTCACTGCACAAGAAGGAACTAGCTTTCTCTTTTTAGTGTTACTTATTAACCCTTTTCTATAAATAAATTAAAAAAAAATTACTTGAAATTATTCAGCTAAGGTTGATTATGGTAAATGAGTATCAATGTCTCCAAATGTTTGCCCAACTAATAATCACTTCCCATTTTCTTCTATACCAAGTTATTAATTTTCCCTTAAACGGCAAAATAAGTTCCTTTACTTCTCACAACCCTTTCTTTTCTTTACTCCAATTAAGCTCTTTACTTGAACATGATGAGAATGAAAAAGGTCAAGTTTAATTTCCTTTAGTAAGATTCCATCAAGATGAAAAGAATAGAAGGAGAAGAAAAAGGAAAAAAGGAAAAATATTGAGCAATGCAACTTAAGAGAGAATTTAACAAATTAAAATATGAATGAACTTTGTGAATAAAATGAGATAAATAAAGTTACAAATGGAATTTGTACCTCATTTTTATGTTATAATCAAAGATAGCCTTAAAGTCCAAAATTTATTCTGTGCATATTAAATCACTTTTATACGAAGATTCTAAACAAATTAATAAAAGTATACATCTTCTCATTCACAAGTTTTGATTTTGTTCATAATAACATTATCTTCTTCAACACATGACTTCTGCCAAACATGCCAGTACAAATAAAAACACAAAAGAACCCTGAAACCCAAAGGATTTAAGGTGGTAGAATAATCCACAAGTTGTAGAAAAGTTTGAACAAGAAGGTTTGAAAACTAACCCGTGAGTGCAAGGCAAATTAAAAGTACTCATTTAAAGATTAGATTCTGAAGACACAATAAAATGACAAAAACAGAGGAAAATAAAAATAGACAGATGAAAATGAAGGAAGTGGGAGGGTGGTGGTGGGGTGCCAAAGTGGTGAGGTGGAGGGTCGGTGAAAGCGAAAAACCCAACCAAACACAAAGAAAAATATTAAGATTAAAAAAAAATAATTAATGCTATGTTGTTAGGTCCCAAATTGCACTAATCAAATTGTCAAACAACATAGACCCATATTTTTCACTTAAAAAAATTATGTGATATGCTTAAATATTCTTAAATTAATAAATAACTTTTGTAGCTTTCTTTTATCCAACATCCATCTTACATTTCATCTCACTTTTTTGTTTATAACTCTAAATGGATTTCATATATAATACTAGATTCTGTTTAATTTAGTTAACTATGTAATGATATAATTTCAGTATAAAATTATTTTATATGATTATTCAATTATATATTTTCATTTTTTATCAAAAAATTATATATTTTAATTTTTTGTATAAATTATTGACTTAAATCATATTTGATCAGGTATCACATAACATAAATTCTCTATTTTATTTTAACACAAATAATTTTATTATATTTTTATCTTTATCTTTATATTTATATGCTATATGCATCACTAAACATTGTAATCTTTATAAAGTAAGCTTTAGTAATCCAACTATTTTGAGTCATTGAGTATGTGAGAGGTTATAGCTTTGTGCAATCAAATCAGACAAAAAAGAAAAAAAAAAAAAAGATAGATTACTTGGGAAATAAAAAACCAAAACATTATAAAAAAAATTGTATTTTTCAAATGGTCTAAAATCCTTAGTCACCACACCACACCATAGCACCAGCATATATACCCCTTCTCTGCACACTCTTTTCTCACACTTGCCCATCATCTTCCTTATCCCAAAGCTTCTTCCTTTTCCTTTTCTGAGAACTTTGGCCCTTTCTTCACTCTGTTTTTGTGTGTGAGAAAGAGAACTAATGGCGAAAGACGTTGAGGTCGCTGAGCGAGGCTCATTCTCAGGGAAGGACTACCAGGACCCTCCACCAGCACCACTCATTGATTCAGAGGAGCTCACAAAGTGGTCCTTTTACAGGGCACTCATTGCTGAGTTCATCGCCACTATGCTCTTCCTTTACATCACTGTCCTAACTGTTATTGGCTACAAGAGCCAGAGTGATACCAAAGCTGGTGGTGATGTCTGTGGTGGTGTTGGTATTCTTGGTATTGCATGGGCTTTCGGTGGCATGATCTTCATCCTTGTTTACTGCACTGCTGGAATCTCTGGTTTGTTCTTTTTTCCTTCTTCAGTTCAGATCCCTTTGAATCGATGCAAAAAAAAAAACTTGTCATTTGGTTCTTTTTTTGCTTCATGTTTTGCAAGTTCTTATCTTTCTCTCATGGTTTCTAGTATAGTCATTTTGGGGGTCTGAAAAAATGTTAGAGAAACTTTACTTGTGTTGGACATTAGTTAAGAGAAGTCTCAAAACTTTCTTTCTTTTGTTTTTCATGACCAATATTTAAAGGACACGTTTAGGTTTAAGAAAAGAAGCTATAATATTACTTAAAAATTATAATGTTAAGTTGAAGGGATTTCTAGCCTAATTTTGTGTGTGTGTGAGTGACAGAGTGAGTGCTTATTTAAATTTTCTTAGCATAGAAAGGGATAAACTTGCCCTGTTTGAAGTTTTGAACCCCATTTACCAGTGAATGTTTCTGAAATAGTACTCAGCAAAAGGGGATAAACTTGCTCTGTTTTCCTCTCAAGTTTCTAAGAAAAAGGGGGAAAAAATAAAACTTTCTGCTTTTTAGTTTGTTAACTTTGTTGTCTGAAATATTTTGTTCTCCATAGTTGCTGCTATAAATAGAAGGTATGAAACTCATTGAACTCTAAAAATCTGAACTTCGTATTGAATCCATTTGCAGGTGGCCACATCAACCCAGCAGTGACATTTGGGCTGTTCTTGGCACGCAAGGTGTCTCTGATCAGGGCCATCTTGTACATGGTGGCTCAATGCTTGGGTGCTATCTGTGGTGTTGGTTTGGTTAAGGCATTCCAGAAGTCCCTCTATGTCAGATATGGCGGAGGTGCCAACTCCTTGGCCGATGGCTACAGCAAAGGCACTGGTTTGGGTGCTGAGATCATTGGAACCTTTGTCTTGGTCTACACTGTCTTCTCTGCCACTGATCCCAAGAGAAATGCCAGGGATTCCCATGTTCCGGTACATTTCTCAATCAGTCATTTTATCTCATTATTACTTATCTCATGTGGATATAAGTAAATTATCTATGAATTGTGCAAGATTATGTAGCTTGGTACCTGTGTTGTGTTGAAATTTGAAAACCTTATTCATGTGCCTTTATCAAATAGCTTAAGCTTTTGTGTGAGATTGTATATCCATGATATGGTATAAGAGTTCCTATAACTAATAGTTTTAGAGTTTGATTTTGTTATCTATCATTATGTGTTTTTAGGAGAGAGAGCTGATGTTTAAGAGATATAATATATGTGTAGGAAGAAATTAAGTGTTTGGCTTGCTTGAAGTTATTCTAAATTAGCACTTTTGATATGGTTAATTGTTGATTGGGTCGTACTTTTTGTTGGCTTTGGATTATAATAATTGGTTATCAAATAGAATGATATCAAATTGCTTATTGGTAAAGTAAAACAAATATTATGCTGCAATAATAGCCACAGGTAAAAAAGTATTATCCTTTTTAAAATTGTTTGTTGGGAAAAAATTAAAATAAAAGTTGGTTGAGCTAAGCATCTCCTTTGTTTTCATGGATAATACTATTGAATATCTCATAAAATGACCTTGTCTTGTTATCAATCTTCACATGCACATTAATAGGATTTTCAATGTGCTTCTCAATTATTTGAAAATTTACTTAAATACCACTCAATTATTTACCTCCACTTATGTCATTCCACAGTTTTCATTTCTTAAAACATTTTTGTGACAACTAACTATATATTTACTTATTAATAGTATAGATGATGTAAATAAATTGCTTTTAATAATATTATTATTAACTTTATATGATGTGAACCTTGTCCAACTTTCATAAATTAGTTCAAGTTTCATCCTAAAGGAAACATTAATTAGTGTTCAATTTCATGATTCTTTTCCCCCCACACTTTCTTGCTTGGCTCCTTCAACTTCAAGTCAACATCTTTGTCTGTTAGTTTTATCTTTTCTCTTTTGATTGCTTAAACCAAAGTGCTATAATTCATTCCTTAGTGGATACAGCTTTTGATTCATCTAGGCTTGGTAGTAGGGGGTGTTAAACCTTTCCCTTTCCTTGCACCACCATAATTTCCAAATGGAATGATTGTGTTAATCAAGTGCAACAGTAGCATGCGCTTGTGAAAACATGGACCCCCTTTACCCTTTCTTGGACAATGAATATGTGGTGGTTGAATCCTCATGGCCCAAAATATGAATACCATTATATAACAATTTCTTTCCCTGTCTTGGGAAAAAGTTTATTCTACTTTGCTCCTTGAAAGCAAACCATACCTTTTGTTATATCTAATGGTGAAGAACTTGGGAGTGTCTGTCTAATGAATCTAAAATTAATGTGTTTCATAATTGTCTATGATGCCTAAGTCATTTTCCCAAAGCTGGCAAATCTATATCCACATTTGTCAATATCATCTGCTTCAAATACTTTATCAGATTCTCTTTAACAATAATAATAAATAAAGTGAAATCATGGGCTTCACATGTAGGCATGGCCCCATCTGTCCCCAACTAAAATTGTTTATTACTTTTTTTCACCTCCAATTCTTTTCTGTTTGGATTCATGTGTTTGGAATATCATTCACATCAGTTCCTTATTATTCTGCTTCCTTTTTTTCTTTTTTGTGTATGTGCTTGATAGGTTTTGGCTCCACTTCCCATTGGATTTGCTGTGTTCATGGTTCACTTGGCCACCATCCCAGTCACTGGCACTGGCATCAACCCTGCTAGGAGTCTTGGTGCTGCTGTTATCTTCAACAAAGATAAGCCCTGGGATGATCATGTGAGTATATATATATATATATATATTATACATACACTTTTCCATTTTTCAACTATATTTTGTATGTATAAGCTGGATAATTTATTTTATGTAAAGTTGTTAACTAAGGGAAGATTAAAAAAAGATGGTAACTTTGTCTGATGTTTTGTTCCTTTATGTTGGACAGTGGATCTTTTGGGTTGGACCATTCATTGGGGCAGCCATTGCAGCTTTCTACCACCAGTTCATCTTGAGAGCAGGGGCAGCCAAGGCTCTTGGATCATTCAGGAGCAACCCTACTGTTTGAGTTAATTTAATCATTACCACCACCACTTCATGGATTTAATGCAAAAGAGAAAGATAATTGAAGGAGTTGTTGGTATCCCAAGTTTATAATAATGGGAAGTTCTTTGTGCTTTTGTTATTTTGCAAGGATCATTTGACCCCTCTCTCTCTCTCAAAATTGTGTATTTCAAGATTTGTGGATAAGTGTAGAATTGACAGAGGAAGGAGCCTTTTGCACTTTCCTCTGCTATTATTCCCTTTAGTGTGTCATCCATATCTGTCTTTTTAAGTTATTCTCTTCTGTCATATTTGTACTCATCATATATTTATGGAAAAAAAAAATATTCTCAAAAAATTTCAATTTTAAATTCCTGCTTTCTGCATAATGTATCTCAATCAACAAAAACCACAAAGGGAAAACCAACCACCTCTTCTAATTAAAGGAAAGTGATGAACAATGTTTCATTAGTTTAATAATTAGCAAAAGTAAAGACACTTGGCTTCGTATATGCTTAATAGTAATTTAACTAACTCTAATCTCGAAAAGTTGCTTTTCTTAATATTGTCTTATTTAAAAACCAGACACAAGACCTTCCATTCTATGGTATTAAGCCACTTTTATACATCATATCCTACCATCCTAGTATAATGTACTATAGTGGCAAATACACTATTTCCTTAAAAGTATGAACACTATGTGCATAGTCTAGTCATTAGCTAGCATCTAGGTGGTCACCAATCAGAGGAATGAATATCATGACATTATTCTTATATTCATTGCTACGTCTGTCTGTACATGACTAACTACTCTATTTCTTGCTCAAAACTTATAAGTATTAGGTTCATGCACTTATAGTGATTCCTTGGAACACTTTTTTCAATGGGCGGTTGAAAAACTACTATTTAGGTTCTCAATTATTAGGGCAACTATATATCATTTTTCTAGGTCAATTGGATGATGGAATACAACCTAATTTTACTATTACCACTATTTTCCATGTTACATCATGGGCTATATATTTGGTTAGCGGTTGATTTTCACTTTCTAAGCATGCCTTGCACAAGTCAATTCATATTGATTACAATTTAGAACTGAAGGCTTGTCATAAAGTATAAGGCAAGCATTAGGTCTATTTTCATGCCATATTTGCAAGGAATGTAAATTTCATTTTCACTTAAAATTAATTCTTTGGTAACTTAGTCTCTAAGAGCAACTCCTATGACAGGGAATTTGTGAAACGAATTGGAGTAGAGACGAGCTTCGATTTCTCTGAATAATAACGACTCAAAAAGTATTGATAAGAAATTGACACATATGTACTATTAAATCAGTTTTTTAATAAAACATTACTAAAAACTAAATTATAAATTTGAGGTTTCTTGTATATAACTAATTTTTAAATAAAACTATTGAAAAAATAGTTTAATTTTTTCTTTTAATCTAAAATTAAAACGAAATAAAATAACACATTATAAAAAAATTAATTAATAGCTATATTAATTTATCTTTATTTTAATTAATTAAACATGTGAGACTACAATAGAGACCAAAATTTATCTCTATCATTGGAGAGAAGAATAACTCTCTTAATCCCTAAGTTTAGTTTTATAACATGATGTCTATATGACAATATTTTTATGATATATGGTAGTAAAAGAGGGACCAAATTTGATCACTCCATTGAAGATGCTCTAGGGCCGGGCCAAGTCTTTGGCTGTATTTATGAGGAGGAAGTTATAAATTGGAAAAAAATGTGTTCTGGAAAATGACTTGTTTTGTTTTTTTGGGTAATTTCCACTGTGGCTCTTTCAGAATAAGTAAAAGTTGGATAGTTGGCTATTATTGTTTTATAATTAAAATTGGGTGAGACAATTAGATAAAGCTACTAGTCTAGTCTAGTCTATAATTTAAAGAAACAAAGGTTCAGTTTTCACTGCAAAAGGTTCAAATTTTGAAAAGTTTTGCATTGGTTGCACTTAGTATAAAAAGTAGTTAAAGTTTATGTATTCTGATCTATAGTTTCTAGGCTTGTTTTCTTTATCAACATAACTTATATGCACTAGCGACTAGACATAACTAGATATTTTTTTGTTGAAACAAAGTAAAAATTATGGAAATGGCTTTTCTTTTCCTTTTCTAATTCTTTGAAATTGATTAATTGAATAAAGAAAATACAAAGAAGGAGTATGAAGGTTTGAAGGCATTTGGAGAGTTACTCGTTAATTAAGAAAATCTTTGGTTTCCTAATTTTTTATGACAAAATTTAAATTTAAATTTCTAACCTTTTCCCTAATTTAAGATTCCTTACTTTACCTTAATTCCTAGAGTTCATGATTAGACCCTTTCTTTCTTTCTTTCTTTCTTTTTTTAATTTATTTTATTGTGATGCTTAAAGCCCAACTTAATTGTTTCCAAATAGCAAAATGAACATCAAATGAAGATATGGTGTGGGAAAAAGAAGAAAAAGAAATGATAGAAGTGAATAAAAAATTGCAGCAGAAGTATGGGCTTGGGAAACATGAAAGAGGCCCAAAATGGCTCATCTAATAGCATTGGGTCCATCATCATCATCATCAAATCCTCAATTGACCAAAAAAAGAATAGTCATTTTCAATCTAATACTATAATAGTGTTTTGAAAATTCCTTTAAACCATCTTTGTTCGATCTACTGAGTTGTATGATGAAATATTATTAGAATAAATATTTATAACAATTTGATTTTACAAATAAAACAACTTCATGTTATTGGTTTCACATTACAAGAGGCATTTTCATTTTGAGAATCTTAAGCTGTAATTAATGCATTACGATACATACATAGATATTAAATCAAACACCATATGAACATACTAATAGTAGTATATTACATGAAGATATTTGAGTATGAAATTCCAAAATATGATGACTAATAGAACGAAGAATTAATTGTTGTTTCAGATTTTGTTGAGGATGACATACATGATGACATTAGTTTCAACAGACTGAAAAAAAGACACTTACCACCCCCTACTTTAATGCGAACAAAGAAAGAGAGAGTACGTAACGCATTTTACCGTCCACAGCAAAATCATCATCTCCTATGCCTGCACATAGTAACAGTAACAAACAAGCTAGAGCCACAGAAAAAAAATCCCGTCAAAACAGTCAATAGATAGGAATTTGGGCCACAATTACTCGGCTCATTAAAAATATATTCATGATTAAAAGTGTTAATTGGGCCATAAAGTGTTAAATGAACTTTATTAACTGTTTTGACTGATTTTTTTTGTTGTGTCCCAAGCATTTGTAAATAAACATGGCACATGATGTCACAACCCACTCTAATATGGAGAATTCAACATGCTGCCTCATTACCAATTATGATTTTAATTTACCTTTGTCCCAGTAGACACGACACCACCATATATACGTACCCGATTCCCTACACATAGTAACATAATAATAATTATTACACCTCTCACCAAAATTCTTCAACAAGCTAACTTCCATTATGTATGTGGGTGGGCCTCCTTTATTTCTCCTCATGCATGCTAATTTAAAGGTGAATGAATAAATAATTAGTAAATCCTAGTTAAATTTAATTAAGTGGAGAACTATTTATCTCAAATTCAAGGATGATTAAGTACATTGATTGTCCAATCCTTTCTTTTTTGTGTTTTGGGGCTTTACCTTTTTCTTCCTTTTCATTGTTCTTGTTATCTACCTTATGAGTTTTGACCACTTTGGGAGGGTTCTCTGCTCTGGTGGGGTACACATACTTTTTTATTTTTGTTGCATATATATATATATGTATGAGATGTAAACGAAATTTCCGCTCTTGTCCTCTTGCTTAAACGTCCTTCACTTTCCGTTTCTTACTTTCTTTGGAGCAAGCTAAGCTAAGCTAAGGCTCTCACAAAAATAAATAAATACAAGATACAGAGTTTCACATACATAACATTATAATGGTGCCAATAACTCGGTGCTTCTTGATGCTGATATCGTCAGTGTTCTACATTTTCTGGGATGCACAAGCCACCCTAGACAATTTAAGTCTTCCTCACAATCACAATCGTCTTGGTTTGCTCCCTTTTGTTACCCTGGGGTACGGCCTCTCCCACCCTGACCTTCCACTCCTTATTTGATCCATCCATATCTATATATATATGCTCTGCTTCTATCTCCATTCACTACTTCAGGTTTCTTATATTCTATTATATATTCAAGAATGGCATGTAATGGTTTTTCTCTATGCTCATATGCCTTCATGCTTCCTTCAGATGTTAGATATGAATATGATGAGTATGTAGTGGCTCTGAATGTATCAATGTATGTACTCCATCCTCCAGAAATATTGTAAATTATCATCGTCCTTGAATGAAGTGTTGATTAGTATATTAATTAATTTCTGATATGAACAGGACAATTATTAATTAGAAATTTTAATATTTTCTAGTGACTTAGCTTGTTTGTGGATCCTTCTCTTCTCTTCAACTTTATTTTTTATTTTACTTTTTTTGTTAAATATGCTGAGTTGTTGACTTGTAAAATTTGGTAACTCCTAACTAAGAAATTTCTGAGCTAATAAAACTATTACAATTTACAACACCGACTGTGATTTTGTAAAATCATTATATCGCCCCTCTCTCTTTAGTTAGTTAGTTCACAAGGAATAGTAGTATATGCAAATGTAGGGAGAATCTCCATTTTATTTAACTGATTAATTTATGGTTTAGTCTAATGAAGTGAGGCATCTCTTTAAACTGGAAGGTTCGGATCATCAGTATCTGCAACATTGTGTTGCTTTTGCTTCAAGTTATGGTCTCTTATCATATATCACCTTTTGCTTTTGCTTTTCAATTTTTTTTTTCTTTTCTTTTTTGAAAAATATATGAAGCATCGCTTTCAATGAATGTCACCTATAATGTTTGTTTATGAAAAATGATAGACACACACACAAGTTCCGTTTGGGTGTGAAAGGAACAAGCAACCGCTGCGCCAATTGCAAACGTTTTGCATAAATGGTTCATTGAATTTTGTGGAGATTTTTAATCTGTCAGCCCAATCCATTTTTATGTACTCATGGGCTCATAATAGACCGAGAGTGTGATGGAGTGGTAAGAATTGAGTGAGACTCAAAAATTGTGAAAAAATGAAAAGAGGCAGCTTGGCCCAATTCTGCAAGCCCACCAATGATCAAAAAGGGGGATCAGCCTATTTACTTACGTCTAAAGCAAAAAGAAATGTTTATTTGTCATGTTATCCTATTTTTTTCAGACCTAAGATAAAAGGTATTTGACCGAAAGAGAAAAAGAAGAGGGCAAGTCATGACAAAAAGAGAAGAGGGTCAAACGTTTTGGGATGCAAATAACCTCCAAAATCGGGCTGATGATTTGATAAACTCATAAACAATACGATATACTTGTACAAATACACATAGTCTTGCTCTTTTCAAATGCAGATCAGTACCTTGTTCTCACTCAAGCAGCATGATGATGAAGATATATAGAAGCAATTGCTGTGACGGAAGAAGCACAACACAACACACGATATTTTTATTTTCTTTGTTTGGGACAGATATTTTTCTCATTTCATGGGTCAGTTTTGGCTGTTCCAACTACTTTCTTCTGCCTCATTCAATTACAAGACGTATAATCTTCAACTTCCACCTCTTTAATGTGGTCCCTCATCCTCATGCTCATTCATTACTACCCCTATTTGTACTATTATATTCTTTTTAGTTTAGGCTTAAATATCATTTTGGTCCACTAGCTTTATACAAATTCTGATTTTAGTCCACTATCTTTAGAATTGTCACATTTAGTCCACTAGCTTTAAAAAATTGTCAATTTTAGTCCACTGTGCTGATATGGACTTTAAGATGCTGACGTGACAGTTGACTTTGCTGACGTGACAGTTGACTTTGTTGACGTAGACGTTGACTTGGTTGACGTGGACGTTGACTTTGTTGACATGGATGTTGACTTAGCTGACATAGTATTGACTTTGCTGACGTGTCGGTTGACTTTGTTGACATGGCTGTTGACTTTTGCTGACGTGTCCGTTGACTTATCAATTGACTAATAGTGGACCAAAAGTGCTCACTATTTGAAAGCTAGTGGACTAAATGTGATAAATCTAAAGATAGTGGACTAAAATCAGAATTTATGTGAAGTTAGTGAACTAAAATGATATTTAAGCCTTTAGTTTAACTAGTACTAATTAAGAAGTAATATTTCTCGTACAACATAAATACTTCGAACTTGTATCCAACGTGTGCTATACATGTTATAAGATGTGTGCTATACATATATGTGTTGTAACATGGATAACACATGTTGGATACAAGTTGGACATATGTGTGTTGTACGTGAAGCATTATTGCTAATTAATCTTACCATTTTTCCTCTCATATTTATCATATAGTACATCATACCTAACTAACATAATAGTATGAAAATACTGTACAACTCAACCCTAGCACACTTCAACCAACAAGAGATCGTTAACAAGATAATAAAAAATTCATATGCTCTTTAATATTCATATTTTAATATATCAATTATTCTAAATTCATATTTAAAACTTAACTATCTCTCATCTCACTATACGGATGATTTATTTAATTATATGTCTTACAATAAATGGTAAAAAATAATTAAAAATTTTTACTCTTAATACATCTAAGACTTTTCATCCAAAGCAAAAATATAATTATATTGTTTAATTAAAATCATATAGAATATAATATAGAAAAAAAAATAGTAGTAAGTCAACAATAAATAGTGAAGGAAGCAGCCCCAATCACATAGGAACCACAGAATCGTAATCCAATATCCAATCAAACGCATTCAGCTCTTTCTATCTCTGAGTCTTTCACACTCACTGCTAACCGTAGAGGGCACAGAAGGGTGCACACTGTTCCATCTACAGGCGCATTTTAGCAACGATGGTGCACCCGATAGCGGATGCAAACGAGCGCAGCCCCTTCGGAGACCTAACCACCGACGAGTTCTACGCGCGCCACTCAGTGAGTCACGGCTCTGAGTTCATCACCAACCCTAGGGGACTCAAGCTCTTCACTCAGTGGTGGCTCCCCCAGCCACCAACCACCATCATCGGAACCATCGCCGTCGTGCACGGCTACACCGGCGAATCCAGCTGGTTCGTCCAGCTCACCGCTATCCACTTTGCCAAGCACGGATTCGCCACCTGCGCCATCGACCACCAGGGCCACGGCTTCTCCGACGGCCTCACCGCTCACATTCCCGACGTCAACCCTGTCGTCGACGACTGCATCGCCTTCTTCGACAAGTTCCGGTCGCGATTCGATCCTTCGCTTCCTTCCTTCCTCTACTCCGAATCCCTAGGAGGTGCGATCGCGCTCTTGATCACACTCCGCCAGCGTAACCCGCCGGAAAACGCCGCATCTAGCAAGCCGTGGGACGGCTTGATCCTCAACGGCGCATTGTGCGGAATCAGCGCGAAGTTCAAGCCGCCGTGGCCATTGGAGCATTTTCTCTCCTTCGTTGCAGCGATTATCCCAACGTGGCGCGTGGTTCCCACGCGCGGCTCGATCCCGGATGTTTCGTTCAAGGTGGAGTGGAAGCGGAAGCTGGCGATGGCGAGTCCTAGGAGGACGGTGGCGCGTCCGCGCGCTTCGACGGCGCTGGAGCTTCTGAGGATATGCAGGGAGCTGCAGGGGAGATACGAGGAGGTGGAAGTGCCGTTCCTGGCGGTGCACGGCGAGGGCGACGTGGTTTGCGACCCGGCGTGCGTGGAGGAGCTGTACAAGCGTGCCGCGAGTAAGGATAAGACGCTGAAACTATATCCTGGAATGTGGCACCAGCTTGTTGGGGAACCCGAGGAGAACGTTGAGCTTGTCTTCGGGGAGATTTTGGGGTGGCTTCGTGCTCGCGCCGCCGCGGAAGGTAGTGGCGCGTAGGTGCATCGAGGGTAGTTGCTAGTTGGTCTTAGTTACATCAATATTTATATGAGTGATGGGATGATAATGTTAGTTGATATTTTGAAATTATTAGTTTATTACTGAAATGTTATGGGCTCAATCAATAGAGAAAAGGCTCTAGAGTATAATAATGTATGGATATAATAATTGAAATATCCCAAAGTTTTTCATTGGTTTGTATTGTTTTTCAATTAAAAAAATAAATAAAAATGAAGGTTAGTGTAATTTTGAGGAATTAGAGTAATAATTGTATAAACTTAAAATTAGTGAGCAAATTTAAAAAATAGAGAGAATATGAGTGAGTTACCAAACCTCAAGGGGAGTTAGTCCTATCCTATCACGAAAATGCAGTGTTAGTTTGTTTCTGCAACCTTAGAAAGAAATTGTCCATCATCTTGCAGTGTTTGGATTGGAGACCTTGAATCAAGACCAACACATCACTTTCCAATTCTTTCAATTCTAGGCCCATAGATATTAGGCCCATTTTAGGTCCAATAAAAGAAAAGGAAAAGGAATCTATTCTAGCCTTAGCACTTGTGACCAATAAATAATGCGTCAAAGATAAAAAAAAAAAAAAAGTTGAAGACCATAGTATAGTAATAAGAATATGAAAATTCACAACACATGTGTACGTAAATAATCCACTTCTCCACTCAACCTAACATTTGTTAGGCTGCCTTGTCTTTAACTGTTCTTGTATATTTACATGATAAGCATTGGATAGTACTACTCTACCATTATGTTATGTCTGGGTACATCTTTATTACATTTTTAAGGCAAGGTCACATCTCCTGAGGATTTGTGAGAAATCAATGCAATTTCTTCAGACCCTTTTTTTTCGGGTCAATTCTCAATAGATATATATAAAAAGCCTTGAATCGAATTAATTACCCTGTTTGTATGGATCTACAATTCTTATAAAAGCCTATAAAGTTTTGGGCCATAGAGTAGTGTGCCTTTTTTAATGGACACTATCCGTAATTGTTGTACTGCAACAACCAACCTATGTCCTAGTATATTTTTATAGGGGTAAGTAAAATATGTTGTGTTATCATTAACATTTCTGACCAAAAATACATTGAATTTGGAGTGAGTGTTAATTATTGCCTCTTAAATTTAGCAACGTTTCAAATGTTGATTGGGCTAATATCTTTGGAACATTTTGGTCTTTATCCATCAATTCAATTTCTTTATATCATTATTTTAAGCAAGCATTTTATTTGAATTCCAGATTTAGACGGCAAAGTGAATGAGATTAAATCCATAAGGTAATTAAAGATCGCAAATCCTAGTACATCAATTTTGTATTTTTTTGCATTAAGATCCTGAATAGAAGGAACGGGACCAAACGCTACGAATACTATATATTGTCAGATACAGCACAAGGTCCTATTATAACAGGTACGTACTGTTAGATCAGATAAAAAATTAAAAATTGGAGTGACGTAATACTAATAATTTATTTAATGTCCTAACTACTACTAGTAATAGGAGGTACTAATGCTTTTAACACTAGTGTCCATTTTTCATTTTTTTTAATTTTTGTTTTGCTTTTTTCAATAGAACTAAAGGGGCTAGATTGAACTTTTGATGCACATAACTGAGACTAGTACTAGTACTAGTACTAGTAGGAAGGAATTAAAATGGTGAAGGGGTAAAAGGTCTGAAATTAAGGGCTAAAATTAGATGTAAAGCGTATTGTGGCATTCAATTTTTGATCAGCAGTCAAAAAGAGAGTAAAGTAAAAGACGCATGTCACTGTCTAGGGTGTCCTGAGGGCATTTAAAGAGACAAATGAATGGAGTTATATTATATATAAGAAAGGAGTACTATAATATATAATGGACATGGTTCATGGTTGGGAGCTAGGGTATGTATGATGATGAATCCAAGAGATTAATTTGAAAATGACCTGTGAGAGCTATATATGGAGATTAGAACGCCATTTCACCCATGTGAACAAAAACATACAAACAATTCGCAGAGGGATATATCATATATAACTAGCTAGCTATCTTGCCCTTGCCACCAAATATAATGTTGCCATGTTGGTACAACTGTATCATACAATTGGAGTCCATGTAAAGATACGTAATAAATTTATTTAGGAAAATACTTATTTAACAATAGAAATCAGTCAATAATAGGCCTATTTAATAATCTTTTGCCCAAAAAAATCTTTATCTAAGAAGTTAATTTTTAGTGGATTAGGTGATTATGATCCAAAATATATATATAGATTAATTTTAACTGATTTTTTATTATGTAAATAGTAACTCTCATTTATTTAATTAAGATGATGTAAAATATGTATAGATATGCATTTAAAATAGGATATAAACTATTTTGAAGTAATCATGTATTTTTTATAGGGTTTTGCTAACAAATGCCCTACGGGCACTTGTTAAGATAGCAAAAATGCAAATGGTTGAGCATGTGTTGCCATCCGCATGAATTATATATATATTCAAAAGAACGATATCCAAGAAGCAAAAGAAAGAAAGAAAAGGATATATTGCTGGGAATATAGAATGCTAGCTTTGATCAAAAAGAAAATAATAAGGTCTTTGAAAAGAGGGAGTAATAATTAAGACAGTAATGTTTGTGGTATAACATAAATACGTCTAACGAGCATCCAACGTGTGCTATACATAAGACGTAATGTTAGCGATATATATAATACACACACGTATAGCACACATAACGTCTTATATAGTACACATTAGATACTCATAAAAAATATTTCTGTTGTACCTCATTATTGATAATTAAGTAGCGTATATGGTTAAACAAGCACTTACTCATAGATGACATGATACCATTATTTAAATGGTCGAGCACGACACGCCATGAGTGGTTACTTCATTGTCGTATCTTGTCGCAACTATACGTGTCCTTTTTTATTAGGGTCCAAAAAGACCAATTTTAATTCATCTTTAGGTCTAACAAGCTTCATTGTGGAATTTCCTGAAAGGAAAATTCTCATGTATGTACATCATTTTCTATTTGCTTATTTATTTATCCACTTTTCACGAGCAATTGACATTAAATCAAACATCAATATAAAAAAGTTAATAAAGTAAGTATAAATGTATGTTGAATTGTGTTAGTATAAAAATTATAATTGTCACAATATAAAAGTTTGAATATAATATTAGATTGAATTAGGATATAAATTATATTGAATAACTGCAAATGTTAAATTGTATGAAAGTTGAATTGAGTGGCTTAATTAATTTACTCTGTATCAAATTTAATGTATATGATATATTTTACACTTTTCACTCACTCATATATAATAGCCATGGGTTTTAGGTTGAGTAAGTGGATATTGGATCAACTTCCTATTATTTTTGTATAGATGAATACAAAAGTAGTGTACTTCTAACTTTATTTTCTATTTTGCACTATTCACTAATACAGAAAATATATCAAACTACTACAGGCACGTTTTTACTGAGGATTTTTTGTTATAATAAGTATACCTTAGCTTTACCTTGTGATGTTACAAAGAAAAATTAGAGTCTTTGCCGGCAAGGAGAAAAAAAGACAAATGGAAACATGAAGATGACATGCTACAATGATCAAATCTTGGAAATTCCGTAGTGTAATGTCAAATCAGATATATTCATATATCATATTATATATATTTTCGATGATATATAAGACTTGCATAAAACAAATTGAAAAAGGCATATAAACTCTTCTTAAAAGTTGATTATTTGGGTCCTTTTTGGCACAAGCTAGCCCACACTTAGACGCGTATGCATGTACATACATATTTCTCCATCAGAAAAAGGAAGCAGCCCTGAATATTTATTTTACTATATGTCTATATCCTAGCTAGCAGCAAAACTAGACATTTGGCTCAATTACTTAAGAGTACCCTATATATGTTGTATAGCTCAGGATAAAATTGGTTGAATTGAATGGGTAAGAATCCGTCAAATTTTGTGAATGGCCAAATTCTATAAAAGTGCAGATCCATTACAGCCATCCACGTTACTTAATTACTTAGTCACCTCTCTAAAACGAATAATGCATGGCATGACGACGGGTGATACCAAGCCACTACTAGGTTGCAAGTTTATAAAGACCTTAGACTCAATTTATATATAACCATATCTTTACCTACAAAATATTAGAACACTATGCTTGCATTTGTTTAGTTTAATAAAGGACACAAATTAAAGACACACTTAAATTTAATTATAATGTTTGATTAGCAAGACAAATACAAAATATTGTATTTTTATACACAAATGAGTTGTATCATGTGTATTGTACTATATGTATGTGCATTAGTGTACTACATTGTCATTCATTAATCCTAAACTAGGCAACCTATATATATATATATATATATATGTTTATTTTGTTAATTAGTATATAGAATAATTATAATTATATAGTTGGAAAATGGAAGTAAAAAAAGTGTGTGCAGCTGAGCTGATGTGCAGGAAGTGTGTGTCCCCTGTGTGGCTGTCTGTCATTTCTTCATTGTCGTTCGTCTCGCTCAAGACAAAACTCACCCTTGGTCCCCCCTTCCCCTCTGCCACCCTCCCTTATCTGATTGATTTCTTCAAATCCCTTCACCACCCCCCTCTCCTCTTCCTAACTCTGGCAAGTGGCAACCTCGCTAGCTCTATATGTTACTACAACAAACAACAAACAAAATTCCAATAAAATACCAAATATACACACACTGCTTGCTTGCTTGCTTGCTGTGACACTGATTAATTCTGCCACTGCTGCACTCATACTTCTACAACTAGTACACTACTACTACTTCTTCTCTCTCTCTCTCGCCGACTCACTCTATTCTCTTTGGCCCCACACGCATACACTCATTCTTCTATCCATTTCCTTTTATTATTATTATTTCCCTATGTAATAACAATAATATCAACTCTATAAGCTAACCTTCATCATTCATATTTATATCACTTAATATCTGATTTGGTCCATCATTGCTTTTTAATTCACTTGTCAAGAATTTTATATATTTGGCAAATCATATGCTAAAAGAATAACTAAGATATTGGGTTGGAAGAATTAAAAAAGTTCAGCATCTGTGTTAGTTAATTTTAGCGAGATATTTTAAGATGAGTTAAATTTTAGTGTAGAATTTGTGAGTTGAGCAAGCGTTACCCACTAGGTAGAAGAAAATTTCTAGTCCAGCACCCAAGCTACAAGTTGGAAAAAGAATTGCAACGTTGATCACGGAGGGAATAGTAGTGGGCGTGCAATCTCGGCCGTTGATTAAGGCCACCAAAATTGACGGTGTACAAGTGTCGGTGAGCCATTGGCGATGCGCTATTTGTTTAGAGAAGAAACACAATTCCTATGTGTGGGACCCTTTTGCTTGTCCCCCTCTACGCAGTTGAGGACCTCACAACGGCACACATTACATTAGGAGTTAGGACCCCTCTCTCTCTCTTATTATTAACATTAAAATATATATATATATAAAGAGCAGGCCTGAAAATATAATAATAAGGATAGTGGTAGTAAAAATAAAATAAAATGAGGAGCATAGTATAGTATAGCAGTATATAAATGTGAATTTAGATATAGATGTAGATATGGTGGTGATTTGGCATTTTGTGGTTTTTGTTCGGTGCTTGTTGGTTGGTCTGTTGGCCTGCCTTTGATGCTTACAAAGAGCGGAGCTAGCTTTGCTAATTTCAGCTAAAAAGAAAAGAAAAGAAAAGAAACGCATATATATATTATACACACAGCCAGCCAGCGAGAGAGAGGAGATTAGAAACTAACTTTTGACTCGCCATTCTTTTTATTTTCTTATTCTTTTTTCTCTTGTGGTCTCTCTGGCTCTCTTAGGGGAATGATTGCGTCTGAGACTCGCAGTGAGTTTATGGTGCGGAACTAGTAGTAGTAGTAGTAGTAGGAGGGGGGTGCGTGCGTGAAAGCGAGTGTTCTCTTCTCTCTTTTTTTATCTGTTGCTATTTTATTTAAAAGCGCAACTTGGTGAATGCGAAACGGGGGAGTGGAGTGGGGTTTCTTCTTCTCATCATCGACTCTCTTGGCTTTGGTTGGATTGGTTGAACATTCATGTCGAATGAGGTAACATCTTTTGGAATGTTCTAATTCGCTGAACGCCCCACAACACACAAATAATTTATAAAACACAAAAAACATTTTTCATTCCTTTTGTTTGTTCTGTATAGGTGAACTATCTCAACCGTTGCAACAACAAAGGACGTTAGGAGCTTCACCTTGATTCTGCTCAAAATCGTGCTATTACAATACCAAGGAGAGATTGTCAGAGAGGAGAGATTTTCTCGGGAATTTGATTTGATTTTTCGTGGAAAAAAATGGATTCTAGCAATGAGTTGGAAATGCAGGAGCCCAGTATTGACACCGATAAGCTCAGCTATGAAATCTTCTCCATTCTCGAGAGCAAGTTCCTCTTTGGCTACGACGACCAGAAGCTCTGGTTCCCCAAGCAAATACCTACCTCCAATATTGATTCCAAGCCTGACCCCTCACAACCGCCTAACCTCTCCGCCGCCGTAGACGCCGTCTCCGCCGTCAAGAACCAGCGCGGCAAGATATGCATCCTCTCCATTGATGGAGGGGGCGGCATGCGTGGGATCCTCGCCGGAAAAGCCCTAGCCTACCTCGAAGCCGCGCTCAAGAAGAAATCCGGCGACAGCTCCGCCACAATCGCCGATTACTTCGACGTCGCCGCTGGTGCGGGAGTCGGCGGAATATTCACGGCTATGCTCTTCGCCACAAAGGACCACAAGCGCCCGATTTTCTCAGCTGACGACACGTGGCGGCTCCTAGCTGAGCAAGGCAAGAAGTTCTACCGCCCTAACGCAGGAGCCTCCTCCGGCGGATTCATCCGCCGTATGTTCGGCGGTTCAGGCTCCGGTTCAATCGGTTCCGTAACTTCTGGTTTGGAGAAAACCGTTAAGGAAGCTTTTTCAGCTGAGGACGGTCGAAGCTTAACGCTGAAGGACACTCTGAAACCGGTTCTGATTCCTTGCTACGACTTGTCCAGTACGGCGCCGTTTTTGTTCTCACGTGCGGACGCGTTGGAGACCGACGGTTACGATTTCCGGCTCTGGGAGGTGTGCCGTGCGACTTCTGCCGAGCCGGGTTTGTTCGAACCGGTTCAGATGCGGTCCGTTGACGGGCAGACCAGTTGCGTGGCGGTTGATGGCGGTTTGGCCATGAGTAACCCCACGGGCGCCGCAATCACGCACGTGCTCCACAACAAGCAGGAGTTCCCCTTTGTGCGTGGCGTGGAGGACCTTCTCGTGCTGTCACTCGGAACGGGCCAGCTTTTGGAGCCCAGCTATGACTACGAGAAGGTCAAGAAGTGGAAGCCCAAGGACTGGGCCCGGCCGGTGTCCCGAATATCCGGCGACGGCTCGGCCGATTTAGTCGACCAAGCCGTGGCCATGGCTTTCGGTCACTGCCGGAGCACTAATTATGTTCGCATTCAGGTATTCTTTTTTTTTTTTAATAAAAAATTAAATAATTATGTTTGTTCATGAACACTATATTTGTAGTTTGATTAAATTAAAATATTGGATAAATAAGAATTTAGTTTTGGGTGGCTCAAGGAAATGTTGAGTATTATTTTGTGTTCATGGTTGTCTTGGGGGTTGTGGTGCAGGTGAGTATGGGTCAAATTTGTTGTTGGTCAGAGTGTCAATTGAAAGCGTGTCTGAATAGAAAAGGGAAAAACTGAGAGGAGGGGTGAATGAATTCTGGAGGGATGATTTTGTGGATGCTAAGATGAGGAGGAACAGGGTGAATAGGTGATTGTGATCTGATAGGCGTTGTTAAGGGTATTAAATTGAGTCAGTTTCACACCAGCAGGAAGGTAGGGAGTGTGGGGTTTCCATTGGGGGGGTGATTCTCTTGCCTTGTCTGTAAGTAGCAACTTGGACGAGTATGGGGTAGGATAGCTGGATTTGGACTTGTTAGGAGCAGCAGAATGGAATGGGATATCTCTTCATAGATAGATAGATAGATAGATAGATAGCAATTAATGTTGTGCATTTTGTCCCGGTTAAATATATATAAAAATAAAATCAATCTGTAATCAATATTAGCAATGGAAGCCCTTTCCATCCTTGATCCACCTTGGTTTTTGTTATTAGACCCCTTTATAGCATGTAATGCCATGTGTTCTAACTCTGCAACTGCTAATGGAATGCCTATTACAAATTCAAAGTCTAGAGCCGTGTGTGTGTGCTAGTACATACTTTTTTGGGTAAACTAATAATGCCTATTCCAAATTGGTTCAGATTCTTATCACCAGAAAGTAGTTGTGGTTTTTAATTGTGATTACTGATGTGCACATCTCATCCTTCAATTTCCTTTTTTATTTTATTTTTCTAACCCTTCCTTAAATTAACACAAGTGTTGATGATGATACTTTTAAAGTCAGAGGTTAATTGTAGAATATCTGCTAGAATATTTCATTTCAAGTTGAAGGATGTTGTTCTTAGCAATTGTGAAATAATGACAGGCAAATGGGTCAAGGATGGGGCGATGTGGGCCGAATGTGGATACAGATTCAAGTCCTGGCAATGTAAAGATGCTGATTGGAATGGCGGAGGAGATGCTGAAGCAGGAGAACGTCGAGTCGGTGCTGTTCGGAGGGAAGAGGATCGCGGAGCAGAGTAACTTGGAGAAACTGGACTGGTTTGCTGGAGAACTTGTTCAAGAGCATCAGAGGAGGAGCTGCAGAATAGCTCCCACTGTTGCTTTCAAGCAAGCCACACCAAAAGCGACTTAGACCATTCCCAACAACAGTTTCACGGTTCAACCTAAAGGAAAAAAAAAAGGTAAGCAATCTTTGTTGTTTTGTTTTGTGTTGTGTTGTGTTACCTCAAATCATTTGTTGGACATCCTTTCAAAGAAAGCGTTTTAGTGGACCCTGCTAAATAAATTACTGAGACTGAGAGAGGGAGGGAAGAAAAGCATCTTAATTAGAAAAACAATGATACATAATAAAACGATATATCATATATTGATGGACAATGATTCTATTCAGATGTCTCTTATAAATCAAATATGGCCCAGCATTGCTTAACTAAATCTCATCCTCCAATTTGACTAGTTTTAAAATTATGATAAAAGATTTATATTTCGTATTTTCATCAGTTACTGGGGTGAGTCTAAGCACTTCTGTTGTTTTCCCCTAAAGTGAAATTGCATGCAAGTAAAAATTCCTTGTGATTCTTGTGCTACAATGAATTTTATTGACTAGCAAAGAATAGTTATCAGGAACAGGTGCTGAATTTTGTCAGCTTGTGTGTGTACGCGTGGACGTGGACTCGTCTAAGTTGTGTCGTCCTTAATTTGTTCAATATAGATGATCAAAACTGTTAACAAACAGTTTTAATTATACGTCATATATATAGGAATAAGAAAGATGAAAGAACATAAGTAATGTCGGCCCACCGACACTCATTGTTAGTGCATATAGGGATAGGGCATTCTGGTCAATTTATATGAAAAGGGGCAAGGCAGTGAGGGAACTTGGAAGACGGTTTAGATAAGGGTATTTTTCATCATAAAAGAATGAGATCATTGAGGGGTACCCCTTAAAGTCTTCTCCGTAGTCCTGAAAAGGTGCTCATGTAAGAAAAAACAATTATGTGGTCGTTGACTGTTAACTGTTAAGTTATTCTTCCTTCCTTAGCTCTTCAGTGTAAAGCAAATTAAAACTTAATTATAAAATAACTGCTTATTCAGAGTGCATTTAGGTAATTTGGTTGGAATTTTCTGATATTCACTAGTTGTAGGTCCTATATCCTTTTAATTTAGGTCCATATTTCTGAGGTATGTCTAGTCCTGTTTCTTTCTTTGAGTATATTTTGTTGGGTTGCATGTCACTCTCTTACTCTTGCCTCTGCCACAGCAAAAGAAGGCTTATGACTAAGCCTAATCCATTATTTAATCTGTAGATTATTATTATTATTATTATTGTTCAGATCGCATGCATTTTCTGCGGGATTCCACATAAATCATTTTGTATGCTTTAATTAGCTTATCAGCTCTTTTCATAATTCTGTTTCTCGTGTACTATATGTGAGATTAACTTTACTACATAATAATTTTTGACTAAATAAAGAAACAGATTCTGAACACTTGACTATTTATTAATAGAACAATGAAATGGGGACAACACAAAGCAAGTGGGCAGATTTTTTTTTATTTTTTAAACAATAATAGACCAAAAAGTATCAAGTCACTGCTCACATGTCCCAAACAGAGAATGCGAGGGAATGTTCAACACCAGCCAACAATGCAGTTTTACTTTAAGATTCTTTTCATTTCTCCATAATTTTCAAGTTTTTAAGAATCTCTTCATATGAACTGCAACATTTATGTAAAATTGTCTTTTTTTTCTTGCAGGGGCAAATGGAAACCTGATATAGGAGGAAAAACAAGAAGCAGGAGTAAGAAGAAAAAAAAAAAGAGAGAGAGGGGGGGTAGTATAGCAGCTTTACTTTTGAAGATAGACAAAGAAGGTTAGGGGAGTTGAGTGAAAAGGACAAGTAGTGTAAAAAGGGTGGAAAATCTCTGTGGGATACTTTGTTCACCACAGTACAGACATGTGGTGTCCACTCCACCTTTCTACAATGGTAAGAAACCAAAAAAGAAAAAAGAAACCCAATTGAATTGAAGCTTTTTAGGGTCAAACTCAAACATGAATCAAGTGTGAATTTTTTATATCAGAAAAAAAATATCTGGGTGTTCAGGGTGGAATATATATTGGATTACATTCTTCCATTCTAGCTTCCTTTTTCTCTTTTAAGTATATCTTGTAAATCTCTCTTTGTTTTCATTTTTTTTTATTAATATTAAAAAGTCTCATACCTGCTTCAGGAAAAGTTTGTTGGTGGTGTTCGGCTACCACATTATCAAATTTCGGAAATCTGGCCAAACTTGTGTCTCACCTCAGATTTATTTTATCTTATTTTCCATTTTTTAAGTTTCTTAGACCGCTGAAAAATATTCATGATGAGTGGCCATCTTTATTGTTTAGGTCTGATCTTTCTTTCTTTCTTTTTTTAATTATATTTTTTATGATCAACAGTATGCCTTGTGGACAAATGAATGAGCCACCATGTCCACAAATTAGTACCTTCTTTTATTAGTTTTTAAGTCTGCATTAGTTCTTTTTTATAAAAAAAAAATTATATTTTGGTTGCAGCTAGAGCAGCAATATGAGTGAGTGGTGCTTAATGGAAAATGCTAAACGTGGTCCATGCCATGCGCATGGCCTATAGAATGAGACCTTCGCCTTCATGCGGTGCTGTTTTCTGTTGTGTGTCAGCTTCTTCACCAAGCAACAAAATCCATCTTTTAATTTTTTTTTTAAATTTTTACCAATTTATTATTTATTTATTATAGGCTTCTTCAAGAATTGAAGTGTGCTGAATACAATATGCATAATGTATACTACTCATAACGGTAATTAAAAGGACAAGGACGCTTATTATGAAATTGAGTGGTTGAATTTGAAGGATCTGTGCAATGTTAAGGATCAAAAGCAGGGGAGATAGAGAAAAGTAAAATAGTAGAAACAATCCCAACGTCTTAACATTAACGTTATACTCAAGGCATATTATGATATTTTTTAGTGAGTGGAATACAATAGAGGAGAATGAAATTCCAACCATGAGACCTAACAATTTTGATATCTAGTTAAATTTCTTTATATTTACTGTTTATTTTTTCGCGATGTATATGATGAGTCTCATGATTAGAAATTTATTAACGGTGGATACTCTAAGCAATAAATAGAGTATGAAACCCAAAAATTGTAGTAACGAAGGATCTAGTGACGAGTAATTAAGTTGTTAGTTGTGGCCATCAATTTCTTAAAAAATGTAGCACATCATATATGTTAATGGAATCAAGCAACTATGATGTATGTTCCATAATATTTTGAGACACATCAAGCATAGACTCCATCATTACAGCAATTTTCCTATATACACCATTCTTGGTCATCCACTATTTAATTTTCTCATAATTAAAACAAAATGTAACCCCAATTTTTTTTTTCTTATAAGCAGCGCCAACAAAATCAAATTTGCCCTTATGTAGAACTTACCCGAATCAAATCATAACATGGCACTAAGATTTTTTTCTTTAAAAATCCTATACTGTATGTAATAGTCAAATCATCCAATTCACTTTCTTTCAACCTTGCATTTTAATACATCTTTTCCCTTCTCCAAAGCAACCCAAGAAAAAAAAAAGTAATGCATTTACAAAAGCAAAGTAGTATAGGATTTGTGTATTTATTTAATTATTTAATTTTCACTCCATTCCATTCCATTTTGAAGTCTGTGAATGCACAGTTTAGGTTTCCAAAGATAGGTAATAGGGTTTGATTTAAATTAAAGCTGGCAGCATACTATAAACAGTGAACGAAAGCACATGAAAGATGCACTGGTGGCCATTATATCCTAACCACTTAATTCCCTCTAATTTAGGGTATCCTCTGTTTTTACTTTTAGGCACTTGTTATTAATTAGGTCTTCCATTTGTTGACTATCTTTTCGGTTCTAATATTTTTAATTTGAAACTAATTTGTCTTGGAATTTTAATTTTGATACTAATTCAGTTTAGATATTTTTATTTTGACATAAATTTAGTCATTCAATTAAAATGAAAATCTAATAAAATGACTAAATTGATCTCAATTAAAAATCTTATGATTAATTTTATATCAATTGAAATTAAAGTATTGTGATGCAAACGATTAGTTAGGGTTCTCTCTAAAGACTCAATTTGGACGATTTACAGTCTGTTTGATTATCTTATCGTGTGGCTTTCCAATGTAATATTTGGGTTTTTCAAGACAATTTTGTGAGAAAGTAGAAATAGTTGTGTTGAGAAAATTTGATTTTAACAGTGTAAACGGACATACTTTTTTTTTTTATAATTACAGCATGAGTCTCCGTAAGGATAACAACTCATACCAAAATACAAAGCCAAATCATTACAGCATAGTCAAATATCACATCACCGTATACTCCACTAATATCTAAATGCAATGCTCTATCACCCTGTCACACACACACACATTAGGGCTCAACACCATTTAATGTAATTTGGACACCAAGTTTCAGAACCCCACTATGTGTGCGAACGGACATACTATTCAACAAATTAACATAACCAGGCTGTAAAACATAAAATGATGACCATGCCAATGTTCTCACATGCAAGAAAAGGCAACAAACATGTTCAATTTTACTATTCAAGTGAATTAAAAAGTCAAGGTTAATATAGTGATTACCATCCAATCCCATTTGCAAATTTGAGTAGTAATCACATGATAAAAGTCCTAAACTATTGTTGATTCTTTAGGACCTATGTATCTTACAGAAAGACACTTTTTTCCTTGATCCTTTTCCCATCACCTAATTAATACATAGCACT